>JBCNJP010000008.1:5649064-5666779 GCA_039602395.1 Deinandra increscens subsp. villosa
AATACGAAATTCCTTTGTGAAATTTTCACCAAAACAACCAACATTGCTGAATTTTCTTTACAAGCAGGATAAGAGTGAGGAGAATTCTAAGAAAGATGATATCCACATGGTTCCTCAACCAATGGATTTGATTGAGGTAACATCTGCTTCGCTTGATCCTAAGAGTGAATTGCATGATTATTCGAAATTTGCCACTCCAGCCCAGAAGAAGAACTCAAAGTCTAAGAAGAAAGAAAAGCCTTTGGGTGATACTCTAAAATTTACTTCAAAGTCTGTTATTTGGAGAATGAAAAGATGTTTGATAAGGTTGCTTCAAGTTCTTCATCTAGAAACGAAGAAGAAAAAGTTTTGGTTGAAAATAACAAGCTGAAAGATATCAAAGCAAAATTCACTAGTGCAGCTAAGACGAGAGAAGCTTCTGGTTCTTCAAATTCATCAAAATCTTCAGGTTTAAAGCACAAAGGTTTGGGTTATCAGGTGAAGGAAGCACCAGTTCAAACAAAGAAGCCCAAAAAAGTTGAAAAAGTTTCACAAGTTAAAGATCAAAGGAAATTACATCCTAAGAAAGATTCTTATTATTCTGGAAGGTCATCATCTTCAAGGAGTCCATCTCCTAGGTATGATTCTTCTGATAGTTTCTTTGATACTTTTGATTCTGAACATTCGTCTGGTTTTTCAACTTCAAAGAATTTTTCAACTATTTTCCGAGAACGACTTTGTTATGCATGTCGTCAACCAGGACATCTTGCTGTTAATTGTCTGAGACTGCTTATATCCATAACACTGCTAAATATATGGATAACAAAGGTCAAATTTTGTATGAACCATGGTCTCCAAAGATCAAATCAACTCGTAAGTCATCATGGTCTAAACCAAGTACGCCGGTTGCTTCTGATTCTGGTTCTGATCAAAGGTTGAAAAACTTTCAAATATGGAAACCAAAAGTTGTTTCCAAGGCAAACAACGACTTTGTGGAAGACACCGGGAGACCCGACGCTGTTGAACCGGTCGATCCCAAAGTGACTAATGTTTTATTTGGTGTCAAGCAAGTATTTCAGGAAGACCTATCAGTGAATGCGAAATTGTTGATTGTGAAATATCTGGGATAACTTAATCTGAATTTCACAATCAATATGATTTTCAAAAATGCTTAACTGTAAGTATTCGTGTTGGTTGATCAATTTTTTGTTTTTCACTTCGTCTCATTTTGAGGGGCAGTTTGTTTTTGCAAAAATACAAAAATAGTGTGCTGTTTTTCAAAGTGTTAAAAATGAAAATCTACAAATAGAGTTGTCATTTTTAGGGGGAGAAATTTGAAAAAGACAAAAACATTGAAAAATGATAAATTGTATCCGACATGATTGGGAAATAATGGTACATTGGCTTACATTGTCTGACTCATGGATAAAATAGATGAAAAAGCCATAAGTCCATTTGATCGATGTGTAAGGTAGGCTCGGCAAATCAGAAAGTATTCATATGTGATATACACTAAATCTGATGTTTGACCAAGTGGACAACATCTTGATGCATATCTCATGATAGATCAAGAAAAAGATATGTGAAAAATAAAATGAGAAGTCACTGTGTATCTCATGATATATTTAAACTTGTTTGATTTTCTATATTTTGTCAAACGATCGGACTTTCTCTGCGTGCTCACAAGGCCGACCTGATTGTTGTTCGTTTGACGTTTTGCTTTATTTTATTTGGTGTTTCGTATAACTCATCGGACTTTCTCTGCGTGTCCACAAGACCGACCTGATTGTTGTTGAGTTATACAATTTCAACTTGCTGTTATTTTTTTTTTTTGTTAAATCCGAGGCCTTATCTGCGTATCGAAAGATCGACCTTATGGTAGACGATTTAACGTTCTAATTTCTTTTTGCATGGAACACAGTTGACTATATCATGGATACAATCATTATGTGATTAAATCACAAATGAAATCACAAAATTGTGATAAACATAAGCATATCTGAGTATGACTGATAGAGTGGGGTACAGTGATCAATGCAAATATAATCAATACCTTAACATATCCAGATGTTATGAGTGTGATTCTGTCTGAGTATAAAGTTGGACAAATTATATCTCCAATCGACATGGCTTATGTGCTACAATAATCAAAATTGAAGTGTAGTTCAGCTTGTAATGTCCAATATGATCCCAAATCGTGATCTTTCTCGCAAAAGATAAAAATAGCATCGGATTATGTATTGCATCTACATTTCTTATAAAAAAAATACCAAAAAGATTTAGGTGTATTTTGATATAAAGTTTCTAAAAGCCAAAAAGATTTTGTTTCTTATTTGTTTTCGATTGATCAACACGGAATACGAAATCAAATTTCAAAATCAAATATCTTGGAATCTCAAAGAGACGTTTTGCGCCAAGATTATTTATGTTTGGCAGGTTTCTAAGTGGAAAGAGATTTTCACAACTTTAAGTCTTCTGAAGGTTGTTGATAAAGAGATTACACACGATGCAATATCAAGTATTCAAGATTGAGCTCATTGTCAAGATTGAGGAAGAGTTTGATTGAAGATACAAGATACAAGTTTTAAATGGAAGATGATACTGCACATGCCGAGGGGGAGTTTGTTGATACATGGTTCCTGATCGTCATGTGAAGTATTGGATATAAGACAAGATTATGCATGAGTTCTGCTGGCCGAACTCCTGGCGAACTCTAGGTTCGGACAAGTCCGAACTTGTCCGAACTGGAGGTTCGGACAAGTCCGAACTTGTCCGAACTGGAGGTTCGGACTATCGTGAATTCAGCTAGTATATATAGGTGGTTTTGTATTCAGTTCTAGAACTCTTGGTCATATCTTTCAACTGTGTACTCTGTGGTCTATGTGGTTAATACAAGTCTATTGTATTTACTCCTTGTGTTCATTCTCGTTATACATTGATTTTATAACGACTAAGTAGACGATCTACCGCTCACGCATTTTCACTCTTGTATGATAAGCAAATGCTCCCTATTTTCAAGGCTTTTACGCTGCAAGAACGAAGCTATTAGCAATGAATTTGGTAGGGCTACATCAAAAGTATGTCGTCTCTATAGCTTTTCGTGGTGAGATGTCGTCGACCTACCCTTGCCACCCCAAATTTGTCGTTAAAGGTCGAACAAGTTGTTAGGATAGCCTTCGTCGCCATAGAGTAACCTTTACTGACGAATTTTCATTGAAATAGAATTGTCGTTAAAATATTTACTAAAAAAGTTGTAATAAATTAAATAGGACCCTATAGTGATGACATGTTACACCAAAAGGTAAAATAAATTATTACCATGACAACAACATGTGGCCGCTATAGGTTTTTTTATTTCCTATAATGATTCTAATTAGTGGTTAATACATAAGTATTTATGGTTTAGATCCACTAAAAACATATTTTAACTAAGACTAGGAAGAGATCTCATCCATTTAGATGTTATAATAGAATAAGAGGAAATTAAGGGGTGGGGTAGTTTTGGTATATCATTTTTGTTGACTTTTTTAAGTCCCCCCCCCCCCCCTCCTTGTTTTTTAGATGATCATAACCTTTTCATTCGACATTGTTTTTTTTAATTACACCGTAAAAACGAGCATTTTTTTTCTCTTTAATTAGAGTATAGTATTGATATATTAAAAACTCTTTAAAAAAATCTTTTAAAAAAGTGTACAAGTTTGTGATATTTGTACTGTTTTTTAAAAAAAAGTGTACCAGTTTGTAATAATTGTACTGTTTTACACTTAAAAATATAATTTGTCTTGTTTTGCATTTTACGTTTTGTTTTGCATTAAAACAACTATTTTTATGTTGTTTTATTTTAAAACAACAAATTTTATGCTTTTTCAAAGTAAAACTACACAAATAATTGTGCTGGTTTGCATAAAAAATGTACTGGTTTATATATGTATTGTTTTACGTTAAAACAACATTATGTGTACTATTTTAAGTAAAACAACACGTATAATTGTGTTGGTTTGCATAAAAAATGTATTGGTTTATATATGTATTGTTTTACGTTAAAATAACATTATTTGTACTATTTTAAGTAAAACAACACGTATAATTGTGTTGATTTGCATTAAAAATGTACTGGAATTTATATATGTACTGTTTTACGTTGAGACAATATTTTTTATACTGTTTTGTTTTTAGACTAAAATGTTCTTACTCTTATTTTTAATTGTGCCACATGTCAAAGTTCTATTGCTTCCTATTCTTTTTAGGCAAATCAACTTCCTATTTGATCCAACCCTGTATTAATACGTTATGAAGTTCTTTTTATTATACAATATTTATAAAGTTATCGTCACATACATAAAATCATATTAAACTATTTGTCTTGAAGTATTAGTTCTTAATCCTTTACCGACAAGAATGTGAAACACCCATTTAGGTCATCCTAGTATATAGATGAAGAATGGTAAAAGTATTCTTAGTACTCACTCTCTAGTAAAGTTGGTACAAATGCCTATTGGATGCTTTCATTCATGCCTTTATGATGGGACACGTGGCCGGATCTCGGTGGGTATTAAAGAACATTCTATGGTCCCCTGAATGTGCCAAATCCTAGCAGAATGTCCACACGCAAATGTGGTACATACTTAGGTGTTAAGTTCGCCCAGGATATTAATGCGGGTCGGGTATGACCCTAGTTGCATAATCATATATATTCAAGTCCCCCCAGACCAGAGTGCTAGGAACATTCCATGTGGCACTCCAGACTAAGGTTCTTTTGTTTCAAGTTTCAACGACCATTAATTTCCTAGCACCTTTTTAGGGATGTCAGAGAATGTCGCTTCAAGATCATCATGACCTAGTAGTCAAACAGGGTCCGTACTCTTCTTGAAGAGACTTGTACTGTGGGACATACACATGAGATAAAATTAAAGACAACTAAATGTGTTTCAGCCCGTTTGCACTTACATGTGCTGAATTAGCACTAGCCATCCTCAGGTAACTATAACGAATCCCAGGGCCCAAACCAAATGCATGTAGTAGGTCATCTTTCAAAATAGAAGTTTAGATCTCAACTGTTACTCTAGTGTCCTTATATAGATAAAGATAATAAATTCACAAACTATTATCAATAGTAGTAACTACTTTTTTACAAGTGAAAGGAATAATTTTTAATAATTCAATGCAGAATGTTTGAAATCGTTGAACTTGTGTTTGAAACTGCAGTAAACATGTAAAAGTTCGATAGCTCTTACCCTTCATACTCTAAAGGCAACTTATCCCCACTTAAAGGGATTATATATTAGCAAAGAAAGACTTGTTGGAATATATTTATCTAACATATATATATATATATATATATATATATATATATATATATATTCGTATATATATATAAATATATTATATGGCCTTAATCATTTATCTTAATTGATCAATTACCTAATTAACCATATCAGGCATTTATTTGATGGACATAACTGCCTTTAATGATAGATTTAGGGTTTCCCCTTGGGTGTATAAATACAGAGATTATAGCAAGAGGTTAAGGTTAATCACCACCTAATAATTTCGACCTCCTCTCCTCTGCTCTCTCTAATTTTCGTAACCTTCATCACCATCCTTATCATACACCCTAAACGGGAACCCAGTCAAGAACAGGATGGATAATCTGACTACTGCTGATCTCAACCAGATAACTACAAGTAATATTAAATTGTTATCTGTCTATTTCATCTAACGATTCAGGATTCGATCAACATGTGGCGTCAGAGCATTATGTTGCTGAATCGAATCATAATTCTGATTTCGTTCATATCCTTGACTGCCATGATTTCGAAAATCAGGTCTAATCTATAAACCGATGATTTTCGAATCTGACCTCCAAACCTGAAACGTTTCTAAAAGTGTTTTCTTAACAACCATAACGATGGCCAGATCTGTTTTTCGAAATCATACGAAAAATATCGAGTTTTTCATCCAAAATCAGCAGTTTTTGACCCAAAATTACGAGTTTTCGTACCATACGTTTTAGTTTTCGTACCATATTTTGTGTTTTCGGCCAAACCAAAAACACAGGCGAAAACAATGGGCCAAACCGAGAACACAGGCGAAAACACTCTGGCCGAACCGAGAACTCAGGCCAAACCGAAATCTTGGCCGAACCAAGAACTCTGGCCGAACCGAAATCTCTGGTCGAACCGACAACTCCGGGCCGAACTGAAAACTCTGGCCGAACCGGAAACTCGGCCCGAGAACTCCTCATCCGAACCGAAAACTCGCCGGGCGAATCGAAAACTCTATGTACGGACCGAAAACCCCCTAATTCGATCCGCGCAGACAGGGGGTTTAATATTAAATTTCGGGCTTACTATTAGACTTGTTTTGTTTAAAACCTTACATGTCTTATGTTTTACAAAACCTATATACTAAGTTAGATTAGTTCCTTAACTTGTATTAGTTGTTGACATGTAGTAATTCTGGCCAACGCTGATTTGCTACCTTAGTTAATGCCACTATCTTTTCTAATACTAGTTAACTTAATTTTAAATAAAACAAATCCATTTGCTTAAATTGATAACATCTTTAAAACCTCGATTCTGGCCAACGCTGATTCGTTGTTTTTACAATGATTATCAACTAAGAATTAAGCATTCACCTTTCTTATACAAGTGTTTCTCTTCTGGTCAATGCTGATGAGTTGCACCTGTATTCAGCGAACCTGATTTGTACATAAAGCTTAGATGTATCGTTTCTGGCCAACGCTGGTGTGATATGTCGCTCTATGTACATACCCTTATCTAGTTCATAATGCTTAGATGATAGGCAAGTAACCAACGCGAAAGCTGACCTATTTAAGTAGAACCTTAATTTTGTCTATCAGTTTTGGTGATTGTAATAGACTATTATCACAACTTCGTTGCTTCATAACTATGGTCCTTATCTATGCCTGCTTATTAATATTATTATTATTAATGTCATATTATTATTATTATTATTAATATCCAGTTAATCACTATAACATTCTTTATTAAGTATCTTACTATTCTCTATTTCGTCCACTCTAAGCCTCAACTTTCGGAGTTGAAACCGTAACTGGAACAAATTTTGCTGCTTGGAAGGATTCTGTGAATTTGGTTCTCGGCATATTAGGTTTTAATCATGCACTTGTAAATGATGCCCCTGCTGCTCTCACTAGTTCGAGCACTACTGAAGAGAAGACTGCTCATGAAAAATGGGTCAAGTGCAACAAGATGTGCCTGTTGATCATGAAGAAATCCATTGACATTGCCATCAGGGGGGCCATACCAGATTCTGACAATGCCAAAACTTACCTGGGGTCCATGGAGGAGTACTACAAAGGAACCTCAAAAGTGCATGCTTGCAACCTCATTCTCAAGTTGCTGACTACTAAGTACGATGGAAAAGGCCGTATTCGTAAGCACCTGATGATGATGAACGACATCGCTAACAAGTTTAAGGCATTAGAGATGCCAATCAGTGAGACTTAATAGGTTCACTTCATTATGACCTCTCTTCCCGCATCCTTTGAAACCTTCAAGGTTAACTATAATGCTCAGAAGGGTAAATGGAAGATGAGCGAGTTGATTGAGATGTACGTGCAAGAGGAAGAACATCAGAAGCTCGACAAACCAGAAGTTGCTTACCTCATGACTGCTAATGCCAACAAGAGAAAGGGAAAGTTTCCACAAAGGGAGTATCCTAAGGTTCAGAACAAGGATGCAGGTATGAAAAACCGTTTACGGATCGTTTCTATGGATGAGACGGAAGTTTTGTCATTGAATCATGTTGAATGATTACATAACGAAGGAGTATACAACGATTAAGCTCTGGGGGAGGTCGGACAGAACCTCCCCTCTCAACACACAGAAACAAGACAGAAACTTACAAAGAAATACAAAGACGAATCTATTTATACTTCTTCATAAGGTCCGAACTCGGCACCTCCGAACTCTGTCCGAACTCACTCCGAACCTGGAGTTCTGCCATCAAGGTTCGGCCAACTCCGAACCTAGAGTTCGGCTGAGGTTCGGACCTCAGTTCATGTCTTTGACAAATCAGTCTGTTTGACAATTCGAACAGTAACGGCCACACAAGGTTCATGCACTAACAAATTCCCCCTTGGACGTTACTGTTGAATCCAGACATTGATCTTCTAGCAATCTTCAGTCAGCTTGCTGCAAACATCTCTATCTTTAGCAAACTCCCCTTGACCGAATCATCAGGTATGCAGGAAACAATTCGAATCTTGTACAATATCCACAACCAATAAAATTCCCCCTAGCTTCAAGCACAACCATCCAATTGGAACCGGCATGTATGATAATGGTTTACTTCATAAGTTGTATCCGGAAATTATAAAGACACACGAACATCACTGCATCTTGATAATAATCTTCAATCTTCACCGAATTGTAACACATTCTGATATTTATGAAAACAGACACGATCAGCATCTTCAATCACGGAAATTCCCCCTCAGCATCAAATCCATCCCAATATATTACTCCGGTAAACGTATATCTCGTTGCAGACTGGAATCTGACCAAGTCTTTCGACAACTCAAGAAAGTATCGGGCATATGACAGAGAGTTCCAAACCTTAACCGAAAACTTTGACGTATCAGTTCGCACGAACATCAGAATATACCACCTTTCCATGAAGATCAAAAATCACTATCAACCCTGAATTGATTGCTTTTGAATATTCACTTTTTCAATTATAAAACTTTGAAAGTTTTGAAAGTTTTAGGGTCCCCAAATTCCCCCCTAAATAAGTGACATATTCAAATCTTCAATTTCTTATGATTCCAAACCCCGCATTCTTGTAGTGGAATGATAAACTCAAGTGGCCCGCAATGGAATCTTTAATCTCATTTAATCTTCAGTTTGTGTGGAATGATAATCTCCGACAAACGTTCCCAAGTAATCATAACCATGTCTCCGAATCTCTGTCCATCATCAGAAACACGTATTCTTGAATCTCTGTCCATCATCAAGAACAACAATGACTACTCACAAACTCATTTCTTGAAATTCGATCACTAACTCGTAACAAATATCGTGATCTGGATTTTCTTCAAACATAACACCCCACAGCTACCGAATCAAGGGTAAACTCGATAACTGATCCGCTTCTGTAAAATTCCCACCTAACGGGGGTTCGGGGGCAGCGCCCCTGAGAAGCGGGGTCCAAGGGGCGGCAGCCCCTGGCGGGGTCGAGCCCAGGTCAGCGCGGAAATTTTTTCTACAAAGTGCTTCATCAAAAATGCATCCGAGCTCGTCCGAACCTTGTCCGATCTACCTCCGAACCCGATCCTCCGAACCCTCTCCGAAACTGACCTTCGGACCTAGTCCGAACCTGACCTTCGGAGCCATCTCCGAACCTGACCTTCGGACCGGCCGAACCTGGAGTTCGGAGCGGTTATGCCGAGCGTACTCCGAACCTGGAGTTCGGAGCGGTTATGCCGAGCGTACTCCGAACCTGGAGTTCGGAGCGGTTACACCGAACGTGGAGTTCGGCCGAACGCGAAAAACCAAAATTTTCGGAAAAACTCACTAGATTCAAAATTTGATCGAATTTGAACATCCAGATGCTTCTGTTAGGTAAAAACATGACTCAGGAAGACTCGATTGATTAAAAACCAAACAGAAACACTTCCAATCACCCCTAACCGAAGGTTTAACGTCTCAAAATGAAGAAAAACAATAGATTTCCACCATAGAAAGAGCCAACAGCTCTGATACCACTTGAAAAACCGTTTACGGATCGTTTCTATGGATGAGACGGAAGTTTAGGTACTTCATCCAGCTCTAACAACTCCAAAGATAAGCTTCACTGCAAGTTCTGTTGCAAAAATGGACACACTCAAAAGGACTGCAAAGCTTTCAAGGAGTGGCTGGCTAAAATGGTAATCATCTTAATATGATAACTGAGTCCTTTAATTTAAATGTTCCAACTAATTCATGGTGGTTTGATTATGGTTTTATGGTTCATGTAACTAACTCTACTCAGGGATTCCATACAATCCAGAAGCTGGAAAGAAACCAAAGAACGCTTAAGCTTGGGAATGGACAAGATCTTGCCGTAAAATCCATGGGAACCTTAAATTTAATAATGAAAACTGGTTTATGTATTAAACGTTATGATACCTTATATATTCCTGAGATTACTCGGAATCTTGTATTAGTACCAAAGTTAGACATAGACGGTTTTGATGTTTCTCATGGTCATGGCAAACTTACTATCTATTATAAATCTCAGGTGTTTGGTTTTGGTTATCTGGATGGTGGTCTTTATAGATTAGAACTGGATGATGTATTCTCTAATTCTTTGTTGTCATATAACATTAATGAATCATCAACAAAGAAAAAACCCAAAAGAGACTTAGAAACTTCATCTATGTTATGGCATCAACGTTTAGGCCATATCTCACGTGATCGTTTATCGAGACTCGTGAAAGATGAAATTTTACCATCTCTTAACTTCAATTAATTTGGAACATGTGTCGAATGCATTAAAGGCAAAATGACATCGATCAATAAGAAGGGCGCCACTAGGAGTTCTAAATTATTATAAATTATTCATACTGACATTAGTGGCCCCTACACTGCCACTGGAATTGCAGGCATAACTCTTTTATCACTTTCATAGATGATTATTCTCGTTATATGTACTTATATCTCATCAAAGAAAAATCGGAATCACTAACAACTTTTAAAGACTATAAAACTGAAGTTGAAAAACAATGCGGTCTTCAAATAAAAGTTGTTAGGTCAGATAGAGGAGGTGAGTATTATGGTAGACATACGGATTTGGGTCAGGCCCCTGGACCATTTTAGGAGTTTTGCAAAAGCCAGGGGATCGTGAACCAATATACCATGCCTGGTACTCCTCAACAAAATGGTGTTGCTGAAAGGAGGAACAGAATCTTAATGAACATGGTACGAAGTATGTTAGCCAACTCAGGATTACCTCTGTTCCTCAGGACCGAGGCCTTAAAAGCATCCGTTCATATGCTCAATAGATTTCCCTCAAAATCTATCCCTAAAACTCCTTATGAACTCTGGACAGGAAGGAAACCGAGTCTAAAACATATGAAAGTATGGGGTTGTCTTGCCGAGGCCAAACTCTATAATCCAATCTTAAAGAAACTTGATATGAAAACCGTAACCTGTAACTTCATCGGTTATCCCGAACACTCAAAAGGTCATCGGTTTTATTGCCCTTCCCATGTCACTCGAATAGTAGAAACAAGAAATGCCGTGTTCCTTGAAGATCATAACATCAGTGGGAGCAGTGAAAATTCTTTCGATGATTTGCGAGAAGTACAAGACGCGGGGGGGGGGGGGGGTGGGCCTCGTCGCTTACCATAACTCCGATTACTCCTCTTGTACACACCTCCGTTGCCGACACTGCACCCACACAACTTCCCACACCACCTTCCTCACCAGGAAATAAATGATGGGTTTTAAGAACTTAATCAAAGCCATTTTAACTCCTTAAAATGTGAAACGCAGCGGAAAACAAGATCATATTTTGTGTTAGTTAATGTTAAAACCGATTTTTAACATTGTTTATCAAAACCCAAACCGAGGATCCAAATATGGAATACATGCTATCAAACTAGAACAACCATAGGGTGTTTAGATTTATACCTTCTTCCAAGCAAGAGACGTGGAGAAGGATGATGAATTCGAATGGAAAGCCTCGAAGAAGAGACCTCAAGTTAGTGATACCCACGAGCTTCAAGCAACAAACACCCTTTGTTGCTAGGATTTCTTGAAAACCAACTCTTTCCTCCCTCTTGTTGAACGCGAATCCAACGAGACCTTAGAACCAATTTCCAGATTTTGGGAGCAAGAAGATGTTCTTGCTTTTGAGAGAGAGAGAGAGAGAGAGAAGTGTGTAGAGGAAGCAAGTAATGAAAATGCGCGAGCATCGGATCGTCTACTCGATCTAGCTAATCGGACATCGAAACGTAATTAACTGATTGATTTATTGATCAACGAAGAACAATTACAATCAGTAGACACTCAGAAACAGACCCAGAGAAACACACTCAGAAACACACACTTAATAGTAATCTCGTACGCTCAGAACTGATTATTACAAAGACCAAACACCTATTTATACCCAGCTGGCTGATCCTTGTCCGAACCCCACGTTCGGCCAGTCCGAACTTCAGGTTCGGCCAAGCCTACTTGAACTTGATCTTATACATTGCTTGATACTTCACACGACACACATATCAGGTATCAACAAACTCCCCTCGTCGTGTACAGTATCTCTTCAACATCATCAATTTGGTATCTTCAATCAAGCTCTCCCTTAAGTGTAGAATTCGTTCGTTCATTGAAATGAATCTTCAAACAAACTCCTCCTCAACTTGATCATAGCTTGATCTTGAATACTTGATGATATTTTAGTGTATCTCTGGTCTTTCATCAACATCTTCAGAAGACTTGAAGTTGTGATATCTTGCACATAACAACCTGCTCAAACATTTAAATAATCTTGGCGCAAACCGTCTCTTTAAGACTCCAAGATATGATTTTGAAAATTGATTTGTATCACATGTTGATCAGATCGAAAATAAAGCAGAAACAAAATCTTTTTGATTTTTCAAAGTTTATGCTAAAACACACCGAAAATCTTTTTGTTCTTTTCTGAAATGAAATGAAATCACAATACAGAATCAAACACTATTTTTGGTATGAGAAAGATCACTATATGGGATCATATTGGACATAACGCATTGAACTGCCCTTCCATTTCAATTAATCGAAGCACATAAGTCATGTTGATTGCCGGTATAATTTGTCCAACTTAAACTCAAGCAGAATTATACTCATAACATCTGGATGTGTTAAGATATTGATTAGATTTGCTTTGACCAGTGTATCCCACACTATCAGACATAATCAGACATTTTCAGTTTTTCTGTCTTTTTCCGTTTGTGTGACAGCACTTGTGATTTTTCACAATGCATAGTATTTTCATGATATGGTCAACTGTGTTCCATGCAAAAAGAAATAAGAACGTTAAATCGTCTATCTTAAGGTCGATCTTTCGATACGCAGATAAGGCCTCGGATTTAACAAAATATGAAAAAATAAAACAAGTTGAACTTGTATAACCCAACAACAATCAGGTCGGTACTCCCGTACACGCAAAGAAAGTCTGATGAGTTATACGAAACACCAAAGAATATAAAGCAGAATGTCAAACGAACAACGATCAGGTCGATCTTTCAATACGCAGAGAAAGTCCGATCGTTTGACAAAATAAAGAAAATCACATCTGATACACAGTGACTTCTCATTTTGAATTTCACACTTATTTTTCTTTTTGTGTCATAAAATATGCATCAAGATGTTATCCACATGGTCAAGCATTAGTATTTAATGTATATCACATCTGAATACTTTCTGATTTGCTGAGCCTACTAAGCACATCAAACAATGATCTTATGGCCCTTTCATCTACTCTATCTATGAGTCAGATACGTAAACCAATGTACCGTCATTTCCCACTGATCAATTTCACAATTTAATATTTTGCACGTAGTCACCTTCCTTCATTATATATTTGGCATGTATTCACCTTCTCCCCATAACATGCATTTTCTCAATTACTCCCCTTTACTTATAATTCTCCCCCTTAAAATGAAAACTCTATTTTTGGATTTTCATTTTACACAAAACAAAACTCTATTTTTGGGTTTTTGAGAAAAATTTGGAAGCAAAGAAAAGTGATCAATCAACACGGATAGTTTGCAGATTTAGAATTCAGAAAATTTGCAGGTTAGAAAGATTTATCATGAAATTTAAATTAAGCAGAATACTCCTCCATCAACAACTTTGCAATCGTCGATAGGTCTTCTAGAAGTACCTGCACACTGGTCAAACAAATTAGTCCAAAAATGACCCGAAGCGAATCGCTTCTGGTCGACCAGTGTCCTTGTTTTGCTTAGAAACCACCTTAGGTTTCCATTGTTGTTGTTTTGGTAACTCAGTTTTTTTATGAAACAATCACAGGTGACTGTGATGATGAACCTACACTTTGAACCTTTGAAAACATTGGAACAAAACGTTTTTGTTTATGAAAGAATGTAGGTTCAACGTCATCAAAAACTCTGCCTTGTTCATCAAAGAACTTTGTGTTGGCAGGTTTACCAAAAACTGGTTTCTTATGAAACCCTTGGGGTGAATCAACAGGTAATGGACAATCCTTTGCCATATGCCCTGGTCGGCGGCAAATATAACAGATTCTTTTTGCTTTGTCCCATCTTTGATGTACCTGCGAAGAACACACATGAATATCTCGAACACAATCAGAATGAGAAACATATACATGATGTCTGTGATCATGTACCCATTTGGATGTAGGGCTTCGAGGTTGAGAACTTGCAGAAGAAATGTTAGCTTTCACAAATAATTCAGAAATCTTTCGAGCATCAACACAATGAAGAGGAAATTCTTTATCAGAGAAAAGCTGATCAGAACCTTTGAGCTTGTAGAATCGCTCAGGTTGAACTTTTTCAGCCTTAAACACATCCTTCTTCACTTGCTTCAGCTTCAATTTCTTCAAATCTTGAGATGATGATTCTTGAGCCTTCTCAGCTTTATCTTTCATCCCGTGAAAACCCAATCCTTCATGCTTTCTAGAAATCTTCTCCTCAGGTGTAAAATGTCCATTCTTCGCTAAACGAGAAAATTCAGCTTTCACTTCAGTCACATTCTTCTGATCATAAAAGATCTTTTCATCGAATCAAAATTGTAACTCAAGCTTGTCACTTGAAGTAGCCGACTTCTCATTATCAGCAGAAGACGAACCAGATACAAACTTTGGAGTAGGAGAAACTTCAGATTTCTTTTCCTTCTTCTTCTTATTCTTCCTGTTCTTCTTTTTCGTCACAACTTTCTCAACCTCAACAGTAGATGATGAAACCTTTAAATAATCAAATTCGTCAACTTGTTCCTTCACTTCTTTGAAAGCTTCTTTGATATAAGCAGGGGGTGATGCAGTCTTATCAAACATTTTCTCAAAATTCGCATCAGTAGCTAAGAAGCTTGTGAAAACTTGAGAATTTGAAACATTGTTAAGCAATCGATTAGCATCCAGAACTTGAATTTTTAGATCAGAAATTTTCTGTTGAGCCTCAGCAAATTCTTTTTCTTTAGCAATCAATCGCTTTGCAACCTTGTGATTTTCAAATTTTTGCAGACGAAGATTATCAAGGCCTTCAAATAATTCCTTCTTCAATTTATCTTCATTGCGCTTTTGAATCTCCAAATTTGCTGCTTGAACTTTATTGACACGAACCAACTCTCGCTTCTCATCCAACAACTTTCCCATGTCAACTTGATACGCTTCAATCTTAGCAGTTGATTCTTCAACATTCTTTGTAAGCAAATAAAGCCTAACTTTTGATGTATCAAATAAATTCGTGAAAATCAGAAGCAGTATCCTCCGCTTCATCCTTCCATTTCTTGACTTCTTTTATCAACTCATCCCTTTCTTCACAAATCTTAGCTTTTGCAATTTCAACATCCCTTTTATCTTGTTTAGAAATTTCTAAAACTTCATTCAGCAATTTGATCTCATTAAGCAAACATTCATTCTTCATACTCAATTCCTTCTCATTTTCCTTAGAAATTCCCAACTCCGAACTAATCTTTTTGAAATCAGTAGTAACTCTTTTGACTTCTTCAATCAAAAATTCTTTTTGTTTCATCAAAGATTTAATTTTAGACTCAAATTTTTCATTCTCAGCAGCGTCATATGAACTCGAATCAGAATAATAATCATCTTGCTCATGTGTGACAATTAATGCTGATGTATCATAGCCAAACTGTTGACCCCAATCATAAACACCATCATGTTGAGCTGTCAAGGTTGTTGTCTTGCTTGTGTTACTAGTAGATGGTTGGGTAAAACCAGGCTTGGGTGATTGAGGAAAACTAGGCTTCCTTGCATATGCATGTTGACAATCTTTGGCAAAATGTCCAAGCTGCGAACATTTATAACATTTTAACTTAGACTTGTCAAAACCCAATTTATCACCTGAAATATTTCTTCCATGTTTCTTGAAGAACCTCTTCGATCTTTGGCATAACATAGCATATTGCCAAGATATATCCAATTCAGTTAATTGATCATCATCGAGTGTATCAAGATCATCGCTAGTTAACTTTGCATCAGCAACATTCTTGATGATCAAACCAAAAGATGATGAAATCAGTGCAGAAATCATTTTAGCACAATCATCTGTTGATTCAGCAGAAAAAGCATTCTGACTTGAAAATTTTGGAATTGTAAAGCTACAACCCCGTGAAGACTTGTTATCAGAATTATCAGAAATTCCAGTCAAGAAGGCTGTACTTGGTGCAGAACTCAGACTTGGTTTAGCTTTAGCATTCATGCTTGTTGTATTCTCACCATGATACAATTTAGGATTTTGCAAAGTAGCAGTTGACTTCTTTGAAGTTAACATTTCCATTTCTCGAGCATGAAGTTTTCCAGTAAGCTCATGAAATGTCAATGTAGAATAATCCTTGTCATGAGTGAGAAGCAAAACATAATTCTCCCACTTTTCAGGTAAAGCTTCCATAATCGCTTCCTTCAAATCAGCATCAGATTTCTCAATACCAACTACCTTTAATTCACTAATCAGATGTGAAAACCGTGAAACGAGAGCAGTAATATTCTCATTTTCATAGTTTTGAAAATTATCAAATTCTTTGTTCAGCACTTTCTTTCGACTCTTCTTGTAATCATCATTACCCTCACATCTTGTAACAATTCAGTAGGTAAAGCCATAGTAAGATAACCATAAACCTTTTTTTCAAGCTCATAACTTTTCCTTTCAGCAACATCAAAATCTTGAAGTTCCTTATAGTCTCCTTCTTCAGTTGGTCGTTCATACAACTTTCGAATTGGAATCCATAAATCAATATCATTTGTGCTGATGTATGCAGAAAATCGTTTCTTCCAATTTTGATAATCTTCTAGCGTCAACAATTTGGGAACTTTCTGACTTGTTCCGATTTCATTATCAAAATGCAGCATGGTTTGCATCGCACTTTGCATTGCAGCAAACGCTTGAAATTCTGACATCTTTTGAAAATTTTTAAAACCTGTCGGCCGAACCTGCTCCGAACCTAACACTGATCTCCGAACTCCGTCCGAACCTAAACTCAAAGTCCGAACTCTGTCCGAACTTGATCCGAAACAAAATCAACAGTCCGAACTCTTAAGTGACTCCGATCTAGCTCCGAACTTTGAAACACACTGAACCTTGACCGAGACAACTCCGAACACGGACCGAATGTCGACCGAACTTGAAGTTCGGAGCAGTTACTCCGAACCTGAACAGATTACTCCGAACCTCGATTTCATAATTCAAAAACGTGCGAATAGGGACTAATTTTGACGAAACTCATTACAGTGAATCATAAAAACCGATAGAAAATGGTTTAGAAGCAGATTTGACACAAAACACTTGATAGAATTGATGAACAACACGAATACAAACTCGAGAATCACAAAAAACGCTTCAAAAATCCAAAAATAGCAACCACATATCAGTAGAGTGAACCAGAAAGCTCTGATACCACTTGAAAATGCGCGAGCATCGGATCGTCTACTCGATCTAGCTAATCAGACATCGAAACGTAAATAACCGATTGATTTATTGATCAACAAAGAACAATTACAATCAATAAACATTCA
>JBCNJP010000008.1:5667279-5823478 GCA_039602395.1 Deinandra increscens subsp. villosa
GACTAAGTTGGATTCGCCGGGTTCTTGGAATGCTTCATCTTCTTCCATGAGGTTTTCTATTTTTTTACTCGACTTGTTGTTCTAAATTCCATTGTGTTGAGCGATTTTTGTCTAAGTATAGTCGGCTCCGTTCATCGTTTGTCAAGGTGAAGGTTGTCCGAATCCTCTTGTTAAGATGAATGTGATCAATATGTATCATATGTTGCCATCATCACTCTCACGAAATGGTGAAGAGTACAACTTGTTTGGCTAATTGCTTCCTCATAACTTGTTCGTTTCCCTTCGTTTAGTCCGAAATTATCTATAGAATCCTTTAAGTTGTTAATCTGATGGTTGGGGATTTCTCGTAGATAGTCTTTGTGTGGTCTTCCATTGTTGTTGTTGTTGTTGATCCTGAACCATTGCATTGGTCATAGAAAGGCGAGTATGTGATTTTGAAATGTAGGCTTCCCATGTTAAGGCGTTTGATATATTCTCTTTTGGATTGAATCAAGAGAAGGGAGGAGTTGTGAGGCGGCAGTATTAACTCAAGGAATGTGGTATGAGAGAGAAAAGATAGGTGAGTGTTCAACCGGAGGTGGCAATCCATTTTAGCTCGTCTTGGATGGCGTCTTAGCAAATGTCTATTAAGTTGGCCTTGTTATCCCTATTGTTCCAGCATGAGCACACAAGTAGTAATAATTGTTCCTTTGAAGATCGTCGTTCAAACGATCATTGGTTTGTCTTCATAAGTGTAGCGTAGCTTAGCTTGGGGCATTGTGAATAGAATGAGATGCGAGGTTCGTGCATATGACAGAGAGTGTACAGGTTTCTAACGATGTGAATGGATTTAGGGAGTGAGAAAAGATCGAGAAGTATAGCGTAGTCGATGGATAAAACATAAATGTTTCACGATAGGTTGGTTGGACAAAATCGAGGTGTCATGGGTTTCTTGTAAGAAATTATGGAATAATTTTATGAAGTCTGGCGCACAAAAGGAGAAAGGATGTGCTCTTCGTTGTGAAAGACAATTAAACAATAATGTTCGTTTGTGTTTGCGTTTGCCTAAGAGATTTGCTCCTTGTGAGAAGACGTAGATTATTTACGTTCGAATACGGTATAAATTTCATCAAAGTTCAAGGATTTGTTCAAAGCAAAACAAGAGTTGAAAGAAAGTGATTTTGAAAGTAGATGCATAAATAGATAGATTCGTTGAGATAAGCACTTAGTCGTTCGTTGTTGTTCATTCATCGTAGCCGTAGTAGATGTTCATGATCGTGAAAATAATAGATAGTTGAAATAAGGATTAAGTAGGTGAAAAGCGTTTGGTTTTTTCCGTTGATGTGGCTTGATTCACAAAGGATAAAGGAAGTATTTTTCAAGAATGGTGTTGTGGTAAATGTTACAACTCGTCGTTGTTGGCTAAACGGGGTGAAGTTAGCATAATTTTTTGTCGAAAAATAGAATAGAAGTGGGAGGAAAATCAGGATTTACGTTTGAAAATTGAAGATTAGTTGTGAATCAAAAGGGATTCACATAGTGAAGTTTTTGCTTTCTTTCACGCTTTTTTTTTTGTGATTTTATACGTGTTAAGGTATCACTACCCATCGTTTCATTGTGCACAATATGTGTTTCTGTGCTCAAGAGGACATTACGTATGTGATTTATATGTTTGTTGTTGTTCGTTTGCTAGAGTTTTATGATTTTGTTCTCGTTATCATCGGATAAATATCCATTATTGCTCATATACTGTAGGTTTTTAGACGCATATGCGGTTAATTAGTTCGTATCTGCGTTAAAGAAGCATTAAGCTTTGCCTGTACTTAGCAACATTTGATGTATGTTTATCATTTGAAGAACAAATGTCTCGCGATTCAAAGTATTGGTTGAAGTTTGTTAGTCACTAAAGACGTGTTTTAATTTAGTTTGTGTTATTTATATAGTTGTAGATAGCCGCCGTGGCGTGGTCCTCATTGTTTGTGTTAGGGATCACAACCGTGAGTACATATACATGCATTTAGTTTGATTATTGTTGTTCGTTGATTACTTTGCTTGAATGTTTATTGATTGGGATACCACTCAATGGCACGCGTCAATAGTGTGCTATCAAAGCATCGTTGCCATTCGTTCATTATGTCTAGGATTCTACCCTCGGAACACTTCTTACAATCCGTATGTATTACAAGTCCATGATTACACGAGCTCTTTTACAATCGTCCAGTTGCCTTACAAACGTATCCTATTGGTTTCCCTTGATAAATCCATGGTTTCGCCGCGTTTCATTTGTTCTTAAGTATTTTTTTTTTGTGCATTTTGATTTATTGTTCGTCATTATTTTGTTGGTTAGGTGCATTGACGTTCGGCCGCCTAAAGCTAGAGGCAAAAATGGTTATTCTAAGAAGATTGCATTTAAGTTCTAATCTAAGGGGTATACAAATGTGTGTTGTTTCTAAATAGTTGACGAGTTTTCTGACACGATAAAATCCCTTAGTTAGGAAAACTATTTATTTATGTTTAGAGGTGTGAGCATGTATAGGTCCTAGAGTGGGTTAAGTGTGGTACCTTATTAACTAAGGATTTTTAAAACATTGTACAATTGTGCTGTCTATCTTTCTAGTGTTCTAAAAAACTAAAAAAGGAAATAGTTAAACAATGTTGATCGTTATGGATGTGTAAACTACACACATAGTTTGTAAATCATTTGCTTGTTTCAAAATAGCATTTCCAAATCGTTTGTAAGAAGTTTAGGTTTAAAATAGCGTTTTAAAATGTTTACAAAAAGTTTTATTTCAATGCGTTAATCATTTAGCAAGCACAAGAGATTTATACGGGTCTTGGGCCGTAGGCCCGATTGTAGTAAAAATTATGGACCGGTCGTTTAGATTTAGTGAAAATGAGATTTACATGGATTTTGGGTCGAAAGCCCGATTGGGTTTGTAATATCGATTTTTAAAAGTAGTTTAGCCCGTTGACGTGGGTTTCGGTTTCTTACCGAACCCTCGATAATTTATTTGGCTTTTTTCGATGATTAATGATTCGAAGGTTTATCCCATTAAATAAATGTACAAAATTTAAATGCACATGTATTATGGTATTTGTAACATTTTATTGTGTTAATTTTTTTTGTTTAGTCTATATCTTAACCGAATAGAATACGCAACCTATGAGTTTCAAAATACCGAATGAAATAAAAACAAACTTAAACAATCTAGACTCGAGATACACCTTGGTAGATGACAAAATCAAGTTGAAGGATTGCAAGGAAATGACCTAGTGCATGGATGGGTTTCTTAAAAGGCTTGCATGTTATGAACAAACAACACATTAACAAAGGTTTATAATATTTACGAATTCATACAAAGGATGGACGTGGGTGCTTACCAAGATGAGAGTGGGCACAAGCGATGATAAGTAGAAACGAATTATGCTTGGCTTCATCTTAATCTTGGGTAGAGACTTGATAGTATGAGGTATGGTGCTGGTTCGTAGTGTTGCAAGGTGGTGATGCGATAGTGGTATGATGGTGACGTAATGGTGGCCTTCGGTTGTGCATAGTGGTAGCATGGTGGTTCGGTTGTAAAGTGGTTAAGGTGGTTGCTTCAGTGGTGAAGGGTGGTAGTGGTGAATACAAGGTGGTGTTAGGGTGATTCGATGGTTACGGTTTTGGTGGTGGTTCGGTTATTGCATGTGAGCCGAGAAGGAGAGGACGAGATAGAGAGTGTTTGCGATGGTGGTTGGGTCGCAAGATGAAGGAAATAAGAGGGTTTGGAGAAGGCCAGTCGTACAAAGAGAGAGAGAGAGGTGTGAGTGTGGCCTGTTTTTAAAAGAGAGAGTGAGAGGAGATAGTGGCCAATGAGAGTAGGTGACGGCAATGTGTCGCCAATGGGTGAAGAGGTTGTGCATGGCTAATGCATGGATGTGTTGCTGCATGTGTTGTGGACCGTCGGATCATCTTGATCTGGAGCATTGGATATGGATGATCTTGGCCATAGGTTTTGCATGTAATGCAAGCCATTGGATCAAAGTGATGTGGACCATTGGATCAAAGTTATATAAGACAAAATGGTTTGGGCTTGGTGTGCATGTTGGGCCACAAGTTTGGGTTGATGTGTGGGCTTAACCGGTTTAGCCATGGTGACTAGATAATGGATTGATTTTATGGGCTTGGATCCTAGACATGTTATACTGATGTGAAAGATGGACTTTACGAGACGAATCAAATAACGACGGGAATTGGAATTGGTTAAGATACTCGATATGTTATGTTATATATATATATATGTATATATATATATATATATATATATATAGGGTAAGGATCATGTAAAAACCACATCTTTTTGCGAAAACCTAAAAACTAATACTAAAACCTTCATAACTTTTTCATACGATCATATTTTTTTAAAAAAAATTCACCAAAAACATTAGAATTATGAGTTCTTTAATTCTGAAAAATTTTATAAAAAACTTTAACGTCTCGTCGTTTTTTTATTAGTGCACATGTGCACTAATAATAAAACTCATACATATAGTA
Source organism: Deinandra increscens subsp. villosa (assembly GCA_039602395.1). NCBI lineage: Eukaryota > Viridiplantae > Streptophyta > Magnoliopsida > Asterales > Asteraceae > Deinandra > Deinandra increscens. The sequence goes on from JBCNJP010000008.1 coordinate 5,671,793, forward strand.
TGCGTTAAGTTTTTTTTTTAGAAAAATCGCATCAAATACGTTATAATTTTCTTAGTTTTTCGTGATTTTTTATTAGTGCACATGTGCACTAATAAAAAAGCACTTTATATGTGTCGTATACATTAATATTTTAAAAGAGAAATTGCACCATAAATCTTATAATTGTGTTATCTTTAACTCTGAAAATATATTAAACGTTTTAAAATTTTTTAAATTTTATGCTACACATGTGCACTATAACTAATAGTTATAGTGCATATGTAGAATTATCATTAGTTCTATGAATATTTTAGTTTTTTTAAATGTTTTTAACCTAAACAATATGTTTTCGCATGACAATTCTCATTTGTGTAGTACTAATGAAAATGGTGCACATGTGCACTGAAAAAACCATATACAGATCGATTCTATGGATGAGACGGAAGTTTTGTCATTGATTCATGTCGAATGATTACATAACGAAGGAGTATACACACGTTTAAGCTCTGGGGGAGGTTGGACAGAACCTCCCCTCTCAACACACAGACACAAGACAAAAACTTACAAAGAAATACAAAGACGAAACTATTTATACTTCTTCATTCTGTCCGAACTGGGTAACCTCCGAACCTGCTCCGAGCTTCCTCCGAACTTGGAGTTCGGACCACCTTCGGACAACTCCGAATCTGGAGTTCGGCTGAGGTTCGGACCTCAGTTCATGTTTCCGACAAATCAATCTGTTTGACAATTCGAACAGTAACAGCCACACAAGGTTCATGCATCAACACGCACTAATAATACACATGTGCACTAATTTTTTTTTCCGAAATGTCAATTTCTTTTCCAGAATCAAAGACAATAGAATTTTAAGATTTTTTGTGCAAGTTTCATAGAAAAATATTAATGTATGTAAAAGTTATGAATGTTTTAGTGTTAGTTTTTAGGTTTTCGCAAAAAAAAAGAGTTTTCGCAGGATCCTTCCCATATATATATATATATATACCTTTTTTTGTGAGAACTGCGTAAACAAATCTTAAAACCTACATAACTTTTTCATACGTTAACATTTTTAAAAAAAAAGTTGCACCAAAAGTCTTAAAATTATGTTATCTTTAATCCTATAAAAGTTTTTAAAAAACTTAACGCTTTTTATATTTTTTAATTTTTTTTTTGTGTGGTGCACATGCGCATCACAAAAAAAAAAAAAAAAAAAAACTCATACTTTTAGTATGAGTTAATATTTTTTTCTTAGTCGCACCATATGTCATATATTTTCATCATTTTTTTGTGTTTTTATTGAATGATGCACATGTGCATCATATAAAAAAAACACTCATACATGTGATATACATTAATAGGTTTAAAAAGAAATTGCACCATAAATCTTATAGTTGTGTTATCTTTAGATTTAAAGAAAAAAAATCACATTTTATAACTTTTATTAATTATATGATGCACATGTGCATCACACGGGAAAAAACGTTCAGTTTGTTTTAATATTTTGCTCCAGATTTAAAGATAACGTAATTCTAAGACTTTTAGCGCAAATTTTATGAAAAATCGTTAACGTATGAAAAAGTTACGTGAGTTTTAATATGTGTTTTCGCAGGTTTTACAAAAAAAATGTGTTTTCGCAGGATCCTAACCCTATATATATATAGGGGAATGATCATGCGAAAACACCCCTTTTTGTATAATTGCGCAAACAAATCTTAAAACATACATAATTTTTTCATACGTTATTATTTTTTTAAAAAAATTTGCACCAGAAGTCTTAAAATTATGTTATCTTTAATCCTATAAAAAATTATACAAAATTAACGTTTTTTTTTTTTTTGTTGTGGTGCACATGTGCATCACAAAAAAAAACTCATACCTTTAGTATGAGTTAATATTATTTTTTTCTAAGTCGCACCATATGTCATATATTTCCATAATTTTTTGCCCTTTTATTGAATGATGCACATGTGCATCATTCAATAAAAAACCTCACACATGTGGTATACATTAATAGGTTTAAAAAGAAATTGCACCCTAAATCTTATAGTTATGTTATCTTTAGATTTAAAGAAAAAAATACATTTTATAACTTTTAGGAAAATTGGCCCCTATTAATCCCAGTTATCACATATTGGCCGACAATAATCCCAGTTTTGATTTTTCCTCACAATAATCCCAGTTATATACATATTGGCCTATATTGATCCGCCATTAACTAGACACTAACGGCGTTAGTTTTTTTTATAAAGAGACTAGTATTGTAATTTCTTTAAAGTGGAGGGAAAAAAACCTAAATTCTCTTAAACCCATCTTCTTCTTCTCTCTCACTCCCGTCTCCACCATCCACAACCACCATCACCATGACCACCACCCATCACCAAACTGAATCTCTGCCTCCGAGGATCTCGAACGAGCCGTCGCACGTTCCCGAAACCCAGCCTCTTCCGGCCAGAACAACCAAACCCGGTTTCACGACCGTTTTTCTCTAAAATAAAAAAGAGAATACGACATTAGCTAAGGAAGTAAGTAAGGTAGGTGGTTGGGGTGTTATGAATTAATTACCTTATCGTAAAGAAGGGAAAAGAAAGTACAGGTTCATTTCTTGAAGTCTGATTCGAATATAGTGTAGTCGATTACGACTGAAGGTAGAGACGCCATGAAATGAAAGCAAAAGACTGAATGAAATTAAGAAGAAAGAAGTATGAAAGGATGGGTGTTTTCAAATTTCCGGTGGGTGTTTGAAGCGGCACCGGCAACGAAGGTCGGTGGTGGTGAAGATTCAGAGGAGGGGACAAAAAGGTGGGTGAAGTAATTTAAGGTTTTTTCCCTCCATTTTAAAGAAAGTACAATACTAGTTCATTTATAAGAAAAAACTAACGCCGTTAGTGTTTAGTTAACGACGGATTAATATAGGCCAATATATGTATAACTGGAATTATTGTGAGGAAAAATTAAAACTGGGATTATTATCGGCCAATATGTGATAACTGGGATTAATAGGGGCCAATTTTCCTAACTTTTATAATTATATGACACACATGTGCGCCATGTATCATTATCACTAGTACCATAAATGCTTTAGTGTTTTAATATGTTTTTAGCATAAAAGAGTGTTTTTTCGCATGACAATTCGTTTTTGTGTAGTATTAATGATAATGGTGCACATGTGCATCACACGAAAAAAACGTTAACTTTTTAAAAATATTTTACTCTAGAATTGAAAATAACGTAATTATAAGACTAAATCTCAACCACTAATTTCAGGTGGGGACCACTATAATTTATAAGGGGGGGGGGGGGGGGGTTCCATATACTTAAACTAGTGGCTCAGAATGGTTCTCAAAAGTTCTCAAACCCAACTGGTTCTCAAATGATCTTCTCCCTATATATATATATATATATATATATATATATATATATATATATATATATATAGGGAGACGATCATTTGAGAACCAGTTGGGTTTGAGAACTTTTGAGAACCATTCTGAGCCACAAGTTATATATAAGGAAATCCCCCCCCCCCCCCCTTGAATTTGAATGCTTCCCCCCTGAAAATTAGTGGCCCAGAATGGTTCTCAAAAGTTCTTAAAGAAAAAAGTTCTCATTTGAACCTAACCCTCTCTCTCTCTCTCTCTATATATATATATATATATATATATATATATATCATTGTATGCAATTACGTTGTTTGTGATCAAGTCTCATGGCTATAGTTCCTTGAAAGAAACAGAAGTTGCACGAGATTCACATACAGAAGCATACAACAGTAGCTAATACACCAGGAGAGAGTGAAGATCATGACATAAAGGGTAACAAGTACAAAATTGATGATCCTATAGTAAATAATGAAACGGAATGGAAGAATTTTAGGTGGTTGTAGGAATAAGGTTTCTTTCGAGGGATGCTTTTAAGGAAGCAGCTAGGAGGCATGCTGTTTCAAATTGAATAAATCTATTTAATTTCTTGTTCTTTTAGCCAATATTAAATTCCATTTTAATAGCTACTATTCCACACGAACATTAAATTTCCTTTTAATAGCCAAGACGGAAAATTAAGCCGTGGTTATTCAACGATGTGAAGACTCGCAAGATAATGGGTAGACGATCTCCCTATTTGGGGTATTTGATGGTATATTATTTCTCACCAATAATTGAAAGCTCCATTCTTTTATTATTTTGGTTTTGTTTTCTTAAAAAATTAAGAAACAGAAGAAAAATTGCTATACATGGAAAATGTTGTAATTTTTCATTCTGTCAGTTTCTTTGAATCAACTTCCTTTTTGTATGTTGATTTTGCACTTAATGTTCGTAAATAAACTTTGTCTTTGTAGATTAAACTAGCACCCTCTTGATGCGAAGAGAGGGTTGGGAATCTTGTAATATACATGTGAAACTATTATTTAATTGGAAGGAATAGTGAAATCAATATATTAATCCGTTTTTTTTTTGGGGGTGTTTTTCTTTCGAATGATATAGTGATTTTATTTTGTGTCTTGTTGGTGGTGTAAAAAAAGCTTTTTGGTCGTTATACATTTTTTAATTCACGTCTTCTCTACGTAGCGTTATAGCAATTCAACTGTTTTGTATACCCGCGTTATCCTTACAAGAGCACGCGAGTCACAAAATATAGTACATAAAATAAGAGACAAAACTACTTTAGTTATTTATTTAAATTTAGTTGATATAACATAGCTCAAAGGAGTGTTTAAGAACCACTATACATACGATGATTTAGTCAAGAACATATAAAGCTCCTCGCCTCTCAACCTATTCTCGGGGATGAGAACGACATGGAGAATGCTATCAGGGTGGGGATCTTTCATGGAACAGCAAATCGGATCGTGGAGAATGGATGGTGGTCAAATAATGTGCAGATCACTTTCAGATTCGATCTGCAGCTGCCATAGGTGGACTAATGGTTCATGCCTAGGGGAAGATTGTTGGGCTATAGTTATTTGAGGCATGAATATTAGATTTGGGCTAGCTTGTTGTTAGGTTTGGGCTTTGGTTAGTTTATTTTATAGGCCATGTGGGCCGATTATTAGTTTATGATTGGGCTTATTTAGTGTTTATGATTGGCCCATGTGCTTGTAAGAGGTGGTATAAATACCACCTAATATTTATGATTCAAGCAAGCTTTTCTAATACAATTTGCAAGTTTACGATTCTGTGTTCTCTCTAGTTTACGATCAGCTTCAACAAGTAGTGATATTCATTCAAGATTCAATCTTTCTTATATAGATTGAGTCTATTTCTTCTACTTGTTTCTTGAATCAATCACTCACGAGGTTTCCGCACTCGTTAGTGATTAGATATCGTGTTCTTGGTTTGATCTCGGACCAACAATTGGTATCAGAGGTAAGAATTAGTGATTCGAGGCTCACACGATATTGATTCAAGTTGTTTTCTGGGTTTTTGTTCGAGTTTTTGAAGATTCAAAGGGTTTTCTAAAGTTTACGACCACTGTTGCTGCTGTTCTTCGTGTTTCCGATCAAGATTTCTGGGTTTTTGTGTGTTCTCGACTGATTTGTTTGAAGATATTCATCTGATTTGGGTTTACGACATCAAGATAGCCTTTTTATCGTGTTTATGATCCGGAAATAGGTGTTTACGACTTTTCTTGGTCGTAATTGGAGTTTACGATTCTGTGTTATCGAGATCTCGGAGTCGTAATCGGAGTTTAAGATTTATTCGGATCGTAATTGGTGTTTACGATTGGCTCTAATCGTAAACTGGTATTTACGACTTTCGGAGTCGTAATCGTCAATCGTAATCAGGGTTTACGATTTTCTTTATCGTAATTGGTGTTTACGATTCTTGCTTGGATCGTAATTGGTGTTCACAATCGTAATCAAGTATTTACGATCGTAATCTTGTGACTTTTAATCGTAATCTCAGTTTCTTGGACGTTTGGACTTTAATTTTTGTTCCCTAAGCTATCGAAATGGATTTCGAACCAAGTATGTATCAGAAGTTGGATTTTGAGATTGGATCCATCACTCGCCCACCTAGACTCACCTCGGCGGATAACTTTTTGGAATGGAAATATCGATTTGAAAAGCACTTGAAGAGTGTTGACCTAAGACTATGGAGGGCAGTTATTCATGGACCATTCACACCTACTCACGCAGAAGGAGTTAATGCAGGGAAGGTCAAGACAGAAGATGAGTATGATGACGATGATTGGGAAAGATGCAACAAAGCAGAAAGAGCATTTGCCATCATGACTATGGCATTAACACAAGATATTGCTCAAGGTTTTAAACACTGCAAGACCGCTAAGGAACTCTGGAACGCTTTGGTTGTGGCTTATGAAGGGAATCCTGACATAAAGGCAAGCCGCAAGCAAATGCTGAAGCAAAAGTTTAATCTGTTCAACCATGTACAAGGTGAATCTTTTGAAGCACAGGTGCAGAGGTTTGTGTCTCTGATGGCTGAAATGTCCAGCTATAATGTTGAACCAGACAAGGAAGACAAGAATTTGAAACTGTTGAATAGTTTACCCAAATCTTGGAACACCAATATCTCTATCATTAAGGACAACAACAAACTGAGTGAACTATCTCTTGATGAGTTAATCAACAAACTCAAGTCCAAGCTAATCGATGACAAGCAGAGAGAGTTGAACCATATAAGCTCTCTTAGTTTGGCGGGGAAACTAAATCAAGCTCTGTTGTCACAAGATGTGGAGGCTAAGCATGAGGGGAAGTTAACTGGAAATGGATCATGTCACACCCCCAAATTTCCACTAACGGAGTATAACCGTGTGAGGTGTGATCCAGACCAGGATCCAAGTCTTTAGTTACAACCAAGCCATAGTTAAAGGGGTAAACAGTCATGTATTACATTAAATAAATCAGAGTTTACATTTCACAAAAATCAGCGGAAGCAATAAAAGTTTACAAGGTTGTAGTTTAGTAAAAGTGATTACTAAAGTATCTGAAATACAATTTCAAAAAGGGTTTTACAAAGGACAAGTACTGCCGCTGCCCGTGCCATCCATGATCCTCCAAGCTAACCTGAAAAGCATTCAACAATCAAGTGTCAGCCAAGGCTGGTGAGTTCACTAAGCGGTCTACCCGTCACAAGTAGACCAAAATTTTATGATCAAAGAAAGGTAAAACACAATCAATATCATAAGACTAGTAAGTTTTCCATATCGTAGGTAGCTAGCCTAAGTTATGCACATTTGAATTGTTCGCAACCGAAGCTGACAATGTATAGGTATTACCTACGGATTTTGCCTTCCCGTGTCCTGAAAGACCACGGAGGGTAGGGTAACATTGGTCCCAGTCCGACCGCCAGTCGGGTTGGTGCATCACGTGCACCGCTGGGCGGGGGTGTCAATCCCCAGTAGTACTACTCAACATCACCTAGCTATTCTATATTAACGGCCCGAATGTAAGAACTTTTTAGTTTATCAATCAATTCAATGATACATATGATATTTGGTCGGAAAAGTTTACTTAGTAAGAAATACCTTACCGCTACACGTTATCATCCCTGCTAGGACATAACAACATATAGTAATGAACTCACCTTAGGGGGGCACTGGTACACAGCAAAAGATTCAACAAGTCGGTCACACATAACCTGTTTGGGTAAATATGGCCTAAACGGGTTAGGAGGTGTCGCGATGACGAAAAAATAGCAATCTTAGCACCTAAACATGTTTCATGTAGTCACACAAGTCATATAATGCATACACAAGTTTCAGATTGAGAGAATTTCAAAGAATTGCCATTTTGGTCAAAGTTGACTCAGAAAGTCAACTTCAACACTCAAACTAGTGGCATAGTCAAAATCTACATACTTAGGAGTTAGGATCTCAACTTTTGCAGGCTTAAACTACATGTTAAACATGACTTGTTGCAAAATAAATCAATCAAAAACATCGAATAACGAAGAAGTTATGCATCCTAACAATGTATTGTTACTAAAAAAAAAACCATCCTTTTAATTATATGTTTTAAAGTAAATATATAAATGAGTTTTATTTGTAAGATCACATTCATAAAATAATTTTTACATAACTTTTAGTAAAAACGAAAGATCATCGAAGTTTTGTTTGAATGACATAAATGTGTCGATGTTTATATAAATGATGAGTTTTTTTAAATTTAAAAGTTTTATGATTATAAAATCTCAAAGATTAATTCAAAATGAGTAAATGATTCAACTATTTAAAATGGTTAATTAATTCAAATAAATATTAGAATTGAATTTAGACAATATAATAAATATGTTTCAAACAAGTAATTATTTAACTTAAATGGCTAATTAATTCAAAGATCGAAAGTTAAATTTAAATGAATAATATATAATACATGAATAACAAAATTTAAATTTAAACTCAAGACTTTTATTAATATTAAAATTTCACGATTGTCACATAGAGTGCCTCTCACTACAACGCTAAAGTGTCGCGATCAGTCCAAGTGGGAGATTGTTGGATACTAGGTGTCCTGACCCGACACTTATCGTAACCGACCCGGTTACGACCCGGAAGAGTTACACCGGAGTCAACGAACTTCTAATTAATTAAATGTTAATTAATCAAATGGTTTAAATTAAATAAATAATAGTTATTTATTTAAAAGTAACGAAACAATTATTTTTCGTAAAAAGTTTACGGAAATTGTCGACGAATGATTATCTAGTCTTAACTGTTAATGGGCTAATAAAATCATTGGGCTTAAGAGGTTTTTGATTGCGATGGGCTTTGCTTGCCAAAGAAGTCAACGAAAAAGTATAAAAGGAAGGGAGGAGAGGATTAGAAAAACCCTAATCGTAAACCACTCTCCTTCTCCTCCCCTTGCCGTCGCGATCCCTCCCCCTCTCTCCCTCTCGTTTCCGGCGCACCACAACCACCACCCTCCGTCGCCTTTTCCGACGAATACAATGGTGAAACGTGACCCACGTTTGATTGCTGTCGCATTGAAACTCGAGACCACCGCCGCCACCGAGAGAGATCCACCGGTGCCGTTGTCGTCGCTGCCGCCGCGGCCCGTGCCGCCGTTGTCGCCGACCTCTTTGGCGAGGACCACTGCGACGTGGTTTTCGCTTTACCCGCGCCACCGAGACCGTTGTTTGAACCGTCTCGTGCCTCCACCGTCGAACCGGGTGAAAACCCTGAGTGGCCGGCGCCTTTGTATGCCGCGACCATTACACCACTTCCTCCGTCGCCTCCACGCGCGACGAACGAAGATGTCTATATGACGGATTCGTCGTCAAGTACGGTGGAACCGTTCGATTGGAATGCTATGATACATAGCATGGTTTCGTTACCGCCACCACCGCCGGTTCATGAGATGAACCCGCCTGTGGTGCCTGAGGGCCCATCTTCAAAGTTGGTTAAAGACTTGACTAGCCGGTTCGAGTCGGGCGTTGCCGTTAACCCTATCGCCAATTCGTCGAACCCCGGTGTCTTGAATGGTTGTTCGGACTCTGCCAAGGTATATCTAAACTATTTAGATATTTAAGTTAATTTGTTTAATTTATTTTTAGTATTTACGCGTACACGGTGATCAGATCCTGTCTACGGTTTTTACTTTATTCGCGTTGTAAAACTTGTTTTTCCGCTGCGCAATTAATCTGATTAATTGACCCGTTAATTTATTCGGTAAAAAATAAAAACGGGCAACCCGGATACCCACTGTAAAACCCAACATGATCATGTATTGTCTGATATAATGTTTTCATACGTATACATTATTAATCGTCTGGTACCAGATCTAGAGGCTTTATGTTCAGTGAGGGATCAAATGAAAAAAATGATGAAGAAAGCAGATGAAGATCAACGTCCAATACCTACCTGCAAAAAAACCGGAAAGATAGGTTTGCTGATATTTTAAGAGCTAACCAATCTATAGAAGCTGCCACAAGGCTTCCTGGTGGTATTAAAAACAAAGGTCGTGGCTCGCATAAGAGGATTAAATCAAATAAAGAGCAAGTTAATAGTCGTGCGGGTAAAAGGAGTCATTCATTCATGATTGATTTGTGGTAAGAGATGACATGTTAGAAGGACATGCATAATTAAGAACGAGATAGAGAAGAAATAGGGGAAGGAGAAGATGCAGCGTAGTAGTTTAGTTATGAGTTGAATTTGTTTTCACTATTACTTGTGTGATAAATGTATATACGTGCGTTATTAATACACGTTAGAGTTTATGTTGCATGATAATTGTATATACTTGCGTTATTAATACACATTACCTTTTGTTATTGTTGTATGATAATGTTTATACTTGCATTATTAATACACATGATACTTTTTTTTATTGTTTAATATTCGTAATTAAATAATAGAGCATAAAACTTTAGTCAATTTTAATGTATGCGTGATAGTCACTATTACTTGCATTATTATGTAAACATAAATAATTTTATAGAAGATAAATATATTATATTCGATTAACATCTATTGAAAACTGATAACTATTGCACTAGAATATGAGCTAGAGAATTAAACTAAAGCTTCATATTAAGAACCAAAAGAGACCCCAACCAATCAAACAAAAAGCCCATAGTGATTGATAACTAAAAGTTTTCTATTTCCCTCACCCCGTTCCTCTTGCGTTTATACTTTTCCAGGGTGTTCGATAGAAGGGCCTTCAACTTCTCGGCGATCTCAGTCCAGCTTGACTTGGTCAGAAATGTAGTTTTTAGTCTTCTCAGTAACCTCCGTTCTTTCTTCTGGAATGAGTTCCTTGATCAGATTGAATCATACCCGACGTTATCAGATATCAAGATGGTCAGCATGCCTTTGGAGTTTCTTGTAACTTGATCTAACAACTTTTCGTCATTGATCGTTTTCTTTAGCAGACCTATCACCATTTGAATGTCTTGGTTTGCAGAAGAAGAAGCCATTGTTTTTTGGGTGTTAGTTTGGGGGGGGGGGGGGTCTGAGCTTTTAGGGTTTTGCATGCGTGACATGGTTTTATACGTAGTTCCGTATTTTTTTAATAGTAATAGAATTTGGACGGGTGGTAGTTGGTGGCCAATTTAAAGCATTTAAAAGGAAATTAAGTGATGTATAAATTTAGACTGTTCGATTTTGTACAATACCTTTTACGTAAATTAGGGTTTGTATGAGATTAATTTCATCTGCGTGATATTCTATATATTGATCTTTTTTTAGTAGAGCTCCTATATGTCGCTTCTTGAAAATGGATTCATCATCTTCATCTGTAGCCTCGCCATCTTCTCCATTTGATCTAAAGCATAAGTTGCATGAGAAAGTATTGATTTAGTATTCAAAGGATGTTTTCTTTAATGATGTGTTGAGGCAACATCTTAAGGTGTTAAGAACTGGTGTGAGAGTGCGTGACAAGATTACCAATGAGTTGCTTGCTATGGCTCCTCCTCTTTGCGTGATCTAGCTATTTTTCTTTTGACGGATATCCAATGAGGATGAGATCAAAGTTATTGAAAATATCATAAGGCTGATCAATTTGTCTATGCAGATGAAGATGAACTTTTTACATTCTTTTGACTAATTTTCTCATATTATATGTAGTTGTTATGCATTTTTAATGTAAAATCTTTCATCACTTATTTTAGAAATTGCGTTATTATATTTCCTTATGCGTGATGTTGTTGGTTTAATTATTATGTTTTCCATTATATCTAAACCAATTAATCTGTAAATAAAATTATAGGATAAAATACATAACAATACTTGCGTGAATAATGGTAACATATGAAAAAACATCAAATGAATAATATTTACTTTTTGCGTCATTTTAACAAGACTTGCGTGATAATAACTAAACAGAAGAACAATATTAAAGACTTTTGAATTTGTCAGTATTTATTAAAATCTATTAATACTTGTGTGATAACCATATACACAATGCATGTAACACCCCAAAATTTTATGACTTAAATTATATACGTGTGCTATATTTGTTAAGTAGCTGAAATGCATGTAATATAGTATATATATACGTATAATAGAGAAACGTCACGATTCACGTACGAATATTCGCCACGACATTCGAGGAAACGTCAAGAGTCGAAATTATAGAATATGGTAGATAACGAAAAATAAAGATTGTGGGCACAGACGGATCTGAAATCCGAGTTATAACAAAGCGGGAAAACGCGAAATAGTGATTTGGGCCCGGTTTGTAATAAACCGTATTTAAGCACGAATGTCACTAAATTAACACCAAAGCGAAGTTAAAATATCAGGTATTGCTAAATACTTGATTTATAATCGTTATAATATATATTCGTGACATTCGGCACGAAAAACGATGAAATCGGTAACCGTCATAGTTACGCGATATTAATCGAAATAAAGTTCGATTAGCCGTTCGAAATAATTATAACGCCTCGGCAAAGTATAAATAATTATAATAATATTTATAAAGAATTTCAGTCAAGAAAACGTGTTCGGTTTGTAAAATGGTCGTGATCGCAACACCGATTGGACACGAGCCCTCTACCGAATAAATTAACTAAAACGTTCAGCAGTTTACGTTACAATCAAAGAATATTTATTGAACTCCTGTAATATTTTAGGTGTTCGGGAATTTTTATAAACCGTTTAAATATTATATTATTATACGGGTACAGAATACGAGTATAATACCTACTTATTTATATTATACCCTATTAAATGGATTGCTTGTTCCTTACTTCTCATTCTATTGTCTGTCAATCGAGAAAAGAAAGATTCTATATGATTCAGCAAATAAGTTGATCACTCATCGTATACGTGTATCATTTGTTGTGGATTTAAATTGTATATATATACATACATACGCATGCATATCAAATACACACAAACTTCTAAAATCAAATAAAACACACATACAAACACTGTATGCGACAAAGAAAAAGAGAGAAGAGAGAGAGAGAGAGGTGTACGGCGACGGAACCCAACCCCCCTCCCTCTCTCGATTTGCCGGCGACCTCCCCATCATTCCCGTCGTTCTCCGATGATCCCGGCGAACCCAGCTCCTCCCTCTCTTCTTCGATGTGTTCCCAGCCCGCTTCCGGTCGACCCAGCCCTTGTTCCGGCAACCCTCCACAACCCCCTGCTCCTCTCGACTTTTCCGGCAACACAGGCGGCAGCAGCGGCTCAGAACCGCCACAACCCGGCGACCACCTCGCCTGCTATCCCGTCATTTTGAACCGGCAGCAACACCACACCCCCTCTTGACTTCACAGCGGCAAGCGACAACAGTCTCTTTCTCTCTCGATCGTTTTTCCGGCGAGCACAGCTGAGCGACGGCAGCTCCAACCGGGAATGTAGCCAGCAGACGCAGCAGTAGCAACCGGCGAGCAGTAGTAACCGTCGAGGTTACCCAACATCCATGGCGACTTCACCGGCGGACCTCGGTTCTGGCTCGATGACGTTAATGGCGGTAGTGGTGGCGGGAACGGACGGCTAACAGCAGATGGTGGTGGTTAACGGCGGTAGACAACGGTAATAGTTAACGGTTGTTTATAATTAAAACCCGGTAAACCCGGTTTACCGTCCTCTCTTTCGGTTGAGATTCGGTGACGCTCGGTTGACGACGGGTGACAACGACGACAACATTGAACACCCGGGATGGTGGTGAGTGGTGACGATGATTGGCGGTTGTTAACGGTGAACAATGGTGGCCGCGATTCGCGTCTGAAAAGGAGACGTCAAGTTAAACCCGGTTAAGTTCGGTAGAGTTTTCGGTGGCGTAACAAGGTCCAAACGACAAACCGACAACGGGGAAATGCTCGTAGCGAGAAAATAGTCGGGAAAGACTATTCGTTTGTCAAGAACGGACAACTTTATTATTCGGTTATTTTGGACTCGTTTCACGACCCGTCAAGAGGTAATCACGTTAAATAATTGTTATTATTACAAATATTATATTTTAAGTTAAAGTTTATATCAAATCATCGTATAATGGGATAAATGATATAAATATATATTTAAAACGAATAAATATATATATATTTATTAATCACTTTTATTTAAATAAAATTGATTAAAAGAAAAGATTTAAATATTAAATATATATATATATATATAAACATATATATTAAATATAAAGGTTAACGATAATTATAAAGAAATTATCGGGTTAAAGTATATTTAATATACGAAACATATTTAAAATATGTTAATATGTATATGTAAGTGTTGAAATGAGAAATTAGGGTTTTCTAGACACTGTTCTGTCAAACCCGAGAAAACAGTAACGAACCAAGCTTTAAAAATTTAAAGCATGTTATAAAATGTTATAACGGATAATACCCTAAGTCAGTTTTGAATAAAAATGAGTTTTGATAAAGAAATGAGAATAACGGGATATTAGGGTTTTCAAATATGATTATTTAATATAAAATAATCCGAAGGGTATAAAGACTTGATTTTTGACATGGAACTATGTTTATATATATAATAAGTATATATAAAGTTAAAATGGATAAATGATAAAGTATTTCAAATACCGAGTTAATCGGATATTTAGAAGTTCACGCGGACCGGAAGGGTAGACGCCTGTACACTGGGGTTTCTGGCAAAAGCGAGGGTGTCGCATAAATCCCAACTGGGAAATGGCATCCCTCACTGGGCGATCCCGGAGTGAGCGTTTACTTATAGGAATGCGTGTCTTCGTATTATCAATAAAAGAAAAGGATAATGGCCTAAAGGGCATTTTGGTCATTTTGACCTTTTAAAAAATGAACTTAATAATTTAATATTATTAAGATAATGAAGTATTAAAATAAACATATGAAGTGTTTATTATATTAAACCTTGCATTAACGCAATGCAATACACGATTAGGTTTAATTGGAAGGCATTGCGGAGACTTTGTCTGAATTAACTACTTAAGAGAATAAGGTGAGTTCTATGAGCCCACTTTTAAATGTTTTAAATGTTATAATGTTTTCGGGCTGATATACATGCAATGATATATATTCAACTGTTTACTTGAAAAGTATTTGAGATGCCTTTACTTGTTTTGTGTTGATACACATACGTGGAAAAATTATAATACTTATAACTGTTTTAAAGTTATCATTACTTGTTATTACTCTTTTCAGGAAGGTTATAATAAACGGGTAATGTAAAGGATAAAACTTTTATATAAAGCTTTGAGAAATGGAAAATTTGTATGTTTGGTCTAAGCCTATGTATGTGAATAAATGTCGGGTAAATATGAGCTTATTAGCCTTGTTGTACAAGACCCATAACATTATATTTATGAAACGCTTATTTTCATATACGGGTGATGGACTGGTATTAAAATGGTTATGAGTCCAAATATAAGAGTTATTTAAATGGACTTTTGAAAAAGATGAAAAGGTTTAAAAGGTTGAAAATGTGGAAAAAGGTTGAAAATGTTTTAATCTAAGCAAATATTGTCTAGTGAAAAGGGAAAAGGTGGTTGTGCAACTAGAAGCGGGGAATGACGGTTCCCCGGGGTAACGGCAGTTACTCTATGAAAGGTTCCGGGTGGTGACGGTTGCCCGAGGAGCTAACGCGGTTCCAATAGACAATGCTTAGTAGAATGAATGGTTAAATGTTTTGGTATAATTCTGTTATGTCTTATACCTGATTAAGGATAAATGATTAAATGTTTTGGTATAACTCTGTTATGTTTTATACCTGATAAATGTTATAAAGAAGGGGTCGTTAGGCCCAAATGTTTGAAGTAAACCTTTCAAGGAAAGGTAAAAGTTTTAAATACTTAGAACTCACCAGCGTAAGCTGACCTTTAAAAGCATGTATGTCAAGTATCAGTGATGTTTAAAGTAGCAAGGGAAGGGCTCTAGCAAGGGCAAATTAGATGGGCAAGCTAATAGGAATGACTCGGTAGTAGACTGGCATAGCTATAGATAAGATCTAGTTATAGATTATGTTATTATTTTCCTTACTATTGTAACTCGTTATACATATAAATGAAAAGTTTTTAATTTCCGCTGCTTAGTTATCTCTGTTGTACCATGTGTTCATGAGTAAATCCGACACGTGACCCCTCCTGGAGCCAAGACTGGGAGTGGGCGTCACAATGCATGATTAATATCTGCGTCAATTTAGAAGACTTGCATTTATAAAAATACTTGTGTGATAATGATATACAGAATGCGTGATTAATATATAAGAAAACTTTACAAGCGTTTATGGATATGCTGATTTTTTTTTGCGTGATCTATAAAAAGGCGTCGCTAGCTTTTTTTTTGTAAAAAGACGATGCTATCTTTTTATTAAATTTCCCGTGTAAAATCACGGGATGATTATATTAGAACTTTTACCAGTGCGGGTGGAATGAAACAATGGTCAATCCCAGCATGGTGCCATATGTTTGTACAAACAATCATCGGTCTCGCACGATTGTGGTTCGAAAGCCTACCAATAGGGAAGGTTGAGAGCTTTGAGGATTTGCAGGATAAGTTTCTATAACAGTTTAGCCAGCAGTGGTGCCAGGTTAAAGATAAAAATGAGATTCTCAACATTCGCAGAAGGGATCATGAATCCGTCGAGGACTTCATCACGTTATAACACGGAGAGCCTACAGATTGCGGGGGCGGGGGAGGATTGATAGTTATAGGATTCATCCATGGTGTCCGTTATAACAAACTCAAATGCAGCGTTCATGGAGTTAATAGAGCATGAAACCGAATCAATCAACCTAAAACCAAGCGACTAGGGTTCTAGGATAAACCTCTAGGATCTTTTTATTAATCAAATTCAACTTCAAAAATATGAAATACCAAAAATCTTTAAATAGGCTAAACAACTTGTTCCTAAAGAAAAGGAATTCAACCAAATTAAGGAAACCAAATAACTAAATAAAATACTAAATAATTAAATAGAACTATTAAAAATAAAGATAGAAATCCTCAACCCAATGGAGACGGGTCGGATTTCCGAACGAGCTCGGGTCGGGTTCTTCAAGATCCGCATCACATTAGTTGATTTGATCAACTTGAATTTCTATCTTCATGTAGTAAAGCACAACTAATTTTTATTAACTCCTTAACAAGAGTGATGCGGGTCTTGTTGTAGTTTGTATCATTTGTATATAACTTTTGACTATAAATTTAGGTCTATTATTTAAATAAAAAACTTATGTATGGATTTTGAATTATTATTGTTAATATCATTTGGAATTTTGTTTTCTCATGTTTATTGTTGCTTTTATTTTACAATAATACTTAAACAAAATCATTAATTACAAAAAATGGTCACACTTACACTATTTAATGTGACTATATAATAGAAATGGTCACACTTATGATAAATTTATGTGGTCGTTCCTATCTTATAACCACACTTATATCAAATTTATGTGGCCGTTGCTATCCTTTAGCCACACTTTTCAGATAAAATTCTTGATTCCAGCAACCCTTTGGTCATGTTTTTTTTTCTAAATAAGCGTGGCTAAAACAAACTTTTTAGTAAATTCATATGGCCGTTGATATCATTTTGCCACGCTTACAGTAAATTAAAGTGGTCGTTGCTTCCCTCACAACAACCTTGTTGCCACGGTTTTTTTTAACATTACGTGGACATTGCTTCACTTTAGCCACACTTTTAAAATGGAATGCTTAATTGCAGCAACCCTTTGGTCAAGTTTTTTTTTCTAAATAAGTGTGGGTAAAAGAAACTTTTTAGTATATTCATGTGGCCATTGCTACCCTTTGGCCACATTTTTAGTAAATTTAAGTGGCCGTTGCCACCATTACATCAACCCTTATGCCATAGTTTTTTTAACACTACATGGCCATTGCTTTAGCCACACTTTTCAAACGAATTCTTGATTCCAGGAATTAGGGGTCTTTAACGAATCGAATTTCGAATACTCGAATTAATCGAATTGAATTATTCGAATTTCAATTTCTAAAACCCAGATTCGAATTCGATTCTAATTCGAAAACTGAGTCCGAATCGAATCGAATTCGAATGGGATTATTCGAATCGATTCCGAATCGAATCCGAATCAGATTCGAAGAAATTTAAAGTTACTTTAGTAAAAATAAAACAAAAAATCATAGTTTAACATTCAAAATGAAAACGTTCAAATTAGACCAAATTTAGTTTCACGTTTAAACATCTAAAGAAATTTTGTTCAGTAATTATCGTGAAAAATAACTTATCATTAAAATATTCAACTTAAGCATTAAAAAAAAAACACAAGATTTAGAAAATTATTATACATCTTTTTTTTTTTTAACAGCAAGCATATTATATAAAAATAAAAATTAGCAAGTTGCTAGAATTACAAGAGAGGAAAAGAAAAATTACACCATGAATGCCAGTCTAAGTGTAATTTCCTATTTATGTTCGAGATCCAAAGAAACGATAGAGATTTAACCTCTCCTAGAAAATCAGTGACCCCCACGTTTCAATTGTTGAAAATCTTGTCATTCCTCGCCTTCCATAAGCACCATATGGTAGTAATGAAAACACTGTGTAGCGTCTTCTTAAGATCCATAGAGAAAGGCCATTGTTTATGAATCTTGAGGACGTCCTGAACCGTGAAGAACACGTCTTTAGGAGCTTTACACCAATAAAAAACCGTCGTCCACACCACGCTAGCCTTACCACATTTAATTATAAGGTGACCTGAGGATTCAGGGAATCGATAGCATATCGGGCATAGACTATCGTGTTGGAATATGCTCGTGTCATAATATATAATCATATGGCTAGACACATATGAGCCTATGGGGTCACACACAAATACACAGAGATACCAAAGATATATATATATATATATATATAATGTATATAGTTGTATTTACATTATGTATATAGACGCCTAAGATCAAGAGGTTATTTAACGGAAGTTAATCATTGAGTTAGACTTAATGATTTATCTAAGGTGTTAAGTAATTAGTTTAACATAATAGTTTGGTCCATACTAATAAAAGGAAAAGACTAGGGGCTTAAGTGTAAGTTTTGGAAAATTATGATACTATATAATATCCTAATCTACCAAACCCTAGCCTCTCCTAACTTCCTTCCTCTCCAACATTTCGAAATTCCTCTCCCTCCTGGAGAATTTTGGCTCTAGTGATTCGATCAAGGGTCAAGGACTAGCATCCGGTTGGTGATCGAGGACGTGTAGGGTGCGCATCCTTTAGATAAACTTTTCCTTTAGAGTTTGGTTTCGTCATCAATTCTCAAGCATTCACATAAGGTAATCCTTGTGGCTTTGATTTCATGTTCATCATCTATGCAATATGTTGATCCTAGGTTAGTGCTTTGATTTAATCCGCTGCGATGTTTTAATGAAAACCCTAAAAGCACTGACAGTGGTATCAGAGCCATCATATTGTAATATGATGAACCCTAATGATTATGGATAAAAAATCAGTTTTTCCAGACACCATAATCATAAAATAAGTTGTTATATTTCCGATCTGCAAAAACATGTATTTTTTGCGAACATTCGTCTGAAATGGGTCGTTCTAACGAAACGAGTCGTTTCTGCAATATGTGCATCGTAACAAGCCGTTACGCACTAACGGGTCGTTACAGTATATATTTTCCGATGTGTAAAACCGATGAGAACCTTGACCCGAATGTGTCTTTATTTCTGTCTTGATTGATTGTTGTGATGTTTTTTTTTACTTTGGTAGCCATTGTAATTCGGCTTAGTATTCTATGTATTTCCTCGATTGTAGCCATTTTTGGGAATTCTTTGTAGTTTAGATTTATTCTAGATTAGAAGTATTTTTTTATCTTATTGTAATTAATATGAAGATCCAAAGATGGTAATAGAATTGAAGAAAAGAAGATTTTCGTCACAGCTGTTAAGGCTGTACGAAAATGCGTTTCCCGGAAATCGCCTATTACAAAGTTGCTGAAATTTTACATGGAGGTTCCCAAGACATAGGACTACAACATTGCAGAAGACTTCGAGAATTGGGTAAGACTCCTTCCACGAGTTTTTGGGCCGCAAGCTGCTGGACTTTTCTAGACAGATTTGGATATAATTTCACATTTGGGTTTCACTTGCTTTTGATAGTCTTAGAGCAAGTGGGAGCCCACTATGGGTTTATGTAGGCCGGACCTAGTTTACCCACTTGGCCCGTCGTGATGGCCCACGAGACCAAGTACAGGATTTCATCGGTTGAGGTTTTGCACATATAAATATGGTTTTGAATGTTGGTTGTGTTTTATTTATGTATTGTGAGTGTCTTCTAAAATAAATAAAGTAATACAAATCAACTTCAAAAACTAAGTTTAAAATCGGTTTTAAACTTTTAAAATAAACGAGCATAACGACTCGTTACCGTCAAACGGGTCGTTACACCTCGATGAGTCCTAACGGGTCGTTACATGGTAACGAGTCGTGATGACATATTTGAATTACATGCTAAATCAAATAGCAATACCCGTATCTAAATTTAAGTTGTGCCGTCCACTTTGATTGAAAACACTCGCAGCTTCTTTTCGTCATAAACCAGGTGAGACATTGCGAATTGTAAGTCCCGAGGTAATTATTATCTACTCGTCAGACTTTAGATCTTATAATTACACGTTTTCAAATTGGATGACTTAATTGAGTACCCTAACCAGGTGAGACGTTGTACCCGAGGCAAGGATGGGACAAACATGCCAGTTTGACACTAGGTGCATGTTCACTAGTGCCATCGGTCCCATAAATAATTGCACATGTAATGCAATTGGTCAACGTGGCCTACCTATCGAATTGATCATTAAATGCATATGTCAGACGCATGCACTTAAGATAAAATGTCGATGAGGATCTTAGCCTTTTTGTAAAATTAATGTTCATTAAAACAAAGGGTATTTAATTTTTTTTAAAAGGATTATTATCGAAAATACTAATATTAAAACTTTGAATGAATTGTAGATGTCATCATCAACCAAACTTTCTAAATCTACTATTAGGTCGGTTCTTGAAAGAGAGAAATTGACCGGGATCAACTTCATTGATTGGTATCGACAGCTAAGGATTGTCCTTAGGGCCAAAGGGAAGTTGCATCATGTGGAAGAACCCCTACCCGAGGCACCTCCTGCCACTGCCAATGCGGCTGTTCGTGCTGCCCATGCTAAAAGGGTGAAAGAACAGTAGGAGATTGCAGCTCTTATGCTTGTGAGCATGACCCTGAAATTCAAAAGAACTTGGAGGAACTCACAGCATATGAGATTGTCACTGAGCTGAAAACTATGTTTCAACAACAGGCAGAGCAAGAACTGTTTGAAATAGTTAAAGCATTCCATTCTTGTAAATAGGAGGAGGGCCAATCTGTTAACTCTTATGTGCTAAAGATGAAGGGATACCTAGACCAAATGGAGCGACTTGGCTACCCCCTGCCTCAAGTCCTTGGTGTGAGCTTGATTCTTACCTCACTATCCAAGGATTATGATCAGTTTGTGATGAATTACAACATGCATAGCATGTGGAAGACGATTTCTGAGTTGCATGCTATGCTAAAGCTTGCAGAACAAGGGATGCACAAGAAAGCACCAAAGGTTTTAGCAATTAGGGCTGGAAAGATCTACAAAAAGAACAAACCGCAAGGCAAGGGCTACCAAGGAAAGGGTAAGAAAGTTGTTGCTTACGCCCCCCCAAGGTGAAGATCCCCCAACCTTCTAAAAAGGAGCACCCAGCAAAGGACTCTACTTGTCATCATTGTAATGTGGTGGGCCACTGGAGGATGAACTGTCCTGCCTACTTGGCAGAGTTGAAGAAGAACAAGGCTAGTGGGACTAGCGGATCAGGTATCTTCGTGATAGAACTCTATACTTTTCCTAACTATAAATCTTGGGTTTATGACACTGGTTGTGGCACTCACATTTGTAATAATACCCATGGTCTAAGGGGAAGTAGGCTACTAGAGAAAGGAGCTATGGATCTGTACTTAGGAAATGGAATTCGTGCAGCGGTCGAAGCTATAGGGAGCTATGATTTAATCCTCCCTAATGGATTTATTATTGTGTTAAACAATTGTCACTTCGCACCTACTATTACTAGGGATGTTATTTCTTTATGTCGTTTGAAAGACAATGGTTTTTGTCATGTTTTTACAGATTTTGGTATTTCAGTTTCTAAGAATAATTTACATTATTTTAATGCTATTCTCATAATGGTATTTTTGAAATTGATATGTTTAATCTAGTTTCAAACGATAGTTCTATATACACATGTAGCACCAAGAAAGCAAGACGGGGTTTAGATTCCACTTTCTTATGACACTGTCGTCTAGGTCATATAAACAAGAAACGTATTTCAAAGCTGCAACGCTATGGGCTTCTAAAGTCAACCGATTCTGAATCGTTTGACAAATGCGAATCTTGTATGTGTGGCAAGATGACAAAAAAGGCTTTTACTCATGTAAGTGAAAGAGCAAATGATCTGCTCGGACTTATACATACTGATGTATGTGGCCCATTTAGAACAAAATCTAAGAGCGGTGCTAACTACTTCGTCACTTTTACTGACGACTTTAGTCGT
Organism: Deinandra increscens subsp. villosa; assembly: GCA_039602395.1. Classification (NCBI taxonomy): domain Eukaryota; kingdom Viridiplantae; phylum Streptophyta; class Magnoliopsida; order Asterales; family Asteraceae; genus Deinandra; species Deinandra increscens. Next base: position 5,694,207 of record JBCNJP010000008.1, read on the forward strand.
TATGGTTATGTCTACTTGATTGAACATAAACATGAAGTTTTTAAGACGTTCAAAACTTTCCAAAGTGAAGTAGAAAATCAACTCAACAAGACTATTAAAGCACTTCGATCTGATCGAGGAGGCGAGTACATGAGTCAAGAGTTTTCAGACCACTTGGCGAAATGTGGGATTGTCTCACAATTCACTCCTCCATATACACCTCAACATAATGGTGTATCTAAAAGGAGAAATCGAACACTGCTTGACATGGTTCGATCCATGTTCAGTCTGACTACTTTATCATTGTCCTAGTGGGATTATGCTTTGAGACTTTTGTTCTCATACTCAATAAGGTTCCGACTAAGAAAGTTGATAAGACACCATTTGAATTATGGCATGGGAAAGTCCTTAATCTGTCTTACTTGAATGTCTGGGGTTGTGAGGCCCTCGTGAAACGAGACACACCAAACAAACTTGAGCCCAGATCTGTCAAGTGCATCTTTGTAGGATACCCAAAGAAAACGATGGGTTACTATTTCTACTACCAACCCGAAGACAAAGTGTTTGTCGCTCGGCATGCTGCGTTTCTTGAAAGAAATCTCATTTTGCAAGAAGCAAGTGGAAGCTTAGTGGACTTTGACGAAATTCAAAGCCAAGATGCTCAGCCTTCAGCAAACACTAGCGAACATCAAAATGAAGTAGCACATACTGATTCCCTACCTCAGACTGATGTTATTCCCATTCGAAGATCCACAAGGATACCTCGAGCACCTGAAAGATATGGATTTTATATCGATGTTGAGGAGCAAGAGTTAGGGTATCATGGACAACCCTGTAACTATCGAGCTGCATTGTCGGATCCAGAATCCGATAAATGGCTTCATGCTATGAATGCGGAAATGCAATCCATGAAAGATAATAAAGTCTGGACCTTGGTTGATCTTCCTCCAAACAACAAGATTGTTGGGAGCAAGTGGCTTTTTAAGAAAAAGACCGACATGGATGGAAATGTACACACCTATAAAGCTCGTCTTGTAGCAAAAGGTTACACTCAAACCTACAGGTTGACTATGATGAAACCTTCTCGCATGTTGCAGACGTTAAAGCTATTAGGATTCTCTTGGCCATAGCATCGTACTACGACTATGAGATTAGGCAAATGGATGTCAAAACTGCCTTCTTAAATGGACGTCTTGATGAAGAAGTCTATATGGTTCAACCAGAAGGATTTGTCAATCCAAAATATCCAGAAATGGTATGCAAGCTTCAAAGATCCATTTATGGATTAAAGTAGGCGTCCCGAAGCTGGAATAATAGGTTCGATGAGGAAGCCAAGAAGTATGGTTTCACTCAAACCCCTGATGAGCCATGTGTATACATGAGAGCTAGTGGGAGCGTCGTTATCTTTCTCATCTTGTATGTCGATGACATATTACTCATGGGAAATAACATTCCAATGCTACATGATGTTAAATCTTGGCTTGGAAAGTGTTTTTCCATGAAAGATCTGGGAGAAGCGGCATATATTCTCGGAATAAAAATCTATCGTGATTGATCAAAGTTGTTGTTGGGTTTAAGCCAAAGTGCATACATTGATAAGATTTTGAAGCGATTCAAAATGGATGCTTCCAAACGTGGAAGTATCCCTATGCAACATCGTGTAAGCTTGAGTAAGACTCAAGGACCTTCAACACCTGATGAGGTGAAACGTATGAAGGGTGTACCTAATTCTTCGGTAGTAGGATCCATCATGTATGCAGTGAGGTGCACTCGGCCAGACGTAGCGTTCGCTCAGAACCTTATGAGTAGATTTCAACAGAATCCAGGTGAAAGTCACCGGACTACTGTCAAGAACATATTGAAGTATCTTCGAAATACTAAGGATATGTTTCTTGCTTATGGTGGAGTCGAAGACCAACTCAGTGTTATTTGCTACACTGATGCCGGTTTCGAAACAAATCGAGATGATACTCGATCGCAGATCGATTATGTATTCGTCATGAACGAAGGGGCTGTTGACTGGAAAAGTGCGAAGCAGAGCACTACTGCAATGTTGTCTACAGAAGCTGAATACATAGCTGCTTCAGAAGCTGCGATGGAGGATGTTTGGATACGTAAATTCATTGTTGACCTTGGAGTTGTCCCTAGTAATGAAAGACCTATAAATATGTACTGTGATAACTCAGGTGCGATAATCATGGCTAATGAACCAGGTGTTCAAAAGGGTGCCAAGCATTTTCTATGGAAGGTTCACTACATTCGCGAGGTAATTGAAATTGGAAAAGATCAACCTTCTCATAGTTCACACATATTACAACTTAGCTAATCCTTTTACGAAGTCGATGTCTTGTACCAAACATGTCGAGCATGCTAGGAACATTGGGCTTCGACCAGCTAGTAGTCTTATGTAAATCTGTTTTCGTATTGGGATAATTAGAATGTTAAGTGGTTTATATATTAATGAATTGATATACCTGGTATGATCGTTTTCATTTATATCTATTGTATTCTATTTTTGCATGTTTATATCCATGAATGATATAATTGTCTATTGTTCTAAATTGTCCTTTACCAGTTGATAATATGGGAATATCATCAAATTAAGGTAAATGTGACACGTGTTGGTGATATTCATTGCTGAATGAATATTAATTGATGTTGTCCACCAAACTCACATGATGTGTATGTTGATAAACATTGGACTGACCCAACCCACGAGAAGTCACTGCATGGATATTGTCGATAGTGAATCTCAAAAATGGTTAAGTCACTCGTCCTTAGACTTGCGATGCAAGCAGTTTTTGTGTGAGAGGAGTGTTGTTCTTTGATGTGGTTAAATGTTGTCCTGAATAAGGCTGCTATAAAAACCATGTACAGGAGCAACATGAAGCCCATATCGAACACGTGCAGTCTAGATAGGATTTGTTCCTCCACATAAAATGGAGTTAGATACTACTGGGCCCCTCGATGATTTGGACAGATGTATGTACAGCCGTACCCAAAGGTAATTAAGATGAATCTTCATTAATTTGGTGATCTAGTTCAAAATCATGATCGAGAAACAGAATCGTTGAATACATTAGAAGACACATGATCCATGTCTAATGTTCAACACAGTATATGAAACAAAGGGATGACTGATTATAATTTAACTATTTAAAATGAGACGTTTATGAAACTATCCTCATGTGTATCTGGGGGCAATGGCGTGTTGCTAGACGCTAACCTTTGCTTGTATGATTACTTGTTATTATGACGTGCGCAAGTGGGAGCTGTTGGAATATGCTCGTGTCATAATATATAATCATATGGCTAGACACATATGAGCCTATGGGGTCACACACAAATACACAGAGATACCAAAGATATATATATATATATATATATATATATGCATATATATATAATGTATATAGTTGTATTTACATTACGTATATAGACGCCTAAGATTAAGAGGTTATTTAACGGACGTTAATCATTGAGTTAGACTTAATGATTTATCTAAGGTGTTAAATAATTAGTTAGACTAATTAGGTTAACATAATAGTTTGGTCCATATTAATAAAAGGAAAAGACTAGGGATTTAAGTGTAAGTTGTGGTAAATTAGGATACTATATAATATCCTAATCTACCAAACCCTAGCCTCTCCTAACTTCCTTCCTCTCCAAGATTTCGAAATTCCTCTCCCTCCTGGAGAATTTCGGCTCTGGTGATTCGATCAAGGGTCAAGGACTAGCATCCGGTTGGCTTTCGAGGACGTGTAGTGTGCGCATCCTTTAGAGAAACTTTTCATTTAGAGTTTGGTTTTGTCATCAAGTCTCAAGCATTTACATAAGGTAATCCTTGTAGCTTTGATTTCATGGTCATCATCTATGCAATATGTTGATCCTGACTTAGTGCTTTTATTTAATCTGCTGCGTTGTTTTAATGAAAACCCTAAAAGCACTGACATGTCGCTCACCACCCCTCTCGAATTATACATCTAGACAACATAGTAGTTACTGAACATAATATCATTAATTCATTTGAAAAATGATGATGATTGGGTGACTCCACATAATGCCAAATTTCTAGACATGAAATAAATAATACGTGTTTTTAAATTAGAATATTTTAAAAAACTAGATTTTTGAAGATTTTAAATAGGTGTAAATGAGGAGTTGTCTGTGAAAAGTAATTTAATATATTTGTGTATATACAAAATAGAAGTACAGAGTGTATATATATATAGAGTCGAGTTACGCTACATCAAGCAAAAACGCTACATCAATGCGGATTGATCTGGGGCGTCCATCAAGATCATCCAACAGCCAAGATCTATGGTGTTTTCGCCTATGGCGTTTTCGGGGGAAAAAAAACACCATAGGCGGAAAACACCATAGATCCTGGCTGTTGGATGATCTTGATGGACGCCCCAGATCAATCCGCATTGATGTAGCGTTTTTGCTTGATGTATTTTACCCCAAATCTATATATATATACATATATATATATATATATAGTGAAAAGTTCATTGTAGACACCCCCATAAGTGTAGACAGGTAGACACCCTTTTTCACCATTAGATCTCTTGATCTAATGGTTGTGATTAATTTTCTTTTTTCTTTTTTTCTTTTTTCTCATTAATTAGAAACTTTCACATGTGAAAAAGAGCTATTTCATATGCGAAAGTGTCTACAATGAACCTCACCCTATATATATATATATATATATATATATATATATGAATATGTCGATTTCGAATCGAATTCGAATTTGAGATTCAAATTCTAATTCGATTCGAAATTCGATATCAGACATTGAATCGAATTCGAACTTGAAATTTCGAACCGAATTCGAACCAATGATTTTCGAATCGAACCGAGACGAATTTCGAATTTTTCAAATCCAATTTGAAAACTGAACACCCCTACCAGCAATCCTTTTGTCATGTTTTTTTTAAATAAGCGTGGCCAAAATAATCTTTTTAGTTTTTAGTAAATTCATGTGGCCGCTACTACTCGTTAGCCATATTTTTTAGTAAATTCATGTGAGAGTTTCTAACTTTTAGCCACACATTTTTGACGGAGTGCTTAATTTTAACAAAGAATATTGAATCTTTTAGCCACGTTTTTAGTTGATACAATTACTAAATTACTTAAAATGTATTCGTATGGTACCTACGATGACGAGACATTTAGTCACGTTTGAGCTGGAAAAAAAGTGTGACAAAAGACCTACGACCACACAAAAAAAGTGTGGTTGTAGGTCAATTTTGACGCAGTGTTTGTTCGTGAGCGATTTGAGAAAAAAAATTCGTTATGTTGAGTATATAAATAAGTATGAAGAATATGGTTGCAGGTCCGATGCCTAAAGGTCTCCCACGTAAAGTATTCGAAGAATATGTTTCGACGATGGAGTTTACTAAAGACCTTTTGTAGGTCCTGAAAATCTACCAAATCACAATATTGATATCACAAACGAGTGCGGAATCCTCGTTAGTGATTGATTCGAGAAGAAAGTAGATGAAAGAGATTTGGTCAACAATAAAGATCAAATCTTGAATGAAACACAAACACTTTCTTGAGCAAATGAATCTGATTGTAAACTGATAAGAGTGATAGTAATCGTAATCCAAAAGCCTAGAGAATCATAAACACTAAGGGTTTATATAGTACCCATTACAAAGCCCTAAACTGGATCATAAACCCATAAGCCCAAATCGTAAACTAATATAAAACCGGCCCACATGGCCAAAATCGTAATCTATCAAAGCCCAATAATCAGAAAGCCCACATCTAATGTTCATGCCTCTATATATAGCCCAACAATCTTCCCCTAGGCATGAACCATTAGACCGTCTACTGCAGCAGCAAATCAAATCTGAACGTATTCTGCACGTTGCTTGACCACCACTCATTTGCTACAATCCGGTTTGCTGTTCCATGGAAGATCCCCACCCGTATAGCATTTTCTAGATCGTTCTCATCTACGAGAATAGGTTGGGAGGCGAGGAGCTTGATATCTCTTTCAACAAACCTCAGCAGGTCAACCGGATCGTAGAAGCGAATCTGTCTCATCTTCTTGCAAAGCACCACCGCTTCATGCGTCGTCGGATCATAAAACCAACAGTCAAAGTTTTTGACTAAGGTACCATCTTCAATTTCATCCAACAAGTTTATTACTCTTGTGCGTTTGGTGGGTGGTCGCCTTGCTTCACCTATTAGATCACCAGGTACTGGGTCAGTTCCAGTTTAAACCCATCTTACCTGCTTCAGCTCGAAGTTCACAAAATTTTCCGCCAAATGGCTCATCAGATTGTTCCGAACTAGATCTCCTTATGAGCTACTCCATCTGTTTATGCATGGAGCTCTCAACAGGCTTCTAATCTTAGGCTCAGTCCAGGAGTGGAATTGGGCTCGTGTTCTGTAATATTCCACTGGACTGTAGCCATCACGGACTACAGCAAACAGCATCTTCTCGGAGTCATAATGCCAGCACAGCATTACTTCACAACTCCCCCTTTCGTCGATAGAGCTTTCACCAACATCAATGGTGTATTGAGTGGGGGCTGGTCCTTGAAAGAACTCCTTGAACCAGTTGTCGTGACCCTCTGGCGCTTTAGAGATGACTCTTCCACTTCTAGCATAATCTGACATTTCAAAGGTGTCATCTCCTTCATCTTCTTGTGTATCACTTGTACCCTGAACTCCTTGAGATGAGCTTTGGCCATGATCACCAGAATATTTTGTCTCTACAACTCCTTTCAATTCAGTATGCTTCTTCTTTAGATCCATTAAAGCTTCATACAGGAACTTGAACCTTAGTTTGTTGGCAGCTTCATTCTCTTTCAGGGTCGTGTTTTTATCCCTCAGTGCTTTTATCTCATTTTCACGTGCTCTGTTTTGAGACAGAAGACAATTTATTTGAGGGTCAGCACTCAACCTCATTTCTATTGGGAGATCAGTAGCTTGAAATGGACGGAAACTTGGAATAACTGTTGGCGGCAGACTTGTCCCAGTAGAGACACTCACTCTGATAGGGCTGGGTGCTACAAAGGTGTTATCAACCTCTACAAATTGCCTTTCTTCATGAACAAGGCTACGTTCATTCAGAAGAGTACTTTCAATCTGAACCTGGGCAGGTTGATCTTCAACATTCTGATCCGTTGTTTCTTCTCGAACAATTTGACTCTGAGAACTGGACCCTGCTGGATGGACCATCAACAGACTTGAGCTAGTCTTTGTAAACTTGAACCTGATACTTCTTGGATCCGTCCTCTTCCTGGGTGATGGTTCACGAAAAGGGACAGGATCTTCAAGCATCTCATTCACATTAAACTGAGTATCCAACTCTTGAGGGATTGAGTCACCGCTAGAAGACGAGTTCAGGACATCCCTTGATCTTTTAAGATTGAGTGGTTCTAAATCCCTATAGATATCATCATCCACATTCTCTTGATCCGCGAAGATGTCGTCCATCACGTTTTCTTCATCAGAAGGTATAACATCTGTCGGTTCCAGAGCATTTACAGCAACAGGTGCTGTCACATCGTGGTCTTCAGCAACAGACACATTTACAATCGACACATCTGGTTCAGGTTCAGCCTCTTGATCTGACTCAATCACCTGCTCTCTAGCAACTTCAGGAAATGCACCCCTCTTGACCCATGCAATCCTTCCCTCAAAACTATTCTTTCCTCTTCTGTCTTGTGTCTGCAGGCCAAACACTCCACTGTCCATCACCTTGACATCCAATTTTTCTATCCTCTCTTCAATCATAAGATATTTCTCCATCACCACCATTTGCACGAATCTTGGTGTCATAAGGAACTGTTCTCGGGCACTCAGATCAGCATTTCCTATCCAGTTTTAACAGCATCATCTTTGAAAAATTGAAGTTCCAGTCTAAGGCCAATGCGACGAAAGCTGTTCCATGCAGTTTGTTAAGCTGGTCGAAGCTAGTTCTCTTTCCCAGAAAGCATTTCTGCATATAGTGAGCTAGGCACCTCCAGTAGTGCGGCAACAACTTCTTGAAGATGGGCGGGAACTTTCCTTCATACCCTAGAGATTGAGCACCCTCTAAAACTGCAGCCTTGGGATACTTAATTGGATCTGTAGCTCTGTCATTAATGTTCAGCCCTTTTCTGATGTCCTCTTCAAATATCACTATCTTCCTGTTCTGAATTATTGCTGTGATCCTTGTCTTATCATCACTTGCTCTAGCAGTTCCCCAGAACTCCCTCACAAGCTGCTCATCAATAAGGACACTTGTTCTCAGAGCGTGATTAATCTTGCAGACGTTCATCCCGGCCACCAACGAATAAAATAATTGCATATGCTTCTCCGGTGGGTCTTCAAGATATGCCGGGATGCAGTGATCTCTTTCAAACTGAATCTCTTCATCAAGCATGTCATCTGCCATCTGAGAAAGACAAGACAAGTGCATCAGGCTTGTTCATCAAAAGAAAATTTTGTTTGCCAACATTATCTTGAATTTCAATTGATTAACACATTAATCTTGATAATTTCCGAATATCTCAATTTAAACGTTCAAGAAACATATTTGATTATGAAGCACAATTTGACAAACACATTCTTTATAATCAACACATTCAATTTTATCTTAAAACGATTAAGTTTAATAAGATTTCAAAATATTGGGTGTTTATGATTTTTATTCAAGTTTAAGTGAGTTTATGATCCACTAGTCATGTTTACGATCCTATAAGTAGGTTTACAATCCGATTATTGGTTTATTATCGGGTCATAATAACTCTGGTATAGGCCCAGTCGTAATCACGTAGCCCAATCGTGAACACTCTAATAGAACCTAAGCCCGATCGTAAACACTAATCGCAAACATCACTCGGGAACATCGGCCGTAAACGCCGATCGTAATCGACGATCGTAAACTTGGATCATAATAGACGATCGTAAATCTCAAACGTCGTCTTCTTCATCGCGCCGGTCGTAAACGCCGAAACCTCCATTGTCGGACCTGCAACTAAACTCGAAAACACATCAAACATCACAAACATGTACAATGAAGATTTATCACTACCTTTAAAGAGTTGTAAACTCAAACCCGACTCCCAATCTCTCGAAATCGACTCAAAATGATTTAGAAGAGCAAAGAGGAACACCGAGAAAACAAAAACTCAAAAAAAATCTTCGAATGGGCCGACACACATACGAGGAAATACTCGATTGACGGAGGGTTTAAGGTCAGAAATGGATTGCGAAGGCGTCTGTGGGCTCGGATTTCAGAGAGGACGGCCGGAGGTGGGTGTGATGACTTTTCCGGCAAGGGTTGAGGCGGCGGTTAGGGTTTCAGTGGAGGAGATCGTAAATGGATGAGAAGGAAATGGATCGTAAATGGATAAACAGATCGGAAATGGGGTTTTGTGGTTAAAAAGATTTTCATTTTGCCCCCTCAAGATTCAAAAATATTTTAAAAGCCTCCTAAACCTCTTAAAAATGATAATTCTCTTAAAAACGTGTTAACTTTGAAGAATTTGAGAATTACAAAGCTTCCTCTCAGACTCAAACCCCGAGTATCTGATCTTGATCATAATAATAACAAAAAATTTAAACATTTAAAGACTTGAAAGATAAAATAAACCAATTAAAACCTAATTACAGAAATTAAAAATTTACTTGCCTCGAAGCTGATGTAAATTCATGGATCAAACCAGACAAATCTTTAACTGAGGAACCCTTTTCAGCTTCCGTTACTCGACGCTCTAGATGATTGCCCAAAATTTTTGAAACCATGTAAACTCACATCCAGTTAAAAATTTTAAGTGCTTAATTGTGGTACACAATTACCGTCATGTTTAACCGTCCCCACACCCAATCGTTCATAGCAAAACTTACCCAACCTCAAAGTTTATTGAGGATTCACAACCCCAACTTGAGGAACCATGCAACACCTTCTATGACTACCACTTATTCTTAATTATCAGTTGGTGATCAGGTCGGCCGCATAAGCACGCAGAGAAAACCAAACAAAATAATTTATTTATTTTTATCATCATTTTTTATTTTCCTTTTTCTTTTTATTTTTCTTTTCATTTTTCTTTTTCTTTTCATTTTTCTATGGTGTTGTCATAACAGCAGAAACATGGTGTGTGAGAGAGTGAATACTAGGTGAATACCACTCTCAACCCGTTTTTGCTGGGTCTCAGTCTTTTAAACTATGTAAACCAGGATGGAAAACTAAACATATATAGAAGTTAAGTTTACTGCACTTACTTGGATGATCATAGTTTTTAATTTAGCTTACCGAAACATCATCTTTGAGACGTCTTTCACTTCTGCCTTACACGTGTCAGTCTCTGATCGTCATGGAAATTTATATCACTTCCTACCAACTCAAGGCAAACAAAAGACATCATAAAAACCTCAAACATATATTTTTTAGATTTTCTGAAACAACGATATTTCTTCCCCTGTTTTTATGAGGCTTTTGAAATATAAACACATATTTAAAAAAAAATCTTAAAAGATATTTACAAGAAATTTTGATCAGATCATTCCTCGAAGGCAATCATCCTTAGGCCTTCGACACACATTTCAAAATTGGGACGAGGTAGGGGTTTTGTGAAAATATCATACACATTTTGGTCTGTGCTCACCTTTTGGAGCTGAATTAACTCCCGATCATAACAATCACGAATAAAATGTACCTTGATGTCTATGTGCTTTGTTTTTGAATGATGAACGGGGGTTTTCACAATTTCTAGAGCAGCAGCGTTATCACAAAAGATAGGAGTGTTAACAAATTCCATACCGTAATCAGTGAGCTGATTTTGTATCCATACTACCTGTGAGCATCCAGCGGATGTTGCCACATATTCAGCTTCTGCAGTTGACTTCGAGACGGTATGCTGCTTTTTGCTCTGCCAAGAAATGAGTCTGTCTCCCAGATACTGACATCCACCAGTTGTTGATTTCCTGTCAAGATCACTACCTCCATAATCACTGTCAGTAAATGCAAACAATTGGAAATCAGTGTTCTTTGGGTACCAAAGTCCAAGCCTAGGCCTGCCCTTCAGATACCTAAAGATACATTTAACAACAATTAAATGTGAAAGTTTAGGATTAGCCTGATAGCGGGCACAGAGACACACTGCATGCATAATATCTGGCCTGCTTGCTGTCAAATACATAAGTGATCCAATCATCGAGCGATACATGAATTCACTCACTGGCTCCCCATCTACATCCGCTGTCAGTAGAGGTCAGGATGCCATGGGAGTTGGAATTGGCTTGGAATCTTGCATTTTGAATTTTTCTAGAATCTCATTCACATATTTTGCTTGGTGAATAAGAATCCCAGATTCATCCTGTTTCACTTGCAATGCTAGGAAGAAGCTCATCTCTCCTTGATCACTCATTTCAAATTTCTTTCTCATTATTTCTTCAAACTCAGTGCATAATTCTTCGTTTGTTGACCCGTAGATGATGTCATCTACATAAACCTGCACCATGATGATATCATCCTTCACCCTCTTCCTAAACAGATTCTGATCAACCACTCCTCTTGAGTATCCATTCTCCACCAGATGAGTTGATAGTGTCTCATACCACGTGCGTGGATCTTGATGTAGTCCATACAAAGCTTTATCCAGAAGATAAACATGATCTGGATACTCCTCATCTATGAATCCTGGTGGTTGAGTCACATATACTTCCTCATTCATTTCTGCATATAAAAATGTCGTCTTAACATCCATCTGGTGAACTGTGAAGTTTAGATATGATGCAACTGCGAGGAATATCCGGATAGCCTCCAATCTGGCCACGGGTGCATACACCTCATCATAGTCAATTCCATGAATTTGTCTGTGACCTTGAACAATCAACCTTGCCTTGTTTCTGACAATTATACCCGTGTCATCCTTCTTGTTCTTGTATAACCAACGTGTGGGTATAACCTTCTTGTTCTCTGGCCTTTCCACTAGATGCCACACTCCTAGCTTTGAAAACTGATTTAATTCATTGTGCATGGCCTCAATCCAACTTGGATCTTTGAGAGCAACCATCACATTAGGAGGCTCAATCTGGGAGATGAAGCACAAATACATACAGAAATTAATGTCTCTTGTGCGGCTTCTAGTGGTGACACCTGCTGAAACTTGCCCAAGTATAGTGCTAATCGGATGGTCTTTGTTGATCCTTGATACTTGAACATCTGGCACAGGAACAGAAACAGGCAGGTTAGAATTAACAATATTATCATTCATGCCTTGGTTTTGTGAAATTTCTAAATCATCATGAGTTCCCGAAGATCCCGGAGTATCTGCATTGATATTTGTGGGAACTGAAACTGGTGCTTTCTCACTGACTTTTTCAACATGAGGTCTTGATTCAGATGATTGAGCAATGATGTCTTCTTCCTCACCCAAATGATGAAAAACATTTGAAAATTTGAACCCTTCAAACAGTGACCCATAATCAAAAATCCAATCTGGTCCACTCCCTGCATCAGTAGGATTGTCTTCAAGCCAGTCTACGTTATATGCCTCAATGATTAAACTGGTGGTTTTGTTGTAGACACGATAAGCACTATTTGCCGAATAACCCACAAAATAACACTCATCGGCCTTAGCTTCGAATTTCCCCACATCGGACTGAATCAGAACCGTGCATGGACACCCGAATGTCTTGAAATATCCCACCGCTGGCTTCTCTTTATAAACAATCTCATACAGAGTCTTCTCATGACGCTTGTTTAAAAGAACACGATTCTGCACGTAACAAGCCGTGTTGACCGCTTCAGCCCAGAAAAAGATTGGCAATTTAGCATCACACATCATTGTTCTTGCTGCTTCAATGAGTGTCATGTTTCTTCTCTTAGCGACTCCATTCTGTTGCGGAGTGTAGGGTGCACTGAACTGTCTCTCTATCCCCTTCTCTCCACAGAACATATTTAACTCAGCATTTTTAAATTCCGTTCCGTTGTCCGTTCTAATAGCCTTGACCTTCTTGTTCAGCTGATTCTCAATAAGCGTGATAAACTGTTTCACTAAGAGCGGAGTTTCATGCTTGTTTGATAAAAAGAAGACCCAAGTGAATCGTGAGTAGTCATCCACAATCACGAGACAGTAAGAGAATTTGCTGATTCTTTGTACTTGCATTGGCCCAAATAAATCCATGTGAAGAAGTTGTAATACGGATGACATTGAATTTGCTATCTTCGGACAGTGCGGAAACTTGTGCTGCTTCCCCTTCGCACAAGACACACATTTTTCTACAGTAGAGAAATCTTTGATAGGCAGCTTTCTGACATGTTCTCCCTTTGCAAGCTTGGTCAAATTCTTCATGTTAGCATGCCCCAGACGCCTATGCCATAATAGAGCTAAGTTCTCATTTTGTTTGGATATAAGACAGGCTACTTCTAAAGTTGGAGGTTGACCCATATTAAGCTGATAAGAATTTGCTCTTCTCGGAGTACGCATCAAGATGCATTCCTCTGGAATTTTAACACCAGGCTTGAGTATGATGCATTCCTTGCGATTGAACAAGACAGAATATTCCCTATCACAAATTTGTGACACACTGAGCAAACTGTGAGATAATTCCTCCACATAGTGCACATTGGAGAATGTCAAACTTCCACTTCTCACTACTCCTTTCTTGCTTATTCTTCCACCTACACCACCTGTAAATGATACACCTCCTCCATTGAAGTCTTCCATATCTTCCAAAAGGGATAAGTCTCCGATCATATGTCGGGAGCAACCGCTATCAACGTACCAGAGATTGTTGATAGATCTTCTTGGTTGTCCCTACACAAATCAGAGATTAGTGAGATTTAGATACCCAGGCCATAACAGATCTGGGCACCCCTTTGGAATCAATGTAATTAACTAATTGGAGGGTCATTTCTGGCTTTGATTCAGGTACATTCACATTTTGAATGTTGACTTTTGGTTTCCAGGTGGTGTTTTTTTGTGGTCTCAACACATTTGGTGAGTTCTTGACTGACACAGGTTTCTTTTGTGGTGATGTGGCCTTTTTACCAGATGGCTTTTTAACTGGTGTCCACTCAAGTTTCAATTTTGTGTAAACAAGTTGTTTTGTTTGAGTGACATCTTTTAGTTTTTAAAAAACTGTTGTTCAACCTTTGCTTTGCCATTAGGTTTATTAACTCTTTTGACTTTAGCCATTTGTTTCTCAACAAATTCTGGTTTTATCTTATCATTTCTTTTGTAAACTCCTTTAGGTACACACTTGGGTTTTGGAGTTTTGGCCACATTCCATGTTTCAACAACAGGCTTTGTCACTGGTGCCTTTGTGTTTGAAACCTTAGACTGTTGAGTCTTCGTTGGTTCCAAACACTGCTTCCCCTGAGACAAAGCTTGTTGCTTTTGCTTTTGCTTTTCTCCTGTCATCATTTTCTCCAACATACTAGTCCGTGGGTTTTGCGGATAGTATGGTTGAAATGGTCTATTCACACAATTAGCAGCAAAGTGTCCTGGTTTTCCACATTGAAAGCAGTTCATGAGTCTAGGCCCATTGACATGACTATAGAAGTATGAACGTCTTGGGTAAGACGACTTCCACTCTGGCTTATCATCCCATTTGTGTATAACATGTTTTGTGGCTTTTTCTGGTTGTGTGATTAAACAAAATTATTCTGATTTAGTCTTGTTTGTTCTATTGAAAGTCGACACAACCTGGGGATAAGCAACAAAATCTTTGGGCTTAGTCTCACGACCAACTTTAGTGTTAGGCACGCGAATTTTAAAACCATTAACTTTTTCATTGGAATCAGAACGATGTTTTGACAACAAAGATACAACAGATTGTTTTGACTTGGACATATTAAGTTGTGACACAGATGCCAGAACATCGTCCTTGGGTAAATCAGACATTAAACTACTAGACACATGACATTCATTGAATTTCAAACATTCAGCATCCTCCCCAGACACATCTTCAATACCTACTTCATCTGCACATGAAACAAAGCCATCAGCAGGTTCAACACTATTGTTTAATGACTCCTGGGACAGACCCGATTTACTTGTGGATGCCATTGTTTTGTTCTGATTACCCAACCCATAGATCATGTGTTTCTCATTTTCAAATTCCTTATCAGTCATAGGTGTCACTCCTATCAGAACACTATCTAAGGGAGGTCCTATCTCATGTGTTCCTGTTTTAGATCTATCAACCTGATCCTCCTCAAAGAGTATTCCTATTATGTCTCTAGTCTTATCATGAGGAACATCATTCTTGTTTTTGTCTGAGAAGCTAATTCCTATTCCACCTTTATCCTTACCCATTCTAACATCAGTTATGCAGGTGTTCAAAGACTTACTAGCCTCTAGCATTCTTTTGCTTCTCATATGATTCATATCAAGTTTTACTTGTAACTCATTGTTCTTATGCTTAAGTTCATCTATCTGCTTACTCAGTTCAGCTATTTCTAACTTAGCATTGTCATACAGAAGAGTTTTCTCAGTAGCAAGTTTTTGATATTTCACAATGTCTAGTTTCTGAGCTTTTACGTTCTCCTCATTCTTTTTCCATCTACCTTTAAAAGAACTCCTCTCGCATTTTATCTCAAACAATTCTAACTCATAATTTTTACAAATTTGCCTAAGTCCAGGAATTATACGAGCACAAGTGGGATTAGGACATACCTTGATGTTATCAATCTTAGCAGCAAAGGCTTCCTTGTCTTCCACCAGAATCTCTTCAGGTTTCTCATCAGTTACAACAAATGCATGCTCTTCCTCATCATCCCTTTCCATAGCAGCAATCATTGCATGCGACAGGCTAAACTCTTTCATCTGAGGAGTCCAGTCATATCCACCTCCTTCCTGTACAACCAAAGCACTTGACTCTGCCTTTCCTTTGTTATCACCTGCTTTCCTTTCTTCTGTTCTTTCTCTCCTCGGCTTGGTGCACTCTCTTGCGAAATGCCCGTACTCGTCACAGTTGTAGCACCTCAGCTTGCTCTTGTCGAACCCCATCCTAATCTTATCTTGATCCTTCCACACATTTCTCCCAGTCTTCGCCATGAACTTCTTTGCTCTGAAAACAGCCATTGCCATCTGCCAAGAGACATCTAACATCTCTACATCTTCAGGATTTATCTGGTTTAGCTCCCCCGACAGCATCTCAGTAGGCACTAAAGTTCCTGCCATAAGAGCATGATAGCTGTTCATAAATCCCATTCCGAGGGCAAAGTTGGGATCATTTGTAGCATCAGGGTTGACACCTCCACTTCCACCTGATTGAGGTTGTGCCACAAAAGCAGTTGACTTTGTGACAGAGCTCGGTCCACTCCCAGTTGACTTTCCATCTTGCTTACACTCCATTTCTTCTGACAACAGTGCTTGGTTCAATTTTCCCGCCAAACTAAGAGAGCTTATATGGTTCAATTCTCTCTGCTTGTCATCAATAAGTTTTGACTTTAGTTTGTTAATCATCTCATCAAGAGATAGCTCACTCAGCTTGTTGTTGTCCTTAATGATGGAGATGTTGGTATTCCAGGATTTGGGCAAGCTATTCAGCAGTTTCAGATTCTTATCTTCCTGATCTGGTTCAACATTGTAGCTTGACATTTCTGCCATCAGAGACATGAACCTTTGCACCTGTGCTTCAAAGGATTCTCCTTGAATGTGGTTGAAGAGATTGAACTTCTGCTTCAGCATTTGCTTACGGCTTGCTTTTATGTCTGGATTTCCTTCATATGCAACTACCAAAGCATTCCAGAGTTGCTTTGCAGTCTTGCAGTGCTTAAATCCTTGTGCAATATCAGGTGTTAGAGCCATAGTCATAATAGCAAACGCCCTCTCAGCTTTGTTGCATCTTTCCCAATCATCATCATCAAACTCGTCTTCCTTTTTAGCCTTCCCCGCATTAACTCCTTCTGCATGTGTAGGCGTGTATGGCCCATGAAGTACTGCTCTCCACAGTCTTAGATCAACACTCTTCAAGTGGTTTTCAAACCTATATTTCCACTCCAGAAAATTATCCGCCGATGTGAGTCTTGGTGGACGAGTGATGGATCCAATCTCAAAATCCAATTTCTGATACATACTCGGTTCGAAAATCCATAATGTAAGCTTAGGAAAACTTAACAACAAAAGTCCAAAAGTCCAAACTGTGAGATTACGATCGTAAATGCCTGATTACGATCGAGAACACCTGATTACGATCGAACAGAATCGTAAACTCCCAATTACGATAAGAGGTGACAACGGGTCGTAAACCAGTGAATCGTAAACACCGATTCCGATAAGAGCAAATCGTAAACTCCGATTACGATGAATGTTTCCGGTGAAAAATTTCGTAAACCCCGATTACGATCAAGTACAATCGTAAACACCAATTCTCCGAATCGTAAACTGATAAAAATCTAATCTTTATGTCGTAAACAGGTTTCCGATGAAGATCTTCAAACAAACCAGTCGTAAACACATAAACCAACCCAGAAAATAGTCGTAAACTCACAACAACAGCAGCAACACCAATCGTAAACCCTCCAGCAGCTTCAATCCTTCAAAAAAACTCGAACCTTTTCCAGAAAATACTCGAATCCAATACCGTGAGAGCCTCGAATCAGTGATTCTTGGCTCTGATACCAATTGTAGGTCTAGAAAATATACCAAATCACAATATTGATATCACAAACGAGTGCGGAATCCTCGTAAGTGATTGATTCGAGAAGAAAGTAGATGAAAGAGATTTGATCAACAATAAAGATCAAATCTTGAATGAAACACAAACACTTTCTTGAGCAAATGAATCTGGTCGTAAACTGATAAGAGTGATAGTAATCGTAATCCAAAAGCCTAGAGAATCATAAACACTAAGGGTTTATATAGTACCCATTACAAAGCCCTAAAATGGATCATAAACCCATAAGCCCAAATCGTAAACTAATATAAAACCGGCCCACATGGCCAAAATCGTAATCTATCAAAGCCCAATAATCAGAAAGCCCACATCTAATGTTCATGCCTCTATATATAGCCCAACACCCTTTTTAGAGGCATATTGTACTAATTTAGGTTTATGATAAGATTTCCTCACTTATTTGATTTGTTTGTCTCTAAATATGTTTTCCTAGCTTAATGACGTATAGAAAGTAATTATACAAATCAACGTTTAACGACTTATTTTTCAATTAATCCTAGTGTTTACTTAAGTTTTATATTTAGGATTGTAGTATGATTAATAAGGGTCCCGAGTTTAACACTGGCTCAATGATTGTATTTATTTGCTATAGTTCCATTTTAAAACTAACACGAGTATTAAAATCCAATTAGACTTAACTAATACATATAATAAATAATCATTCTGCTAAGTGAGAGAATCTAAGAGTAAAATATTGATTATGTGCCCTGGGTTGGGTCCTATAGAAAACCAACATTATGTAAAAAACCAAAAAACCAAGAATTTTAAGCTTAAATTGTAAGTGAAGGGGCTAAAAATGTTAAAAAACCAAAAAAACTAACACTTTTTAATTGAAAAAAATTAGAGGGGCATAATTGTAAATGTACAAAACCACAAGAAATCAGGTTATTCATAATTTCCCCATATTCGTGACTCTCTCTCACTCTCTCTGCCAAAACCCTCGATTTACCATTAGCTCTACCATTTTATGATTTACCTCTTGCGACGGAACAAAACGGAAAACCCTCACGAATCCATAAGCTCTCACCGGTCGTCTCAGATACACCGCCGGCGCGTCTCAGCTGTCTCTCCGACAAGTCTCGGCTTCTACTACGGAGAGTCTCGTCGAATTAACTCGGTGTCCAGCCGTTTCCTGCGTTCTACACGGCTTCGAGTACTGATTTCAGCGCGCGGAGGTAACTAACTTCCTTTTTTCTAGTTTGATTTTCGAATCGTTTGCAATAAATGTTAATAGCTAGTTGAAGTGTTTGTTGAGCTCTGAAACTTATTTGAATATAATATAGTTTCTGAAATTCTGATAATTTTGAAAATGCTACGGTTTTAATTAGGTTAGAGTATATTTACTAATCGAATCGAATTAGTTCATTATTATCTTATAGGCGTTCATGTAAATGTAATCATGTTGATTCTTATGTTTTAACTACTTGAGTAACTTTGTTTGTGTTATGGAGTGCTTGATTTTGTTGTTGGAAAAATTCGATCACTTAATTTAGTTAGCATAAGAATCGGGTTCTTTACAATAGAAAGCAAGTTCTATTGCTGGCATAAGGGTCCTGCTAAATACAGTATGAGTGTCATGTTGGAGGCATAGCAGCTAGGGACCCTAGATGTGATCCATCTAATTTGCCATCGTTGCTTCTAAATGCAACAATTTGCTACCTACAACTGCTACTAAGAACATTTTTATAACTTTGTTCATCATTTTTTGCCCATACATTTTGTTTGTTTGTAAGGTGGTCTATGTACACTTAATCATCACATTGGAAGACAAGATTGTGTTATGAGTTAATTAGGCAATATTTTAAAGGTCATACGAGGCTAGATTTTAAAAAATGGTCATGTATAAAACGTGTACACTGGATACATGTGTCATGGTAAAATGTTATTTAAAATGGTCATGTTTATACCGTTGCATGATGCATCAGTGGATAGTATATGTTAGTGTATACATGTGTGTGTTGTAATGATATAATGTTGCATATTGCAATAATAAGCCATTTAATTGTATAAAACATGGTACAACTTGTTATTACGTACATTAGATACACGTATCACAATAAAATGTTGTTTAGAATGATCTTGTTTATATTGTTGCATGATGCATCAGTGGGTAATATGTTAATGTGTATATGTGTTTGTTGTAATGATGTAATGTTGCATGTTGCAATGTTACTTACTATAAATGTGATGAACGACTTCATAATGTATACACGTGTTTGTTAGAGTCCCCTTGTTTGTTATGTGGATTATGTCCAGATTTCGTTCTAATTTGTGAATATCCATGGGTTTGGCTTTATCCAGATTTAGTTTGTTCATAAGGTGGATTATGTCCACCTAATCATCACATTGGAAGACATGACTGTGTTATGAGTTAACTAGGCAATGTTTTGAAGGTCATACAAGGCAAAATTTTGTTGTAATTTGTGAATATTCATGAGTTTTATTTTGGAGTATTCTAACTGGTTTATATCGTTGCACGATGCATCAGTGGATAGTATACATGTGTTTGTTGACTGATTTTAGTTTTTTCATTTTATGTTTGTAGGAAAAAAACATGGACAACAAAAAAGACTCAACAAAACGAATGAAATAATACAGTAAGAGCACGATTACTATATTTTGCATACATGCTTGCGTTTTAACTATATAATTGTTGTTGGGTTCCCAATTGTTGTTAACAAGGAAAAATGGTAAACGTCTGTCAACATTTGCCTCGGATAAAAAACAAACTGGCGACGTTGAAAGAAGAAAAAAATCAACAAACGATGATAAAATTGTTAGAACCGAGCAGGTCACCTTTACAAAGCTGAAGTTTGTTTTTGAAAAAAAAGATGAAGACAATGGGGCATCGAGCAACGTGCTTAGAAGCCGGGAAAAAATGATGAAAAATTCACACGATATCCAGAATGAAGTAGAGACTGAAATGCAGTCAGACACCGACGGTGGAACGCAAGAG
The DNA here is from genome assembly GCA_039602395.1 of Deinandra increscens subsp. villosa. Taxonomy (NCBI): domain Eukaryota; kingdom Viridiplantae; phylum Streptophyta; class Magnoliopsida; order Asterales; family Asteraceae; genus Deinandra; species Deinandra increscens. Next base: position 5,714,785 of record JBCNJP010000008.1, read on the forward strand.
GATACATCAGGTAATACATATTAAAAGTATTTTTACTATTGCATTATGCAACAGTATATTAACACGTTCATAAATTGAACAATGCAGCATTCAAGTTGAAAAAGAGGCAGCTGTCAGATGAGAACGAGAGCGGGAACATAGAAATTGGGGTGAGTAGTGAAACCGTTAAAGACATCGACGAGACGGACAGCGAAAGCGGTGAGGAAGAAGACGGTGGGGATGAAGCTGAAGAAGCGAAAGATGAAAATGATGAGGGAGATAAAAATGATGCGAAAGATAATGAGACGATGAATCAGAGGAAGAGGGTAAAGATGAAGAAGCTAACTACGAAGAAGAAAGTGGTGGTGAAAGCGAAAAATCTGACAATGAAGAAGAAGACGAGGACGAAGAAGCTGATATTATGATGAGCAGCGGAGGTAAATTATAATAAGTGTAATTACAATGAAAAATGTTAACATTTATTAATTGTGTATTTTTGTGTTTGTATACATACGTAGCGAAAAAAATCAAAAAGCAAGGATAGCGGGCCGTCCACAAGGACAAGGTCGAGGGCAAACAAAGATGGGAAAGCTTATGGGTTAGTGGACGAGAGTGATGAAAGTGAGGAGTATGTTCCAGAAAGCGTATCAGATGATGAAGGTATTTATTACCTATTAATGCAATATTCAATATTAGTACATTCTATTACAAAGTAGTGATATGATCCGTTATACATTATGCAATTTTAAAATGATGCATTATGCAACAATATCGAAACGAACGATCATTATTGTCTGGTTTACTTATATGGTCACGTATGCATTATGCAACAATTTTAAAAACCCCATTTTTATGATTAACAGGTACAAAACCAAGACCATAAAAAAAACCGAGGAGGAACCGGGAAATAACAAGGATTGTGAAGCCAAAAAAAACAGGTAATGCAATATTCGATAATAGTATGACATGTTATGTAGTATTAAGAAGATGCATTAGTCAATAGTACAATAAACATAGCAAAACGGTCAAAGGAGGTACGTATTATTTACAGTATTGCATAATGCAACAATATAAAAAATGCATAATGCAATAGTACAATAACATAGCAAAGGATTCCAGTATTGTTTACAGGATTGCATCATGCAACATTGAATTAACATATCGTATTGTTGTAAAAAACAACAGATAGGGAGGCAGGTCCATCAAATAAACGCAAGAAGAAGCAAACCAAAAGAAAACAAAAAGCTCCGACAAAACCTCCGTCTGAAAAAACCAGGGAAAAATGCAAACAAAGGTGTCTGGCCGCCATTTACACACGGATGTCACCTAAAAACATGCATGGTAGGATTAAATAATTATCAAAGTTTTAGAGGAATGAGGTCAGAGAGATTGGGCTGGGATATTTGCTGAAGCTAAAAACATCAGAGATACCAAATAAACTAGCACTCTTTGTATATCGGTTTGACCTAAGCAGAATGGGGATTGACACTGGATCGGTGAAGATCGAGATTAATGAAGACTCGATTGTGAAGTTATTGAGGTTGCCAAACAGTGGACTTAAAATAAATGATACAAATGAAAAGTCAAAAGGCAAGTTTGCAACGGAGTGGAGAGCACATTACCCGGATGCATATGTTTCACCGGTTGAAGTCGGGAGAAGGATAAAGGTTGAAAGAAGAAACAAAGAAAATAGGTTTTTCAAGCTCGACTTTATATCGGTGTTTATAAGCACATTTGGGTACGCATAAAAAACTGGTAACGCAAAGTTGGATTACGTGTCTGGGATCAAGGACGACACCGATCTGTGCAAAATAAATTGGTGTGATTTCGTGTTGAGAGCGTTAAGGCAATGTAAAAACGGATGGGTGCCAAACAAAACGAATTCATGGTTTGTAGGCCCTCTTACGCTGTTGTCGGTATGTACTATGTTTTAAATAAATATTACAACAACGAACCATAAAAATCGTACATGGTTTGGTTATGTTATTTATGTATACGTAATTTTTTTATATTGTTGTATTCTTATCAAAATATTCACAGATGGTGTACGTGGACGGGACTACATGCGGTGCATTCCCGGACGAACGTATTGAGCCTCCAATTAAGTTTCGGACAAAAGAAAATATGGACAAAAGACGAACATATGAGATAGATAACGGAGGGTTTGGGAAGGGCGACAAGAGAGATTTTTACGTTGATGATAAGGGTGATGAAAGCGAAGATGATGAACCAGCCGCTGACAATTTAAAGGTATCGCGTGTTATGAAATAAGTAGTTAAAAAATGAAGGATGCAACCAGTCTACAAAAATAACATAATGTTGCATCATGACACCGTTGCATCATGCAACATTATGACACTGTTGCATCATGCAACATTATGACAACATATTTGATGTTAATACGTGACATACATATATCTGTCAGTTTTGCCATTTGTTACTTCGTTGTATTACTTTAGGTAAACTTCTTTATCGTTTTGATCACATCAGTCGTTCACTAGATATTAGCAAATGCCTCGTGGCAAATAGTGTCTTCTTTTGTGTGTGTATGTGTTTGCTTTAATCACTTTTTTTTTTGATGTGATAGATGCATGCTAAACCTGTTTAAGATCTGATGATTCCCAGGATATTTATTTATGGAAACTATATGATTGCTTAAATTTCAGTTGTTATTTTGTTAAATCAATGGTAGTATCAGTTATATTTTTGTAAATCCATGATATTGCATTATGAACTAAAAAAACAAAAGTTGATGTACATACTTTAATGCTTCTTATTCTTTTGTAACAGGAATGTATTGCCATAATGGAAGAAGCTTTTGATATAATTGAGAAGAACAAGAGCACAATAGAAACTGTGTTAAGATCTACCTCATCTTATTTTCCAGAAAACGAAGCAGTTAAATATCTGGCTGAGAGGTATAAGAAATTAGTCAGGGCGGTAGGTGATGATACTACCGGTCCAGATGCAACCGGTCCGATCGACATGGCGTTAGAAACATAAAATACATCAAGCGGAAAGGCAGCCGAGGATTTGGGCGTGAGTAAGAAGAAAAGAAAGCGTGTTGGTGACACCGACACGAACAACTTGTTCAAGTTACTACTAGACTCACAAAGCACACCGGAATCTGATAATGAGGAAAACAACAAATTAGATAAGGGGGGGGGGGAATAAAGAAAAGAACGTGTCCTCTAAAGCAACACCTACCAAAGGGAAAGTACGGATGTCACTGAGTCAAGCGATGGCTGAATTGGCAAGAAAGAAGGCTGAAAAGATGGATATCCAAGAGAAGGTTGAAGTGCCCCAAATAAGGCGTTATAAAAAGGGACCATTACAAAATTTACAAGACCATCAAGCCCCGTGTTTCCACAATACGTTAGATTGGCGGATGAAAAGCAAAACAAAAAACAATTGGCAAGTTTTATGAGGAAAGAAGTTGACATCAACGAGCCTATTGACAACATTGAATATACATTATGGATCTATTTGTGGAAGCTGTTAAGGACAAAAAAGTTGACGATATGAAGAAACCGGCAAAAGTCGTTAAGGGCGCGAATGTTGTTGAATCTACAAAGGAAGGAACGTCGAAGTCAAACGCGCTGGTGGTGAAAGATGACTGCAAATCTGTTCAACCAACAACTTCGTATATGTAAATATAATAACAAATATAGTCGATTCTACGATTAGTGCACTATGCAATATTGTTTCAATGTTAACTAAATATCTAACGTGCAGACAACCAATTTTCGAAAGCACGCATGGTTTTCGGAAACAGGCATTCATGATGACTACTATGTTACCGGTAGGTGGGTTGCCGACGACGCCATAACTTGTTGGGCAATACTCATGAACTACGAAGAGAAGGTGGTAACGAATAACACGCCAAAACGACTATATCTACATGCGCGAACCATCGTAAGTGGTTTAATTAACAACTATTAATCTATTTATTTGATTTGTTGTCTTTCAATTTTGATTGTTTGATTATGATAACAGACATATGAGATGATTAAAGTAGCGGGTAGTTGTAACTCGTCGGTGCTTGTTGAAAAGTTTAAAAAGAACATCAGGTGCGTTCTAGAAGACCGTGAGGACCTAATGGATCTGAAATGCTTCGATCTGGTCGTGGTGCCAGTTTTTGAAAACCGGTTCGACATGCGGAGCCCAAGCGTCGAGGTTATAGACAACATGTACGGCGAGTTTATGTTTCCAGACGCCGGGTGTTCATACGTAGAGAAGGGTATTCCAGCACAAATTGTAAGTCAATCACGACAATTTACATAACTTTATTTTCTTTAGTGAATAACTTAGACATAAACAATGTTAGTATACAATAACAATACAAAATGCACGTGTATCAGAAACTGATGCATAATGCATCTGTATGGTAATAATGCATGATGCAACACTATACAGATTGTTTGTTAAATATCGTACTAATACACGCGTACAACTGTTGTGCAACAGAAATACTTGTTGTTCAATTACATTGAGGGTATGAAACACTCAGTCGCAAAGTATTTACTTCGAGGCCTGTATCTTAAGGAAGAAGGTAGAATGGTCCATGGTTGATAATGACACAGACTGTGGCGTGTTCGCGATGCGCCACATGGATATGTATAAGGGGCGTCATGAGCCATTTCAATGCAGATTCAGCCTCGAGAAAGATATCCAAGATGCACAGCTGACAAATTTAAGGATGGGATGCGCGACAAAGATTATGTCGTCGCCCTCGAATGTAACTGCTGTTGATGTGATCAAAATGGCCGAGGATGCCATCGCAAAAATGAAGATGACGACGGAAGATGGTAAGGTGTCGGACGAAGTTGAAGAGGACAACGCGTTGCTATCATATGTTGACGAGGAGTGTGATGAGGTTGAGAGGAAGCTCAGGGACATAACAGTGAAAAAGATGAGGAACGTGGACGAAACGGAAGCGAAATCAAAAGGTAAGCGTGTATCTCGTGCGGAATAGAAACGGGTAGGCAGTTTGTTATGTATTTTTTTTGGAAGTAAACAGAATGTTCTCTTATCTTAACGTTTGTTGGACTAAATACATTTTTTGTTTTTTTTACGTGTTAACGGATTTGTTGCGTGATGCAACATTAATGAAGAAACGCACGTGTTGTATTACGAGTCTACTTTACGGTAAACGTTGCAGGTTGTAACATGTTTATGGTGAATGATACAAGATGTAATTTTTGTTGGATTACATGTATTTTGTTGTTTTTTTAATGTGTTAACGGTCTTGTTGCATGATGCAACATTTATGAAAAAACACGCGTGTTGTATTACGATAATAGTTTATGGTCAAGGTCGCAGGTTGTAACATGTTTATGGTGAATGATGCAGGATATAACGTTTGTTGGATTATATACATTTTTATGTGTGTTAATGGACATGATGCAACATTAATGAAAAAAACGCATGTGTTGTATTATGAGAAAATTTTACACTAAATGTTGCAGGTTGTGTCGTGTTTATGGTGAATGATACATGATGTAATATTTGTTGGATTATATGTATTTTTTCATGTGTTAACGGGTTTGTTGCACGATGCAACATTACATAAAAACGCATGTGTTGTATTACGATTATAGTTTACGATGCATAACAAAACGGTTGTTGTATTATTAACAGGTTTGCTAATGTATTTGGAATATGACGCGTGACGTAACAGTTAAATGTTTACGCATATTCTACATGTTTTGTTGGCACGTGATTGTTGAATAGTTAAGATTCTATTGCACAATGCAATAGTATCCTGTTTAAAAACGATACTGTCACCCTAATGAAAACGAACAAACAAGATTCGGACCATAACATTATACATATCATAATTCAAGTTAACGCCTTTCAATAACACGATGCATACCATAAAGTACATAAAATATGTAAAACATATACGAAAAAAAAGTATATTCAAAACTATGTATGTTTAAATCCAGCTTCATGACATATCGGTCGTCAAAAGACAAACAAAGTTACGAGTGTGATGACACAAACAAAACAAACAAACAAACAAATAAAAATAAAAAAAGGTAGGGAGTCTGACGACGGCGTATAAGTGGACACGTCAAAAGATGTACGAGCATCATCCGTGAGGGATGACAAACCATCAATAGGAAAAGTTTCAGTGGCGGTCACATGTGCAGTAGCTGATGACTTTGCAACTCTCGTCTGCTAACACAAAATAAAACAGGTATTGCAATGTGTAACGTTAACAAATAAATAAAAAAAATTGAAAAAAAATGGTAAGTATCATACCTTTGCGGCCGCATCCGCCTTTTGAGCATGAACCTGTAAAATGTAATGAAGTAATAAAGGTGTTTAGATCGCACAAAAGTAAATAGATGAAAAAATAGTGCATTGTGTAATCGTATGAGCTAAAATGGAATACATATTATAAAAAAAATCAGTCACGCGACTCATTAAATAATGGTACCTTATCACACGTTCGCGCGTTGTGGTCAGTCACGTATTTTTTTTGCATTTACCGCACAATCTTGGCACTTTACCATTTATTAATCTGGTGATAGCCTTCTCAAGCTCTCCAACAAAACGTTGTCACCTGTGTTGTCATCTTTTTCGTTTCCACAACCCTTAGTTCTGATCGATTGAGGCGGGATGAGCGTTGCGGTTCCAGTTTCGGGAACACGAAAAAGGTCACTAATAACAGCAGTCGTACGATGACAGTCTGGATCATATGGTACTTCAGCAAAAATCTTGATTTTTAGAGCTTTAACTTGATCGCAAAGGGCCGAAAGCTCTATAGGGTTTCGCCTTAAACGGTCAACGCAAAGGCCCACAGTGTCCAAAATCTCGTTTCACAGTCTGGTTTCAACACGGTTGTCAACAGAATATTTGTATGAGATGTCGTATACCCTCCTCGGTAACGAATCACACCTCCAACGTTTAGGTACGTACTGATTGGGTATGGCATGTACTTGTTCAAGTCTAAACACAACAAAGATGTGCCGACACAAATATCGAATGCGTCTAAATAGACTACATGTACACAAGGTTGTTTTGTCTCGTACATCTAAGGTGACATGTATACGAAATAAGATAAGCACATAAGTCACAGTGGTCCCCAAGTCATAGTTACATTATATTGCATAACACATAATAATATTGTATGATGCGTCTTTATAATAACAACAGAGAAAATGAAAACTTAGAATTTTTTTTTAATAAACATCGCCTCAAAAGTGCAGACGGGGGCGAGCATATGATTGTACTGGACTACGTTATACAGCTTTACACTTCCGATGACTGTGGGTATAGATGTTGAACAATGTAAAAATCCCCTGTCTATCTCTTTTTGGACTAATCGAAACAAAGCTAGTGTGTATATTTCTGACGCATGTTGTTCGATACGTAAAGGGGTAACACAGACTGCCGTCGTAGTCATCATTCCAAATTCAAGCTCACGTTGCTTGTGCCGTTAACCGTCTATCGCAGTGTCGAAGCACATGAGGAATTGAAGCAGCATGTTCAACTTGTTGGTGTTGACCTTGAACATTGCATTTGAACTCTCGCATCTCGACGTTGTTTTCATTAAACAACACATGTCGAGATGTTTAAAGTAGCAAGGTACCCACCTTTTCCTGATAGCGTACATTTGGCCAAGCCATTCGTGATCGGTTAAATTGTACTCTTCCATGAGTGTGGTCCATCGTTGCTCAAAGTCATCCGGCTCGGTTTGAAGGTCCCCTAGAAAATTACTGATTCCCTTCTTAAGTTGTTCGTTGTCCATGTTGGAGCCCTTCAACTGCAAATGAATTAGATATGAACCGTGAATAAGTTACATGTTGTGATGCATGATGCAATAATACAAAGCACAACCACATATACCTTAATAGGTATATTCATAATGATATGCCACATGCATATTCGGTGTGAGGACTTATGACAAACTTTCTAACAGCCTGCCTCATCGAAGAGTCCTGGTCAGTCAGCACAAGTCTCGGGTGTTTAGAATGAGCCTTTAAGAAATTTTCGAGCAGCCACAAATATGACTCAATAGTCTCATCACAAATCAAACCAGCACCAAACGTGACGCATTTCGTATGGTGATCGACGCCTGTAAAGGGTACGAATATCATCTTGCATCTAAAAACAAATTATAGTATATGTTAATTACGTTTTCGTATAATGCACTATGCAACAGTATTTGAATGGTATCATACTACGTGTATAAAATCGCACAATGCGTTAATATGTCAAACAAATTCATGTAACATATTAATACAGATGCATGATGCATCAATACAGGAAAAAAAACCACATATACAACCTATACAACAAAGTAACAAACTAATCAAATCGAAACACATGCATACACGCATATCATATAAAATATCGAATAAGCATATACAAATTATGTTGAAAATAGAAAAAAAAAAGTAAATACCCATTACTTGTTCGTCTTGTATGTCGCATCGAAGGCAAGAACGTCACCAGACTCATCATAATGGCATCTTGACACGTCATCGGCCCAAAACAACCCCCTTACCTCATCGTTAATGACTTTGTGGTCGAAGTAAAAGTTGTGGAGGTTTTCTGTACGAGCAACAAGTGTGTCAACTGTTAACTGAGCATCTCTGTCATGGATAAAAAGTCTGATGTCGCGATAGAAGTTCTTGTAGTCTACACCTTTTCCACGAACAAATTGATGACCTCCCTTTAGTGAACAATTGGCTTTGTGAGCTCTGACCGGGCCAATATTGTGCATACTTAACGAGTGAATTAGGTGTTGTTCCGTGTATGTGATAGCACGCTGATTACTAGAAAAATCCATAAACTCCTGGCCAATCAAAGGATGGTTATGCAACTCATGCCACTCGTATAGTATATATTCAGAAGTGACGGGGAGCACTTTAAGTCGGATACACGCCATACAATTAGTCTTCTTAATACGTGTGGAACGCTTATTCTTACGGTTTGCCATGCTAAAATCACTAAGTTGTGTTTTCCCGTAACGCTTATAATGCATGAAATGATAGTTGGTTGTTGTGGGCCGGTACTTGTGAGTGCCAAGTTTTGTCATGAAACAGGCTTTTTTGCATACGATACATACATCGCAACAACGTCTTCCCATGAAACATAAGCGGTGCCAACAGGAGGTTCAAACTCGACAGGAACATCGGGCTTGTAAAACTTATTACTATTGGGAGTAGAGAAAACTCGGTTGTAGGCACCACCTGTTATGGTAAACTAAAAAAAAAAACACAACAACGTTAGCAGTTACATATATTTGTAATAAGGTCGATAAACATACAAAAATGCAAAAATACATCAAACTAGTCGATGCATAATGCAACAATAACATAAAATTCATTCATTAATACTGTATATATATATATATATATATATATATATATATATTATATATTAACAAGCATCAACCTCATGCTATAGGTAGTACAACAATATAACCGTGTAGATTATACATAAAATTAACAATTAATGTTGCATTATGTATCATTTAACAACAAATGTATAAAACAAACATATAATTAACGATGTAGATAGCTGAAATAACAACAATAACTACTGTTGCATAATGCAACTGTTGTTAAAATATTATAAAACGATCATATACACAACGTTGCATAAGGGGCTGTATAATGTAATAACTTAATAACACATACAACAACCACATATATCGTAATAATCGGTAGAAAACATATCAAAATGTATGAAAAATTATAATAAAAACAAAAAAAAAAACGAATCCATACCGTGTGTTTCAAAGCCAAGATAAGCTAATGGCGTTTTAGGATTTGGTTTACGAGATCGTTTGTTAGTGACAACACCTGAAGATCCTGCGCTATGTGATGCAACCTCTAGATTATAAGGACGGATTGTATAGAATCAGATTCAGTATTGGTTGAACTAGAGATTCCTTCAACAACAATCAGGTTGTTACTGTCGATGTATTCGATTACAGACATCGATTTGGACGTATTTATGGATGGATATGCAACAATTAGGGTTATAGGATGAAGAAGAAGATGATATGTGAAGAATTTTGATGTTGCAGGAGTAGATTATCGATGATTGATGATGATGGAAGATGATCGATGGTGAAGAAGCAGGGTCGCTCTTCGATCTGATAGACGTCGCTGGAATAATTAGGTCAAAGATTTGGGATGGGGATGATATAATATTGGCGATTTAGTGTGCAATTGTCAATTTTACCCTTCCTATAAGTTGGTTTTTTGGTTTTCTAGAAATTATTTGGTTTTCTATAGATCTTTACCCTGTGTGCCCTTAAGATAATTTCTCTAATTTAATATTAATCATCGACATTATTATCCATAGGTATTTAATAGAAAATTACTTAATTGACGTAATTACCCTTAATTATCAAATTGATTTTTCCCTTGGTTGTGTTATATATAGAGACTAGGGGTGTTCATCGAATCGAATTCGATTTATTCGAATTGTTCGAATCGAATTATTCGAATTTTGAGTTTCAAAAACAAAATTCGAATTCGATTCGAATTCGATTAAAACCAATCGAATGCGAATCGAATAATCATAGTCGAATTCGAATCTATTCGAATAAGAGAAATCTTTAGTTTCATAAAATTAATATATATATATATATATATATATATATATATATATATATATAAAACATTTTCAATAACCTTTCTATAACAATCCAAATATAACTATAAAATAGTTCCAAACATATCCAAAAGTTCAAAACGATAGGCCTCAAACAAGTCCAAAAAGATAACTGAATTAACGACAAAACAAATATGAAATTACTAGATAAAAAACCAAAACAACAAGGCTAAGTCAAGCAACCAAGAAGTCCAAATAAGCCAAAACTAAGCTAAGCAAACAACCAAATTAGCCCTTCCAAACAACCCTAAACCTATTAAAAAAACATGAAGGAATTAGTCATAAAACACTCCCCAACCAACAACTCCAAATCAGACATAAATCAACTCATATACTTTAAGCTTATGTTAAATACTTAAGTGGTAATAATACTAAAATATTTATATATAAAAAATATATATAAATATATATATATAAATATATAATATATATATATATAATATTTATTTCTTATTCGAATTATTCGAATCGAATCGAATTTGGAAAATCAAATTCGAATTCGATTCGAATTCGACTTAATTAATCGAATTGAATTAGGATTCGATTCGAATAAATCATTCGAATTCGAATCGAGTCGAATTTCGAATTATTCAAACCGGATTCGAATAATAAACACCCCTAATAGAGACCATTAGGAAGACTTTAACACCTTCCTCTCACAATAACCGGTCTCCCTTTTGGTTCTCCCTCAAACATAGAGATATAAAGATCCATCTATGTAAGGAGGTTAAAAAATATTTTGTCGGTCTTAATGATAACATATTTATTTATCTTGTACAAACAGACTTTTCTCCATCGTCGCGTTAACTCTCTCCCACTTGGCCTCGCTTCTCTCTCTCTCTCACCATGTGGACGGATTTGCTAAGTCAATAGATGATTAATTAGTAGTGTGTTCACATATACACTGGACCATCCATCCAAGAAGAAATCCTCAAATTAAAGATCAAATTTCCATTGGATGAATTCTTATCTATCACCACCTATTCTCACCACATATTTGATTATTCTAATCTATCTTTTAGTTATATTTAAACCCTCTCTCTCTCTCACACACACACATATATATATATATATATATATATAACATATATATACATATATATTAAGAAACTACGAGGTGAGTTGATCTCGCATCTTCTATAATCGATTAATTTATATGTTACATATATTGTGTATTTTTTCGACCGACCTTTGAGATTTTAACCGCTCATCTATGAGATGTTTGAACTTACTTAGAAAAGGGTCAAAGATCGGTGTATATAAACAAAGTGAAAGAAAAGAGCGAAAATATAAGTAGCGAATTCGGTGAGTTATTTATTTTCTAAACGGTTATTGGACCATGAATTATTTCTTTTTGGTCAAGATTATCTCAAAACCTTAGTATAGCTTTTAGTTTTATGGGAAAAAGATCAAAATAACCACTTTGATCGTTATTTATCTTAAAATAATCGTTGACTTTTTTCCCCTCAAAATAGCCATTGATACACGGTCATCGACGACCGTGGAGGTTCACGAGACGACCACAGAGGTTCTCGAGACGGCCATGGAGGTTCACTAGACGACCATGGAGGTTCTTGAGACGACTGCGTGAAGGTTCTCAAGACGACCATGAAGGTTCACGAGACGACCATGGAGGTTCTCGAGACGACCGTTGGTGGGGGCTATTTTGAGATCAAACTTTGTCAAGTGGTTATTTTGAGGACAACTGTGATCAAGAAGGCTAGTTTGGTATTTTTCCCTGGTTATTGTAACTCTAATTATCACTTTTATTTATCCAATCCACTAGACCTTATTAAACTTTAAATTCAAAAGGTGATCAAATTATATATGAAACATTCGAGCATCAAAAATCTAAACCCGGTAAAAGATCTTCCTAGGTAGGCCGAATATATATATACACAATAAAATATATAGAGTGAGAAAGAGACATGCACATGTACTTATATATATATATATATATCTATACACCAACCCCTAAAGATTGAGTGCCATAGCGATTCCGCAGACAAACTTGATAGAAAATGGAGTCTATTTTCAATCTTGAAGAAACCGAAAGATCTATTTTGCTTCAACAAATCATCCACTCGTTTGGCTTCACTTATGTTTGCCTTTGGTCTCACTTTCCACATCATTTTAAGTACACATTTATCTCATACATGCTAGCTAGCTAGTTCGATTCTTACACACACACATATATATAACATTTATATTGATCCATGCAGTTGCTTGATCTTCCTTGATGGAGTTTACAAAGAAGCAAACAATATTGAAGCGGTTGGCTCATCATCTGGGAGTCTTGCAAAGAGGTCTTTTCTTGACTACCAGAAGTCAATGTTCTCGATTGATAATTACAGTGGGTACGTAAGAACAAGAAACATCAAAAATGTATTTTTTTAATAATTAACTTAATTAATATGGAGTTTTAGTTTGATTAATTACTTTATCTATATGTTGTAGAAGAGTTCCAGGGTTTGCATTCATGCACAATCTTACATACATGGAGCATACAGGATTGGAGCTTTTAGAATTGGCATCAAATTCAGCACAACTACAGTTTTATCAAGTAAATATATACCACCTTTTATAGAAAAAAATGTAATTTCATGATCCATGCATGCAAGATTTGAAGCTAACACTTAACCTTATTTATACTACATGCAGGAAGCAAGGATTAAGGTATGTAAAATGTGTATATTGAACTCACCATATATATTCTATACTCTTTGCCTGTTTCTTTTCATTTCAATTCATCATATATACATTTCACCGAATTTTCTAAGGATCTTGCCATGATGCAAATGCCATCATTCCTTTTTCATCAAGATCTCAAAATGGCCGTTTCAAGATTCGTCATGCCCTCCTATACTTTTAAATGGCTTTTTGAGGATAAATGTGGCCATTTAAAATTAATTTTGCGGGTGTGGGCGCATTAAAAGTGAAAAGATCCATTTGTTGTCTCTCTTTATGTCTTGATCATTCATGAATACAATATATGATGATATTCTTCCATTACAGACCGCGATTTTCATGGGGTGCGGGAATGGGGAGATTGAACTTGGTATGTCCAATGGATCCTCCCAAGTTAGAAACTTCGAATTCGAGTTAAAGAAGTTGATTCCTGGTGACTTCCCACAAGAAGTACTGCTTGCGCGACCACTTGATCAGGCTCGAGCTTCATCTTCTCCGTCGTCTTTAAGATCATTATCAATGGAAAACAACTTGGATTGTCCACATTTTCTCTTCAACACACTTCAAACATCTTCCCGTATGCCGGATATATATGGTTTCAAAGAACCAATTTCGTACCAACAAGCAACCAATCAAATACCATCCACATCAACAATGAGATCAGAAGATCCTCTTCAAGAAGTTCTACTTAAAATTAGAACAAATCACTTGATACCTTCAAGAGAAGATGAAGAAGCTGTAATGACAAGAGCAATTCTTGCAGTCATTTCGTCGTCGTCTTCTCATTCTCCTCCTTCTTCCTCAAGCCACCTTCGAGCTCCTCAAGCATCTAGTACTGCATTTAAAAAGTATCAAACTTATTTCGGGCCTAAAACACAAGTTCAAAATCTAAAAAATATAAACAGAATATCACTTTCATTCTTTAGAAATTTAAGTGAGGCTAGAACCCAACAACAAAATCGATCGGGCTATACAAACCTACCAACAAGCAATCAACTTCATCACATGATATCTGAGCGAAAAAGACGAGAAAAACTTAATGAAAGCTTTCAAGATTTGAGATCACTGCTTCCTCCAGACTCCAAGGTATATCATTTGAAACCCTAACCTACATGCATATATATTTTCTTTGATATGTAAACTTCATGCATTTAGAAGAAGACTCTATCTTAGATATGCTTTGTTGTAGATAAAAATCATTGTAATTATATAGATCATAATTAGCACTTATGTTTAGATTGTATATATATTAATTCTTATTATTTGTTTTATATATGGGTTACGATTTTAGAAGGATAAGGCATCCGTGTTAGCAAACATAAAGGAGTACATAGATTCTTTAAACTCTCAACTTGATGAGCTTAATAAAAGAAACAAGATTTTGGAGGCTGAGCAGAAGCAAATACTAAACCAGGATTCCGGTGAAAGAGTAAACATCAAAATCAAAGATGTCGAGGAATCATCATTGGATTCACAAGTGGTTGATTTGGAAGTGGATGTAAGAGGGAACTCGATTCTTATGGATTTGGTGACTCGGGTTTTGGACTTAATGAATCGGGATGAGGCTGTAAGTGTAATGTCAATAGATGCTGGGACACGAATGTTGGAGACGAAAACCATCACGAATCTAGTTGTTTTGAGATTGAGAATTCAGGTATAAAATCTCCAAATTACGATGAATTTATCTTAGATTATAAATTATGATTTACGATGAATTTATCCTAGAAAATCTAAGTGTTAGGTGTTTATAAAAAGGTTTTGAAAAAGAAAATTAAGGTACATTTTCATATCCAACATTGTTGGAAAAAAAGCACAAACATATATTTATATTTTGTATTTACAAAAGCAATATTAAGGAATAAAAATGAAAGATATGAAAGATAATATTATGTTTTTATAACTTATGGTACATTTATAAGGGTGATTTCATTTTTATATCAGTCTAACTTTTTAAATGGGTGGCCGTTTGGATTTTTTAAAGCTTTGATATTTTTAATATTGTTTTTTTTTTTAATTTTGTTAAACAAAGGTTTGAAAAGTCAAACATTCGGTACATTTTTGAACAAGCTCAATCTTTGTGTTAATATGAGATTAGATTCAGGTGTGTAGCTTTATTAATCTCAATCTAAGAAGCTTCGATCTTCTGATTGTAATAGATATACTTAATATAGACAAAATAATAAGAAATATTGTAAATAATTATAGGTTAATATATTTCTTAGAAGGTGACTATCTAGAAGCATTATAAAATATTCATGTACACCTGATAAGGAGTTTCCACTTATAATTATTAGATTTGAAAACGCTACATTGAATATTAGTTAAAGTAAAGATTTGTGAGATTAATATAATTAACTTTTATATTATTAAAAGTGTGGCAATATAATAAATATTATTAGAATCAATAATTCTATACTTGTAACACGTAAGTTTCTTGGAACATCTCATTGAAACATTTTTGACCTACCAAAAAGCATTTTGAATTCAAATGACAATACTTTTCTTGCAACATCATGTATATATAGTTTTTCCTTATAATTAACTTAATCATATCATAGAAAAGAATAATTGGTGTTAAAAATAATATTCAATTAATTCCTCTTTTGTATTTTTATTATTATAGATTACTTTTTGCAATTATATTAGATAATATTTGGTTTGTTGTATAATTCTGATAGCATTTTTTAATCCGTAATATTTTCTTTTATGTACGTATATAGGGGTGTGAATGGAATAGATCAAGCTTCCAACAAGCACTAATTAGGGTTCTTGATGACCTACCATAATTAATGACATGATGCATTTTTTGCCATGTGTGCTAATTAATTTTGCGGTGGAAGAAAGATGGAGATGGTAATCGTTATCAACCGTTAAGACCGCCCCTTCTCTAGATATCTACAGGAACTCAATACCAATTCTTGAAAAGAAAGAAAAGAAGATGTGAGATGGACACGAGGCATGGCATCAACGAGTAAAGATATCCCCTCTGTCCATTTGGTATCGATAAATAACACTAATTATCAGTCACCTGTTGTATTGTGTTCACCATAAGAAAACCTAACCAATAAGGCATAGACCCGGTGATGGTCGCAGGTTCACTTCTAGGAAACGCAAACTTTTTTTTAAGATTAACAAAATATATATTTTCTTTATATACAAATAAAGATTTGAGCTTAACCTAATAAACAAACTTTATGTGGCATTAGTTGTTCCTCATCTTGTAAAAACTTAGTCCATAAGTTCTTTTATATGTTGTTGGGCTATGTTTATTAGATGCATGAACATTAGTTTTGGGCTTTGTTTAGTTTGTTTTATAGGCCATGTGGGCCGATTATTTGTTTATGATTGGGCTTATTTAGAGTTTATGATTGGCCCATGTGCTTATGTTTATGATTCACTTAAGCTTTTCAATTACTGTTTACGATTTTCTATCAAATTGTGGTTTACGATCAGCTTCAAGTAGTTGTGATTTTCATTCAAGATTAGATCTTTACCTTAGATCTAATCTATTTCATCTACTTTCTTCTTGAATCAATCACATACGAGGATTCCGCACTCGTTTGTGATTAGATATCGTGTTCTTGGTTTAATTTCGGACCTACAATTGGTATCAGATCCAAGAATCGGTGATTCGAGGCTCACACGATATTGATTCAAGCTGTTTTCTGGGTTAAAGGGTTGGTTTTTGAAGTTTCGAAGACTGGTTTGGTGTTTTCGATCACTGCTGTTGCTGTTCTTCACGTTTACGAGTGGGTTTCTGGGTTATATTGGTGTTTACGACTGCATTGTTTGAAGATATTCATCAGCTTTGGGTTTACGATATCAAGATTACATTTTTATCGTGTTTACGATCCGAAAATAGGTGTTTATGATTTGGTTGGATCGGAATTGGCGTTTACGACATTTTCTGTTCGGAAACGGGTGTTTATGATTTGTATCGATCGTAATCGGGGATCGTAATCGAGTTTACGATATTTTCAGTCGGTTTAAGTGTTTACGATTTGGGGTTTGATCGGAAACGGTGTTCACGATCGTAATCAAGTATTTACGATCGTAATCTTGTGGTTTTTATCGTAATCTCAGTTTCTTGGACGTTTGGACTTTAATTTTTTTGTTCCCTAAGCTATCGTAATGGATTGTGAACCAAGTATGTATCAGAAGCTGGATTTTGAGATAGGATCCATCACGCGTCCACCTAGGCTAACATCGGCAGATAACTTTTTGGAATGGAAATATAGGTTTGAGAACCACTTGAAGAGTGTTGACCTAAGACTATGGAGAGCAGTAATCCATGGACCATTCACACCTACTCACGCAGAAGGAGTTAATGCAGGGAAGGTTAAGACGAAAGATGAGTATGATGACGATGATTGGGAAAGATGCAACAAAGCAGAAAGAGCATTTGCCATCATGACTATGGCATTAACACCAGATATTGCTCAAGGTTTTAAACATTGCAAGACCGCTAAGGACCTCTGGAACGCTTTGGTTGTGGCTTATGAAGGGAATCCTGACATAAAGGCAAGCCGCAAGCAAATGCTGAAGCAAAAGTTTAATCTGTTCAACCATGTACAAGGTGAATCCTTTGAAGCTCAGGTGCAGAGGTTTGTGTCTCTGATGGCTGAAATGTCCAGCTATAATGTTGAACCAGACAAGGAAGACAAGAATCTGAAACTGTTGAATAGTTTACCCAAATCTTGGAACACCAATATTGTTGGAACTTTTAATAAGTGTGACTGACGCCATCAAATCTATTCTCGAATAATTCGGTTGAAGAATCCATTGTGATTTGATTCAGAGACGCGGGTTGTGATGCTCGAGGCTTGCAAGTTTGGACCGAAGACGTTTTCTTGAAAAGTCAACCGTTCGGGTCAACGGTCAACGTAAAAGTCAACGGAAGATCGGTTCGAGCGAGTCAAGCTTCATATTAATTAAATCATCTTTGATTTAATTAATAATAATTATGTCATTTGTTTATTTGTATTTAGCTCATTTTATGTGTGTTAGCTAGTTAGTGGGCTAGTGAGCACATGGGCTCTCTATATATAGGAAGGGTTAGCTCCATTAGTTAGATGATGAATAAGTGTTGAATAAGGATGTTCTAGAGAGATGTGAGCTATCAATTCTAGAGAGAGAGAGTCACCATGGATTTCCTATGACGAGTTTGTAATCATTCGGTTCGTTGTAATCATTCAACAATAATCAATGAATCGTTTGATTTATTATTTCTTGTCATGTTTTATCTTTGATTCTCTTCATCCCGTCTCCTTCATCTCACCTTTGTTCTTGCTCAAGATCGAGATTCTCGATGTGAAATCGGTCCTGACAAATGGTATCAGAGCGGGTACCGATCAGATTCATCTCACCGTGAATCTGGTCACTCGAATCTGTGATTTTGAGCTTGAATAAGGTGCTGATTGGAAAAACCCACTTTGGAGACTTTTTCTATTTTTTCTTATTTTTTGGAGCTGATTGATGATTTCTGGATGAATCTGATGATATATTCTTGTTATTGGGTTCATTTAGATATGATTTCATGCTCCATATGTTCAAATCAGTGAAGAAATGCGAGATCTGAGGCTGAAAAACGAAGCTGTTAGAGTTTTCCCGTTTTTGGGGTTTTGAAGATTTTTTGAGCTTTGATTCTGAGTTTTTGGTGCTAAAATCAGTGTTTTTGGATGAAATAAAGTATGAATCTTGAAGGAAAACGCATTCCGGATCCATTGGGAGCATCGGTTTCGCCTGATTCGCAACAGATTTGACAGATCTGGTGAAACACGCAGTAGTGTGTGTTTCACGGTGTTCTTGGTGTTCTTCATTTTTATGAAGATTGCCTTGGCGATTTCCCAGCTGTTGAAGGTGTTCTTGGCGACCTCGAGTGATGTTGAAGATGTACTTGGCGATCTCAGGTAAGCTTGAAGATTGTCTTGGCGATCTCGGGTGTCTCTGAACTTTGTCTTGGCGATCTGGTTCTCATGCTTGGCGATCTCATACTTGGCGATCTCAATAAGTCCAGGCGATCTCGCCAATAGCTTTGGCGATCTCGAAGGAGCCTTGGCGACCTCAAATAAGTTGGCGATCTCGACTGAACTCGTCAACTGGGTTTTCATTCAAGTTGTTTTTAGAGATCTTTGATCGTCTAGGATGGTAGAGCATCGAGCTACGAGTCCAACGGTATAAGATTTGCGAATTTTCGTTAAGAATTATGGGAGTTATGAACACTTTACGGTTTTCCGGTAGCCCTCATTTTTCCGGTGGCCTTTTTCCGGTTGGATTAGGGTTACGCAGGAAGAAGGCGCAGGTGGGGACCTGATGATGACGTGGCGATATCCCACTGGTTGAGAGGGAATATTGACTTTCTGCTCTTTCTCTCCTCCTTTTCTGCTGTCGAATTGTTATTGGAGGAGAACATTCATGGTGGGCCCAGGTTGCAACAAAAGAAATGTTGCCGTCGGTTTCCAATTTCGCTGTCACTCTCTCATTTGAGAAGAGAAAAGGCGTGTGGGCCCTGGTTCAACAAAAGAACCGTTGAGGTTAATTCGTTGTCTCCATCTGATTGGCACAGAATAAGCGCATGGGACCCACAGGCTTAAGAAAATCGTTGGTTGCTTAATGGCTGTCACCACCTGATTGGTGGGGAACATCTTCACACGGATCATGATCTTCCAGCCCTAGGATCTTCTTTTTTCTGTCCGTTGGATCTGATTTGATGGAGAAATCTGATTGGTTTATTCACCCTCACATGGATCAAGGGATTTTTAATTCCACTAATTTATTTTTCAGTATTATTTCGTTAAATGCGGGGTTTTTTCTCATCAATTTTTTACGAGAATAACGAGATAACGCCGAAACGAAATTTTGAAAATATTTTAGTGGTCATGGATTTATTCCGCCATATTTCGACCGGGTTCCTAGTTTTTGTTGACGTCAAGGCCACGTTAGCTAACGACCACTGACGGACTGGTTTCGCTTCTCGGTTAAGTTTGTGACTGTTTCGTTATGTCTCACTTCAAGTTGTTTAGCTGATGCAGCGCTGATGTCATCTAACCGAATTAACTGGAATCTCAGTTAAATATTGGAATATTCCGTTAAATCTCTAACGAAAGGCCGTTACTTGAATAAAATTTACGGTCTTCTCAGATTCATTCCAAATTGCACCGTTTGACTCAGAATTCTTCACGGAATATTTTTCCGAGCTCGATTTTCTTCGCCAAAATTACGAAGACTCCGGTTATGAATAAATTTCTCGTTTACGCTCGGGATCTCAGTTTTTCACCGATTTGACATTATTTTCGCATCCAACCTAGTCACGCGAAACAAGTTCAGTATTTATGGATCATTCACAACTGTTAGCACCTGGCTTCCGGTTTTTCACAAGATTGTCCGATTTCAGGATTTTTGTACCGTTTTCTCTTCGGAACTGAGCGGAACGGTTCCACTCTCTGCATCTGATTTTCCGCTTCCGCATCGGATGTTTTCAGAGGGATATAGAGAAAAGGGGGAACTTCTATGGATTTGGATTATCGGGTCGATTATCTGAAGTTGGAGCATTTTCAGTGTTTGATTGGTTTATCTGATTCGATTTGTTGCGATTTTTTCTCCAATGTTCAGCATTCTTAGTATTGTACCCGACCGTGTGAACCGAGTGAACTGCAGCACTTGGATCTCAACTGGAGCAACAAGAACAGAAGAAGCTTATTCAAAGGGGGAACCTTCACAACAGAAAGATTCCGGTTTATCAGCTATTCTTTGAAGATGCACGACAGAGCGGTTCTTCACCAGTATGACAGATTTGAAAGCGTCAGTCAAGGGGGAATTGTTGGAACTTTTAATAAGTGTGACTGACGCCATCAAATCTATTCTCGAATAATTCGGTTGAAGAATCCATTGTGATTTGATTCAGAGACGCGGGTTGTGATGCTCGAGGCTTGCAAGTTTGGACCGAAGACGTTTTCTTGAAAAGTCAACCGTTCGGGTCAACGGTCAACGTAAAAGTCAACGGAAGATCGGTTCGAGCGAGTCAAGCTTCATATTAATTAAATCATCTTTGATTTAATTAATAATAATTATGTCATTTGTTTATTTGTATTTAGCTCATTTTATGTGTGTTAGCTAGTTAGTGGGCTAGTGAGCACATGGGCTCTCTATATATAGGAAGGGTTAGCTCCATTAGTTAGATGATGAATAAGTGTTGAATAAGGATGTTCTAGAGAGATGTGAGCTATCAATTCTAGAGAGAGAGAGTCACCATGGATTTCCTATGACGAGTTTGTAATCATTCGGTTCGTTGTAATCATTCAACAATAATCAATGAATCGTTTGATTTATTATTTCTTGTCATGTTTTATCTTTGATTCTCTTCATCCCGTCTCCTTCATCTCACCTTTGTTCTTGCTCAAGATCAAGATTCTCGATGTGAAATCGGTCCTGACATCTCTATCATTAAGGACAACAACAATCCGAGTGAACTATCTCTTGATGAGTTAATCAACAAAATCAAGTCCAAGCTAATCGATGACAAGCAGAGAGAGTTGAACCATATAAGCTCTCTTAGTTTGGCGGGAAAACTAAATCAAGCTCTATTGTCAGAAGATGTGGAGACTAAGCATGAAGGGAAGTCAACTGGGTGTGGATCAAGCTCGGTCGCAAAGTCAACTGCTTTTGTGGCACAACCTCAAGGAAGTTCAAGTGGAGGCGTCAACCCTGATGATACGAATGATCCCAATTTTGCTCTTGGTATGGGTTTTATGAACAGCTACCATGCTCTCATGGCCGGAACTCTTGTGCCTACTGATATGTTATCGGGTGAGCTAAACCAGATAAATCCTGGAAGATGTTGGATGTCTCATGGCAGATGGCTATGGCGGTCTTCAGAGCAAAGAAGTTCATGGCGAAGACTGGGAGAAACGTCTGGAAAGATCAAGACAAGATCAGGATGGGGTTTGACAAAAGCAAGCTGAGGTGCTACAACTGTGATGAGTATGGGCATTTTGCAAGAGAGTGTAGCAAGCCGAAGAGAGAAAGGGAAGAAGAAAGGAAAGGAGGTGAAGGAAAGGGAGAGGCAAAGGCATTGGTTGTTCAAGAAGGTGGTGGTTATGATTGGACACCTCAGTTGAAAGAGTTTAGTATGTCTCATGCAATGATTGCTGCCATGGAAAGGGATGAAGAGGAAGAGCATGCTTTTGTGGTTACTGATGAAACTCCTGTGGAAGATAAGGAAGCCTTCGTTGCTGAAGCTGAAAACCTTAAGGTATGTTCTGATCCCACTTGTGCTCGTATAATTCCTGGTCTTAGACAAATCTGTAAAAATTATCAAATAGAATTGTTTGAGATCAAGTGTGAAAGGAGTTCATTTAAGGGTAGATGGCAGAAAAATGAGGAGAAGGTTAAAGCACAAAAGCTAGACATAGTAAAATATCAAAAACTGGCAACTGAGAAAACTCTCCTGTATGACAATGCTAAGTTAGAAATAGCTGAGCTTAGGAATCAGGTAGATGAGATCACACATAAGTACAATGAGTTGCAGGTTAAATTTGATATGAATCAAACAAAAAGCAAAAGAATGTTTGAGGCTAGAAAATCTTTGAACTCCTGTATAACTGATGTTAGAATGGGAAAGGACAAGGGTGGAATAGGAATTAGTTTCACAGACACAAGCAAGAACAATGTTCCTCAAGATAACTCTAGAGACATAATAGGAATAATCTTTGAGAAGGATCAGATAGACAGATCTGAATCAGGAACACATGAGATAGGACTTCCCTTAGATAGTGTTCTGGTAGGAGTGACACCTTTGACCCCTCAGGAAATAGAAAATGAGAAACACATGTCTTATGGGTTGGGTAATCAGGATAAAATTGTGACAGACACTTGTGAATCAAGTACTTCCCAGGAGTCATTAAACAATGATGTTGGACCTGCTGATAGTTTTGTTTCATGTGCAGATGAAGTAGGTATTGAAGATGTATCTGGGAAGGATGCAGAATGTTTGAGAGTTAAACAGTGTCATGTGTCGAGTAGTGTAGTTTCTGATTTACCTAAAGATGATGTACTGGCATCAGTGTCTGAATTGAATGAGTCTAGGTCTATGCAATTAGTTGTGTCCAAGTCCTTAAAACATGTTTCAAATTCTAGTAATGAAATTCATGGCTTTAAAATTCGTGTGCCTAACACTAAAGTAGGACGTGAGACTAAACCCAAAGATTTTGTAGCTTATCCTCAGGTTGTGTCGGCTTTTAATAGAACAAACAAGTCTAAATCAGAACAATTTTGTTTAATCACACAACCTGAAAAGGATACAAAACATGTTATACACAAATGGGATGATAAGCCAGAGTGGAAGTCATCTTACCCAAGACGTTCATACTTGTGTAGTCATGTAAATGGGCCTAGACCTATGAATTGTTTTCAATGTGGTAAACCAGGACATTTTGCTGCAAATTGCTTAAATAGACCTTATCAACCATACTGTCCGCAAAACCCACGGACCAGTATGCTGCAGAAAATGATGGCAGGAGAAAACAAAAACCAAAAACAACAAGCTTTGTCTAAGGGGAAGCAGAGTTTAGAACCAATAAAGACTGAACAGTCTAAGGTTTTGAACACAAAAGCTCCGATGACAAAGCATGTTGAAGAAAAGTGGAATGTGACTAGACCTCCAAACTCATCTTACAAACCTAAGGGAGTTTATCAAAGAAAAGAAAAAATGAAAACAAAACCTTTTGAGAAACAAGTGCCTAAAGTCAACCATGTTGCTAAACCTAAGGGCAAAGCAGTTATTGAAAAACCAAAAGATGTCACTCAAACAAAACAAATGGTTTATACTAAATTGAAACTTGAGTGGACACCTATTGTTAAGTCAAAAGGTAAAAAGGTCACATCTCCATCAAAGAAACCGTCACCAGCAAAGAACTCTGCTAGCAGTTCTAAATCTCAAAAACAACCTAATTGGAGACCAAAAGTCAACATTCAAAATGTGAATGTATCTGAACCAAAACCAGAAATGGTCCTTCAAATGGTTAATTACACTGACTCCAAAGGAGTGCCCAGATCTGTTATGGCCTGGGTACCTGAATCTCACTGATTTCTGATTTTTGTAGGGACAGCCAAGTAGATCTATCGACAATCTCTGGTACGTTGATAGCGGTTGCTCCCGACACATGACCGGAGACTTATCCCTTTTGGAAGAGGTACAAGACTTCAATGGCGGAGGAGTATCTTTTGCAGGTGGGGTAGGTGGAAGAATCAGTAAGAAAAGAGTAGTGAAGAGTGGAAGTTTGACTTTTTCTGACGTGCACTACGTGGAGGAATTATCTCACAGCTTGCTCAGTGTGTCGCAAATGTGTGATAGAGAATTTTCTGTTTTGTTCAACAAGAAGGAATGCATCATCCTCAGACCTTGTCAAAATTCCAGAGGAGTGCATCTTGATGCGTACTCCAAGAAGAGGAAATTCTTATCAGCTGAATTTGGGCAAACCTCCAACTACTGAAGAAGCATGTCTTATCTCCAAGCAGAATGAGAATCTAGCGTTATTATGGCATCGTCGACTGGGGCATGCTAATATGAAGAATCTGTCTAAGCTGGCTAAAGGAGAGCATATCAGAAACTTACCAATCAAAGATTTCTCGTCTGTGGAGAAATGTGTGGCTTGTGCTAAGGGGAAGCAGCACAAGTTGCCACACCGTCCAAAGGTTACAAATTCTGTCTCATCTGTTCTTCAGCTCTTACATATGGATCTGTTTGGTTCCATGCAGGTACAAAGCATCAGCAAGTTTTCTTACTGTCTCGTGATAGTGGATGACTATTCGCGATTCACTTGGGTCTTCTTTCTATCGAACAAGTACGAAACTCCGGCCCTTGTGAAACAGTTCATCACTCTTATAGAAAACCAGCTGAACAAGAGAGAAAAGGGTATAAGAAGTGACAATGGAACAGAATTCAAGAATGCAGAGTTGAACATGTTTTCTGGTGAGAAGGATATTGAAAGGCAGTTCAGTGCTCCTTATACACCACAACAGAATGGAGTTGCAGAAAGAAGGAATAGGACACTCATTGAAGCAGCGAGAACAATGATGTGTGAAGCGAAACTACCAATCTTCTTTTGGGCAGAAGCGGTGAATACAGCTTGTTATGTGCAGAATAGAGTACTTCTGAACAAGCGACATGAGCAGACTCCTTACCAAATTGTTTATGGGGAGAAGCCGAGGGTGGGGTACTTCAAGACCTTCGGGTGTCCATGCACGATGCTAATTCAGTCCGATGTAGGGAAATTCGAAGCTAAAGTTGATGAGTGCTATTTTGTCGGTTACTCAGCAAATAGTGCTTATCGCGTGTACAACAAAACCACCAAATTGATTATCGAGGCTTTTGATGTTGATTGGATGGAGGATAATCCAACCGATGCGGGTACTGGGCCAGATTGGATCTTTGACTACGGTCACTGTTTGAAGGTTTTAGCTTCTCCAATGTTTTCCACAATCTGGGAGAAGAAGAAGAAGATATCATTGCTCCTAGTTCTGAAGTGAGGCCACATATGGAAAGAGCATCAGCAGAGACTTCACGGAATTCTAATGCGAATATTCCAGAATGTTCAGGAACACATAATGCTCCAGTGGATTCTCAAGGACCAGGTATGTCTGA
Source organism: Deinandra increscens subsp. villosa (assembly GCA_039602395.1). Taxonomy (NCBI): domain Eukaryota; kingdom Viridiplantae; phylum Streptophyta; class Magnoliopsida; order Asterales; family Asteraceae; genus Deinandra; species Deinandra increscens. Next base: position 5,740,733 of record JBCNJP010000008.1, read on the forward strand.
GAATATTATTAATACTAACCTGCCTGTTACTGTTTCAGTGCCTGATGTCCAAGTGAGTAGAATAAACAGAGATCATCCACTCAGCAACGTGGTTGGACCAGTGACAGCAGGAGTCACTACTAGAAGCCGCACGGGAAACATTAACTTCTGCATGTTTTCCTGTTTCATTTCCCAGATTGAGCCTCCTAATGTGATGGTTGCTCTCAAAGATCCAAGTTGGACGGAGGCCATACACAATGAATTGAATCAGTTCTCAAGCTGGGAGTGTGGCGACTTGTGAAGAGGCCAGAAGACAAGAAGGTTATTCCTACGAGGTGGTTATATAAGAACAAAAAGGATGACACTGGAATAATTGTCAGAAACAAGGTGAGATTGATAGTACAAGGGCACATGCAAGTTCATGGGATTGACTATGATGTGGTATACGCTCCGGTGGCAAGATTGGAAGCAATTCGGATCTTTCTTGCTGTGGCAACGTATCTCAATTTTACGGTGCATCAGATGGATGTGAAGATTGCCTTCCTTTATGCAGAGATAAATGAAGAAGTTTATGTAACTCAACCACCATGGTTCATAGATGAGGAAAATCCAGACCATGTTTATCTGCTGGATAAAGCCTTGTATGGTTTGCATCAAGCTCCGCGCACCTGGTATGAAACTCTGTCCAATCACTTGGTGGAGAATGGATACACAAGAGGAGTAGTTGATCAAACGTTGTTTAGGAAGAGGGTGAAGGAGGACATAATCATGGTGCAAGTTTATGTAGATGACATTATCTACGGGTCTAGCAAACGAGGAATTGTGCACTGAATTTGAAGAGATTATGAGGAAGAAGTTTGAAATGAGTGACCAAGGGGAGATGAGTTTCTTTCTTGCATTACAAGTAAAACATGATGAATCTGGAATTCTTATTCATCAGGCAAAGTATGTGAATGAGATTCTGGAGAAATTCAAGATGCAGGATTGCAAGCCCATTTCCACTCCCATGGCATCCAGACCACTTTTGTCAGCTGATCTCAATGGGGAATCAGTGAGTGAATTCCAGTATCGGTCGATGATTGGATCACTTATGTACTTGACAGCCAGCAGGCCAGACATCATGCATGCAGTTTGTGTGTGTGCACGCTATCAGGCTAATCCTAAACTTTCACATTTATCTGCTGTTAAGCGTATCTTTAGGTATCTGAAGGGCAAGCCTAGGCTTGGTCTTTAGTACCCAAAGAACACTGATTTTCAATTGTATGCTTTTACTGACAGTGATTATGGAGGTAGTGACCTTGACAGGAAATCTACTACTGGAGGATGTCAGTACCTGGGAGATAGGCTCATTTCTTGGCAGAGCAAAAAGCAGCATACCGTATCAAAATCAACTGCCGAAGCTGAATACGTGGCAGCATCTGCCGGTACCTCACAGGTAGTATGGATCCAAAATCAGCTCACAGATTACGGTATGGAATTCGTTAACACTCCTATCTTTTGTGATAACGCTGCTGCTCTGGAAATTGTCAAAAACCCCGTCCAACATTCCAAAACCAAGCATATAGACATAAAGGTACATTTTATTCGTGATTGCTATGATCGGGAGTTAATTCAGCTTCAAAAGGTAAGCTCCGATCAGAATGTTTCGGACATTTTTACAAAACCCCTTCCTCGTCCAAATTTTGAATCATGTGTTGAAGGCCTAAAGATGATTGCCTTCGAGGAATGATCTGATCATTTTGTTTTTGTACAAAGTCTTATGTTATTATTTTTTTATAAAAAAAATGAAAAATGACTGAAAAACTGAGTCTTATTTCAAAAGTCTCACAAAAACAGGGGAAGAAATGGTGCTGGTTGAACTAAAAAAAGTTTTTATGATGTCTTTTGATAGGACGTGCAAAAATGTTCAAAGACGGTCGGAGACTGACACGTGTAAGGCTGATGTGAAAGACTGCTCAAAGATGATATGTCGGTAAGCTCAACCAAAACTATGACCATCTATGTAAGTGCAGTAATCCTAAACTCTATAAATGTTTAGTTTCCCATCCTAGTCTACATGGTTTAAAAAACTGAGTCCCGGCAAAAATGGGTTGAGAGTGGTAATTACCTAGTATTCACTCTCTCACACGCCATGCTTATACTGTAAATGACAACACCACAGAAAAAGAAAAAGAAAAAGAATTAAAAAAATGAAAATTGTGAAAAAGAAAAGGAAAAAGAAAAGAAAAGAAAATAAAATTATTCTGTTGGTCTTCTCTGCGTGCTTATGCGGCCGACCTGATCACCAACTAATAATTCATGAAAATTGAAATAAGTGGTAGTCAAAGCAGTGTTGCATGGTTCCTCAAGTTGGGGGTTTGTGAATCCTCAATAAACTCTGAGGTTGGGTAGGTTTTGCTATGAAAAATTGGGTGTGGGGACGGTTAAACATATCGGTAAAATTGTACCATATTTAAGCACTTAACTGGATGTGAGTTTATGTGTTCAAATCACCTGGCAATTGTCTAGAGCGTCAAGTAACGGAGGCTGAAAAGGGTTCCTCAGTCAAAGACTCGTCTGATATTATCAATGAAAATTATCAGCACCAGGTAAGTAAATATTTAACATTTCTGAGGTAAGTTTGTAAATATTTCATTTTGGGGCTTTTATCTGTTTTAAATTTCTAAATTTTTAAAATATATGATCATGATCAGATACTCGGGGTATGAGTCTGAGGGGAAGCTTCGTAAATTCTCAAATTTTATAAAGTTAACAGTTTTTGGGAGAATTATCTTTTTCAAGAGGTTTGGGAGTTATCTTAAATGTTTGTGAATCATGAGGGGCCTTAGTGTAATTTGTTTTAAACAAAAACCTCATTTACGATTCCTTTTCTCATTTCCGATCCATCTCTTCTCTGCGTTTACGATTCTTTTTCGAGAAAACCCTAAACCGCCGCAAAACTCACCGGAACCCTTATCCCGACCATCTTCGGTCATCCGCTTCACGATCAGACCTAACCACCTCATCGTAATCACTTTCCGACCACGAACCATCCTTTATTTGATCGATTCTCTTCAGTTCTTAACCCCAAATCGTTGTTTTCTTCACTCGGTGACAATTTTTGTTTTACCGTAAATTTCGAGTCGATTACTCAAGATTTGAAGTCGTTTTGGTGATTATAACTCATAAAGGTAGTCCGTTGTGGTTATTTTGGTTATGTGATGTGTTTTAATCATGTTTACGAGTATGTTGCAGGTTTGTTCATGGCGGAATGGGTGTTTACGACCGTCTCTGTGAAGAAGACGACAGTTGGAAAGTTTACGATTTCTGTTCACGATCGATTGTTTACGATTATCGTTTACGTTTATCGTTTATGATTGGAGATAACGACAAAAGACGTTTACGATCGGGCTTTTGGATTAAAACAGTGTTTCCGATTGGGCCTCTCTGTTTTCGATTGGACCAGTCGTGAACCCGAATAGCGGGTCGTAAACTCATTTAATGGATCGTGAACCCATTTTTTTTAATCGTAAACACATTTAAATGGGATTTAAAATCATAAACTCTTAATAGGTTTGAAATCTCATTAAAATTGATCATTTCTGAGATAAATTTGATTGTGATCTGTGAGCGTGTGCTTAATTCAAATATTTTCCCTAAAGTTTAAATTGAAACTTTGTGATCTGCAAAAGTAAAATTTGAACTTCAATTGGACAACGTCAAGGGTTAATAAACATAATTGCTCTTTAATGAACAAGTCTGATGCATATGTCTTGTCTTTCTCAGATGGCAGACGAGATGCTCGACGAAGAGATTAAGTTTGAACCGGATCATTGCATTCCAGCATATCTTGAAGATCCTCCGGAGAAGCATATGGAACTATTTTATTCTCTGGTGGTCGGGATGAATACTTGCAAGATAAACCATGCCCTGAGGACGAATGTGCTTATTGATGAGATGCTTGTGAGGGAGTTCTGGGGTTCTGCTAGAGCTGATGCAGATAAAACAACAATTACTGCAAGGATTCAGAACAGGGAGATTGTGATTAAGGAGGATGACATCAGGAAAGGGCTAAACATCAATGATCGTGCTATCGATCCGATTGAATATCCAAAGGAAGCTGTTTTGGCGGGTGCTCAATCCATGGGATATGAAGGAAAATTCCCGCCTATCTTTAAGAAGCTGTTGCCGCATTACTGGAGATGCCTGGCTCATTACATGCAGAAATCTTTTTTGGGCAAAAGAACAAGCTTCGATCAGCTCAACAAGCTACATGGAACTGCATTCGTCGCATTGGCCTTGGATTGGAACTTCAATTTCTCCAAGATGATGTTATTAGATTGGATAGGCAATGCTGACCTGAGCGCACGTGAACAGTTCCTGATGACACCAAGGTTTGTACAAATGGTGGTCATGAAGAAATACCCAGTGATTGAAGAAAGGGTAGAAAAGTTGGACATAAAAGTGATGGATTGTGGGGTATTTGGTCTACAAACCCAAGATAGAAAGGGTAAAAACAGTTTTCAAGGAAGACTTGAATGGGTCAAGAGAGGTGCATTTCCCGAGGTAGCCAGGGAACAAGAGTTTGAAGAGCCTGAGCCAGAAGCCGATGTGCCAACTGTTAATGCATCAGTTGCAGATGATCAAGATATAACAGCAACTCCAGCTGTTAATGTGCAAGAAGAAGATGAGGTGATCCCTTCGGATGAAGAAAACATTATGGACGACATCTTCCCAACTTATGAAAATGTTGATGATGATGACATATATGGGAATTTGGGACCCATCAGTCACAAGAGATCGAGGGATGACATGCTCATGTCTTCAAGCAGCGATGCAACCCCTCCCGAGCTGAGTCTGAATGTGGAGGATGTACTTGAAGAACCCATCCCTGCTCGTGAACCATCTCCAAGGAAGAAGACTGATCCAAGAAGCATAAGGTTCAAATTTACAAAGACTAGCTCAAGTCTGTTAATGGTCCATCCATCAGAGTCTAGCTCTCAAAGTCAACCTACTCAAGAAGAAAACCCTGCACAAACTGCTGAAGTTCAACCTGCCCTAGTACAGACTGAAGGTCCTCTTCTGACCGAACGTAGCCCTATTCGGGAAGAAAGGCAATTTCTGGAAGTTGACAACACTTTTGTTGTACCCAGTCCAGTGAGAGTGAGCGTCTTAACTGTGACAAGCCTGCCACCGACCATGCCTAGCTTTCGACCATTCCAAGCTGCTGAGCTCCCAATCGAAATGAGGATAAGCGTTGATCCTCATATTAACTTTCTGATGTCTCAGAACAGAATCAGAGAGAATGAGATAAAAGCTCTCCAGGCTGAAAACAGAAGATTACAAGAGAAGGAGGTGGCAGACAAGAACAGAATGAAGTATCTTTATGAGGCCCTGATGGACTTGAAGAAGAAATTTACTGGTTTAAAGAGTGTTGTGGAGTCCAACACCTCAGGTGCCGCAGGTCAAAGCTCATCTCAAGGAGCTGCAAGGTACCAGATGCTGCTCAAGAAGATGATGGAGATGACTCCATTGCAATGTCTGATTATGCCCGAAGTGGAAGGGTCATCTCCAAAGCACCTGAAGGTCACGACAACTGGTTTAAAGAATTCTTCCAAGGACCGGCCCCCACTGAATACACCCTTGATGTTGGTGAAAGCTCTATTGACAAAAGGGGGAGTCGTGAGACCATTCTGTGTTGGCACTATGACACGGAGAAGAAATTGTTCGCCGTAATCCGTGACGGCTACAGTCCAGTGGAATACTACAGAACACGTGCTCAATTTCATACCTGGACTGAGCCTGAGATTAGAAGCCTGCTGAGAGCCCCTTACATCAACAGATGGAACAGCCCTGAAGGAGATCTTATTATAAACAATTTGCTGAACCATCTAGAAGATAACTTTGCAAATTTTGAGCTAAGGCAAGTAAGATGGGTTGAGACTGGCACTGACCCAGTAACTGGAGAGTCTATTGGTGAAGCAAGGAGACCACCCACCAAACGCACAAGAGTGATCAATATGTTGGATGAGATTGAAGACGGTACACTTGTCAAGAACTTTGACTGCTGGTGTTATGACCCAACAACTCATGAGGTGGTGGTGCTCTGCAAAAGGATGAGGCGATTCCGGTTCTATGATCCGGTCGATTTGCTTAGATTTGGAGAAAGAGATATAAAGCTCCTCGCCTCCCAACCTATTCTCGGGGATGAGAACGACATGGAGAATGCTATAAGGGTGGGGATCTTTCATGGAACGGCGAATCGGATCGTGGAGAACGGATGGTGGTCAAATAATGTGCAGAACACGTTCAGATTCGATCTGCAGCTGCCATAGGTGGTCTAATGGTTCATGCCTAGGGGAAGATTGTTGGGCTATGTTTATTAGAGGCATGAACATTAGTTTTGGGCTTTATTTAGTTTGTTTTATAGGCCATGTGGGCCGATTATCTTTGTTTATGATTGGGCTTATTTAGAGTTTACTGATTGGCCCATGTGCTTGTAAGAGGTGGTATAAATACCACCTCATGTTTATGATTCACTGTAAGCTTTTCAATTACTGTTTACGATTTTCTATCAAATTGTGGTTTACGATTAGCTTCAAGTAGTTGTGATTTTCATTCAAGATTAGATCTTTACCTTAGATCTAATCTATTTCATCTACTTTCTTCTTGAATCAATCACATACGAGGATTCCGCACTCGTTTGTGATTAGATATCGTGATCTTGGTTTAATTTCGGACCTACATACGTCGGGGTTCGAAATCTATGGGTTTCAAAAAAAAAAATTTGTTTTAACTTTTAAATGTAAATTTTGTTTACGATTCTAGATTTGATTCTTCTTTTTCTCGAATTATTTAGTTATGCAGTTTTTAAATTCTATTGTTATTCTGACATAGCATAATGTGTTCGAATTTATTTTAGTGTTCTTTTGTTACTTTATTCTTCACATTTATTTTTTTTAATAAAATTCATATCATCTTTTTTTATTGAATTGTTTTCTTATGCATTACCAATTCTTTGGCGCGCAACGCGCAACTTGCCTAAAGTAAAAATACTTATAATTGCTTGCAATTTTTTTTTGTGTTGTTTTACTTCTTTGTCAAACGTTCTTTTTGCCTTTATATACTAATAAAGATTTGAGCTTAACCTAATAAACAAACTTTATGTGGCATTGGTTGTTCCTCATCTTGTAAAAGCTTAGTTCATAGATTCTTTTATACACCAGGGTTTGAATTCTATGGGTTTTAAAAATAACTTTTGTTATTTTATTTTCTATATATAAATTTTGTTTACCAATTCTTTGGCGCGCAATGCGCGCCTTGCATAAATTAAAAATACTTATAATTGCTTGCAAATTGTTTTATTTGTTGTTGTTTGATTTCTTTGTCAAACGTTCTTGTTGCCTTTATACACTTATATAATCAGTATTTCGCCTAACAAATTAAATGAAGGAAAATTGGATTAAAATAATCTCAACTTTTAAGGGTTGGCCAGTAATAATCTCACATTTAAAAATAACTCCCACTGGTCCCAACTTTTACCCTATTTATTGATATTGGTCCCACCGTTAAAAAACTTAACACCGTTAGTTTTCTGATGACGTGGCAGCTTACGTGTTATTTATTTATCTTTTTTCTTTTTTTTAATCCTCTGTAATTACACGTGTAAATCTTTTTTTAAAACCCCTTTTGGTTACACCCATCTGATTCGACGGTTCCACCACATTTCATCCTCTGCTTTTTGTTCTCATTAATTTCCTCCGCTGATTTATTGGTTTCCCCTTTGATTGTGATGTCGATGATGAATTTGACGTACTGCGATGCAACATGAACCTGATTCTACCCGGTTTTGCAGTTACGTGATTGTGTTCTCGATCCGCATTTCGCCTTCTAGGGTTCTGATTCAGGGATTTCATATCCTCGGATCTTTATTAAAATCTGAGCTCATGTTGTTACCTCCGATTGAAGTTTAAATTCATATCTCAATATTATTGTTTGATGGCAAATTATTTCGATCCGTCATCATCCATAAGCTTTACTTCACCTTCTCATTTATCCAGTGGCTACAATATCTCATTATCTTCAATCACCGAACCGCTTGAATCGAAACATGTGTATTTACATGAGGATATTAAGGGGTAAACTTGACTTTTTGAATTCATTGACGATTTTATTAAAGGATTTGAGTGAGGCGATGTTAAGCTCCATAATACCGATTTGGGTCGTGGGGATTTCTTTGATTAATTCTTGCTTTATTTGTTGGCCGACGGTGGAATATTGCCGTTGAGTATTAATCGGAGCCAAAGAGTCGGTTAATGATGATTTTGCTCGGCATTGGAATTCTGGTGGCGGTGGGTCGGTGGTGTTGACAGCGTAATTTGGTTACGGGTTGTACAAGAAGATGTTGAATTTACAGGGGTGTTGCCGGAGGATAATTTGACAAGAAGATAAAGATGGGTCAAGGTGGATAAAGGGGATAAAAAAAATAAAAGTTAGTCTCTCTCTTACATAGATTGCCATCTGTAATTATAGGGAATTAGAAAAAGAAAATAAATAAATAAATAACACATCAGCTGCCACGTCATTAACAAACTAACGGTGTTAAGTAGTTTTAACGGCGGGACCAATATTAATAAATATGATGAAAGTTGGGACCAGTGTGAGTGATTTTTAAAGGTGGGATTATTACTGGCCAACACTTAAAAGTTGGGATTATTTAAATCCAATTTTCCTTAAATGAAATATATATTGTTTTATACTTATGCCAGCGCAACGCAGGGCTCGGATTTCAAACTAGTAAATAACAAAACAAAACTTATTACGTAAAAAAGAGATTCTTAAAAATGCGTGGACAAAGAGAGGAGTTATTAAAAATTTCTTATCATAGACCACATACATCCAGTCATATAGGAGCCAAATCAAGTCATGGTCCAGTCGAGTTATATGGGCTCGTGATATGCTTAATTTATTTATAGAAAATAGTTGGGAGATAAAAAATTATATATATTCCAGAATTTGAAATCGGGACTTTAGGGTAAGATGTAAAACTCCGAACCAGCTAGTCTAATTGCTTTGTTTTTAAATTATTTGCACAACAAAATATAAAACATAAAAGTGTTTTTTTTAAGATAGGGCCACAAACTTGTCTAACATAGTATATGGGAATATAAGCAAGTGCAAATGTAAAAATCAAACATTTCAAAATATTTTATTTCAAAAACATGTATAAAAGATGGAAATACTATAGGTATGAGGCTTATCCAATAGTTGTATAGATAATAAATGTGAGGTTTATAAATTAAATACTTATATTTATCTATATACAAGAATCAAAGGGGTATTTTAGTGTTGGTTACCTTCAAACCATATGTAATACAAAAATTTGTTGTTAAAAAAATCTATATACATGAGACATTTAGAGGTAGTTTATTTTGGAGGTTGACTTTTTTATTACATCACCATACAATGATTAGGGTTTTTAAATAAATGTAGTTTGTCTTGATGTAGGATACAAGTCTAGATGAACAAAGTTGGGAGACTTTGATAGTTTGATGATGGATGTGGGAACATTGAATGTTGAACAGGGTGGCGTTCTGCGATAATGATTGGTCACTCTTGTTGACCGGTAGAGACCACGATAGTGACTCCATTAAGTAGCTAGAGCTTTCATATAAGATATAATGTATAATTAAGAGAAAAAGATGAAAATAGTCACTTTGATTAAGTTTGGAATGAAAATAGGCTCATGAATTTTTTAGTCAGTTTTTAGCTCTATCTTAACGGTCGCTAATGACCTTCGTTTAAACCCAAAACGACCGTTCCCATGATCAACCACGGTCCGCCATGTGTCATCCACGATCGTTAATATTTGAAAAAGGTCGTCGGCGACCGTCGTTTTCCGTCAAACGACCGCCGACAATTTTCGTCTCCAAGAATCCTGGAACGGTCGTCTGACACAGTTGTCGGATGCATCGACGACCACTACTTTAGAAAAAATAATAAAAAATCATCTGGTTTTCTTATCCGAGCTCGTAACGATCGTGGTCGACGGCGACCACCGTTGTAGTCGTCCGACCGTTATTGGATATAAATATTTTTTTCAAATTCAAATTGGTCCAAACACGGTCGAAACGACCTCATATAAGGTCGAAACGACCACTATCAGTTTAGTTTTCTATTTTGTCACATAATAGCGGTCGTTTCGACCTTATATGTGGTCGTTTTGACCATGTTTGTTTTTCAATTTCCAAGATAAAACACTGCTTTCCGTTCAGTTTTCTATGTTGTCACATTTTAGCGGTCGTTTCGACCTTATATATGATCGTTTCGATCGTGTTTGGACCAATTTGAATTTGAAAAAAAAAATAATTAAATCCAATAACGGTCGGACGACTGCAACGGTGGTCGTCGTCGACCACGGTCGTTACGACCTCGGATAAGAAAACCAGATGATTTTTTATTATTCTTTTAAAGTAATGGTCGTCGACGCACCCGACAAAGGTGTCAGACGACCGTTCCAGGAATCTTGAAGACGAAAATTGTCGGCGGTCGTTTGACGGAAAACGACGGTCGTCGACGACCTTTTTCAGGTATTAACGACTGTGGATGACACATGTCGCACTGTGGTTGGTCATGGGAACGGTCGTTTTGAGTTTAAACGGAGGTCGTTAGCGACCGTTAAGGTAGAGCTAAAAGCTGGCTAAAAAAATTCATAGGTTTATTTTCGTCCCAAACTTAATCAAAGTGGCTACAATCAATAAAAATAGTGTTTTTCTAAAAATATCAAAAGTATATTTGTTATTGACATTTTTGTACTCGATTTCAGTATAAAAAAATATAAACCTAGTATAATAAATAGAAAACTAGTTAAAAAGTTATAGTGAAAATTCAAATATAAAGGTTACGTATCACTCATGACCATTGATTTGAAAACCAATGGTGTTTAGATCTAATATATATATATATATATATATATATATATATATATATATATATATATATAAATGTTTAACTATTAAGTGTATGTTGTATACCTGTGTTATAGCTGGCGTTATCCGGACCACATGCACTTGGCGCCACGGAATGTTGGTATTTTAGTGTAATTAAGGTTACGTATGACATTCAAACAAGACTGCAGCTTGTTTGAATGTCATCGGGACTAACGGGGGTTCGGGGGCAACGCCCCCGAGAAGCGGGGTCAAAGGGGCAGCGCCCCTGGCTATTTGCCAGGCCAGCGTTAATGCTATTTGCCAGGTCAGCGCGAAACTTTTTAATTTTGACTAATATTCCTTCATAAAAAAATGCATCAGATTTTTCGTTCGAAAAATAACATTAAGTAAATTAGAGGGACTGAAATTGTCAATTTTAGAAGTTAAATTCAGTTATCGAATTCGGTAACTGAATATACGCTCCTCTGGGGTCTGGGCGTTCCCACTCTGAAATTTTACGATTTCAGAAAATCCTCTCAATCAACAGCAAAGATAATCCTTTCAGAAATCTTGTCGAATCAATCTGATTTTATCCGGTCATTCAATTGGTATACACTCCAATTTGTTTGATCTGAAATTGTTTCTCACACTACTTCAGATTATCCAAGTAAACCAGAAATTTCCCAACACGGAACACCCCTTCTTGCGCAGTGGGTCTGCCTGATATTTTTAACTGGCATGAATTGGGAAGAGGACCGTTAAACGGTCTTATTTCTGACCGTTGGATGATATTTTAATATATATATATATATATATATATTTAGCTTTTTCACATATTTAAACCCCATTTTCGCCCACCCTTATTTACAAACAAGTGGGATGACCCGCGCTTCGCCGCGGAGCCGAACCATTTTAAAATTTTAGTTAGCGAAACCACATATTGAACTAATTCAAAGTGATGTCATGAGACAAAAGTCTTAGATCTTACAGCCTCTCCTAATTCGTTTCACTCCAGTAAGCTCCTTTTAATTCGTTAATAAACAACAAAGTATGGAAAAAACTCCCATGGTTTACCGTCAAGCAAACTTAACCCAGACTCTATTGGCTTTGAGGACCCAAGTTGGCTGCTTTTTTTGGGGCTAACCACTGTTAGTTCACCTGCAAATCACACAAAAACACAGTGGGGGTCAGGTTCATCACAGCCTCATACAGAACTATCAACAATATCAAATTAGATACCTACATACCATTAAGCTTCTTTCGGGTCATTCAAACATCTGTCTCCATTTGAAAATGGCACGACTCTGTGTGACCTACTGACCCATCAAGTTCACCCCATTACCTATACACATAAAAGCATGAATATAATTATACAAAACCTTAGAAATCCGAATTTAAGTTAAAGTTTAATGACAAAACACACTAAAAAAATTCATTATGGCGAATTCAATTTGGTCTAAATCACTTCTTAAGAAATGCAACATTTCTTCAAGCTAAATTAAATATCATAATCGAAAGGAGAAAATTTAGGGAAAGGATAAATCCATGGGTAAACTCACTGTCTATGAACTCAATTTGTGATTTGAGTAAATCTTGCTCGCCAATTTGCAAGCCGAAATCATCGCTACATGTTCAATTTGCATCCCTAAATTAAAATATTCATCGAATTCTTAAACTCCGAGCATAATCATCTTAAAATATAATTAGAGGATAAAAATCATACCTAGGAATGAAGATGGCGGTGTAAACCCCACTGGAGCCGTAGAGACAGCGGTACTCTCATGGAGCACACGATGAGATCTAGCTTGTTATTTGCATCATGTAGAGCACTGTTTTATCTTAAAAGGTTATGTTATTTGTAGGACTATGGATAAGCAGAAAAATTAAATATGGCCACAAAATTTTAAGAATCCTTAATGCAGCAAATACTCTCAAATTTCTTAATAGGTTATGTTTTCTATATGACTATGAGCAAACAGAACAATTCAATATAGCCATAAAGTTAGTACTTAGTGCATCAAATACTCTCTAATTAATTTAAGTATAGCAATTTTAAAATCTTTTGGTCTAATAAGCATATAGCTTCTGTAACTAAAGCGACCTTTAAGAATCTTTTAGACTAAAAGCTATACTTTAACCTGTGGAAACTAAAAAGAAATTTATCTAAGCATAGCAGATTCTAATACCTATTAGATTAATAGGCATACAACCTTCATACAGGCATGGATACTACATAAATCATAGGAGAAAGAAAGGAGTTCATAAAGCAAACATTATTATCACCATAAGTATTTCAAAGAAGTGCAAGCAAAATCAGACCTAAAGCAGATGAAGGTTTAGTTTTTCTTCAGACTACGTAAATGAATAGCAATGTTAAAGCCCACCAATGCACCATAAACTGGTCTATTTATTTATAGAGCCAATATAACTGGATAGCACCCACTGTATTATTTTCATATATATAGGTGGGACTTACAATTTCATGTGAAAATGTTGTGTTCTTTACGTCAGTTGGTGCCAAAAGCATTGCCATAGTAGCAGATACGTCATAGTCGACTGCTAGAGAAGAACTATCTCCTAAGACCAACCTGCAAGAAAAGAATATATTCCAATATTTCAATATTTCTTAGTATCCCTTTCGTATTTCTATGTGATGAACAGTTCAAGAATTAGAATTAATAAAACTTCAAGCCAACTTGCAATCATGTGCTTACATCAAAAGAGATACCTTTTTAAAAGGGGTGACTTCATTATTTGCAGAATCAGCGAAGAACCTATCGTTCAATACAACTTCAAATATTAGCCAATTCGATATTTCTGAAAGTGAGGATGCAACATCACATGCATTTAACCTAAACCAAAATGCGTACCTGGAAATATTCACAAAACCCGAAATAGATGGACAATGGTGAAGATTCATACTTTCAAACATTCAGTGATTTCCTTCAAAAGCAACAAAGAAAAAGGCATAAATATAATAGCAAAACAAATAGAGCTATGTATCTATTTAAACGTCACACTAAATCACTTGGAACAAAGCGAGTGAATCTAGAAAATAGAACATGTGAATATCATTATTTATAAACATACCAGAGCCCACTGGATTGGTAACTGGCCACTTCATTTTGAGGCACAAAAGCAGCCCTAATACAAATCTGGTTAGGCGGGTTGCTGCAGTGTTAAAACCTGTCTTTAAAGGCTGCATCCATATTCCTTTTTTTCTTACTGAAGTTCGCCTTTCATTTTTTGCTAATGTCAAACCGAAAATGTGACTACAAAGAGTCCAAAAACACCAAACAACCTAAACACTAAAATCCAAAGGCAGAGAAAGGTAAAGCATAAAACTGGCAATATAAGATCTAACAACATCTACAACTAACTAAATTGAACAACGCTGGAAAATAATAACAAATCAGAACCTTAGTATAAGTAATCTTAAAGAGGAAAGCTTATAGCCGTTACTTGCATGTGAATGCAAAAAGTAAACATACAGAGCATAATGTAAATCGGTAAAAAGTGATAAGTACAATAAAGACCTTCACACCCACAATGAAATGCTATAGATGAGAGGTATCTTGCTAACGATTAACGAACGATCATAAGAATCATCTCTGATCCATCGGTAAAACGCACACACAAAATCTAGTTAGGGTACATCGAATTCGAAAAGAACAAAACAAATATCACACGAACCTGATAACGAGCGACGTCTCTGCTTTCATCAGATCATTCGAGTCGGGCTTCAATCGAAACTCCAGAACGAAAATGCGAGAGAGAGGCAATTCATCATCGGTTCCCATTCGAAAAACCCTAAATACACATAAATAGATACCTGCTAGAGAGAGGAAGGAGAACCATGGATCAGAAGCATTTCTTGGAGAGTTGTCTGTAGATGAAATTGAGATCGCTTGGCATATGAGAGAAACAGTGAGGTATCTTTGCTAGTTTTACACGCCAACTCTGGTACAGCCACACAAATAAGGAAAGGAAACGGGAAAAGGGGAAAAGCAGTAGGCTTGTACAGGTGGGTGAGGAAGGTCAGGAAGGGAACCCGATTACCCGGTTGTGCTTTGCCCCAGATCCATGACCCGCGTGCGCCCTGTAGACGACAACTGTAGCTACTAAATCCAATGCTTTAGGGGTTATAAAGCATGCATAAAAGGTAGTACATTGTGTGCATTGTTGGGTTGTACATTATGTTTTATAAGTTGTACCATGGGTTGCATTTTGTATATATGGGGTAATCTCTTTCCACTCTTCTCTATACTCTATATTTTTTTATAAAAAAAAAACTCTAACCATGAATCCCAACCAAAACATCAACACGTGGAATATGCCTACATTCGCGAGGCAACCAAACCTATTTTATATGGGTCAAGCTCTACCAATTCACCCAACCGGTTTACAACCTCTTGTGTTCCTAACAACTATGCGTAATGGGGGGTCCGTTTCCTAATTATCCCCCATAAGTCTTCCCACATTCACGACTCCAAACTCAAACCCAACTTGAAGACGGTGATGTAGAAATTGTTGGAAATAGGGTGTCCTGACCCGACGTATTAACGAACCCAACCAATATTGACCCGTAAGAGTTACACCTGGGTCAACGGACTATAAATCTAATTACTGGAATAATTATTATTAAATGAACTGATTGGTGAATTAAATAAATACATGATTATTTATTTAATTCCACGAAAAAATTAATTCGGCTAAAAACGCTCGATAATATATTAAACGGACTGATCAACTGTTACCAGATTAACAGACTGATCAGTATGGTGGACTGGAGGAAATCGTGACCGGGCCCAGTCCGTTAGAGCCCCGGTCCACGATTTTTTTAATAAAATAGAGAGAGAGAGGGAGAGAGGTTGATTGCAAAACAAGTCAGAAAAACCTGTTCTCCTTATCTCTCTCTCTCTGCGTCGATCTCCAGCGGGCTCCACTTAGCCGCCGCCCTCCTTCGATCGGTGCCACCACCACCACCGTGATCCCACGTGATTCCCGATGGATCCTCGTATTGACAGCGTTTGTGCCCATCTCGAGAAAGAAGCCGTCACCGCCCGAGCCGAAGCCGCAACCGTGGCTTAGGCCGTCGCTGCCGCGGCTCAGGCCGCCGCCGCCGTCGGATCGCATGCCGGTAGTCCTTGTGCTTCCGACGCAGCCAAGGCCACCACGCCCCGTCCCCTCCTCGTGGCCCACGCCGTTATACCCTCCGACCTCCGACACCGCGTCAGTGCCGATATCCGATGACGAGATCATTGTGGGGTCAGTTCCTGTCGCGATCCCGACCGAGAAGATTTTGTCACCGCCACGGTAGTCTCACTACCACCGCCGCCACCGTTGCCGCCACCGCCACCGATGGTCGTCGCCGTCTCAGTCGACGATCTGACTCGTTAGTTCAAGTCAAATGTTTCAGTTCATCCTAGCGCGAGCCCATTAAATCCGGGTGTCTCGAACGATTGTTCGAATCCCGCCAAGGTATATCTATTTTACTTAGATATTTATTTTATTTATTTTAAATAAAATATTTTCTGTGTTTGTCGTGTACCGGTGATTGATCTTGTTTACAGTTATATTCGCGTGTTTAAATTAAATCGTTTTCGCTACTAAATTAATCTGGCATTAATTTATATTAAATCGGATAAAAATTAAAATCGGTAACCCGGTATCCACTGTAGACCCCAATGGTGATATTAGAGCCATTATCACTGTGCGCAAACCAGAACCGGTCTTTTCGTAACCGGTAGTTCACAATTTCGACTTAAATCCAAATTATGAATTAGAATAAATTTTACTTGTTTAATTTTAATTCTATTAAATTTTATCATTGTGTCTTACGGCCGACCCCTTATTTTAAATTGCATAATTGTATGTGTTGTGGCGTGTTTTGTTTTTCTCTAGTTGGCCCAAATGTTTTGGCCCATTTATGTGTTTTGAATTTTGGTTTGTTGGACCCGGTTTTAGGGTTTCAAAGTTGTACAAAATTTAGAGCTAGGTTACTATTTTTGTAAATGTAAATTTTGTAAAAACCAAGACTCGAAGACTGGACACACGCAAGAGGGATGTCGAAGCAAGTGGGAGCTAAATCGGATCCAAGAATGAACTGAGTTGCCTCCTTGGTTGTTCATCGTTTATTGTATTTAATTTTAATTAAATAAGTCCCTTGTGATCTCGCTTGTATGGCTCTTGTATGGCTCGAGCGAGATTAAGACCTTATGTCGTTTAACACACAATATGCCATTCGCGAAAACTTAGTAATTTTAATTAGGGTAAATTAATTTACTAGTCCCGAGTGGTGATAGGGTTTATCGTTCATGTCTGACGATAATTAAATATTAAAAATAATTAATATCCCTATATGGTAATTCTTAAAAAAACTGATAGTTCGTGCCATCCTATCTCAAGTCGAACTTGGAACGTATTTACCAGAGCATCAGTGTTGGAGTATTTCAACACCGCACTTGGTGCCGAGGGTACCTTCTAAGGTGAGGACATTGAAGTATTTCAACACCGTGTCGTCACTTCGACTATTTAGGATTACTGTCTCTTTAGGCGTATATGTTCGTGGTGTTTGAGTATTTCAACACCGCGCCACGGGTATGTATTACTAAAGTGGGCACGGATGAGGCTAAACGTATCGCAAAATACAATTGTATGTATATAGCGGCCTCATACCGAGAGTTGTGACTTGAGTCTCACAATTAACAACCGTTGTCAGTTTGTTTACACGACTTTGCTTCTGAGGCTCATTTGGCAGTCTCAAGTAATGTCGCCTAAACGAATTCTCGATTTCTTAAAATAAACCTTACCAACTTATTTTTAAAGAAATATAAAACATCGAAAATACTAATTTAAATCTACTTTGCTTATTTCAGAAGGCTAATGAAAACTCACCTCCATTTAGTTCAATGGTACAACTCGACCCCTTCACTGAGACTGGCTTTCTCGCATGGCAGACTACCCCCAGGAACCTTTTAAGGCTCTTCGAGAAACTCTATGTCATTGACCGACCTATCGCGAGTATTCCATCTAACCTGTTAAATGAGAACTCACGATCTGAGCTCCAAAAGCACACTGACGATGATAATAACGTCACTAACCTGATGTTATCTAGCATGACTCAGGATTACCGGTACAATTTCATAGGGATGTGTGCTTATGACATCATGGGCAAACTCATGGATTTATTTGAATTAGGTCAGAGGACTGAGTGAGCTGATGCACTTTAAAAGTTCGTGAACTGCTCTATGGCTAACGACTCCTCACCATACGATCATGTCATGCTAATGAAAACATATCGCGACAGGCTGATCGACCTTGGCTACTCCATCTCTGACGGGATGGCTCTTGATGTAGTACTCGAATATTTTCCTGAACATTATCGCATTCTTGCGATTAATTGTTCGGCTCAATCGATCAAGGAGGTTATTCCGTTGATACCCAACGTGAAGATCAGGACCACGCCGGACGTGCTTAGAGTTGCTAATACAAAGATCTCCAAAGCCAAGAAGGTTAAAGAAGGCAAAGGCAAGAAACCACATGTGCAGCCTCCCGAGGAGCGCATGTGCTATGAGTGCAACAAAATGTGACACTAGCATCGCAACTGTCCCGTTTATCTTGCAAAGCTGAAGATGACCAAGAACCCTAATAAGGGTTGCTCATCAGGTATTTCAATAAATGTTATTGAACTTTTCACTGTTTCCTCCAATTCATGGGTATTTGATACTCGATGTGGATATCACATCGTTAATGTTTTGCAGGAACCTGAGAAGTGGAAGAAGACAATGCGAGGCTGCATGGACCTCATCGTTGGTGACGGGAAAAATGTCTTAGTACTTGCTACCGGCACATATTCTTTTTTCATGCTCTTCTGGCCTTGTAGTTACTCTAGTTAACTGTTTATATGCACCTGGTTTGTCTAGAAACATTATTTCTATCTCTTCATTGTTTGAACAAGGGTTTCGGTATAAATTTAATGGAAATTTGATTTCTGCTTACCTTATTGATATCTTTTATTTCGAGGCTAAATCTCGACATGGTATATATGAGATAGATGTTCAAACAAACGATCAACTCTATCATGTTTCTAAAAGAAGAAAAGTTGATAGTAACGAGTCCTCGTTATGGCACCATAGGCTTGGTCACATAAGCAACGCTCGCATTAAGAAGTTGCAAATTGCCTGGATTATCGAGTCCGTGGATGCAGATTCCTTCGATGAATGCGAATCGTGCTTATCTGGTAAACTAACCAAGTCTCCCTTCACCCATACAGGTGAACGGGCCCAAGGATTGTTAGGCATTATTCACACCGACGTGTGTGGACCCTTTCGAACTGAAATGAGAAATCGTGAATGCTATTTCGTGATTTTCATCGATGACTACAGCAGATATGCCTATGTCTATATGATGAAACACAAGTATGAAACTTTTGAAAAGTTCAAAGAGTTTCAAAACGAAGTACAAAATCAGCTAAGTTGAACTATTAAAATACTTCGATCTGATAGAGGTGGTGAATACCTAAGCGCTGAATTCCTGCATCATCTAAAGGAATGTGAAATTGTTTCACAACCTACTCTTCCTAGCACACCCCAGTTAAATGGTGTAAGTGAAAGGAGGAATCAAGCTCTGCTTAACATGGTTCGATCAATGATGTGCAGGACCACCCTGCCACACTCCTTTTGGGGATATGCCATCTTAACCACCGCTCGCCTAATAAATCTGGCACCGACCAAGAAAGTAGAGAAGACCCCATAGGAGATATGGCATGGATCTCCTCATAAACTATCATACCTTAGGGTATAGGGATGTGATGCTTATGTCACCAGCGAATCTGACAACAAGCTTGATCTTAGAGAAGCCGCTTACATTCTGGAATTAAAATTCACAGAGATCGATCTAAGCGCCTTTTGGGTCTCAGTCAAAGCATATACATTGATAAGATCATAGCTCGGTTCAACATGAGCAACTCCAAGAAAGGAGCCGTTCCCATGACTAAGGGAACAATCTTGGACAAATCTCAAGCACCTAAAACGGAGAAAGAGATAAGCCAAATGGCATCGATCCCATTTGCCTCTGCTATTGGATCTATCATGTATGCCATGCTCTGCACACGACCGGATGTCTCGTATGCACTGAGCGTGACAAGTCGGTACCAACAGACGCCATGCTTAGCTCACTGGATGGCTGTAAAGAACATACTAAAATACTTGAGAAACACCACTGACATGTTTCTCGTATACGGAGGTGTTGATGAAGAGCTCACTGTAAGGTGTTACACTGATGCTAGTTTTCAGACTGGCCGAGATGATTCTCGCTCGCATCGGGATTCGTATTCACTCTTAACGGAGGGGTTGTTTCCTGGAGAAGCTCTAAACAGCCAGTAGTAGCAGATTCTACTACTGAATCCGAATACAAAGGCGTCTCAAAAGCTGCTAAGAAAGATGTGTGGATGAAGAAGTTCATATCCGATCTCGATGTCGTGCCAAGCATTAGGCAGCCAATTGAGATGCTGTGCGATAACACGGGCGCTATAGCTCAAGCCAAAGAGCAAGGGTCTCACAAGAAGGCCAAGCACATGAGAAAATTCCACTACATAAGAGAAGTAGTAGATAGAAATGAAATTAAAATAAGCAAAGTACACACATATCAAAACTTAGCTGATCCCTTCACTAAGCCTATGACTCAGGAGACTCATATATGCCACAGAGAAGTGATAGGGCTTAGATTAGCTAAAGACATGTTTTGATTTAGTATTTGGATGTATGAACACCAACAATTATCTATATTATTCTTATTCCATCTGTTTTATGCAATAATGAATTACATAACTGTGTTCAATATTAATACGTTTATTCCTTGGACAATAAGTTCTTGTTTTAAATGTTCGTAGTCGAATAGTTTAGTATGAGCTATACTAAAGTAAGACTATTGTGACTACTTGAACCTTAAAGCCGTTTAACGTTCAAACTCACGGACCTCATTGGTGAATGACGTTGGATGTAACTCGCATCATGCAATGCAAACATGGAAGTCTTGCTTGCTTGATTACCGCATGCTCTAATGTATGCTTAGACCTGAGACGCATATTCGAACTCCCTTCTACTAAAGAACATTCTCTGATTGTAGCCTAACGTTGTCGCGTAACTGCCAACCATAACAATTACTTTTGGGAATGGCTATGAGGTTTAGTGGGAGCCGTATGCCTCGACAGGGAATTCTGTACTTTTCCTTCGACAACTGTTAGAAATAAAGGCGCCCTCATTGGTTCCAAGTGATAATTGTGAGGCATCACCCAAACTTACTGTGTGTTTGTTGGATCACTTCGAATTGTATCAAGAACGAAAATCGATGAACCATATATGAGAGTCCATGTCTCATAATTCATCAATGTCTTATATAGAAAGGAACATATGACAATGAATGCACAAGTCATAAGTCTGCTTGATCGTCAATCAGATATACTTTAGCTGACGACTTAAAGTGTCAATAATGGTTGGTGTAGACATGCATAGCTAGAGTGCCTCTGACTGCGCTCGTTAAACTGTCGCGTTCAGTCCAAGTGGGAGACTGTTGGAAATAGGGTGTCCTGACCCGAGTATTCACGAACCCGACCGATATTGACCCGTAAGAGTTACACCCGGGTCAACGGACTATAAATCTAATTACTGGAATAATTAGTATTAAATGAACTGATTGCTGAATTAAATAAACACGAGATTATTTATTTAATTCCACGACAAAATTAATTCGGCTAAAAACGCTCGAAAATAAATTAAATGGACTGATCATTTATTACCAGATTAACAGACTGATCAGTATGGTGGACTGGAGGAAATCGCGACCGGGCCCAGTTCGTCAGAGCCCCGGTCCGCGATTTTTTAATAAAATAGAGAGAGAGAGAGAGAGAGAGAGAAGGTGGATTGCAAAACAAGTAAGAAAAACCCTATTCTCCTCATCTCTCTCTCTCTCTACGTCGATCTCCAGCCGAATCCCCTTAGCTGCCACCCTCCTTCAATCGGTGCCA
Source organism: Deinandra increscens subsp. villosa (assembly GCA_039602395.1). Lineage (NCBI taxonomy): Eukaryota > Viridiplantae > Streptophyta > Magnoliopsida > Asterales > Asteraceae > Deinandra > Deinandra increscens. The sequence continues at coordinate 5,762,645 of JBCNJP010000008.1, forward strand.
CCACCACCACCGTGATCCCTCGCGATTCCCGATGGATCCCCGTCTTTCCAGCGTTTGTGCCCGTCTCGAGAAAGAAGCCGCCACCGCCCGAGCCGAAGCTGCAGCTCGAGCCGAAGCTGCGGCTCAGGCCGCCGCTGCCGTCGCCGCTGCTGTGCCGCCGTCGCATCGCAGGCAGGTGGTCCTTGCGCTACCGGCGCAGCCAAGGCCACCGCGCCCCCGTCCTCTCCTCATGGACCGCGCCACTATACCCTCCGGCCGCCACCACGTCACCGCCGATATCTGGTGACGAGATCATTTGTGGGGTCGGTTCCTGTCGCGATCCCGACCGAGAAGATTTAGTCACCACCACCGGTAGTCTCACTACTATCGCCGCCACCGTTGCGCCACCGCCACCGATGGTCGCCGTTGTCTCATTCGACGATCTGACTCGTCGGTTCGAGTCAGACGTTTCAGTTCATCCTAGCGCGAGCCCGTTGAATCCGGATGTCTTGAACAATTGTTCGAATCCCGCCAAGGTATATCTAATTTACTTAGATATTTATTTTATTTCTTTTAGATAAAATATTTTATGTTTTGTCGTGTACCGATGATTGATCCTGTTTACAGTTATATTCGCGTGTTTAAATTAATCGTTTCTGCTGCTAAATTAATCTGGCATTAATTTATATTAAATCGGTTTTAATCAGATAAAACTTAAAATCGGTAACCCGGATATCCACTGTAGACCCCAACATAAATAATACCAGAAGCGCAAGAAGCGGTTTGAAGGCAAGCATGTAGGGGTAGACAACCTGAGGGAACTTCGTCCGGGGTTGGAAAACAAAAGTGGAGCACGGAAGAAGAACTTATTTTGGTTCAAGCATACGTCGACATATCCGAAGACCCGGTTCACGGTAAAATTTTTTTAGAAATGTTTTATTTATAAATTGGTATTTATAAATGTTTTATTACTTATTTATCTAATTTACTTATTTATAGATTGGTTTTTATTTTTTAAAGTTTTATATTAAATTGGTATTTATAAATGTTTTATTCATGAATTGGTATCTAGAAATTTACCTATTTATAAAATGGCTTTTATATAGTCAACTCACAAGTGAGATATGCGTTTTGGAATAGTATTACTAAACAATTCCACGACTACCTCAAAGAGAAGACAACCAATGACGAGGAAAATGTTTTTCGTAATAACGATAAACTTAGTGGCAAGTGGGCTGACATTAAAAAAATGTTGGCAAGAAACGGTCGTCAATGGATATGGATAGTCCCACGGTCTCGGCCTCAATATGACGTTGTCAAGTAAACCTTAACGACGGCGCGGTCGAGTTTGACGAGGATAAGGACGTGGATGTGTTACCTAGGCCGATTAGGAAAAAAAGACTAAGGCTAAACTTAAGGAGAATGCAAACGACGATGAAGGTTGGAACAAGTCAGAATTTTTAACACCAACCAAGCTCAAAGAATGGATTTGAAGAAGGAGAAAGTACGTATTCAACAGTTGCGTATACTCGAGATTGACACGTCTAAACTAGGAACGAAAATTAATCGAGCTTGAGGAGTTGGAGATAAAGAAAAAAAATTGAAGAGGCGTCAGTTCTTTTTAGTATTTTTCTAGTATTTGTATTTATATTTTTTATTTTCTTTGTTTGTTTTTTAGTATTTGTAATTCAATTTAATGTTTAATGTAGTATTTTAATATTTAATATATGTAGTTTTAAAAAATTGAAAAAATAAAATAAAATATTAAAATTCTTGAACGACATAGCAAAACCATACAAGTATACCCCTCCTGTGTGAAAATCATGTGTGGTCCAGTTACTGTCTACGTGACAAAACCATATAGACAAAACCACATACAATTGTTAACTTTATTCAAGTTCGTCCAAACTTTTTTTGTGACATCATTTAAAAAAAATTACATTGTATTATCGAGTATTTTATTCTCTTTAACTTGAGTATAATCATGCAATACTTCAAAAAAACTCGTCTATGTGTTTATAATTTGTGTGATTATCTTTGTGTAATTATTCGTATAACTTGCGTGATTATCTTTATAACTTGCATAATTATTGTATTACTATCTGTGAATAATTATAAACGTATAGGTTGGGTGATTATCAATATTTATTGTGTTACTATCATTATAGCTTGCGTGATTATTTACCTTGTGTACACACAGATTATTTTACCCTTCATAAAGTACACGTGACATGTCATGGTTACTTCGTACCCTTTGTACGTAAATCACCCATTATAGCAAAATCCCAAATCCCCATTTGTATAATAACTTTTTCCCAAAAAAATATAAATATAATAAAAAGTTAGTAAAACAAGTGTTTTAGACAAAGCATTGTTTTTAAAGGATCTTGCCCCATTAATCAAATATATTTTTAAGATCACTATCGAATCGTAAGAACTTAAGAATAATGTTGTACACGAAAGGAACCAAACCAAATGGAGTATTTTTCTTTCTTGTTCGTTTAACATTAAACTTGTTCGTGAATGTATTTCAAGAACACACTTCCAAACTAAAATTATATTATTCATGTTTGCTCTACTATTAAGGAATTAACTTATTCATAAACAATTTACGAACAAATGAATATACATATATATATATATATATACTATTTAACAAATGCACTACTTATAAGTCACATAATTTACTAGCATGGTGAACTATATATCGGCTTTCATGGTCACTGTATGAGACAGGGACTTAGATTAATCGGTTCAATGGAAGATCAATCGGTTTAATGGAAGATCGAGCTATTTTCTTTGAAGAAAGGAAGTGATTGACATAATAAGCTTGTAAATAATAAGTTGGAGAAGTTGCTCTTTGTTAATACATGGTTCCTGATCGTCATGTGAAGTATTGGATACAAGACAAGATTATGCATGAGTTCTGCTGGCCGAACTCCTGGCGAACTCCAGGTTCGGACAACTCCGAACTTGTCTGAACTGGAGGTTCGGACTATCGTGAAATCAGCTAGTATATATAGGTGGTTTTGTATTCAGTTCTAGAACTCTTGGTCATATCTTTCAACTGTGTACTATGTGGTCTCTGTGGTTAATACAAGTCTATTGTATTGACTCCTTGTTTTCATTGTCGTTTTACATTGATTTCATAACGACTAAGTAGACGATCTATCGCTCACGCATTTTCAAGTGGTATCAGAGCATTTGGTTTGTTCTACTAGTAGGAAATCTCTGTTTTTCGGAGTTTTGAGTCAAATTTTCATGTTTTTACGAAAATAAGTATCATTTTTGGAGTTCGTTTGATCTTCTCAAGTAAAATTTTCTTCAAAAATCCTCTCCTAGATTGTTTTCTATCGAGTTTGCTTGATTTCCTGTCAAAAATCTCATCCAAAATCACAAAAATTCGAGAAAATGGTGTCGAGTGAATTAGGTCTCGTTTGAGGTTCGGACAAGTTCAAAATAACCGCTCCGAACTCGAAGTTCGGACGGAGTTCGGCCATTGTACTAGTTCGGTCAACATTCGGTTCATTTTCAGACTAAGTTCGGAGACAGTTCGGCCATTGTTTTGTTCGGTCAGATTTGGGACTATATTCGGTCAAGGTTCGGACAAGTTTGGGCAACTAAGGTTCGGAGGTAGTTCGGAAGAAGTTCAGACTAAGTTCGGTGAAAAAAGTAACCTGATTTTCATAATGTCCGATTTTCAAGCGTTCGTGGCTATTCAGAATTCGGTTCAAGCAACGATGCAAACAATGATGAATTATGATAATGAAATTGGAACAAGTCAGAAAGTTCCCAAATTGCTTAAATTGGAAGATTATCATAGTTGGGTTAAAAGATTCGAATCGTACGTTGACACAAATGACATTGATATGTGGTTGGTGTTTACTAAGCAATATGTTTATCCAAAGGATGAAACCGGTGAACCCATTCTTCAAAGAAAGAGGTTATCTGAACAAAAGAAAGCTTATCAAGCTGAGAAGAAGGCTTATGGTACTTTAACGATGGCTTTGCCCAAAGAGTTACTACATCAATTTTTCGGTAACTACACATCAAAAAGTTTGTGGGATGCATTGGAAAAGAGATGTAAAGGCAATGATCAATATAAGAAGAGTCGTTAGAAAGTTTTAAAGAAGGAATTTGATAGTTTCAAGCATTATCAAAACGAATCAATTCTAAATATGATTGCAAGATTCGCTCATTTGATGAGTGAAATGCGTTTGGAAGGAATATCCGGGATTGTGATTACTCACGACAAGGAATATCCGGGATTGTCGTTCAATGATTTAATTCAAAGAACTCAAGCTAGAGATATGGAGTTGATGGTGAACAAATTACTTCAGAACAAATTCAGAATCCTGTTGTGTATTTTGGTGATAATGATTCTACCATGAATGCTGAGAAATCTAATATTGTTAGTTCTGCACCTCCTACAACATTTATTGCAGGTAAATCTGAAACTCCTTTTTATTCTGTTTTTTGCAATGTTTTCGTTCCGAGTTCTTCAACTCAAAATGCATTATCTGTTCAAACCATCGATGATTATAATGCTTTAATGTCTGCGTTGGTATCTTCATATTTCACATTATTACTGATGTTGTTAATAATGCTGAGCTGGCAAATGAAGATTACGATCAGATTGATTATGATCATTTGGAAGAAATGGATTTAAACTGGCAATATGCTATGCTGGTTCGAAGAACAACGAAATTTTTCAATAGAACTGGCAAGAAAAGGTTGAATCAGGATGGTAAAATTAGATTGGACAAATCTAAGGTTAAGTGTTATAAGTGTTCCGTATATGGTCATTTTGCAAGAGAATGTTCGAGTTCAATTGAAAATAAGCTGAAGTCTGGTCAACATGCTCATATGGTTTTTCAATCACCAAGTGAAAATTCAAAGACTGAAAGTTGTTTCTTTTGATGAGGGATTAAATAAGGTGTATTAGCATCCAAATGAATTTGCCTGGAATATAGATTCTTAGGCTAAAAGGAAAATTGCTCCATTTACAATTGCTTTGACTGCTCAACATGATGATGATGATAGCATTCTGACTTATTCTGATTCCAATTCGACAATATCAATGATTAAAGAAGTTAAAGTTGAAGAATCAAGATGTATTGAATGATTAAAGCTAAGTAACAAGATTGCAATTTTTAAGGAAAGATCTAAATTGTCAACTGAAGAGATTGTTGATCTTAAGAAAAAATTGGATGATTTTCAAAAGAAGTATTATGAATTGGTTCATGTGCATGAAGATGTTTTGAAAGAAAAGACTCAATTGGCTGAAGAATGTGAGAAAGCTAAAGCTGAAGCATTAGATGCAGCTCAAGATTTTGAGAATCTATTTGAGAAGAGTTATCCGATTCAACAAAAGTATGAAAATGCTAATGCTCTTATTGTTGAAACTGCTGCTACTGTTAAGAAGCTTCAAAATAAAATTTCATTGCTTCAAGATGAAAATGTTCTTTATCGTGACAAGAATGAAATATTAACTAAAGGTGTTGAGATTTATAAAAAGAAAGAGAGAAAGTGTGCTTGAAGAGTTGTTTGCTAAATGTGAGATCAAGAAATTACAAGCTTATGAATAAGATGATCTCAATGCAAAATTCATCAAGTCACAAAAAGAAATGTTTGAGGCTCATCAGAAAATTAATGGATTACAGTTGGAAATTTTGGAGTTAAAACGGCAAGTAAAGAACTGTAATTTGTCACCGACATTGCTGCATTTTCTTTACAAGCAGGATAAGAGTGAGGAGAATTCTAAGAAAGATGATATCCACATGGTTCCTGAACCAGTGGATTTGATTGAGGTAACATCTGCTCCGCTTGATCCTAAGAGTGAATTGCATGATTATTCAAAATTTGCCACTCCATCCCAGAAGAAGAACTCAAAGTCTAAGAAGAAAGAAAAGCCTTTGGGTGATGCTTCAAAATTTACTTCCAAGTCTGTTTTTTTGGAGAATGAAAAGGTGTTTGATAAGGTTGCTTCAAGTTCTTCATCTAGAACTGACAACTCCGGGCCGAACCGAAATCTCTGGCCGAACTAGAAACTCGGGCCGAGAACTCCTCATCCAAACCGAAAACTCGTCGGGCGAACTGAAAACTCTATGTACGGACCGAAAACCCCCTAATTCGATCCGCGCAGACAGGGGGTTTAATATTAAATTTGGGCCTTACTATTAGACTTGTTTTGTTTAAAACCTTACATTCTTATGTTTTACAAAACCTAATACTAAGTTAGATTAGTTCCTTAACTTGTATTAGTTGTTGACATGTAGTAATTCTGGCCAACGCTGATTTGCTACCTTAGTTAATGCCACTATCTTTTCTAATACTAGTTAATTTAATTTTAAATAAAACTAATCCATTTGCTTAAATTGATAACATCTTTAAAACCTCAATTCTGGCCAACGCTGATTCTTTGTCTTGACAATGATTATCAACTAAGAATTAAGCATTCGCCTTTCTTATACAAGTGCTTCTCTTCTGGCCAATGCTGATGAGTTGCACATGTATTCAGCGAACCTGATTTGTACATAAAGCTTAGATGTATCATTTCTGGCCAACGCTGATGTGATATGTCGCTCTATGTACATACCCTTATCTGGTTCATAATGCTTAGATGATAGGAAAGTAACCAACGCGAAAACTGACTCGTTTAAGTAGAACCTTAATTTTGTCTATTAATTTTGGTGATTGTAATAGACTATTATCACAACTTCGTTGCTTCATAACTATGGTCCTTATCTATGCCTGCTTATTAATATTATTATTATTAATGTCATATTATTATTATTATTATTATTATTATTATTATTATTATTATTATTATTATTATTAATATCCAGTTAATCACTATAACATTCTTTACTAAGTATCTTACTATTCTCTCTTTCGTCCTCTCTAAGCCTCAACTTTCGGAGTTGAAACCTTAACTGGAACAAATTTTGCTGCTTGGAAGGATTCTGTGAATTTGGTTCTCGATATATTAGGTTTTGATCATGCACTTGTAAATGATGCCCATGTTGCTCTCACTAGTTCGAGCACTACTGAAGAGAAGACTGCTCATGAGAAATGGGTCAAGTGTAACAAGATGTGCCTGTTGATCATGAAGAAATCCATTGACATTGCCATCAGGGGGCCATACCAGATTCTTAAAATGCCAAAACTTACCTGGAGTCCGTGGAGGAGTACTACAAAGGAACCTCAAAAGTGCATGCTGGCAACCTCATTCTCAAGTTACTGACTACTGAGTACGATGGAAAAGGCAGTATTCGTAAGCACCTGATGATGATGAACGACATTGCTAACAAGCTTAAGGCGTTAGAGATGCTGATTAGTGACACTTTCCTGGTTCACTTCATTATGACCTCTCTTCCCGCGTCCTTTGAAACCTTCAAGGTCAACTATAATGCTCAGAAGGGTAAATGGAAGATGAGCGAGTTGATTGAGATGTGTGTGCAAGAGGAAGAACGTCAGAAGCTCGACAAACCAGAAGTTGCTTTCCTCATGACTGCTAATGCCAACAAGAGAAAGGGAAAGTTTCCACAAAGGGAGTATCCTAAGGTTTAGAAGAAGGATACAGGTACTTCATCTAGCTCTAACAACTCCAAATATAAGCTTCACTGCAAGTTCTGTCGCAAAAATGGACACATTCAAAACGACTGCAAAGCTTTCAAGGAGTGGCTAGCTAAGAATGGTAATCATCTTAATATGATAACCGAGTCCTTTAATTTAAATGTTCCAACTAATTCATGGTGGTTTGATTCTGGTTCTATGGTTCATGTAACTAACTCTACTCAGGAATTCCATACAATCCAGAAGCTAGAAAGAAACCAAAGAACGCTTAAGCTTGGGAATGGAAAAGATCTTGACGTAAAAGCCGTGGGAACCTTAAATTTAATAATGAAAACTGGTTTATGCATTAAACTTTATGATACCTTATATATTCCTGAGATTACTCGGAATCTTGTATCAGGACCAAAGTTAGACATAGACGGTTTTGATGTTTCTCATGGTCATGATAAACTTGCTATCTATTATAATTCTCAAGTGTTTGGTTTTGGTTATCTGGATGGTGGTCTTTATAGATTAGAACTAGATGATGTTTTCTCTAAGTCTTTGTTGTCATATAACATTAATGAATCATCAACAAAGAGAAAACCCAAAAGAGACTTAGAAACTTCATCTATGTTATGGCATCAACGTTTAGGCCATATCTCACGTGATCGTTTATCGAGACTCGTGAAAGATGAAATTTTACCATCTCTTGACTTTAATGATTTGGAACATGCGTCAAATGCCTTAAAGGCAAATGACATCAGCTAATAAGAAGGGCGCCACTAGAAGTACTAAATTGTTAGAAATTATTCATACTCACATTAGTGGCCCCTACACTACCACTGGAATTAAAGGACATAACTCATTTATCACTTTCATAGATGATTATTCTCGTTATATGTACTTGTATCTCATTAAAGAAAAATTTGAATCACTAACAACTTTTAAAGACTATAAAACTGAAGTTGAAAAATAATGTGGTCTTCAAGTAAAACTTGTCAGGTCAGATAGAGGAGGTGAGTATTATGGTAGACATACAGATTTGGGTCAGGCCCTTGGTCCATTTTTTGAGTTTTGCAAAAGCCAGGGATCGTGAACCAATATACCATGCCTAGTACTCCTCAACAAAATGGTGTTGCTGAAAGGAGAAATAGAACCCTAATGAACATGGTACGAAGTATGTTAGCCAACTCAGGATTACCTCTGTTCCTCTGGACCGAGGCCTTAAAGTATCCGTTCATATACTCAATAGATTACCCTCAAAATCATTCCCTAAAACTCCTTATGAACTCTGGACAGGAAGGAAACCGAGTCTAAAACATATGAAAGTATGGGGTTGTCTTGCCGAGGCCAAACTCTATAATCCATTCTTAAAGAAACTTGATATGAAAACTGTAACCTGTAACTTCATCGGTTATCCCGAACACTCAAAAGGTCATCGGTTTTATTGCCCTTCCCATGTCACTCGAATAGTAGAAACAAGAAATGTCGTGTTCCTTGAAGATCATAACATCAGTGGGAGCAGTGAAAATTCTTTCGATGATTTGCGAGAAGTACAAGACGCGGGGGGGGGGGGGGGACTCATCGCTTACCATAACTCCGATTACTCCTCTTGTACACACCTCCGTTGCTGACACTGCACCCACACAACTTCCCACACCACCTTCCTCACCAGGAAATGAAGACACTTCAAACGAACAACCACAAAACAATGCGGAACCCGCAGAACCCGTCGTTCAACCCAGGAGGTCATTTAGGGTTAGAAAGCCTACTAATTTTGATGATTATGAAACTTACCTGGCTGAAGTTGAATCCGATGGTGGAATGTTTGTTGATCCTACCTCTTATAAAGAAGCCATGAACAGTGATCAGTCTTCTGAATGGAATAAAGCTATGCTCGACGAGCTTGAATCCATGAAGAAAAATGACGATTGGGATTTAGTTGAATTACCCAACGGTGCAAAACCCGTAGGATGTAAATGGGTCTTCAAAACTAAACTGGATCCTCAAGGAAACGTTGAACGCTACAAAGCAAGATTGGTTGCAAAAGGCTATGCTCAAAAAGAGGGAATTGACTATCACGAGACCTTTTCTCCTGTCTCTCGAAAGGATTCTTTAAGTATCGTTGCGGCCCTAGTAGCTCATTTTGATTTAGAGCTACATCAAATGGACGTCAAAACTGCTTTCCTGAACAATGACTTGTCTGATGAAGTGTTCATGACACGGCCTGATGGGTTTAAACCAGAAGGTCAAGAACACTTAGTCTGCAAGCTAAAGAAATCTATATACGGGTTGAAACAAGCATCGCGTCAGTGGTATCTAAAGTTTGATGAAGTCATGAAGAAACAAGGTTTCCTGAAGAATCAAGTGGACTAATGCACCTTTCTTAAGATGAGTGGGAGAAATTTCACTATACTTGTCCTTTACGTAGATGACATTCTATTGGCAAGTAATAGTTTAGATATGTTGCATGAGTCAAAGCGGTTACTTTCATGAAACTTTGACATGAAGGATCTCGGAGAAGCTTCTTACGTTATTGGCATCGAAATACACCAAGATAGAGCCAAAGGGATCTTAGATTTGTCTCAAAAGGCCTACACTGAGCGTGTCCTCACGCGATATAACATGCAACATAGTTCCCCTTCTAAAGCTCCTGTAGTTAAAGGGGATGTTTTTGGGTCTTTCCAATGTCTAAAAACAGAAGATGAAAAGGAGCGTATGAGAATGATACCTTATGCATCTGTAGTTGGGAGCCTTATGTATGCTCAAGTCTACACTCGTCCAGATATCGCTTATATTGCTGGAATGTTATGCCGTTACCAAACTAATCCTGGCCATGATCACTGGACAGCAGCTAAGAAAGTTCTTAGATATCTGAATGGTACGAAAGACTATAAACTAACTTACAGAAGAAGTGATAATCTAGAACTAGTTGGATATTCTGATTCCGATTTTGCCAAATGCAAAGATGATAAGAAATCCACATCGGGATACATCTTTATGTTAGCGGGCGGGCCCATCTCATGGAAGAGTCATAAACAACAACTAACTACAACATCCACTATGATGGCAGAATACATTGTTGTTTATAACGCAACCTGTCATGGAATGTTGCTCAGAAATCTGATCACTGGACTCAAAGTAGTTAGTTCCATTTCTAGACCATTGAAGCTTTATTGTGATAATGCAGCTGCCGTTACTTTCTCGAACAGTAACAGCTCAACTGGCGCTTGACTATATCTCGATACAAAGTATTTGTCCGTTTGTGAACGAGTTGAGGAGAAAGTTATTTGTATTGAGTATGTAAGTACTAAGGATATGTTTGCGGATCCGATGACTAAGGGTCTCCCACCTAAAGTATTGAAAGAACTTGTTTCGAGAATGAGCTTTACTAAAGACCTTATTTAGCATATCGTACCTCTTATCTTTAATTTAATTTCCTCTCCGTTTTGATTTATTTTGTCTCTGAATATGTTATGCATGCCTAACGACATATAGACAGCTTTGAATATAAATCAACATTAAGGGCTTATTTTCTGTGATTGATTCTAATTTTAAGTTGAATTTTAAATTTGGGATTGTAGTATGATTAATGGGGGTTTTGAATTGGATAATCAATTCTATGACTGTATTTCTCTGCTGCAATTTTAGTTTAAAGTTGAAATGAGTATTAAAACCTGATCAGGCTTAGCTAATAACTCATTATAAATGATTACTCGGCCAAGTGGGAGAATGTTGGAATATATTTATCTAACATATATATATATATATATATATATATATATATTCGTATATATATATATAGATATATTATATGGCCTAAATCATTTATCTTAATTGATCAATTATCTAATTAACCCTATCAGGCATTTATTTAATAAATGTAATTTCCCTTAATGATAGATTTAGGGTTTCCCCTTTGGTGTATAAATACATAGATTATAGCAGAGAGTTAAGGCTAATCACCACCTAATAATTTCGACTTCCTCTCCTTTACTCTCTCTAATTTTCGTAACCTTCATGACCATCCTTATCATACACCCTAAACGGGAACCCAGTCAAGAACATGATGGATAATCTGACTGCTGCTGATCTCAACCAGATAACTACAGGTAATATTAAATTGTTATCTGTCTATTTCATCTAACGATTCAGGATTCGATCAACAAGCCTAAGATCAACATTTATAGAAAGAATAGTCTCTATCATCATGTCTTTGTTCTTTCAATACTAACCATTATGTATCTCTATTAGATGAGCAAAGCATAAAACTAACCTTTGCCACGTCTGATAAAATCCACAATAGCATCCAAACACCACCTGTAAAGCAAAGACGCACATGGGGTAAAAACGGTGCCTTAACTGATTCGGAAATATTATGATTTTTGGCATGTAATATATGTTTTAAAACATGTAGGGTGTGAAGCAGAACTGAAAATGATTCTGGGACTACATCTTTCTCTTGTTATACATAAAGTTCCCTAATTTACATGACAACACAGATCTTAATTACTGACCACACTCAAATCACACTTCTTTACCCCTTGCATTTTTAACACTTATCCTACTCTTTGTTCCTATAAAATCAAATATATTACAACATAATATCACTTTCACCAAAAAACTACTAAGAATATCAAGTTTTTAAACAGATATTTCTAAACGAAATAGTAGATAAAAATCTCAACATCCAACAAAATAGTAGTACTTCCTTTTTGTGTTAAAATGTTGTTGGATCAGAGTTAATTAACACAACAAGATTAGGGACGATTTTCTTTGTTTATATCTGACGAATACAGTACTTGGGAATGAAAAATACTTAACTAGTTAAACCTACTATCTACTCCTATTTATTGAATAAAATCAACTAAAAAACACATGCTTAAAACGTCCACGTTTCCCTGCTTATAATTCTCAACGTCCACTTTCCAGCTTACTCGGTCAATATGGACCAAGTCTCTATTAACCAAATAACTGCTGACCCGTTAACTCTATGACCCGGTTTGACCCGTACACAATCGACCCGATCAAGATTAACCCACATTCACCCCCTTAATCTTGATCTCGGTCTCTCTTCTTGCTATTTGATCTAACCACACGTGTCTTGATCGTTCTTACTTCTTGTTCCTTCTTTATACTTCCTTGCTCTTGCTTTTCTTGTTATAACCGGAATCGGTTTTTCTTTCTAAACTTGCTTGCTATCTTGCTTGATTCGAACCTCTCTTGCCATCTTTCTTCGAATCCTTTTGTTTGCTTTCTTACTAACTTGCAATTTTCTTTCCACTTATCAAAATAAAACTTGCATGCATACCTCTTCACAAGTGATTCCATCCATAATGTTTGAAAACAAATTCAAACAACCAATTTCTCATGCTAATCTTCATACCCATAACAACAGAGAAAACACCACTGAACAATCATCAAAGTGTAACCCCCCTTTTTTTTTCTCTCCGTACACTACCAAGCACCAACATACTTTCTCCTTTAAATTTTCCAAAACCTTTCATGGAGACATAAATGACCAACCTTTCTTTCTGCCTTGATCCGCACCTTTCTTTCTTCTACGGTTACCTCCTTGCTCACGGACTGCAACAACACTTTCATTCTCTATCACCGATCTCGTTCTTCGGTCGTCGGTCTTTGTCGGTCGTTTAGCCGCCGGTCTTGATGCAGCTTTACGGTCTTCTCGGTCTCTTCTACGGTCTTTCTCTCGTGCTTAACGGTCTTCACGGTCTCGGTCTTACTTTCCGGTCAAGAGAACAGGTTCGGTCTTCGGTCACACGCCGTTCGGTCTATCACGGCTGTTGTTCTTCTTCTCCGGTAACGTTCTTTCTTACGCCGGTATCTCATTTCCGACGACGGTCTTCTTCACACCGGTTCTTCTCTGGTGTCGGTCTCTATCGGTCTTTAATCGTTGTTGTGATCTTTCTTTACCGATTTGAAAATCGATCACTTCACCATGCTTTCTCGTTCTCACCCTTTCAGCTACGGGACTACCGCCGCTCTCCGAAAACGACTCTCAAACCGGCCTTCTCCGTCTTCCCGAGCTCTAGGCTCTGATACCAAATGTTGGATCAGAGTTAATTAACACAACAAGATTAGGGACGATTTTCTTTGTTTATATCTGACGAATACAGTACTTGGGAATGAAAAATACTTAACTAGTTAAACCTACTATCTACTCCTATCTATTGAATAAAATCAACTAAAAAACACATGCTTAAAACGTCCACGTTTCCCTGCTTATAATTCTCAACGTCCACTTTCCAGCTTACTCGGTCAATATGGACCAAGTCTCTATTAACCAAATAACTGCTGACCCGTTAACTCTATGACCTGGTTTGACCCGTACACAATTGACCCGATCAAGATTAACCCACAAATGTAACATGCATATAGTAGCAATAAATGAAGTAATCAGGTTGTGTTAGGTTTTAATGCATCAAATGAAGTAAACAAGTAAACAGGTTATGTTAACTTCTAATGAAACAAATGAAGTAAAGGATTAGAACCTTAAAAAAAAGTTGGTTGTTAAGAGTGCAAACTGCATTTAAACAAATGGAGTAAAGGGTTTTGTTGGCTTCTTGCGCAGAAGTGTGAAAATTGCAGAATTTTAATTAGTTATGAGTGGAGTTAATACGAGAACTTACAAAGGAAGTGGGCCTAAAAGTCCTTTGTAGCTATTAGGTTAAATTTCTTCAAGGCTTAGTTGATTGCATCATATGTATATGTGTGAAGTACTAAAGTTGTTTAAAAAACACATCTCATGTTGTAGTGAAGGACTTGCTGACCTGAGTAAAGGAACACATTTAGCCTAGCGATTAAGCTATAACTCAAGAGTAAGTAGGAAAATATTTCATGTTAGGATGGGCCTATATTTAGTTATTTTATATTATTAAAAAACTAACAATAAGGCAACGTAAAAGAGAACATATTATATTAATAGGAAGGTTTATTCAGGAGAAATTTACCTCCGTCCACAAAGTAAATAATCCAATTCGCTTGGAGAAAATATTTGTAGAGCTGAAATCTTAAAAACCTGACAATTATTTCAAATTTATAAACAGGATCTGACCAACAAGTTCTTCTAGCAATGTCAAGTAATAAATGAAAATAAACACAAAACGATTATCAAATTTATACACATGGAAAATCTGATTAGTTACAACAGTATGAATAATTGGTGTTAAAATCTCCACGAGGCAAATGGGTTCAATAAAAAGTCAAAACGGGTTTGGTAAGACTTTAAAACTGTAGGAAAACCGTTCGTAAAATTAAAATAAAATAAATATTTTATTTGAGTACGATTACAACAAGAGAAAATAAATCTAATTTATTACAATACAATGAAATGAAATTTTACTACTACTACAATTACAGGGAAAATAAATGAAGTTATATGGAAATGAAAGTACAATACAAAGAATTGAATAACGATTACAATGAAAAGAAATCTCAATACAAGTGAGATGAAATGATGTTGATTTAAATAAAAGAAATTAAAGACAAAAAATTAAATAAAAGGTTTTGAATACTAATTGAAAGTTAAAGGAAAAAAATTTGAGAAAAATCTTTTGATATAAGATAAGAAAACGAGAAAGGTTCCAAGGAACCTTGGCGAAGGCTTCGGGTCAAAACCCGGGTCCCTTAAAACAAATTCCGGGTCTACCGAAAATCCGTTTTGTTTCCCAGGGTACAATGGCCTAAACCGTATTGTACGGCCGGGATAACTCTAAGCTTGAAGTTTACCTTCGAGTTCTTGAAGTCTTGATGAACAAGATGAAGATTGAGAGAGTGAGAGAAGAGGAAGAAGAGAGAATAAGAATTCTGTGAATTTTGGTATGTTTAGCCTCAACTAATGAGGCTGTATATATAGTGGTGGGAATTCTTGTTGAGCACTCAAAAGTTAATTCGTAGTCAAACTTTGCATTAAACGTCTTTAATGCAAATTGATTTATAATTAACACGGAATTACCTTAATTAGCTCAAAACGCGTTTACAGCTGTCATTCTGGAGGAATCTCCGGGTAACAGCTGTTTTCCGGAAGAACTGATCTTCCGGTTCAACTTCCGCTTGAACTCCAAGCGGAGCTCCTTTTCCACTTGAACTTCAACCTGAACTTTTTCCGGTTGAACCCAGTTCCGCTTGAACATGTTTTCCGATTCAACTCACATTCCGCTTGAACATATCCGCCTGGTCTTCAACCGGACCAACTTCCGGTTGAACTTAAAAACAATAAGGCGGCTCTCAAGCGGCTCGCGGCGATGCGAAGTGCAAAGTGCGCCATCAAAGCGCCACATTGCGCCTCATACGCCCACGCCACGCCACGCCACGCGTGCGTGTGCGAGTGCGAGTGCGAGTTAGGGGTGCCTCGCACCCCTCAGGGTCGAAGGGATGTGTCCTACTAAAGGAAACAATAGTTGGTAAGGTTCGCACCTTATAAACCACTTTTGGTTTCAATCCCCAACCAATGTGGGATGAGTTAACATGCTATACTTAGCATTTTTCTCTATAATTTTCGCAGCTTCACTAGTTGCGAGACCTCAACTTTGAGCTTCGATATCTCATTCATACGAGCTCGGATTTGGACGTGGTTTGATGCGTTGGAAAGGCCTCACAACGTACTACACAAACCTATAAAATACAGAGGCAACAAACTATGTTATCTGTATTTTATTTTAGTCCAAAGTTGGTGAAAAACTCATTTTCACACTTAGTGAAAAAACCCATTTTTCACTAGTTTTTCTCCCAAAATTCCAACAATCCCCCACATGAATGGGTATCGATCTATTCTTCAAGAATCAAAGGCAATTTCGGCAGTCCAGTAATGTAGGATAGGTAGGTGTCCCCTTTGAACCTTCCTTTGTGAAGTATACTTGGGTTACTGGTGTTTGGTAGACACGATGTCTTTGAACCAACCGACCGTTTGTGTAACCGTTATTACACCCACACAACACTTTCCCTAACTTGGTTAGCCCTCATTGTCATGTCCAATCATGGTCCTGGAACACTTGCCTGGTTCTGCTAGAGCTCTAGGATTTGTGCCCAACAAATGCATTCGAAGCGACCGCACTTCTCTCTTGTATAGGTGATTACCACAATCATTAAAAGCATTGGTATTATGGTTTACTCAAAATCATCTATGACTTACACAAAGTCATTGACCATCGTATGCTTAACCTCACACATTTCACTGTTTGGTGATAGGAATGGACTAGGAAGTACACAACTCCCTTGTAAGATTTTAGGGTACTCCCCCACAGTGACCTTAACCAATGCGATTAGGTTGTCCTATTGAACCTAGAGCCTGGGATCTCCATTTTCATAGGTTAGGTTTTCCTTCGCATCAGCTTTCAACCCAATGGGCTTTAGTCCCATTTCCCTTGACGACTTCAAAACTAACTCTTTGCTTAAGCCTTTTGTAAACGGATCCGCAGTGTTATCCTTTGACTTCACATAGTCAATTGAGATAACTCCGGTAGAGATTAGTTGTCATACCGTATTATGTCTACGTCTAATGTGCCTTGATTTGCCATTGTACATCATGGATTGGGCGCGCCCAATTGCCGATTTACTGTCACAATGTATGCAAATAGTCGTCATTGGCATAGGCCACCTTGGAATTTCTTCCACAAATTGACGTAGCCATTCCGCCTCTTCACCAGATTTATCCAAGGCGATGAACTCAGATTCCATTGTGGACCGTGCTATAACAGTTTGCTTAGCCGATTTCCAAGCAATAGCCGCACCACCAAGCGTGAACACATACCCGCTTGTTGATTTGGAATCCTTTATATCCGAAATCCAATTCGCATCGCAGTATCCTTCGATAACTGCTGGATCTCGGGTATAATGCAGTCCATAGTCTCTCGTGTATCTTAAGTACCTTAGTAAACGAGTCATTGCTTTCCAATGTACCTCGCACGGATTACTCGTGTACCGGCTTAGTCTGCTCACAGCATAAGCCAAATCTGGTCTGGTACATGTCATAAGATACATGAGACTCCCAATCACCCTTGAGTACTCTAACTGAGCAACCCCTTTTCCTCTATTCTTAGCAAGATGAAGGGTAGTATCAACCGGAGTTTGACACACACTCTTATCTCCTGCGTTGAACTTCTCAAGGATTTTGTCCACATAGTGAGATTGACTCAAGACAATACCATTTGGGGTTCTGATGTTTTCTACACCGAGTATCACATCTGCGAGCCCCATGTCTTTCATGTCAAATCTCGCTTTCAACATGTCTTTAGTAGCTTTGACCATCTTATCATCGCTCCCAACGATAAGCATGTCATCTACATAGAGACATAGAATCACATAACCTCTAGGTGTGTCCTTCGCATAGACACACTTATCGCACTCATTTATTTTGAATCCGTTGTCAAGCATGACACGGTCAAACTTCTGGTGCCATTGCTTAGGAGCTTGCTTCAAGCCATACAAAGACTTGACGAGTCTACACACCTTGCCTTCTTGTCCAGGAGCGGTAAAACCTTCAGGTTGTTCCATGTAGATCTCTTCTTCTAAATCACCGTTTAGAAACGCGGTCTTTACATCCATTTGGTGAACCTCCAAATTTCGTAAAGCCGCTATAGCAAGCACCAACCTTATCGAGGTTATGCGAGTAACAGGTGAGTAAGTATCAAAGTAATCCAGACCTTCCTTTTGTCTGTATCCTTTGATCACTAGCCTCGCCTTATACTTGTCAATGGAGCCATCGGCTTTCAACTTCTTCTTGAATATCCACCGATATCCAAGTGGTTTGCAACCCTTAGGAAGATCGACAAGCTCCCAAGTGTGGTTCTGCAAGATAGACTCTATCTCACACTTGATGGCTTCTTTCCATTGAGGCCCATCTGGAGGGGTTACCACCTCGCGGCAGGTATTGGGATCACCCTCAACCATGTAAGCCGTGAAGTCAGGTCCAAAGGATTTTTCAACCCTTTTTCGCTTACTTCTTCTAGGCTCACCCTCGTTAGATGCAGGCCGTTTACGAACCTCATTACCAATAGATGGTTGTTCATAAGCCTCGTCACCAACAAATGGATCTTCACGAGTCTCGTCACCAACTAATAGGGTCGATGAACTCGCGTGTTCTCGTGACAAACACGGGAATACATTTTCAAAGAATGAAGCATTCCTTGATTCCATGATAGTGTCTTCGTGTATATCGGGATTTTTCGAGTCATGAACAAGAAACCGATATGCACTACTGTTTTCTGCGTATCCAATGAACACACAGTCCACGGTTTTGGGTCCTAACCTTTGCACCTTAGGCAAAGGAGCTAATACCTTAGCTAGGCACCCCCACACTTTGAGGTATTTGTAGGATGGCGTTTTGCCCGTCCACAATTCATAAGGAGTCTTATCCTTATCTTTGTGGGGTATCTTATTCAAAAGATAGTTAACCGTCAAGATGGCTTCCCCCCACATGTCTAGACTCATCCCAGAACTATTCAACATGGCATTCATCATCTCTTTCAATGTACGGTTCTTTTGTTCCGCAATGCCATTGGATTGTGGAGAATAAGGTGCGGTGGTCTCATGGACAATTCCACTTTGTGCACATAAGTCCGCAAATGGTGAAACATATTCACCTCCTCTATCACTCCGCAAAATTTGATTTTCTTGGTGAATTTATTCTCAACCAAGTTCTTAAACAAGACAAACTTGTTTATTGCTTCATCCTTACTCTTAAGTAAGTATACATAGCAATATCTTGTACTATCATCAATAAACGTGATGAAGTACTTGTGTCCACCACGCGTGGGGACGACTTTCAAGTCACACACATCAATGTGAATTAAGTCTAGGGGTTCGGTTATTCGTTCAACCGATTTAAATGGTTGTCTTGTAAGTTTGGATTCGACACACGTTTCGCATTTTGATTTCGAGTCTATTTTAAAATTTGGCAAACATTTTAAATTCATCAAACGACGTATTGAATTAAAATTGACGTGTCCTAATCTACCATGCCACATATTTGAATCGTAAAACTCAATCATATAAGTAGAAGAGGAGGCTTTCGCCATTTTATTAATAACCATGGTAGACAATTTAAACATAAAGTTTTGGGCATAGCCCTTGCCTACAAACATGCCGTTTTTGGTCAACACGACCTTATCAGACTCGATCACAATGCGAAATCCAAACTTGTTGAGCAGCCATCCAGAAACAAGATTCTTCCTGATTTCTGGAACGTACAGAACGTTGCTCAACGTAAGCTCCTTCTCTGAAGTGAACTTCAAGACCACATTGCCTTCACCCATGATGTCGGCAGTAGCTTTATTCCCCATATAAAGCTTCTCGGTCCCATTCGCCTATTTAAACGTACTAAAGAGGGACTTGTCTCCGCACATGTGGCGGGTGGCACCGGTGTCAACATACCAACCAGGGTTCTCCCCCACAATGTTGAATTCAGAAATGAAGGCAGACGCCTCCGTGATCATGGCCACTAGTGGCATGTCGTCTTCCACCATGTGAGCCCGCTCACGTTGTGGCTTCGGGCACTGATCCGCCCGATGACCATGCCCCCCACAGTTGTAGCACTTTCCTGAGAACTTCTGGGGCTTCTTTTTCACAACCCCTTTCTTCGGTGCCAAGTGCTCCACCGCTTTGCCTTTGCCTTTGGCTTTGGCCCCACCATTGCGCTTGCTTCCCTTGGAAGACTGACCAACCTCCACCATATTCACCTTAGCCGAAGGTTGCATGGTAGTGGCTTTTTGAGCCATCTTATTGTCCTCCTCGATACGAAGACGGACAATGAGATCCTCAACGGTCATCGCCTTTCTTTTGTGTTTAAGATAATTCTTAAACTCATGCCACGAAGGCGGAAGCTTTTCAATCATTGCCGCCACTTGAAACGTCTCACAGAGGGACATACCCTCTGCGTGGACCTCATGTAGTATAATTTGAAGCTCCTGGACTTGACTCATCACAGTTTTATTATCAACCATTTTGTAGTCTAAGAAACGGGCTACCACGAATTTCTTCGTGCCAGCATCCTCCGTTCTATACTTCTTGTCTAAAGACTCCCATAATTCTTTGGAAGTCTTAAACACCGAGTAGACATTATACAGAGAGTCCACTAGGCCGTTCAACACATAGTTGCGGCACAAGTAGTCCGAATGTTTCCAAGCGTCAACCGCACTAACGGTTTCAGCATTGGCTTCCCCTTCACCGAGTTGGGGAGCGGACTCCGTGAGACACCTCGCAAGGTTTAAGGTGGTTAAGTAGAACAACATCTTCTGTTGCCACCTTTTGAAGTGCAAACCCGAGAACTTCTCGGGTTTTTCGGCATGACTGGCGATGGTGTTGGCCGTTATGCCTGTGGAAGTACTAACCGATGGTGTTTCCTTAGGCTTTTCGGTCGTGTTAGTCATTTTTCTGAAATAGAAGACTACACAAGTTAATATTCAGAATTATTATTTAAACGCGCACGTTTAAAACGTAAGAAAAAACCTCCAACTAATGGATGGTTTTCAAGGAGTAGAAGAGAGTTTTTAATCTCTAAACGCACACGTTTTACAGAGATTAAAGTCCAACAAATGAAAGGATTTAGAGATGTAATAGATATTTAAATAACTTCCAACTTATGGAGGTTAGGTGATTTTAAGAAAAATTTATAACGTCCAACTAATGGATGTTAAAGATATAAAGAAAAAATTTAACGTCCAACGAATGGATGTCAAAGTTTTGTCGTAACCGACAACTCGTTTAACTCTAAGTCCAACTTTGAGTCAAAACGAGTTAAAATATTTATTTTTTAAAACACTAAATCACCTCGAGAAATCTAAGTCCAACTTTGAGACTCGAGACAATGAAGTTTTTATAAAACGAACGGTGTTTTAAAAAATTTGTTTTAAGTTTGTAGGAAAACCGTTCGTAAAATTAAAATAAAATAAATATTTTATTTGAGTACGATTACAACAAAAGAAAATAAATCTAATCTATTACAATACAATGAAATGAAATTTTACTCCTACTACAATTACAGGGAAAATAAATGAAGTTACATGGAAATGAAAGTACAATACAAAGAATTGAATAACGATTACAATGAAAAGAAATCTCAATACAAGTGAGATGAAATGATGTTGATTTAAATGAAAGAAATTAAAGACAAAAAATTAAATAAAAGGTTTTGAATACTAATTGAAAGTTAAAGGAAAAAAATTTGAGAAAAATCTTTTGATATAAGATAAGAAAACGAGAAAGGTTCCCTTAAAACAAATTCCGGGTCTACCGAAGATCCGTTTTGTTTCCCAGGGTACAATGGCCTAAACCGTATTGTACGGCCGGGATAACTCTAAGCTTGAAGTTTACCTTCGAGTTCTTGAAGTCTTGATGAACAAGATGAAGATTGAGAGAGTGAGAGAAGAGGAAGAAGAGAGAATAAGAATTCTGTGAATTCTGGTATGTTTAGTCTCAACTAATGAGGCTGTATATATAGTGGTGGGAATTCTTGTTGAGCACTCAAAAGTTAATTCGTAGTCAAACTTTGCATTAAACGTCTTTAATGCAAATTGATTTCTAATTAACACGGAATTACCTTAATTAGCACAAAACGCGTTTACAGCTGTCATTCCGGAGGAATCTCCGCGTAACAGCTGTTTTCCGGAAGAACTGATCTTCCGGTTCAACTTCCGCTTGAACTCCAAGCGGAGCTCCTTTTCCACTTGAACTTCAACCTGAACTTTTTCCGGTTGAACCCAGTTCCGCTTGAACATGTTTTCCGATTCAACTCACGTTCCGCTTGAACATATCCGCCTGGTCTTCAACCGGACCAACTTCCGGTTGAACTTAAAAACAATAAGGCGGCTCTCAGGCGATGCGAAGTGCAAAGTGCGCCATCAAAGCGCCACATTGCGCCTCATACGCCCACGCCACGCGCGCGTGTGCGAGTGCGAGTGCGAGTTAGGGGTGCCTCGCACCCCTCAGGGTCCAAGGGATGTGTCCTACTAAAGGAAACAATAGTTGGTAAGGTTCCCACCTTATAAACCACTTTTGGTTTCAATCCCCAACCAATGTGGGATGAGTTAACATGCTATACTTAGCATTTTTCTCTCTAATTTTCGCAGCTTCACTAGTTGCGAGACCTCAACTTTGAGCTTCGATATCTCATTCATACGAGCTCGGATTTGGATGTGGTTTGATGCGTTGGAAAGCCCTCACAACGTACTACACAAACCTATAAAATACAGAGGCAACAACCTATGTTATCTGTATTTTATTTTAGTCCAAAGTTGGTGGAAAACTCATTTTTACACTTAGTGAAAAAACTCATTTTTCACTAGTTTTTCTCCCAAAATTCCAACAAAAACGAGTTTGGATCATCTGTCTAAACGGGTCAGTTTGGACCGGCCATGCAAACACCTTGTTATCTATTTTTTGGTTTTGTAAGTAGTGTGCTAAACTGATACGCCTTGCAGGCCTGTTTTTTGGCATGATTGAGAGCAAAAACCATGGTGATGAGAGCTGATCGAGCATCGCCTTCTTCTTAGACACTGGTTAGATAATTATGCATCTCTATGACACCCTACACATAACCCATATTCTTAGTTGTTGGTGATTAAATAATTATTAAAAAAAAAAGATTAGGGATTTAGACTTAATTTACCCGTTGATCAAGTTCAGCAAATCACTCCTTTGAACCAATCAAGTGGATCTTGTTCTCTAGTCACCCAATAAAAGTAAGCATTTGTTTTGTTTCCCTCGAAGTTTTTTTCTTACTTGGGAAGTAATTATATTATTGGATGCTACTTTGGGGATTAATTCCATATTCATTAACTTAGTGGTTAATGTTGGTATAATCAAGCAATCACACACGAAGAACAGAGATTACAAACTAATACTTGCAGACCTTTGAATATACGTACATATTCTACTGACTTGTCGATTGGTTCTTATAACCCTATAAACCGACATAACTGATTTAATCAGTTATAGACTTTTGTTTTTGACATAAGACCCCTAGACTATATACAATAATATACTGACTTCAAACCTTAACTTTGACATATTTACATAACTTACCCAAACTAAGTTTAGTTTAACTTTTTATAGTTAATAGAGACAATTCACTACCTTGATGGTTACAATTGAGTTAGCCTTATAAATGAAGAGTTTCAAACACCTCTAAAAAAATTAACAGTTTCAAATAGATTTGATTACATAATATAATCTTTAATTAAAATATCAAGAAGGAACTTAAGTTACCCATTGATGTTGGTACGCCCATATGTTATCTTCAAGAAGGAACTAGCTTGTCCATTTTATAAATATAATCCACCAGCCTTAAATTGTATGCTTCAACATAGCTTCTTGCATTATAAATAAAATCATGAAGTTAAGAAGATATTTTAAATACCCATATAAAAACCTATGGTTACTCATAAGAAATACGTTCTACAACATATGGATTAGCCAGGTGATACTTATAGAAAGAAACATAAGTGTTTAGTAGATAAGAAATTCATGATGGTAAGTTCAAGGTAAAACCTTCAATTTTCTGTTAAAGCTTCAGTCCTCTGATGCAAGTTGATGTTGCATCCATCTCTACCAGTTTTGACTCTTTTTCTGCAACAAGTTTCTAAGAGAAGAGGATGATGCCATGCGGCTTTAAAACTTAAAATGAACCTAGACAGATTCACAAATATATAGACTATTGTCTTTCTACTAACAGCCACTAAATACCAACTTTTTTGTATTTCTTGTCATTCAAGATATAGCTCAAAATATGTTTTATCATGTCATTGTAATAAGAGAAAAATACCAAGGCTAAAAAATGATAAGGAAATTCCAGTGATTGTGCATCTATAAAAGAATCTGTACGAAGCAATCCATAATCTGCACAAGGTTATGGATGCATGAGCCAGCTGATATATTTTCACAGTTTCAAACAGAGGAACCACTCGCAATCTAATTAAGTGAACCATAATCCGACTGTGAGAGTTTTAGTGCATAAACCGTGTGACATGTGATGTATCACGGTTAGTCTCGTAAGTTTTTTAGATTAGTGTGTTGAATTTTGTCTCTTAGATTATCCAACGAACATGCAACGAACAAGTAACGAACCACAGGTTCCTTGGTTGTCCAGTTCGTTGGCAGTGATCTTAGTTTATATAGGTTGATGTGTTCACTAACACATAGTTTTGCGACTGGTATTGTGAGTGGAAGTCTGAGAGAGTGCTTAACTGCTCCAGAGAGTCTGTAATTGTGTTTTTTAGTATCAATGCAATTAACTCTTTATTTATCTTGTGTGTTCTTGTATTCATTGTCTTGATATTGGTACCATAGCCTGTAGATGATCCCCAATGTGTTTTATAGTTGGTATCAGAGCATCCAAGCCTGATCTACTTATTTCTTGGTATCAAATTGGTCAAAATTGAACTTTCACAAGTGATTTCCTCTTAGTTTTTTCTGGTTGTTGAGTGTTCTGAGTTCCAAACCATTCCAGATGTCTTGATTTTTTAAGTTCACATTCCTGAGTTTCTGTTCATTCAAAATTGTCAATTTTCAGAAAAAAATGAGTGAAAGTGTTCTAGCTCGTTGACCTTAAGTCCAACGAACATCGAGGTCGTTAATCATTTTTCAGTTTACTGAGTGCTTTTTGGTTCGTTCGCTGTTAGGTTCGTTGAATAGGTTCGTTCGTTGAGAATTCATACAATGTCTAGGTTCGTTTGTTGATAGGTTCGTTCGTTAACCTTTCATTCGTTCCTGGTTCGTTGAATTCTTGTTCGTTCGTTGAGTTCTGGTTCTTTCACTTGGTTTTTTGTATTCTTGTTCGTGCGTTAATCATTTAAATTCGTTGGGAAAGGATAACTCGAGAGTTGTAAGCGTTTGTTGCAATTCAAAGCTTCGTTCATATTATGCTCAGTTATGATAATGAAATTGGTACAAATCAAAAGGTACCAAAGTTGTTCAAACTTGAAGACGGTGATAATTGGAGAAAGAGATTTGAGGCTTACATGGGTGCGACAGATGTTGATTTGTGGATTGCAATTAATGAAGGGTTCATATACCCATCAGTGATTGCCTAAAATGCAAAAAAATCTTGGTGGTAATGAAAATGAGAACTATAAGAGGGAACAAAAGGAATATGGAGTTCTTATAATGAGATTACCAAAAGAGTTACTTCACTAACTCAAGACGTGTAAGAACTCAAAAGAAATGGGAATATCTAAAGCTAAGATGTGAGGGGAACGAGCAGTATAAAAAGAGTAAAAAGAAGGCTCTAAAGAAAGAATTTGACTATTTCAAACACTTTTCTAATGAGGATATAACTACTTTAGTATCAAGATTTGCTCATCTAATGAGTGAAGTGAAAGTGGTGAACATCAAGAAAGGAGAAGACGAGTTGAAGGAGAAGATATTAGAAGCATTATCAACCAAATGGGAGAGTTATGTTATATTACTTACCCATGAAAAAGTTATTCAAGTTGGTCATTTCATGAGTTGACTGGGAAACTACAAACTGGAGAGTTAGAGATGTCAACTTTTAATAAAATGCCTGCGCAAGTGCAGAATCCCATTATGTCAAAAACGACCTTTAGCCACTGTTTTTTTCAAAAACTCGTAGCCACTGTTTAAAAAAAACGTGGCTAAAGGTAAGAAACGCTAGTTTTAGCCACACGTATTTTGTACCCGTGGCCAATATATAGCTTTTAGACCCTTTTAGCCACCTATTTTTTTTGTCTATGTGACAACAACTGAAATTGCGTGAGCGTCAAATCGTCTACTCGGTCGTAACGAAATCAATGTAAAATGTGAATGCAAAGAGTAAATACAAAGGACCTATATTAACCACAGAGAGATTACATAGTAATACACACACAGTAGAATGGACAAGTAGTGTAAACTCTATACAAGACAAGCTATTTATAGATGCAAAACCACGATCATCCAAACTGCCAATTCGGACAAGTTCGTGTGAGTCTGAAATGGCAGTTCGCCTTTAGTTCGGATCATCACATCTTTATAACTCTTTGTCTTGTATTTGATACTTCACATGACGACCTAGAATTATGCACCAACAAACTCCCCCTCGACATGTGCAGTATCAACTTCCACATAATCTTGTATCTTCAATCAAACTCTCCCTCAACTTGATAATGAGCCTGATTTCGAATACTTGACATTGCAGCGCGAGTGACAACGGCTTCAGAAGACTTGAAGTTGTGATAATTTATTCCCACTTAGAAACCTGCCAACATAAATAATCTTGGCGCAAAATGTCTCTTCGAGACTCCAAGATATTTAATTTTGAAATTTGATTTCGTAATCCGTGTTGATCAATCGAAAAGAAATAAGAAACAAATCTTTTTGATTTTTCTAAACTTTATATCAAAACACACAAAAAATCTTTTTGATATTTTCTGATATAGAAAAGTAAATGCAATACACAATCAGACACTACTTTTGTCTTTTGTGAGAAGGATTACGACTTGGGATTATATTGGACATAACATGCTGAACTACACTTCAATTTCGATTATTATAGCACATAAGCCATGTCGATTGCAAATATAATTTGTCCAACTTTAAACTCAGGCAGAATCATACTCATAACATCTAGATATGTTAAGGTATTGATTAGATTTGCATTGACTAGCGTACCCCACACTATCAGACATACTCAGATATGCTTGTGCTTATCACACTTCTGTGATTTCACTTGTGATTTAACACATAGTGATTTGAATTCATGATATATTCAACTGTGTTCCATGCAAAAAGAAATAAGAACGTTAAATCGTCTACCTTAAGGTCGATCTTTCGATATGTAGATAAGGCCTCAGATTTAACAAAATAAGAAAATAAAAACAAGCTGAAATTGTATAACTCAACAAACAATCAGTTCGGTCTTGTGGACACGCAAAAAAGTCCGATGAGTTATACGAAACACCAAGAAAATAAAACAGAACCTTAAATGAACAACTATCAGGTCGGTCTTATGGACATGCATAGATAGTCCGATCATTTAAGAAAATAAAAAAAATCAAACAAGTTTAAATCTTTACAAAATGAACACATGTATACAAGTGACTTCTCATTTTTCTTTTCATATATTTTTTTCTTGATATAATATGAGATATGCATCAAGATATTGTCCACTAGATCAAGCATTAGATTTAGTGTATATCATATTTGTATACTTTCTGATTTGCCGAGCCTACCTAGCACATCGAACAATGGTCTTATGGCTTTTTCACTTACTTTATCCATGAGTCAGACAATGTCAGCCAATGTACCATCATTTCCCAAACATGTCGGATACAATTTCTCACTGTTCAATGTTTTTGTCTTTTCAAAATTTTCAATGTTTTTGTCTTTTCAAAATTTTCAATGTTTTTGTCTTTACAAAATTTTCAATGTTTTTGTCTTTTCAAATTTCTCCCCCTAAATATGACAAACTCTATTTTTTAGATTTTCATCTTTAACATTTGAAAAACAACACACTATTTTTGTATTTTAATAAAACAAACCCCCCTCAAAATGAGACCGAGTGAAAAACAAACCTGAAATTGATCAACTAACACAGATACTAACAGTTTAGTAGTTTGAAAACATAATTGATTTGGAAGTTCAGTTTAAGTTATCACAGATATTTCACCACCAGCAACTTTTTAATTACCGATAGGTCTTCCTGAAATACCTGCTGACACCACATAAAACATTAGTCGCTCTGGGAACGACCCGATTCAATAGCGTCGGGTCGCCCGGTGTAACATCCCGGTTTTCGTAGTGACTTGAGCTGTTATTATTTTATTATGATCTATGTGAGATTTGTTGAATTAAGCGGGTTTAGAAACTTAACCGGGTTAATTGATGGAAACCGTTACTTATTAAGTCAAAATTTCATAATAAATGGTTTAATTAGGGAATAGATGGAGGATTAATTGTGTAAATAAGAGTTTTGGGTAAATCTTTATAGAATAGAAAACTAGAGGGGCCATAGCTGTAAATAAGGGAAATAAAACAAGCCTGGGTTTTCCCTAGACTTGAAGATCGCGACCAGGAGAGGGGGGAGAGGAGACCCACGCCATTTTCTTCCCTAAATCACCCAAATTGAGTACTTGGAGCGGGAATTCTAAAGGGGGAGAACCAAATTCGTGTATAGGAAACCTTCTACACCTTGATTTCATCCTTGGATTCTTGTGTTCTTGACCAAGTAAGTGTTTCCATGATAGGGTGCTTTTATGGGTTTCATCTAGATGTTAAATTGGAGTCGAAATCTGAGTTGTTAGGCGTTTATGAGTCTAGATGAAGCTTAATGTTACCTTGCATTATTGATTTTTGTATGTGATTGGTAGAAATTGTGTTGGGTCTACACCCCACCTCATGAGAATTGATGGTTATGGAGATTGGATGGTTTGGGTTAGATAATTGAGTTTCATACATGTTAATTGATTGAGAAAAGTGCTTAAACTACATAAAAAGCTAAAATTTGATGAATAGTGATGAATAACGGGTGGGATGGAAGTATGTAGGTTACATACTAAGTAGAACAGATTGTATGCATATAAGGTGTTTGATGAAATGCTTGAATGAAGTTGATTATGTGTATGAGCTGAATTTTTGATGAATTAAGTAGTGATGGAATGTAGAATGTATATATATGATGATTGTGTGAATCAAAGATGTGTTATGGTAATCTTAACAAGGTAATTTCAATAGGTGAAGCGGGAGGAAGCACAAGCCATCAACGTGAAGGCAAGAATAAAGCTTAAAGGTAACACGTAGCGTGTAGTTGTTTTGTGTAAGTAATGGTTAAAACGATGATAGTGAATTGAAATTTATACAATTCTAATGGTTTGATGAGTTTGGAATGATTAAGAGTAAATTAGAGAATGGTCATGGTATATGACTTAGCTGAAATGTGGTGATAATGACCGTTTGGGTTGAGCTGTGAAGCTGGGACGAAGCAAGGAACTATGGAGTGATGGTCCTTGCTTTATCCCAACAAGAAGAATCAAGCAGCTTGGCACAACATATGTGTGCCAAGGTAATCATATGATGAAAAGAATTACAGCAGAAAAATGAGTCTAAAAGTATGAAAAATCGTGAATATTGAGTTAACGGGTCGGGTATAGAGTTCTCGTATCTGCTTGATAATTATATTGAAATCTTAAGGATTGGGTATAATTTTCTTGTTACAGGTGTTAGAGCATATTCCTATGCTACGGTGTGTCTCGTGTAGTGTATCTAGTTTAGAGAGTTTGAATGAGTCATAGTTGCAACATACCAAGGTGTCCTACCAAATGGTACGCCGTACCAATTGGTACGTCCATACCAAATGGTATGCCTGTTGGTACGCTGGTAAGTTGGTAACTATAAATAGTTCGTGTTAGAGAGAGTTCATAGGTTCTGTAAAAAAAAATCTCTTAACTGTGTGTAACTCTCTCTCTCTCTAGACGTTGTGAACATCTCTTTGTGAAATCAATAAAGCAAAGCTTTATTTACATCCGTGTTCATCGATTAACCGAATCATGTAGTAGTAAGATTCGTTCCGTGGTTTTACAAGTGGTATCAGAGCAATCCAGGTTGCTCTACTGCTGTGATTTGGTCCATTTTCGAGTTTTTAGAGAGAGAAAACTTGGGTTTGAGTCATTTTTCATCAAATGTTCTCAATTCTGAGTGTTTATAAGGTCAAAAATGATTTTTGAGCGTTCCTAGTGTGTTTGCGCACTTAACTGGTTCAATTTCGAGCACAAACAGTTCAGAATTCGAAAATTTGATCGATCTCAGGTTGGTACGTCACTGGTACGCCTGAAGAACACCTTGGTACGCTGGTTGAAGGTTCTAGTACGCAAGGCAATCTTCATAGCCTTCTGGTACGCTGAACTTTGGTACGCAAGGCAAACTTCATCAGTGGTCCGCGATGGTTATTAGCTGGTACGCTGGCAGTTACGCCGTACCAGTCTGGTACGCTACAAATTGTGGTACGCTGAGTTGATCTGGTCCGTAGGTGGTACGCCTGAGAATTCTGGCCCGTGTGTGGTACGGGTGTAGAAAGTGGTACGCTGAATTTGGTCTGGTATGGAGATCTATTTTTTGGTACGTCGGCAGATAAGTGGTCTTCACTAAAACTGACGTAACTTGAGAACCGTTAAGAGTTACGGAATCAAGTGGCCGTTAGGCTAGTAAACCCTCCGGTTTAACCCCCAATATCCGCTTGGAAGACCTCCGTTTTTCAGTTTGAATTTTTTACGTTCAGTATCGTAGTTACAAAATGAGCGATTTTCAAGCATTTTCAGCTGCTCAAACATCGGTGCAAGCCATGATGAACTATGATAACGAGATCGGAACAACTCAGAAGGTTCCTAAGTTTCTTCGGTTGGAAGATTATAATAATTGGAGAAGTCGGTTTGAATCCGACATTTATTCACAAGATATTGATAGTTGGATTCCGATTGAGAAAGAATATGAGTATCCAATGATAGCTCCTAACAAGCCAAAGATGATAAGTAGTTTTGATACAGATGAACGAAAATTCTTTGCCAGAGAGAAGAAAACATATAGTTATCTTACAATGGCCTTACCAAAAGATCTAATGCATCAATTTAAGCAATATACAACGGCTAAGGAATTATGGGATGCGATTGCAGAAAGGTGTGAGGGTAATGATCAATATAAAAACACTCGAAATAAAGTTTTAAAGAAGGAGTTTGATAATTTCGGGCACTGCGAGAATGAGAAAATTCCAGACTTGATTGCAAGGTTTTCACACTTGATAAATGAACTTGATGTTGTGGGTGTCCAGAAAGAGAATGATGAATTGAAAGAAAAGTTTCCGGAAGCTTTGCCCGAAAAGTGGGAGAATTTTGTGATGATGTTGACTAATGATCCAAGTTATTCGAGCTGGACATTCAATTAGTTGACAAGCAAGTTACAAGCTCGAGAAATGAAAAAGATTGTGAAAAAGTCAGCATCCCTTCGATTCAAAATCCTGAATTGTATTTTGGAGAAAATACTGCTACAGTGCATGCTAAAGCAAAATCACATTCTATTTTAAGCAGTAATCCACCAACAACAGCCTTTCTTGCTAGAAAGTCTGAAAATTCTGGTTATTCTTAAGGTTGCAGTTTTACTATTCCTAATAGATCATCCAACAAGTCTGTTCCTACTCAAGCAACCAAAGATTTAGCTTCTTTGTTATCTGCTTTAATATCATATTCGTCTCGATCCATATTTAGTCAAATTGGTGATTTTGGTTTGGTTTCGGAGGATTTAAAACAGATGGATGATGATCATCTAAATAAATTAGATTTGGATTGGCAGTTTGCTATGACTATTGAAAAAGGAAGACGGTTTATTTACGAACATGGCGAGAATTCTATTCTTCAAGGAGTCAAACTGGGTTTAGATAAGTCTAAATTGAAATGTTACAAATGTTCTAAATTAGGACATTTTGCTCGAGAATGCAAGCAATCTTCTTCTAAACCAAGTACTTCAGATAATCATGGTCACAATAAAGATGTAAAGGCTCTAGTGGCTGAGGAAGGTTATGATTGGGCTGCAGATTTTTCGGATGAATCTGCATTTTTAGTTCATTCTCCAGAAAATTATGGATTGATGGCAAATATTGAGGTTGAATCAAGTGGGTATGCATCTGAGACCTGTAAATCTGAAACAAGTGATTCTGAAGATAATGGTTATGAGTCAACTTGTGAATTTTATGCTCAAAAGGATAAAAAATTTCAAGAATTGGTTCAAGAAAAAGAAGGGTTAATGGTTAAAAGGACAAAGAAGGAAGAAGATATAGAAAGTTTCAAAAAGAAGTTTGAAGATTCTAATGAGATTCTAAAGATAAATGAGAAATTAGTCAAGGAAAATAATGTTTTGATGGAAGAGTTTGTAGAGCTTCAGAAAAAATTGGATGAATGGTCAGTGAAGATAAAGAACAAATTTTGAATTTGCAAACTGAGAATGAAGAGTTGGTTAAAAGTGTTGAGAAGTGAGAGAGTGAAGCAAAATATGTCATTGGTGATTTTGATGCTTTAGTTTAGAAATCCACTGCAAAAGTCGAAGCGCTGAAGCAATCTTATGATGAACTCAAGAAAGAGTTTGATGAAGTTACTGCTGCAGAAAAACAACATCGATTGGTTCATTCTGAATTACAAGACAAAGTTATCAGCTTGAAAGAAGAAAATCAATTACTGAAAAGAAATATTGAGATTCATGAGGGCAGGGTGAAGAAAATTACTCAAGAAGTGTATGATGCCCATGATCAGATGCGACAAGAGAAGTTTGTGTCTAATAGAGCTTCGGAGCAATTGATTGATTCAGAAAAAGTGTTGGGGGAAGCTCAAAAGAAAATATCTGATTTGAATGTTGAAGTATTATATCTTAAAAGGCAAATGAACAATTTGAAGAATTCACATTCTTTCACAAGTTACTTGTGCAAAGATGAGAATTTCAAGAAGGTTTTTGGAAGCGAAGAGCATAATCAAATTCCACATCCAGTTATTCAATATGATGCTCTAGCTATTATTCATTCTTCTGATATAACTGGAGATTTTTCTGAATTTGTGTCTGAGAAATCTGAAAAGAAGAAATCAAAGCCTTCAAACAAGAAAGTGGACTCTTCAACATATGGTGCACCCATATTTGTTAAATTTGTTTCTAATGGAACTGGTGTAGTTGATAAAGTTGTTTCTGCTGACAAGAAGATTGAAAAAGATGAAAAAGAGTTGAATGAAGCACAAGTTGCTGCAAAGTTGGTTGAAGCTAACAGGTTACAAGACATTAAAGCTTCATTCAATCAAGCTGCTAAATTTGGTCCTTCAAATTCTCAAGTCGATTTGTCAAAGTTACCAGGTTACAAACGTTTTGGTTTGGGTAGTGAAGGCAAGAAGTTTGCGAAGAAAAATCAGATAAATGTGTCAAAGAAGGTTAAGAAAGAAAAGAAAGACACCAGTTTGGATCAAATCTATCACCTGGCTCAAGTCTTTATTTCTACCATGGAAAAGGGATTCGGGAGAAAGCAACAGCCGAAGGATTCATATGAAAGTTCTCCAAAAGAATTTTCCTCGTTTGGATCAAATTCTACTCCTCGAAGTCCTACTTCCAAATGGGTGCAAGCAAACAGGTTTCAGGTTTTTGATAATTATTTTGATGAATATGAATCAGATGATAACTGTTATCCATTTCAGGGCAAACCAAAAAACTAAACGATCATATCGTTTGTGCTATCAATGTCGCCGAAAAGGACATATTGCAAAGGATTATCCTGAAATTGCCAACAGAAGATTTTCAAACAAACCTGCCACTTTTATCGATGAATCAGGCAGAATTTTTACTGAGTCACCACCTTCTAAAACTAAATCTAAATCGTATTTTTATTTCAAATTTGACTCAAGTGTTGGTGGGTCCTCACAGGATGATGATTCAGTAAAAACTGAAAAGGCAAAAATGCAGTGGCGACCTAAGGTAGTCAGCAAAGCTGCAACTGATTTTGAGGAAGACACTGATCGACAGAAGCTGTGTGCTTCGGGTCATTTGAATACTAATCATTTAAACCAGTGTGCAGGGTAATTCAAGAAGACCTGTCGGTGATTGTGAAGTTCAAGCTACAAGCAGTTGCTGATAGTGGAGTTTCCTGCTTAACTTAAATTGAATGCTTCATATTTCAAAAATGAAAGTTTTTCTGAAAGCTTAAACTGAAAGGTATCAGTATCGATTGGTCAATTTTCTTTCTTTTACATTTTGTATGTAGTTTAGGGGGAGGAAATTGAAAAATCTAAAATAGTGTCTTTGTGTTTTTGTTAAAAAGAAAATCCAAAAATAGAGTTTTCATTTTAAGGGGGAGAAAAAGGAAAAATACAAAAACATTGAAAAACAGAATAATACAAAAACATTGAAAAATGAGAAATTGTATCCGACATGGTTGGGAAATGATGGTACATTGGCTTACGTGTCTGACTCGTGGATAAATTAGATGAAAAAGCCATAAGATCATTGTTTGATATTCTTGGTAGGCTCGACACTAAATCAGAAAGTATTCAGATGTGATAAACACATTAAATACTATTGCTTGACCAAGTGTACAACATCTTGATGCGTATCTCATGATATCAAAAAAAAATGTGAAAAAGAGAAAAATGAGAAGTCACTGTGTATACATGTGTTCATTTTGCAAAGATTTAAACTTGTTTGATTTTCTTTATTTTGTCAAACGATCGGACATTCTCTGCGTGTCCACAAGACCGACCTGATTGTTGTTCGTTTGACGTTCTACATTATTTTCTTTGGTGTTTCGTATAACTCATCGGACATTCTCTGTGTGTACGAGAGTACCAACCTGATTGGCTTGTTTTATTTTCTTATTTGTTAAATCCGAGGCCTTATCTGCGTATCGAAAGATCGACCTCAAGGTAGACGATTTAACGTTCTTATTTCTTTTTGCATGGAACACAGTTGACTAAATCATAAATACAATCATTATGTGATCAAATCACAAATGAAATCACAAAGTGTGATAAGCAGATACATATCTGAGTATGTCTGATAGTGTGAGGTACACTGGTCAAAGCAATCTAATCAATACAATAACATATCCAGATGTTATGAGTATGATTGTGCCTGAGTTTAGAATGGACAAATTATACCAGCAATCGACATGACTTGTGTGCTGAAGTACTTGAAATTGAAGTTTAGTTCAGCATGTCATGACCAATATGATCCCAAGTTATGATCTTTCTCGCAAAAGACAAAAATAGTGTGTGATTCAGTATTTCATTTCTGTATTGAATTTATGTTTCATATCTGAAAATTCCAAAAAGATTTTAGGTGTGTTTTAGCATAAACTTAGAAAAATCAAAAAGATTTTCGGTGTGTTTTGATATAAAGTTTCAAAAAGCCAAAAAAATTTGTTTCTTATTTGTTTCCAACCGATCGATACAAGATACAAAATTATGATTTCAAAATTATATCTTGGATTCTTGAAGAGAAGTTTTGCTCCAAGATTAAATTATTTTTCAAAAGAAAAAGAAAAGTCGCGTTTCTGTCTTCTGAAATTGGAGGTTCTGTGTGACAAGACTCAAGCATGGTGAAAGGGGGAGTATGTAATACCTTTTACAAGTGGATCTTGAAGTTCAAAGATTGTTCAATATTCATACAGCCATGCAAGCTCTATTTCTAACAAGAGTTCAAGTTGAGGATCAGACGCAACAATGCCGAAAATTGAAGACTGAAGTTTTGTTAGATAGATAGAAACATAGTTACACTACACGTTAAAAGGGAGTTTGTTAGAGCATATTCCTACGCTACGTTGTGTCTCGTGTAGTGTATCTAGTTTAGAGAGTTTGAATGAGTCATAGTTGCAACATACCAAGGTGTCGTACCAATTGGTACGTCCGTACCAAATGGTATGCCTGTTGGTACGCTGGTAAGTTGCTAACTATAAATAGTTCGTGTTAGAGAGAGTTCATGGGTTCTGTCATTCCTATTCTCTTAACTGTGTGTAACTCTCTCTCTCTAGACGTTGTGAACATCTCTTTGTGAAATCAATAAAGCAAAGCTTTATTTACATCCATGTTCATCGATTAACCGAATCATGTAGTAGTAAGATTCGTTCCGTGGTTTTACAACATGTAATGAGGGGTCTGTAACACAAAATGATAAGATTTGAACATGTTGGGTTGAACTAAGTTGAAAAATGCAGAAAAATGGCTAAGTATGGGAAAAATGGCCTGGAGCCCTGGAAATCAGGCTCCAGGCGTATCGCCTGGAAGGTCAGAAGCTCCAAGCGATACGCTTGGAGCTGCTGTCCGAGTTTTTGTTTTGTTTTCTTGTTTTTTAAATGATGTAATATTTCGTTAGCGGTTGTAGGCCACTAATACTAACGTGTTACTAGTGTTATTGGCAGGTAATCATCATCGGACGGGTGGGGATCGAACCGAGGAATTTTGGAACTGAACATCACATATTTTGGGGACCTTGACGTATATGTCTAGTTTTATGAATGTTTTGAAAGTATTTTAAATGATGTTGAATGTGCTAAACTTATATTTATGTAAATATTACTTCATGATGGAAGACACCCTTAACAAATGGGTGAAATTTTCTAACTCTAATTTTTATATGTCGTTTAATTCGGTTAAGCGGGATTGGGGCCTTACAAGTTGGTATTAGAGCCACGGTTTGAGGGATTCAAGTGTCATGGGGGCACTTGAACTCAAACCAAGTGCTCATGAAGGGAAAGGATGTTCGGTTCAAGGTTCGATCTTCTAACCTGGTAAGTGATTTAATTTGCATATTGTGATGTTGAATAATGAAATGTGCGGTATGGACCATTTTAAATGATTAAGCTGAAAATCTTGAGTGATTGAAAAGCGGAAGTATGTGATTATGATAATAACCTATTGTAAACTTTCAGTTTACAATGACGGATGAAAACAACCCAGCTGGGGCTCTTACCGAACCCATGGTGGCAGAAGTGAAAAAGCTGATTTCTTATGAAATTGAGACCTCGTTGGAAGCAGCGGTGCGGACTCATGTGGGTCAGATGGAAAATGCCTTGATGGAGACATTGGAGAAGAAGCTGGAATCGATGAGAAATGACTTTATGGCGGAAGGAAGCGGGAAGAAAGATAAGGGGAGGTGTACTTACAAAGATTTCATGGCGTGTAAGCCTCCCCTATACACTAGTGAGGCGGATCCGATAGCCTGTTACCGATGGCTAGCGGAAATTGAAGCGGTATTTGAGCGAAGTCACTATGATCCGAAGGATCAAGTGATTTTTCCAACCGGGAAACTCCGGTCGCATGCGAAGGACTGGTGGGATATGACACGCGAGGAGAAGGGAAGGAGGCCATAAAGGCCATGAATTGGGAAGAGTTTAAAGCAGTGTTTGCAGTATATCATAGCCCCGAGTCTGAAGTGAACAGAATACAAGATGAGTTGATGCAGTTTCACTAAAAGAAGGGACAACCGATCGGGGAAGTAATCAGTTACTTCCTGGATCGAGTGAAATTCTGTAAAGAGTTGTTGAGAACAGAGAAGCAAAAGATCTACCAGTTAAACAATATGCTGAACGCTGACTTTAGGGAATTCATTAATGCTTCCCGATGTGTGACTCTCGAGGAGCTAATCAATGCTTGTTGAGAGAGAGAATTGGAGCTGAAAAAGCAAGTTGAAAGGGGTGTAGAAAGCAGTTCTATCCCAAACAAGAAGCCAAGGGTGAATGAATCACCCAAGAAAGCTGAAAATAAGAAGAGTGGATCATTTGATTGTCCATACTGTGGGAGAGCTCACAAGGGAGAGTGTTTCTTTTTAACAAAGCAGTGTTATGGTTGTGGAAAGACGGGACATAGTATAGCACAATGTCCTAGCCCTGCACGGTTGAGTTTTGGATGCGGGAAGATGGTCCATAAAAAGAGTGAATGCCCAAACCCGAGTTCGGGAGCGGGTCAAAGCGGAGGGAAGCCGGATATTCCTCGGGCGAGAGGAAGATCTTATCAGCAGTCCGTGGAGGAAGGAAAGGTGGATCCAGGGGTAGTGACAAGTATCTTTCTTTTGAATTCTATCCCTGCATATGTATTGTTTGATACGGGGGCGAGTAGATCATTTGTTTCTTATGATTTTACCCGTCACCCTTCTTTTGTTATTAACAATCTGTATGTGTCCTTAGAAATAGAAATAGCAGATAACAAGAGTGTCTTAGTCTTTGATGTATACTGTGATTGTAAGATCTCTATAGAAGATGAGGATTACTCGATTGCCTTAATACCAATGATGATGGATGAATTCAAGGTGATAGTGGGAATGGATTGGTTACCCAAATACCAAGCCAATATGGTGTGTAACCGCAAGGTAATTGAATTAATATCATCGAGCGGGAAGCAGGTTGTCGTTCAAGGAGAAAGAAAGAATGAGATCACGTTGTGTTTTGTAATGGAGGCAAGGAAATACATCCAACACAGGTGTAAATCCTATTTGGCATACGTGGTGGATATGGAACGTGAGAGTAACAAAGCTGAAGTGGTACCCGTTGTGCGACAATTCCTAGATGTTTTTTCAGAAGACCTTCCAAGCATACCACCGGATAGGGATGTGGAATTCCGGATAGATTTGGTACCTGGGGCCAAGTCGGTGGCCCGAGCTCCGTATCGGTTAGCTCCTACCGAGATGCAAGAATTGTGAAGCAGCTGCAGGAATTGCTTGATAAGGGATTCATTCGGCCAAGTGTATCCCCTTGGGGTACACCGGTGTTATTTGTGTAGAAGAAAGACAGTAGTATAAGGATGTGTATAGACTACCTGAGCTGAATAAGCTAACTGTGAAGAACAAGTATCCTTTACCCCGAATTGATGATCTGTTTGACCAATTACAAGGGGCAAGTTGGTTCTCGAAGAATGATTTAAGATCGGGGTACCATCAGCTGAAAGTGAGACAGGAGGATGTTCCAAAGACAGCCTTTCGAACACGGTATGGGCATTACGAGTTCTTAGTAATGTCCTTCGGATTGAATAATGCATCGGCGGCCTTCAGGGATCTTATGAACCGCGTGTGTAAGCCGATGCTGGATCGCTCCGTTATTGTATTTATTGATGACATCTTGGTGTATTCGCGGAACGAGGAAGAGCATGCCCAACACTTGCGTGAGGTGTTGGAAACATTAAGGCGGGAAAAACTTTATGCGAAGTTCTCAAAGTGTGCCTTTTGGTTACGGGAGGTACAATTTTTGGGATATGTGGTGAATGCTGAGGGAGTATTAGTAGACCCTGCCAAGGTCGAAGCAGTAGCGAGATGGAGAACACCTAAGAACCCGACTGAAATCCGGAGTTTCTTAGGATTAGCAGGCTACTATAGGCGATTTATTGAAGATTTCTCCAAAATAGCCTTGCCATTAACACGACTTACAAGGAAGGTTGTGAAATTCGAATGGGGTGAAAAACAAGAAGAGTCCTTCCGGACCCTAAAGGAAAAGTTAACTCATGCTCCCGTGTTAGCTTTACCCGATTGGACAGAAGACTTGGTGGTATATTCGGATGCGTCATATCTCGGCTTGGGATGTGTACTTATGCAGCGGGGTAGAGCGATAGCCTATGCTTCGAGGCAATTGAAGAGTAATGAGGCTAATTATCCAACTCATGATCTTGATTTAGCAGCGGTGGTATTCGCCGTAAAATTTTGGCAGCATTATGTGTATGGCATCCCATGCACCATCTATACTAATCACAAAATCTTGAAATATTTGTTTGATCAGAAGGAGATAAATATGAGGCAGCGAAGGTGGTTGGAACTGATTAAAGACTATGATTGCGAGATTCATTATCACCCGGGCAAGGCAAATGTGGTGGTAGATTCCTTAAGCAGAAAAGGAGATTACACTCCTATTAAGGTGAAATCGATGAAGCTGGTTGTAACCTCAAGTATTCTTGATTCAATAAAGGATGCACAAGAGGAAGCGGTGAAAGAAGAAAATTGGAAGAAAGAGCGGATAAAGGGGGCGATGAAAGACTTAGTCCACGAGGACAACGGTCTTAAATATCGTTTTGGGCGGTTATGGATTCCTGACACTTGCGGGGTGAAGGAATTGCTTTTAAACGAGGCTCATAAGTCTCGGTATTCAATCCATCCGGGAGCCACGAAAATGTACCATGATCTAAAACGTGATTATTGGTGGCCGGGCATGAAGCGGGATATAGTGAAATATGTAGAGAAATGTCTGACTTGCCTTCAAGTCAAAGCAGAACACCAGAAGCCGTATGGTAAACTACAACCACTTGAGATACCGGAGTGGAATTGGGAGCATATCACAATGGATTTGCTCACAAAGTTGCCAAAAACGAGGAGAAATTTTGATGATATTTGGGTGGTAGTGACCGACTAACTAAAAGTGCATACTTCTTGCCTATTAGTGAGTCGTATTCATCTGAGAGAATGGCGGATGTTTATGTGGAAGGGATTGTATCGCGGCACGGAGTCGCGGTGTCAATCGTGTCAAATAGGGACACCCGATTCATGTCTAAATTCTGGTGGGAATTTCAGGAATGTATGGGTACTCGGTTACTGTTTAGTACTGCCTACCATCCTCAAACCGATGGGCAGAGTGAGAGTACAATCCAAACACTTGAGGATATGTTGCGAGCGTGTGTGTTGGATTTTAGAGGAAGTTGGGATACTCATTTACCGTTGGTGGAATTCTCTTACAATAATAGCTATCATAATAGTATTGGAATGCCACCATATGAGTTACTTTATGGGCGGAAGTGTAGAACCCCGTTGTGCTGGGGTGAGGTCGGTTAAAGGGAGCTGGCTCCAATGAAGGTGGTCAAAGCCACTACTGAAAGGATTGACATAGTTAGAGTGCGTTTAAAAACTGCCTAGGATCAACAGAAATCGTATGCTGATAAGAGGCGTAGAGATATTGATTTTAAAAAGGGGGATCACGTGTTGTTGAAGGTATCCCCATGGAAGGGAGTGATCAAGTTTCAAAAAAGGGGGAAAGCTGAGTCCAAGGTTTATCGGGCCTTTTAATATCATTGCTAAAGTGGGTCAATCGGCGTATCAGTTAGAGTTACCCGAAGAGTTGAGTGGTATCCATGACACATTCCAAGTGTCTAATCTGAGTAAATGTCTAGCTGACGAGACTACTTATGTGGTTTTGAATGATATCGTGATTGATGACAAGCTGAATTATGTGGAAAAGCCGATTGAAATTCTTTATCGCAAGACTAAGCGGCTCAGGAA
The DNA here is from genome assembly GCA_039602395.1 of Deinandra increscens subsp. villosa. Taxonomy (NCBI): domain Eukaryota; kingdom Viridiplantae; phylum Streptophyta; class Magnoliopsida; order Asterales; family Asteraceae; genus Deinandra; species Deinandra increscens. The sequence continues at coordinate 5,803,886 of JBCNJP010000008.1, forward strand.
TAAAGAAATTGATCAAGTGAAATTGAAGTGGGAACATAGGAAAGGATCGGACACTACATGGGAGTCCGAGGAGGAAATGTGAAGATACTACCCCTACTTATTTCGGTATGTAATTTTAGTTTCAGGGACGAAACTCCCTTTAAGGGGGTGGAGTTGTAACATCCTGGTTTTCGCAGTGACTTGAGCTGTTATTATTTTATTATGATCTATGTGAGATTTTTTGAATTAAGTGGGTTTAGAAACTTAACCGGGTTAATTGATGGAAACCATTACTTATTAAGTCAAAATTTAATAATAAATGGTTTAATAAGCGAATAGATGGAAGATTAATTGTGTAAATAAGAGTTTTGGCTAATCTTTATAGAATAGAAAACTAGAGGGGCCATAGCTGTAAATAAGAGAAATAAAACAAGTCTGGGTTTTCCCCAGATTAGAAGATCGCGACCAGGAGATGGGGGAGAGGAGACCCACGCCATTTTCTTCCTTAAATCACCCAAATTGAGTACTTGGAGCGGGAATTCTGAAGGGGGAGAACCAAATTCATGTATAGGAAACCTTCTACACCTTGATTTCATCCTTGGATTCTTGTGTTCTTGACCAAGTAAGCGTTTCCATGATAGGGTAATTTTATGGGTTTCATCTAGGTGTTAAATTGGAGTCGAAATCTGAGTTGTTAAGCGTTTATGAGTCTAGATGAAGCTTAATGTTACCTTGCATGATTGATTTTTGTATGTGATTGGTAGAAATTGTGTTGGGACTACACCCCACCTCATGAGAATCGATGGTTATGGAGATTGGATGGTTTGGGTTAGTTAATTGAGTTTCATACATGTTAATTGATTGGGAAACGTGCTTAGACTACATAAAAAGCTAAAATTTGATGAATAGTGATGAATAATGGGTGGGATGGAACTATGTAGGTTACATACTAAGTAGAACACAATGTATGCATATAAGGTGTTTGATGAAATGCTTGAATGAAGTTGATTATGTGTTTGAGCTGAACTTTTGATGAATTAAGTAGTGATGGAATGTAGAATGTATATATATATGATGATTGTGTGAATCAAAGATGTGTTATGGTAATCTTAACAAGGTAATGTCAATAGGTGAAGCGGGAGGAAGCACAAGCCATCAACGTGAAGGCAAGAATAAAGCTTAAAGGTAACACGTAACGTGTAGTTGTTATGAGCTAGTTATGGTTAAAGCGATGATAGTGAATTGAAATTTATACAATTCTAATGGTTTGATGAGTTTGGAATGATTAAGAGTAAATTAGAGAATGGTCATGGTATATGACTTAGCTGAAATGTGGTGATAATGACCGTTTGGGTTAAACTGTGAAGCTGGGACGAAGCAAGGAAATATGGAGTGATGGTCCTTACTTTGTCCCAACAAGAAGAAATCAAGCAGCTTGGCACAACATATGTGTGCCAAGGTAATCATATGACTAAAAGAAATACAGCAGAAAATGAGTCTAAAAGTATGAAAATTGTGAATATTGAGTTAACGGGTCGGGTATAGAGTTCTCGTATCCGCTTGATAATTATATTGAAATCTTAAGGATTGGGTATAATTTCCTTGTTACAGGTAATGAGGGGTCCGTAACACAAAATGATAAGATTTGAACATGTTGGGTTGAACTAAGTTGAAAAATGCAGAAAATGGCTAAGTATGGGAAAAATGGCCTGGAGCCCTGGAAATCAGGCTCCAGGCGTATCGCCTGGAAGGTCAGGAGCTCCAAGCGATACGCTTGGAGCTGCTATCCGAGTTTTTGTTTTGTTTTCTTGTTTTTTAAATGATGTAATATTTCGTTAGCGGTTGTAGGTCACTAATACTAACGTGTTACTAGTGTTATTGGCAGGTAATCATCATCGGACGGGTGGGGATCGAACCGAGGAATTTTGGAACCGAACATCACGTATTTTAGGGACCTTGATGTATATGTCTAGTTTTATGAATGTTTTGAAAGTATTTTAAATGAAGTTGAATCTGCTAAACTTTTTATGTAAATATTACTTCATGATGGATGACACCCTTAACAAATGGGTGAAATTTTCTAACTCTGATTTTTATATGTCGTTTAATTCGTTAAGCGGGATTGGGGCCTTACACCCGGTGTCTTTCACATAGTCATTGTTGGCCTTGGAAACAATCTTTGGTTTCTATATTTTTAAAAATTCTGATTTTTGATCAGAACCAGAATCAGTATCAACCGGCATACTCAGCTTGAACCAAGACGGCTTAAGAGTTGATTTGACTTTTGGAGACCACAGTTCATAAAAGATTTGACCTTTGTTATCCATATATTTAGCAGTGTTGTGGATATACGCAGTCGTTGGACAATCAGCAACAAGATGTCCAGGTTGATGACATGCATAACAAAGTCTCTCACGAAGTTTAAAAACATTTGAACAATTTTGTGCATTGTGAGAACATGAAGAATGAACAGAACCAAAATTGTCAAATAAATCATCATAAGAATCATACCTCGGAGATTGACTCCACGAAGAACTTTTCGATTCAGATGAAAAACCTCAAGAAGAATATAAAACTTGATTAGTCTGAGATTGTGATTTCTTTGGATTCTTGACCTTCAACACTTTCTCTTTCTTCTTTGATGATAGAGTTGACACATGTACGTCTTTAACTTCAAAGCCCAAACCTTTGTGCTTGAAACCCGGAACCTTTGTAGATCCATATTGATAACCAAAAACATCTCTCCCTTTTGCTTCTCTAGTAACTTTTTCTTTAATTTCCTTCAGTTTGTTCTCACGCACCAACAATTGCGCAGCTTCTTCTTTAGATGAAAAACTTGAAAATGTATCAACTTGACCAAAAGTATTTTCATCTTTCAGAAATGATGAACTTGAAACAAACGTGGGAGCTTCAGCAAAAGTGACTTTTTTCTTTGACTTATTTTTCTTCCTCTTAGCTGGTGTTGCAAACTTTGAATAATCAAGCATTTCAACCTTTTGATCAAGAGGAGCAGAAGTAAACTCAGATAAATCCACTGGTTGAGGAACCTTGTGAATATCATCTTCTTTGGAACTATTCTCACTCCGATCCTTCTTATACAAGAAATTCAGTAAAGTTGGTGATAAGTTGCAATTCTTAACTTGCCTTTGTAATTCCAGAATTTCCAGCTTTAACTCAGAAATTTTCTGTTGAGCAGCAAACACCTCTTTTAGTGACTCAATGAATTTTTCATTGAGGTCATTGTACTCATACATGTGCAACTTTCTGATCTCACATTCAACTAAGACTTCTTCTGTAACTTTCTCCCACTTCTTTTTGAAGATCTCCACATATTTGTTAAAACTTCATTCTTATCTTGAAGAAGAACATTTGAATCTTGAAGTGTAGACAATTTTTCTTGAAGATTCTCAATTGTATTAGCAGATTCAACAACAAGTGCATTTGCTTGTTCATATTTCTGTTGAACTGGATAACACTTTTCGAATAACGCTTCAAAATCTTCAGTGACTTCTTTAGCTATAGCTTTTGCCTTTGCACACTCTTCAACCACTTCATTCTTCTCTTTCACCATAACTTCATGAACATGAACCAAGTCATAATATTTCTTTTCAAATTCTTCCAATTCTTGCTTTAACACCACAATTTCTATAGTCGATAATTAAGAACTCTCTTTCTAGACGTGCATTCTTGTTGCGTAAACTTACACATTCAAGACATTCAGATGCTTCGGCCTTTGAAGTATCATGCACCTTTGACGAAACCCCTTTTACCAGTGATATGCTTGAATTAGAATCAGAATCAGTTAGAAGACTATCATTTAAATGATGAGCTGTAAAAGCAACCTTAATAGTAGCATGTGGCATTTTTGTAACTTCATAATCCACATTCTAGACAAATTCATCCAGATGCCAAAATATTTTTGTCATTTTGTCTTTAACAGAATCAGATTCTTTTGATCTTATTTATCTTGTTTTGAGGATTGAACAACCAAATGGGCATGTTGACCAGTCTTCAATTTATTATTAGTTGAACTTGGACATTCACGTGCAAAATATTCATATATGGAACATTTATAACACTTAACCTTCGATTTGTCCAATCTGATCTTACCATCTTGATTCAACCACTTCTTTCCAGTTCTGCTGAAAAATTTCTTCGTTCTTCGAACTAACATAGCATATTGCCAATTCAAGTCCATTTCTTCCAAATGATCATAATCTATCTGATCATAATCTTCATTTGTCAATTCTGCATTACTTACTGAACTAGTAATAACCCCAAAATTGAAACGTTACAACTAGAAGAATAACTACAGTTTTTAGATTTACCGACAATGAATGCTGTAGAAGGTGCAGAATTAACAATATTTGACTTCGCAGCATTCATGGTCGAATCATTTTCACCATGATACACAACATGATTCTGGATTTGTGCAGGAAGTGACTTATTCAACGTTAATTCCATATCTCGTGCTTGTATTCTTTGAATCAGATCGTTGAAAGACGAACCCGAATACTCTTCTTCATGAGTAATCATCATCACATAATTTTCCCATTTCTCGGGTAATGCTTCCAAAATCTTTTCCTTTAAATTAGCCTCTTCCTTTTTAAGACTTACCAAACGCATCTCACTCATTAAATGTGCAAATCTTGCAATCAGATTTGGAATTGATTCATTCTGCTAATGCTTGAAACTATCAAATTCCTTTTTCAAGACCTTTTGTCGACTTTTCTTGTATTGGTAATTATCCTCACATCTCTTTTCCAAAGCATCCCATAAACTTCTCGATGTATTGTTAGTAGAAAATTGATGTAGCAATTCTTTGGGCAATGCCATTGTCAAGGTACCATATGTCTTTTTCTCAGCTTGCTTTCTTTTTTCCGAAGTGAGTTTTCTTTGAAGAATCGGCTCTCCAGACTCATCCTTAGGATAGATGTATTGTTCATTGAACAATAACCACATATCAATATCATTCGTATCAACATAAGCTTCAAACCGTTTAATCCAACTATGATTATCTTCCAATTTTACAATTTGGGAACTTTCTGACTTGTTCCAATTTCATTATCATAGTTCATCATCATTTGCATTGTAGCTTGCATTGAATTCTGGATTGTAGCAAACGCTTGAAAATTCGACATTTTGAACAAGCTGATTAATGTTCACCCGAACTGAATCTGAACTCAAACTTGTTAACCGAACTGAGCCCGAACCCGAGACGAATAGAAAATTCAAACTAAACCCAAAATGAACTCAGCCAAACCTTAACTTCGGACGAACGAATTGAGACTGAACCAAAATTAGCCGAACCTAATCTGAACTTAAAACAGACTGTCCGAACTTGAGCTGAACTGGATACGAACTCTCAACCGAACCGACACTTCGTTCTGGATCCGAGGCGTGAGTTTGGAGCGGTTATTTTTGTGAACTTTCAGATCTCACCCGAACTCGATACGAAGTGAAACATGCTCAACTCGAATTTCGCGATTTTTCAATGTTTTCGGACGAAATTTTCAACAAGGACTCAGATAAACTCAGAAGAAACGATTTAGGAGATGTTTTTTCATAGAAAGCACACTCGAGATGGTCAAACGAGTACAAAATCGGTTAGATTTTGTAAACAACCCCAAAATTTGACTCAAAATGATGAAACACAGAGATTTCCGACCAGTAGAGTGAACCTATTGCTCTTGTACCACTTGAAATTGCGTGAGCATCGGATCGTCTACTCGGTCGTAACGAAATCAATGTAAAATGTGAATGCAAAGAGTAAATACAAAGGACTTGTATTAACCACAGAGAGATTACACAGTAATAATACACACACTGTAGAATGGACAAGTAGTGTAAACTCTATACAAGACAAGCTATTTATAGATGCAAAACCACGATCATCCGAACTGCCAGTTCGGACAAGTTCGTGTGAGTCCGAACTGGCAGTTCGCCTTCAGTTCGGATCAGCGCATCTTTGTAACTCTTTGTCTTGCATTTGATGCTTCACATGACACCTAGAATTATGTATCAACAACAACAATCAGTTGCAGAGGCTTTAGCCACTGTTTTATAGAAAAATATGGCATTTATTTGTCACACTTAAAAAAGAGTGGAGAAATGCACCAAACAGCCACGAGTTTTATTCATGTGACCAAAAACGAATAAATATGATACCTTTGGCCACACTTATATAATGTTGTGTGACGGAAGAGTAGATTCTAGTACTTAGTAAATTTTTAAAAAACAAAAATATTTAGTCTATAGTATGTGTGGCTAAATGTAAGGAACAACCAGTGTTCTTATTTTTAGGTTGTGTGACTAAATAGTAGAGTGTAATAGAAGTTAATTATAAGAAAAAAAATATTTATGGTGACAGTTTATACAATTAAAAATGTGTGGCTAATGCTAATAAATTGATATAGTAAAAATTACATGGCTAATAGACACGGTTATCATCGCCTGACGTTTCCACTCTTTCCGCCCATTTCTCGTCCTATATTTCCGTACTGTATTTCCGTCGCCCTATTTCCGTCACTCTATTTCCGTCGCCCTATTTTGTCTCCTGATCAAGAATCTTCACTCTATTCCGTGTCGTAATTAAAAACTTCCACAATGGTGGCTGCCGCTCGACAATGGAGAATTAGGGCCGCTAATGACCCAACACCCGACTACGGGCGGCTTCCCCGAAAGTCTTTGTTTGACTCTACTGCATTTGTTTATTTTTGTAAAAAAAATTTGGTTTTTAGGGTTTTTCTGTTATTGATCGCTTCTGTATTTGTGTTATTTATAGGTGGTCAGAGGTTCACATTGAAAATCCATCACAATGGAAGCACATACTTAAGCCATGTTTATGCTCAGGCGAATTCTTACACTTACTTGGGGATAAACGAGTCGTTAGTGGGTTGGTAATGATGTTTTTAGAAACTTACCTTAAGGTAAGCATACTTGATTTTATGCAAACTCTTTCTATTGAATGTGTAATTTCTAACTCTTTTGAACAAACGTGCCTTGCGAATAATAGACCATTTGAGGAGTCGAAAGCTCATCAGTCAAACTTGTGACACCCGAATGGGGGACGTTGCATGATCCTAACGGTGACTCGCACCCAATGCAAAGTAATACGTTTGTGAGTTTTATGTCTATGTAAACAAACACGGCTTTCAAGCTAACTACGGCCTGAAGGTATTGGTTGGGATAAGGGTTTGTAATACTTTGTCACTTCATGGAATTCGGTGAGATACATGTTTGTGAACTTGGTTATGGTTATGACTTCTCATGTTTGCGCGAAAGCGGTGCATGGAGGAAACAGACCATAATCCCTTATAAAGATGCTTTTGATAAATAAAAGAATCTGATGCGTGGGTTGTTCCCTTGCTGACAGCGTATTCAAGTGTAACGGCGCCGACGACCCATCGGGCCCTACAACTATTACTTGTATACTTACTTCATTTATTCCTAATTAGAACGGTCCTCTCGAGTTCCTTATGGGAAACAAGAGGAACGTGAGAAAGGATACTAGGCTGAAAAGCTATCCTCCTCACCTAATTAGGAATAATCTTAAGGAAGGGGGTATCTAACATCTTATCAATATCACCATTGGCCAGTCCCCAAGTAATACTATCTTCGACTGAATATGCTACAATCCCATTATATCTTTACTTTTATAGCTATATTAATATACTAACCAACCTATTCCTCCAAAGTATAAAATGTATCTTGGTCAGGTTATCTCTGAAGAATTTTATTCAAAAAGACTCCCTTTCGTTGTATCCATGGACGACCTCGGAATCTTACCCATACTATACTGCTCCACGATGGGTGCACTTGCCCGTGAATGTGGTGAAATAGTATTTTTTTAAGATTACATGTTTATAAATTTAAAAGCTTATGTACAAAAGGTGTCATCTATATTGCTAATTTTTTTTATATACACCACACACACACCAAGCTTTTTGGCGCCGTTGCCGGTGATATAAACGAGAATTTTTGAAAACAAGTCCAAGTTGACGGCCTAACCACTATTTATCTTCTATTTTCTTTTTCTTACTCTTTTTATAATATATTATACACATACTTTTCTTTTTCTTTATAGAATGTACATCAACCTAGGGAGTGTATTAATCACACACAACTTATGTTGATTTTCCTTCCCCAAAAAAATTTAAATATGTTTACTTCTGAGTTTCTACTGTTTTGCTTTCAGGACGTGCATGAACTCTACGCCACCTGGCGAAATTCAACCACCACTTCCTGAACCAGAACCTTTTCTCCGACGAAGGCTTCGAAACAGATCTAGAACTGTAGCACAAACCATCCAACAACCACCGACCACCCAAAATCCACTCATGGCTGACCAATGAACCATCATGGATTTCCTCAGGCCTAATGCTTTGCATTTGGGCACTGCCATTACCCCTCCCGCCAACGATGCAGACACATTCGAAATTTAACCTCAATTGGTGCAGATGATCCAAAACACTGCAACATTGAGTGGCCTCGCTGATAAAGACCCCCATCTTCATATTACATATTTCATTGAAATTTGTAGTACCTTGAAGCCCAACGGAGCCTCCGCTAACACCGTGAAGCTCCGTATGTTTCCCTTTTTCTCTAAAAAAAACCGTGCTAAGGCATGGCTGAACGCTCTACCAAATGGTTCTATAACAACTTGGGACGATCTTATTTAGAAATTCATCTACAAGTACTTCCCACCTGCCAAAACAACCAAACTCATTACCGAAATGAACGCCTACACTCAAGAAGACGGTGAGTCGCTATATGACATGTGGGAGCGTTTCAAGAAACTTTTGAGGAAATGCCCTCACCATGGATTAGAGATCTGGCAACAAATTTCCATATTCTATAATGGTTTGCTCCCGCAAACACGCCAGGTTCTTGACTTCAATTCTGGAGGCATCATTGGGAATCGAAGCCCTGAAGAAGTCTTCGACAAAATAGAGGAGATCGCCCAAACCAGTTTTCAATGGTACAGCTCACGCAGCTCTAAGGCAAAGGCACCTGGACTAATCGAAGTCGATGAGTCTACTGCACTTCAAGCTTAGATTGAGGTACTAACCTCGAAAATTAAGAAACTCGAGACTAGTAGGTTAGCCACCGTCGTCTTAGCCTGTAGCGGATGTGGAGGCCCCCATGAAGACTAGGCATGCATGACGAAACCTGAAGGAAATCCAGAGGAGGTAAACTTTGTCAACGGTTAACAAAAAGGTGTCTATATTAACACCTATTGTGACAACTGCAACTTCCCAGGTTAACTCCGTTAACTTTTCCGTTAATTCCGTTAGCAAAACCCGTGGCCCATTATTCGAATAATTGTATGTGGTTCATATTTATTTGCTATTTAATTTTAATGACTTGATTCGTGAAATCATTTCGTGACTTTATGTGTTACTTGCAAAATTCACGTTTTCGGGTGAAACCGGACTTCGTGCGTAAATTGAAATTTTTATGTGTAAATGATATTTATACTTGTCCCGACTAAACATTACATGTTAAATGAGTTTAAAAACAATTAGAAACATTTTGGAATTTTTACTTCACAACTTTTTAGTTAAAAACACATTTATTTGAGTTTTGTGCCTTATGTGTTTAAAATAGAAGCTTGAGGGGCCATTTATGTAAATTTAACATAAATAAAATCTGCCATATCTCCTTCCCCTCCCTCATTTTCACGCAGCTCCCTCCTTTCCCTCTCTTCTTCACGATCACAAACACACACACACTCCCACTTGCGATTTTGGTGAAATCAAGCCTCAAGATTCGAGAAATTGAAGCTTTTAAGTCTCCACAAGCTTCAAGAACACTAAAGGAAGCTCCCTATCCACTTCATCTTCTCCAATCCACCATTTTTCTCCATAGCTTGTAAGCCATAGAATCTCATAACTCGAAATTTGTAGGTTGCATGTGTTAATCTAGTGTTTATGTGCAATTTGATGTGTGTAAATGCTTATGGAACATGATTTAGGTAAGTTTATGTTGATTCATGATTTGGGGCTGTTTTGATGTTGGGGTAAGGGCTGGAAATTGGAGCAAAATCTGCTTGGTTGTATTCTTGATGATTTGTTTGTTGTGGAAGAACATGAAACTTAAGTGGAATTGCCATGTATATGTGCTATGCTCAAATTTTGCTATGAACTTGGTATGAATATGTTTGCAACTGAAAATCTATGTTAAAGTGGTTATAATTATGTTAGTAGAATTTGGATGACCAAATTATAGCTCAAAATCTTTAAATTGAAACTTTTGCAAACTATAAATTGTGGACAGATTCGGCCAGATTTTTAGACCATTTTGCAGAGGTAATAACTTGTTCAATTTTGCTCAGAATCAGTTGATTCTTTTTTCCTAGTAAAGTATTATGTCTTAGCTTCGATTGGGCTACTTGAACGCCTTCTAAAACATCTGTTTGGTCATCCAAAACATAGCTGCAATTTGGGTGCTCAAAGCTGTCAAGTTTAGTGAAAAGTAGACTTTCCAATTTGGTTGGGCATGCTAGTCTTGTTTTATTGATGAGTTTATAAATTGTAAATGAGTTTTATATATTAAAATTAGGATCTGGAAAGTTTGGTTCATGAATTCAAAGTTTGGAGTGAGTTATGCAAGTTTTCGTTTTACTTTGACTAGTTTGCTAAATGCTGAAAATGCTAACTTCCGACGTGCATAACTTTCTCATCTCTTAACATTTTTACTCGATTCTTTTTGCAACATTTCCTAAATGATGTGTAGTATATTCCTATAAAATTTAAGGAGTTAACTCCAAGTAATGTGGATTTTAGCTATGTCACTAGATAGATGCTTGAAGTTTGACTTTCTGGTCAACTTTTACTTAAGTTGCAATTTCTTGATTTTCTCCCAAATTGGGACTTGTATGTGCATTATGTGACTTGTATGATCGCATGAAACATGTTTAGATGCTTATATGCTATATTCGTCTTATAGACAACCTCTAATTCGGTTAGACCATATTTACACAAAATAGGTCATTCATAGCCAATCTTTAAAGTCAAGTGTCGCGTACCAGTGCACCCTAAGGTGAGTTTCACTTACTATTTTAGTTGCATCCGGTAAAGGATGGCAACAACACGGTAAAGGTATTTCTTTACTTAAGTAGTTATCCACCATATATCACATGTTTCACTGAATTGCTTTTAATATCAAAAGTCCTTACTTTATCGGGCCATTAATATAGAATAGCGAGGTAATGTTGAGTAGTACTACTGGGGATTGACACCCCCGCTCAGCGGTGCACAGGATGCACCCTCCCGACGGGCGGTCGAACTGAGACCAATATTAGCCTAGGACTACCGTGATCAGGAAAGACGCGGGGATGGCAAAATTACATAGGTTATGCCTGTGATACATTTGTCAGCTTTGGTCGCGAACGTTCAGGTGAACATAAGCATAGGATAGCTACCTATTGATACGGATAATACTTGCAAATTGTATAAATTACTTACGAATTGATCTTTTACTATTCGTATGCTTGTTGGTCTACATGGTGTTGTGTAGATTGTTTTAGTGAACTCACCAGCCTTGGCTGACACTTGATTGTTGATTACTTTTCAGGTCGTTAGGTGGATCATGGATGGCATGGAAGGCGGCAGTACACTTAACTTGCAAACTTTTGGGAACTTATATTCCAAAACACTTGAACTTGCTATTTTGTAATTTTCAAACATGTAATCACTTAATTGCTTCCGCTGATCTTTAAACTAAGCTTTGTTTTGTAAAACATGTTTTATCCTATGTTAAACCCGTTTTGTGGCATGGTTGTAACTAAAGTCTTGGATCCTGGTCTGGATTACACCCCAAACGGTTATACTCCGTTAGTGGAAATTGGGGGTGTGACACCTATAACCCTGAATGGAGAAACCACCCCCGCTTCGGGTAGAGAAACAACGAAAGTAACTAGGGAGGTCAGCAGCAACCGAGAGGTCCTTCTCAGGAAGGAGGTTTATCTACTAACCCGTCTTGAAGAGTCGATCAGTCGAATGTTCATCGAGTCCAATAAGAAGATGGACAAACGATTCAGCCAGCATGAATCAGAGCTACACAACCAACAGACGTCCGAAAAGCATCTCGAAAAGCAAGTCACCCAACTTGCCAGAGCACTAAGCAAGAGAACACCTGGTAGTCTCCCTAGCAACACTGAACCCAACACCAAAGTCCAATGTAACGTTATCACCCTGCGAAGCCGAAGGGTCAGTCCAGAGGATGTCGCTCCACATCCAGTCATACCCACCACCCAATCTCAAGAAATACCACTCCTGCTATCCCAGTTGTTGCCGAAGAAGCTTCAAAAAGCCCGAAAGTTCCCTAGCCTAGCAGACTTGTCAAGGCAAAGTCTGATGAACAGTTCGGTAAGTTCATGAACCTTCTAAAGCAGCTGCACATCAACTTACCTTTCATTGAAGTCCTGTCCTAGATGCCAAAATACACCAAATACATGAAGGATTTTCTCTCCAACAAGAAGAAAATCGTTGAACTCAACTTGGTTAGCTTGAGCGAGGAATGCTCTACCATTCTCTCGAGTAGGCTACCCAAAAAGAAATTGGATCCAGGTAGCTTCACCTTTCCATGTTTGTGACAATCCGCACTTTCGGGTCCATACCTAGCATTAACTGAACATAAACTGTATTAAATGTTGTGTGAACATTTATTCATTGACTGTGCTGACTTTAACAAATTAGGATTTTGTATAACCAATCATTATACGAGCATGCACTTGTGAGGCTAGACGTTTTATATTCTATGATTTTTATATAAATCGGACGTTATGATTTCATGTGAACGTTTTGTAATTTTATGTGACAATTGAACTTATGATTTTATGTGATATATTTATATTCACATGATATTTTATGATTTTATGTAACAGATGTTATGTGTAGCATTTTATGATTCTATGTGAGTTTAAACATATAGGAATAAATTGGAATCTACGATTTTATGTGAACTTAAAATAAATATTTATGAATTATTATTTATAATTTTATGTGGGCGAATCAAGAGTTATATTTATAAACGTTATGCGTTGATTATATTTTGTCAAACACTTGTATACATACCGTGAGAGGATTCTCCGTCAACCCCGTTAGGATTAGTTAACCCTCCGTTAACCTTAAGGGGTTTATCTTGCCATTTTCTAAACTTATTTTAATTAAACCAAACTTGCAAGGACTAGTGCTGTAATTATTAAAACTTAACCCTCAAAGATGTAAATGGGCGAGGGACTAGTTTAGTCATTCCTCCAAAGTTGAATTTGAGGAATTGAATGAAAACGTCGGTTACAGCGACGTTCATTTTCCGATCATCGGTTACGAGCCTTTGTAATCGCCACAATAATTGACCATAACTCGACTTTTCACTGAATTCGACTCTCACTATCATTCAACCCACACCAAGTCTCCCTCTCGTTTCCTCTCAACCGAAGCAAAGAAAACACCACCGTATATCAAGAAATTCCGGCCATTCGACCTCTGTTCAGCCACCATCGACCACCCAACAGTGATCGGGAGCCACTTTCGAGCAACCAGAGGGCGCTGGAGGTGCAAATCGTGATCGCGCTCGGAGTTCGAGTTTCGTTCGGGTTTCGTTACGATGCCAAAAACACCCCAATCTCTTATCTCTAGTTTAAGGTAATTGCTTATTCATGTTAATCGCATCTTTTCTGAGCATCTTATTCGTGTTTCACGATTTTCCGGTGACCGGAATAAAACTCCGATCACCGGAGTTTAAATGAAGAAGATGATGGCTGGTTCGTACTAGTTATATAACTGTTTTAATGAATCAAACCAACAAACGGAGGTTGGCCCAGTGGCTAAGGCACGCGGGCTCTGTGGCAGAGGTCTAGGGTTCGACACCTAGCCTCCGCATTTCTTTTTTTCTGTAAACCAAGCCCTAAACACTGTTACTACATAAAACAATTTTGGTTCGATCTGTTAACCAGATAGCGACTTGGCCCAGCGGTTAGGGCGTAGGGCTGTGGCGCGAGAGGTCGCGGGTTCGAACCCGGGCGACCTCATTTCTTTCTGTTTTATTTATTTTTGCAATTTTGTGCATATTGGTCAACTAAAACTCGTTTAAAACAGTTTCTTATGAATGTGTAAACCCCTAAATCGTATCCTGGACTATTAAACCGTGTAAACCCGTAAAATTTTACGTTTTGAAACTAAAATATAGTTTTCTTAATATATTCGTATATGTTGAGCTAAAAATTATGGGTTTTCATAAACAGGAAAATATATATATTTTTCATAGATTGATATATAAATATATATCGTTGGTTTATTGAAACGATGCCATATTTTGTGTAAACTATATATATATATATATATATATATATATATATATATATATATATATATATATCTCATTGAAATCTAGTTAATAATATCATTTACGCGTGTAATCTTTATATATATATATATATTTATTTATTTTTGACCTTCAAACTTACAAAATATATATTATTGATATATAATATATTTTTCGCGTCCTTTCGATAACTGCTCGGATTCGGCAAACTTGCCATTCTCGACTTGTTTTGGACTTCACGATCATTCATTTTTCGTCGTTTACATTAGACTTAGTCGAACACACACTTATATTGTAATGCTCGTTAGGTGATTGATAGCTTTCGCAAGACCCGTTCTTGCTACGTGAATAACTGTTTATCTGGAAACTTTTGCTGTGCAACCTAAGGTGAGTTTCACGGCCCCATTTTACTGCTTTTAATCCTTTTGGGGGAGATTAACATGCATGAACTATACAACTGAGATAATTAGACTTTTATATATCACTTGAAGTACTTGAAGCACATATACAACAAAGTCCTTCCTATGGTACCGTTAATATTAATGACGATAGCGGGAAATATATTGTAGTACTACTGGGTCTGACAAACCCCACCCGGGTCAGTCGCTCTGGCACGATTGGATATCGAACGGGTGTTATATTCGTCCTAAACACAACAAGGCAAACTGCATAAACTGTAAACAACTGTTAGCTTCGGTGACCATCAACGTGCGAAGTTTCATGTATATAGCCTAGCTAGCTATTTGATATATATTAGTGATTATGCTCTTACAACTTGACTATTGTTGAATAGTCAATCTTAAACTCAACTTGATTGTTGTTGAACAATCAATTTTAAACTGAACTTGAACTGTCGATGAACAGTTGATTTACACTGAACTGGGACTGTTGTTGAACAGTCGATTTACATTCAACTGATGAACTGATTAAACCTGTGAACTCACCAACCTTTGTGTTGACACTTTTTAGCATGTTATTTCTCAGGTTGCGGATGTTCGAGTATCACGAGTACGCATGCATGAGTATTTGAAAACCCTTTTATTGTCTTTGAACAAGCCACGTCACCTTGGGTGATGGTGTTTTTACATTAATACTTTCATTGCATTTACGCTTCCGCCTTTGTAAAACTCTGTATTTATATTTTAATGAAATATACAACCTTTTTATTAATTACTGGTCGTTTGGTGTAACTAATGGACGGCGATCCTGGTTTGTCACGCTCCCTGCGGCGCGTTATCGCGCGTGGGATTTTTGGGGGTGTGACAGATTGGTATCAGAGCCATTGGTTACAGCGAACTAAGATTCGTCTTAGACTGTAACTGTTTTGCATTAGTTGCACTTAAACATTTTTCTCATGCATCGTGATACTCACTCCCGTACGCACTTGATTTACGATTTGTCGTTTACATCATCCAATCCCCTTATAGTCGCGACGAGGATCCGGTTGGTCCTGAGTCATTTTTTTAACTTCTCTAAGTGGTGTACCTCTTGGTTAGCATTCATGTACGACAAGACGTCGAATCAGATCGAATGATCACTTTTATACTTCTGACGAGCTGATTGCTACTCGGGATTATTCTGGATTGAACAACTAGGCGTAGTGCCCATACTATAGATATATACTGCATATGGAAGGTGGTGTAATACATCT
Source organism: Deinandra increscens subsp. villosa (assembly GCA_039602395.1). Classification (NCBI taxonomy): domain Eukaryota; kingdom Viridiplantae; phylum Streptophyta; class Magnoliopsida; order Asterales; family Asteraceae; genus Deinandra; species Deinandra increscens. Next base: position 5,819,844 of record JBCNJP010000008.1, read on the forward strand.
TCTTGTCCTTAAACCTCTATTTTAGCTATGGAGGTTTTTGTTATACCTGCCTTACGTATATCTCTAAACTCATCCGTTCAGAGATTGTTATCTCGATGTGCTGGTAGCATGATTATTTAGCTTCACTAGAGTTAGCAGGGTATGAATTCAAGTAGCTGCCTATGGGGCACTTATATCAACTTTCGTTATCCTGATCGTATTCACATTTGATGTGATCTCTTAGGATCTTTCCCTTCTCGATTTTATCGAGTTATACGTTGAAATAATACAACTGGAGTACAATTCTTATGACCCCAATGAAACCTGATGCGGGTCGACTGAAATTCCTTCTTTGTGTATCGGATTGCGATCATGCCAGTATGTGTGATAATTATTCTCTAACTTCTAGCTAAGCTAGGGTCATTGTGATAACCCTACTCAGATCCTATTGAGCTAAACTTCCGGCTGACTCACTTCGGGTGGGTCATTCCAATCTGAGTGAGCATTCTATTCATGATAACTTGTCTCATTAACAAATTCTGGTCAAGATAACCATGGGTTAGTGACCACACCACACTTGGTAGCTGAAGTAAGAGGAACTAGGGTGATCATATAAAGTAAATCACAGTTACGGGTGCACACGTAAATGTAATTTGCAGTGTATGGAAATCCTGGGAATCCGAAACGGCAAGCCGATGGTTTTAAAGGATGCAATCTCTTACCTTAACCCCATGACATCCGAATGTCGAGCATGTTCACCTCAACCGGATGGTTGAAAGTCCTCCATCCTTATCAACGCTATCACACCTGATCTGATCCCTTTATACTATTGGATTCTAATCTATTTGTAAACCTTACTGGAACATATTACGAATTTTGGTCCTGGTAGGACATCGTTTCACCTGATTCATTTTATTGACAAGTTCTTTTTTTTTCTAACTACGGACCCTCTCGACGAGACCTTTGACTGGTTTAAATTTATCTTGGATCCCAATCCTACCTTTACGACTTTACCTACCACATCAATCTATGGAACTTTACGATCATGAGACGATTTGGATATACATTCACCGGACGACTTCCCAGACCGCATTGGATAAACGAATTAATATAAAATATACTTCGCGAGCACTGAAATGTATTTCTTGGCTGAAAACTCCTGTGGAGTTCCCTCTGAGGATTCACACTGCTGATCTTATTGTGCGAACCAAAACTTGTTGCAAATAACAGCGTCGCGATTGTACAACCTGCTTGCCTCACCGCGAACATATTTTCTTTCTCTAATGGGGGTAATGTTAGTGAAAAACCTTCCTGATTTTCAAACTGATGACTTCCAGTTCCAATGTAGTGACTATTCCGACTGGCCTTTTGAACCTGTACGATTGATTTGTGTCCGCATGATTCGAACCTTTTACGATTTAACAACCAACGATTTCTAAGTCTCGCGCTTTTGTAATCCTTTTATGACTTGGGTGAGCTTTCAAGCTTAGAACCGGAAAATGTTACACTTTTGGTTAGCTTTTCAACTAGTTAACACCATTAATGATGAGACTACCTTGCGCCTCAATCACTGTAACAATACCAAGCTTTATATGGAAACTCTATTTGCACCCATCGAGCGTGAACTTCTTGCTACCGATAGCTAACTGTGCGATCAAACTATATTTACCCTTCTTACACATTGGGTACACCAAGTTATCCATACATTTTGTATATATATTCACGCTCCTCTCATAGCAACTATCGATAAAGTTCTGGTACGCGAATCCTCATCGTCATTTTCAGGAAACTTTCATTGATGAACCTCCAGTTGAACTTAAATCTTATGGCCTATTTAAAAATTTTGATCGTCTTGAATTTTGAAGCGTTATGATATTTGCACTACGCATGCCAACCTCTCGATGATCTTCGCTAAAATAGCAAACCTTACGCTTCTTACTGGTATTCTGAATGGAGACTCTTATACCATTTGTTTGCAAAACGTGTTGCGATTTCAATCTCTCGCCCTTTTTACACTCAAGCGTATGGGAAAAACTTGACGCCCTCTATTTCTGACAAAATATCCAATGTGGTGTAATGGTAGGTAGCTGGTACGTCTTCAAGGTGCTGGTAGTGTGGTGGGTTAGCTGCGGTACACCCTATATATAAACATTAGTGGCACGTTGAACGCGGGACCAGTATCGGACCAAGGATTGACTTTAAAGTCGTACACAAGAATCTCATTTTGAGAAACTCCATCTGAAGGGACTATGTCCTCGACGAAACTGTTCAAAGCTACTCACTCCGAGATTACAGATATCCCTTACGTAATTCTACCAAAAGAGGCATACCCGAAATAATCAAACTATGTGCTTTCGGTTGTCCAAGTCAAGAAGAAAACTCCCCTAAAACGAATTTCCTGTTACGATTCAAGTTTGATTTCTGACTCATATGAGCATCAACGTTTTTAAAATCTGAAATTTTTCCTCTTATGAATGAAAGACCGCATGACCGAATGAACAACTTCAACTTATTGGAAGCCTGTGTTAAGAAGTAGGTTGACCTTCGTTTAAGTGAAACTACTTCTAAATCGACTGTCCCTTTTGATAAACTTTCTGGCTATCACTAAAGAGACACCGTCCCCGATCCTTTTCTATGAAACACATGATTTGACCTCTTGATTCGTTGTAAACTTGCACTAAACCCTAACAAAATTCCTCTGTACGGATATCCAAAACCAAAACCGCTTTGAGTACCCCTAATGTTCAATGTTCGAAAGACGCACATTTATTTCAGGCTGACGTCATATAAAACTTTTAAACTCTATTTAAACCAATATTCTGGAAATAACGATTAATATCGCATGAAGTGCGAGAACACCAAGTGGATTGGGCACACTTGTGAACTTAAGAAATGAAGACCCCGCTTGACTAGATGGTTGCTCTATTTAGTTGTATAACCGTTGACTCGTTCTTCTCGATACCTATTTGCACGAATTCCTTTTCAAATCCTGTCAAGCATGCTAGATATTTCTCTGTGAATTTTGTACTATCATGAGCTTGATATCCCATCGCTAACTCGAAATTACAAACTAAGTCGTTGGCGCTTTCCCTCTCTTTGCTATTCCCCTGCTTGATGCCATGCGTAATCCTGCAAATCACTTTTCGATATGCGGTACCTAATAGTTACACTTTTATTTTGTTGGATCTTCCCTCTAATTGTTTGGATTCTTTAACAAGGTATAGTGCATGATGATATGTTGTATGATACTGAACTCTAACTTGAATTTGAACCTGATTGTTGTATGATACTGAACTCTAACTTGAATTTGAACCTGATTGTCTATGTGATTTCTTGAATAATTTGTAACAGAACTAAGTAATTCGTCTATAAAACATGCTGCTACGTGTTACCTTTAAAATGGCAGTGGGCTTTTGATTGGATTTCTCTTTAGACCTCGGTCCTTTTGTCACAGAATCAGCGTGTTGCCAGTTATATTTTAGCATGTGAGCAACTGTTGAACCATTTTAACGAGGATAAATAATATGTTTGCTTCTGATCATTCTCATGAAAAAATGTTTATAAAACATACGTGTTTATGCATGCTAAGAATTGAAAATCTAATCCTATGTTTAGGGTACCTAAAATTGATTAATCATTGAAGTGCTGGTTTAAAC
>JBCNJP010000008.1:5823978-5851978 GCA_039602395.1 Deinandra increscens subsp. villosa
ATATGAATATATACTTCATGTAGGATCACAGTTATGAGTGAAATGGAGGTCTGCAATGATTCATTGAAGATGTGTAAGTTATTATAGATGAAAACTGGTTAACCATCCTGAGGAACTTTAGAAATCTAGTTTATCCTGAAGAACTCTAGTTCATCTTCTCTCAATACTCATGAACTCTTCTTCCTGAGGAATTGCAGTTCTTCCGGCTTTGATGTTCTTCCAATTTAGAAGTAAAATTTATCCTATTTATAAATCATCTTATCCGGCCCACCATGTCAAAATGCCAACATATACTAACATAACATATGAATATATATACTTCATGTAAGATCACAGTTATGAGTAAAATGGAGTCTGCTATGATTCATTGAAAATGTGTATGTTATTATAGATGAAAACTGGTTAACCATCCTGAAAAACTTTAGAACTCTAGTTTATCTGGTTCATCCTGAAGAACTCTAGTTCATCTTCTCTCAATCCTCATGAACTCTTCTTCTTGAGGAATTGTAGTTCATCCGGTTTGTTCTTCTTCCAAATTACTTAAGAAGTAAAATTTATCATGTTTATAAATCATCTCATCCCACCATATCAAAATGCCAACATATACTAACATAGCATATGAATATATACTTCATGTAGGATCACAGTTATGAGTGGAATGGAGGTCTGCAATGATTCATTGAAAATATTATAGATGAAAACTGGTTAACCATCCTGAGGAACTTTAGAAATCAAGTTTATCTGGTTTATCCTGAAGAACTCTAGTTCATCTTCTCTCGATACTCATGAACTCTTCTTCCTGAGGAATTGCAGTTCTTCCAGTTTTGATGTTCTTCCAATTTAGAAGTAAAATTTATCCTATTTATAAATCATCTTATCCGGCCCACCATGTCAAAATGCCAACATATACTAACATAACATATGAATATATATACTTCATGTAAGATCACAGTTATGAGTAAAATGGAGTCTGTTATGATTCATTGAAAATGTGTATGTTATTATAGATGAAAACTGGTTAACCATCATGAAGAACTTTAGAACTCTAGTTTATCTGGTTCATCCTGAAGAACTTTATTTCATCTTCTCTCAATCCTCAAGAACTCTTCTTCATGAGGAATTGTAGTTCATCCGGTTTGTTCTTCTTCCAAATTACTGAAGAAGTAAAATTTATCATGTTTATAAATCATCTCATCCCACCATATCAAAATGCCAACATATACTAACATAGCATATGAATATATACTTCATGTAGGATCACAGTTATGAGTGAAATGGAGTTCTGCTATGATTCATTGAAAATGTGTATGTTATTATAGATGAAAACTTGTTAACCATCCTGAGGAACTTTATAAATCTAGTTTATCCGGTTTATCCTGAAGAACTCTAGTTCATCTTCTCTCGATACTCATGAACTTTTCTTCCTGAGGAATTGCAGTTCTTCCGGTTTTGATGTTCTTCCAATTTAGAAGTAAAATTTATCCTATTTATAAATCATCTTATCCGGCCCACCATGTCAAAATGCCAACATATACTAACATAACATATGAATATATATACTTCATGTAAGATCACAGTTATGAGTAAAATGGAGTCTGCTATGATTCATTAAAAATGTGTATGTTATTATAGATGAAAACTGGTTAACCATCCTGAAGAACTTTAGAACTCTAGTTTATCCAGTTCATCCTGAAGAACTCTAGTTCATCTTCTCTCAATCCTCATGAACTCTGCTTCCTGAGGAATTGTAGTTCATCCGGTTTGTTCTTCTTCCAATTTACTGAAGAAGTAAAATTTATCATGTTTATAAATCATCTCATCCCACTATATCAAAATGCCAACATATACTAACATAGCATATGAATATATACTTCATGTAGGATCACAGTTTTTGTCACACCCCCAATTTCCACAAACGGAGTATAACCGTGTGGGGTGTGATCCAGACCAGGATCCCAGACTTTAGTTACAACCAAACCATAACAGAGTTTATAGGCAAATCATAAAGTTTAAGTTACAGTCCAAAATAGTAAGTTTAACAGTTCAGCGGAAGCATAAATAAAGTTTGCAGTTATGGTGTTACAAAACGATGGATTTAAATATTTGAAATTTCCGGATTTTTCAAAAGGTATCCATGGGAAGTACTGCCGCCTCCGGTGCTGTCCATGATCCTCCTAACGACCTGAAAAGAAACCAACAATCAAGTGTCAGCCAAGGCTGGTGAGTTCACTAAAGCAGTCTACCCGTCACAAGTAGACCTAATGTTTATGAATAAAGACAGGTAAAACACAATCAATATCATAAGACCAGTAAAATTCCATATCGTAGGTAGCTAGCCTATAGTTATGTACACCTGAATGGTTCGTAACCGAAGCTGACAATGTTTTGATAGGGAATCCCTATGAACCTTGCCTTCCCGTGTCTTGAAGGATCGCGGAGGGTAGGCTAACATTGGTCTCAGTCCGACCGCCAGTCGGGAGGGTGCATCCTGTGCACCGCTGAGCGGGGGTGTCAATCCCCAGTAGTACTACTCAATATTACCTCGAAACTGTATATTAACGGCTCGAATGTAAGGACTTTTTAGTAAATAAGTTCAATCCAGTGTCACATATGATATTATGTCGGAAACTTACCCAGTAAGATACACCTTACCGTTTGGGTCACCATCCTTACCGGAAGTAACCACTTGCGCGTTATCGTCCCTGAATGGGCATAACAATAATATAAATGAACTCACCTTAGGTTGCTCGGCTTACTCTTCAATAAACCCGATTATGATTGCTAACGAGGACCTAATAATCACATTAAGGTCTTAGGTGTAAGGTTGTGTTTAAAACTACTAGCACGTTGGAAAAACACGACACGACATAACGACACACGACACCGATGGTTGATCATACACAAGGGTTCATATACATCAGAAGTTAAAGCATGTATCATCATAGTATAATCATGCAAGTTATGGCATATCATTCAAGTAAATTGCACAAGTTCGGATTCTGGTCACAATTTCGCTAGCAGTTTCGCTAGGCAGTTTCGCTGTGTGCACGGGCAGCACTTTCGCTAGGCAATACCCGATGACACAGTTTCGCTAGGCTAGTTTCGCTCGAAACTGTTGGCACAGTTTCGCTAGCCTAGTTTCGCCCGAAACTGATTTGAACTTTCGTTCAGGAAATTTCGCTCGGTAGTTTCGTTCGGACAGGTCTGGTTGGTTTGCCCGGCGACACTACAGTTTCGCTACATAGTGTCGCTGGATGAAGATATACATAATTTCGCTACATAATTTCGCCTGATGAAGGCACAGTTTCGCTAGTCGCTAAAAAAACCCGTAAATTTGACTAAAAATCTTTCTAACAGCTTCTATACCTCATGCAATTCGATATCTAGCATACCTAAACGTTTACCAACATCATGGGAGCAATTTTAACACCTTAAACATGGTTTCTAGTCATCAAATCACCAAGAACGCATTTTTACATAAAGTGACCTAACTAGCATGGATCTTCATATTGACATGGCAAGTTACAGAATTTACGTTATGTCTAGCATCCCTAGGCATTATAGCAGAAGCATACACATTTGCATGTAGGTTAGGCCATCTTTTTAAGCAAAGCACAAAGAGTAGCATAGAAAGAGTGGTCTTGGGGACTCACGGTTGATCTCCAAGCTCGAATGGATGATGATTTTGGGCTGGGATCACGGCGGTTCGTGCTGATTCCTTGCTGGCCAGAAAGCTCGAGAGAAGGAGAGTGCAGGAGTGTGTGTGTAGTGAGGTGTGAGTAAAAGAAATGAGAAGGTTAGGCTTTGGGGTTTCTATATATTGGGGGCTAGTTTCGCCGGCAGTGTCGCTGGCTGTTTCGCTGGCAGTTTCGCTAGCTGTTTCGCTGGCAGTTTCGCTAGCCACGCGAAACTGGTTCCCGAAAACCAAACGTCTTAGCTACCGGGCGAATCTGTAATTTCGCTCGATAGTTTCGCTGGCCACCAAAAAGGGGCCAATTTACATTCTAAGTAAGATGAACACGATTTCTCGATAAATCACATAAATGCACAATTAAGTAAATAAGTAAGTTGCATTGCTTCACACAGTGGTAATAAGTAACTAATCATATAACACATATGGACGGGTTCGGTGATCAACCAAAGGTCGTGGACGTATCCGGTCTAGTCAAGTATTAGTTACTACTTGTAATGTGACTAACGGAGATTGCCTAACGGAACTAATGGAATTAACGGAAAAACTTAACGGAGTTAACTTGAGAGGTTACAGTTGTCACAGTTTTGAGTGAAATGGAGGTCTGCTATGATTTATTGAAAATGTGTATGTTATTATAGATGAAAATTGGTTACCCACCATGAAGAACTTTAGAAACGTAGTTTATCCGGTTTACCCTGAAAAACTCTAGTTCATCTTCTCTCAATACTCATGAACTCTTCTTCCTGAGGAATTGCAGTTCTTCCGGTTTTGTTGTTCTTCCAATTTAGAAGTAAAATTTATCCTATTTATATATCATCTTTTCCGGCCCACCATATCAAAATGCCAACATATACTAACATAACATATGAATATATATACTTCATGTAAGATCACAGTTAAGAGTAAAATGGAGTCTGCTATGATTTATTGAAAATGTGTATGCTATTATAGATGAAAACTGGTTAACCATCCTGAAGAACTTTAGAACTCTAGTTTATCTGGTTCATCCTGAAGAATTCTAGTTCATCTTCTCTCAATCCTCATGAACTCTTCTTCTTGAGGATTTGTAGTTCATCCGGTTTGTTCTTCTTCCAATTTACTGAAGAAGTTAAAATTATCATGTTTATAAATCATCTCATCCCACTATATCAAAATGCCAACATATACTAACATAGCTTATGAATATATACTTCATGTAGGATCACAGTTATGAGTGAAATGGAGGTCTGCTATGATTCATTGAAAATGTGTATGTTATTATAGATGAAAACTGGTTTACCCTCCTGAAGAACTTTAGAAATCTAGTTTATCCGGTTTATCCTGAAGAACTCTAGTTCATCTTCTCTCAATACTCATGAACTCTTCTTCCTGAGGAATTGTAGTTCAACCGGTTTTGTTCTTCTTCCAATTTAGAAGTAAAATTATATTCCTATTTTTAAATCATCTTATGCGGCCCACCATATCAAAATGCCAACATATACTAACATAACATATGAATATATATACTTCATGTAAGATCACAGTTATGAGTAAAATGGAGTCTGCTATGATGCATTGAAAATGTGTATGTTATTATAGATGAAAACTGGTTAACCATCCTGAAGAACTTTAGAACTCTAGTTTATCCAGTTCATCCTGAAGAACTCTAGTTCATCTTCTCTCAATCCTCATGAACTCTTCTTCCTGAGGAATTATAGTTCATCCGGTTTGTTCTTCTTCCAATTTACTGAAGAAGGAAAATGTATCATGTTTATAAATCATCTCATCCCACTATATCAAAATGCCAACATATACTAACATAGCATATGAATATATACTTCATGTAGGATCACAGTTATGAGTAAAATGGAGTCTGCTATGATTCATTGAAAATGTGTATGTTATTATAGAAGAAAACTGGTTAACCATCCTGAAGAACTTTAGAAATGTAGTTTATCCGGTTTATCCTGAAGAACTCTAGTTCATCCTCTCTCAATACTCATGAACTCTTCTTCCTGAGGAATTGCAGTTCTTCCGTTTTGTTGTTCTTCCAATTTAGAAGTAAAATTTATCCTATTTATAAATCATCTTATCCGGCCCTCCTTATCAAAATGCCAACATATACTAACATAACATATGAATATATATAATTCATGTAAGATCACAGTTATGAGTAAAATGGAGTCTGCTATGATTTATTGAAAATGTGTATGTTATTATAGATGAAAACTGGTTAACCATCCTGAAGAACTTTAGAACTCTATTTTATCCGGTTCATCCTGAAGAACTCTAGTTCATCTTCTCTCAATCCTCATGAACTTTACTTCTTGAGGAATTGTAGTTCATCCGGTTTGTTCTTCTTCCAATTTATTGAAGAAGTTAAAATTATCATGTTTATAAATCATCTCATCCCACCATTTCAAAATGCCAACATATACTAACATAGCTTATGAATATATACTTCATATAGGATCACAGTTATGAGTGAAATGGAGGTCTGCTATGATTCATTGAAAATGTGTATGTTATTATAGATGAAAACTGGTTAACCATCCTGAAGAACTTTAGAAATCTAGTTTATCCGATTTATCCTGAAGAACTCTAGTTCATCTTCTCTCAATACTCATGAACTCTTCTTCCTGAGGAATTGTAGTTCAACCGGTTTTGTTCTTCTTCCAATTTAGAAGTAAAATTATATTCCTATTTATAAATCATCTTATCCGGCCCACCATATCAAAATGCCAACATATACTAACATAACATATGAATATATATACTTCATGTAAGATCATAGTTATGAGTAAAATGGAGTCTGCTATGATTCATTGAAAATGTGTATGTTATTTTAGATGAAAACTGGTTAACCATCCTGAAGAACTTTAGAACTCTAGTTTATCTGGTTCATCCTGAAGAACTCTAGTTCATCTTCTCTCAATCCTCATGAACTCTTCTTCCTGAGGATTTGTAGTTCATCCGGTTTGTTCTTCTTCCAATTTACTGAAGAAGTTAAAATGTATCATGTTTATAAATCATCTCATCCCACTATATCAAAATGCCAACATATACTAACATAGCTTATGAATATATACTTCATGTAGGATCACTGTTATGAGTGAAATGGAGGTCTGCTATGATTCATTGAAAATGTGTATGTTATTATAGATGAAAACTTGTTAACCATCCTGAGGAACTTTATAAATCTAGTTTATCCGGTTTATCCTGAAGAACTCTAGTTCATCTTCTCTCGATACTCATGAACTTTTCTTCCTGAGGAATTGCAGTTCTTCCGGTTTTGATGTTCTTCCAATTTAGAAGTAAAATTTATCCTATTTATAAATCATCTTATCCGGCCCACCATGTCAAAATGCCAACATATACTAACATAACATATGAATATATATACTTCATGTAAGATCACAGTTTTGAGTAAAATGGAGTCTGCTATGATTCATTAAAAATGTGTATGTTATTATAGATGAAAACTGGTTAACCATCCTGAAGAACTTTAGAACTCTAGTTTATCCAGTTCATCCTGAAGAACTCTAGTTCATCTTCTCTCAATCCTCATTAACTCTTCTTCTTGAGGAATTGTAGTTCATCCGGTTTGTTCTTCTTCCAATTTACTGAAGAAGTTAAAATTATCATGTTTATAAATCATCTCATCCCACCATTTCAAAATGCCAACATATACTAACATAGCTTATGAATATATACTTCTTGTAGGATCACAGTTATGAGTGAAATGGAGGTCTGCTATGATTCATTGAAAATGTGTATGTTATTATAGATGAAAACTGGTTAACCATCCTGAAGAACTTTAGAAATCTAGTTTATCCGATTTATCCTGAAGAACTCTAGTTCATCTTCTTTCAATACTCATGAACTCTTCTTCCTGAGGAATTGTAGTTCAACCGGTTTTGTTCTTCTTCCAATTTAGAAGTAAAATTATATTCCTATTTATAAATCATCTTATCCGGCCCACCATATCAAAATGCCAACATTTACTAACATAACATATGAATATATATACTTCATGTAAGATCACAGTTATGAGTAAAATGGAGTCTGCTATGATTCATTGAAAATGTGTATGTTATTATAGATGAAAACTGGTTAACCATCCTGAAGAACTTTAGAACTCTAGTTTATCTGGTTCATCCTGAAGAACTCTAGTTCATCTTCTCTCAATCCTCATGAACTCTTCTTCTTGAGGATTTGTAGTTCATCTGGTTTGTTCTTCTTCCAATTTACTGAAGAAGTTAATATTATCATGTTTATAAATCATCTCATCCCACTATATCAAAATGCCAACATATACTAACATAGCTTATGAATATATACTTCATGTAGGATCACGGTTATGAGTGAAATGGAGGTCTGCTATGATTCATTGAAAATGTGTATGTTATTATAGATGAAAACTGGTTAACCATCCTGAAGAACTTTAGAAATCTAGTTTATCCGGTTTATCCTGAAGAACTCTAGTTCATCTTCTCTCAATACTCATGAACTCTTCTTCCTGAGGAATTGTAGTTCAACCGGTTTTGTTCTTCTTCCAATTTAGAAGTAAAATTATATTCCTATTTTTAAATCATCTTATCCGGCCCACCATATCAAAATGCCAACATATACTAACATAACATATGAATATATATACTTCATGTAAGATCACAGTTATGAGTAAAATGGAGTCTGTTATGATTCATTGAAAATGTGTATGTTATTATAGATGAAAACTAGTTAACCATCCTGAAGAACTTTAGAACTCTAGTTTATCCAGTTCATCCTGAAGAACTCTAGTTCATCTTCTCTCAATCCTCATGAACTCTTCTTCCTGAGGAATTGTAGTTCATCCGGTTTGTTCTTCTTCCAATTTACTGAAGAAGTAAAATGTATCATGTTTATAAATCATCTCATCCCATTATATCAAAATGCCAACATATACTAACATAGCATATGAATATATACTTCATGTAGGATCACAGTTATGAGTGAAATGGAGGTCTGCTATGATTCATTGAAAATATGTTTGTTATTATAGAAGAAAACTGGTTAACCATCCTGAAGAACTTTAGAAATGTAGTTTATCCGGTTTATCCTGAAGAACTCTAGTTCATCTTCTCTCAATACTCATGAACACTTCTTCCTGAGGAATTGCAGTTCTTCCGTTTTGTTGTTCTTCAAATTTAGAAGTAAAATTTATCCTATTTATAAATCATCTTATCCGGCCCACCTTATCAAAATGCCAACATATACTAACATAACATATGAATATATATAATTCATGTAAGATCACAGTTATGAGTAAAATGGAGTCTGCTATGATTTATTGAAAATGTGTATGTTATTATAGATGAAAACTGGTTAACCATCCTGAAGAACTTTAGAACTCTAGTTTATCCGGTTTATCCTGAAGAACTCTAGTTCATCTTCTCTCAATCCTCATGAACTCTTCTTCTTGAGGAATTGTAGTTCATCCGGTTTGTTCTTCTTCCAATTTACTGAAGAAGTTAAAATTATCATGTTTATAAATCATCTCATCCCACCATTTCAAAATGCCAACATATACTAACATAGCTTATGAATATATACTTCTTGTAGGATCACAGTTATGAGTGAAATGGAGGTCTGCTATGATTCATTGAAAATGTGTATGTTATTATAGATGAAAACTGGTTAACCATCCTGAAGAACTTTAGAAATCTAGTGTATCCGGTTTATCCTGAAGAACTCTAGTTCATCTTCTCTCAATACTCATGAACTCTTCTTCCTGAGGAATTGTAGTTCTTCCGGTTTTGTTGTTCTTCCAATTTAGAAGTAAAATTTATCCTATTTATAAATCATCTTATCCGGCCCACCATATCAAAATGCCAACATATACTAACATAACATATGAATATATATACTTCATGTAAGATCACAGTTATGAGTAAAATGGAGTCTGCTATGATTTATTAAAAATGTATATGTTATTATAGATGAAAACTGGTTAACCATCTTGAAGAACTTTAGAACTCTAGTTTATCCGGTTCATCCTGAAGAACTCTAGTTCATCTTCTCTCAATCCTCATGAACTTTACTTCTTGAGGAATTGTAGTTCATCCGGTTTGTTCTTCTTCCAATTTACTGAAGAAGTTAAAATTATCATGTTTATAAATCATCTCATCCCACCATTTCAAAATGCCAACATATACTAACATAGCTTATGAATATATACTTCATGTAGGATCACAGTTATGAGTGAAATGGAGGTCTGCTATGATTCATTGAAAATGTGTATGTTATTATAGATGAAAACTGGTTAACCATCCTGAAGAACTTTAGAAATCTAGTTTATCCGGTTTATCCTGAAGAACTCTAGTTCATCTTCTCTCAATACTCATGAACTCTTCTTCCTGAGGAATTGTAGTTCAACCGGTTTTGTTCTTCTTCCAATTTAGAAGTAAAATTATATTCCTATTTATAAATCATCTTATCCGGCCCACCATATCAAAATGCCAACATATACTAACATAACATATGAATATATATACTTCATGTGTTGATACCTGAAATGTGCGTCGTGTGAAGTATCGAACGAAGACCAAGTTCAAGCCAATATAGGGTTGGCCGAACTAGGTCCGAACCTGAAGTTCGGACCGGCCGAACCTGGGGTTCGGTGGGAGTTCGGCCGATCGGGTATATATAGTAGTTTGGTCTTTGTATTTAGGGGTTCTGAGCGTGTGAGCAAATCTTAAGTGTGTGTTTCTGAGTGTGTTTCTCTGTGTCAATTCTCTGTGTTTTCACTGGCTGTAATTGTTCGTTTTAATCAATAAAACAATCGGTTATTTACGTTTCGATGTCCGATTAGCTAGATCGAGTATACGATCCGATGCTCACGCATTTTCAAGTGGTATCAGAGCTTTCTGGTTCACTCTACTGATCTGTGGTTGCTATTCTCGGATTATTGAGCGTTTTTGAAGTTTTCTCGAGTTTTATTACGTGTTTTCTATCATTTTTGACGTGTGTTTTGTGTCAAAATTGTTCCTAAACCATTTCCTATCGACTTTTCTGATCCACTATATCGAGTTTCATCAAAATCAGTTCGTTTTCACGAGTTTTCGAAAAATGTCTTCGAGGTTCGGAGGTTACTGGGCAAGCTCGGAGTAACCGCTCCGAACTTGAGGTTCGGAGGTGACTCGGAGTGCGTTCGGCGAGAGTTCGGTGGTGTATCGGTCGAGGTTCGATGAGATTTGAGGTTCGGAGGTAGATCGGAGTCTACATAGGTTCGGAGCTCGTTCGGTGAAGGTTCGGAGGTGTTTAGGTGAGAGTTCGGAGCTAGTAGTTGATTCGAACAAGGTTCGGAGCTCGTTCGGAGTCTAATTTAGGTTCGGACTAAGTTCGGAGTAGGTTCGGACGGCAGACTAGGTTCGGAGCAAGTTCGGAGGACAGAATTTTTCAAATTTTCAACGATGTCGGATTTTCAAGCGTTTGCTGCAATGCAGAGTGCAATGCAAACTATGCTCAATTTTGACAATGAAATTGGAACAAGTCAGAAAGTTCCCAAATTGTTTAAGCTTGAAGATTACCAAAATTGGAAGAAACGATTTTCTGCTTATATTAGCACGAATGACATTGATCTATGGATTCCAATTCGAAAGTTGTATGAACGACCAATGGAAGATGGAGATCTTAAAGAAATTCAAGACTTCGATGGTGATGAAAGAAAAAGTTATGAGCTTAAAAAGAAAGTTTATGGTTATCTTACTATGGCTTTACCTACTGAATTGCTTCATCAATTTAGTACTTGCAAGAAATCTAAGCAATTGTGGGATGCCTTATCCGCAAGATGTGAAGGAAATGCTGATTATAAGAAGAGTCGAAAGAAAGTCTTGAACAAAGAATTTGATAATTTTCAAAATTATGACAATGAAAACATTACTGCTCTAGTTTCAAGATTTTCACATTTGATTAGTGAATTGAAGGTTGTTGGAATTGAAAAATCTGATGCAGATGTAAAGGAAAAGATCATGGAAGCATTACCTGAAAAGTGGGAAAATTATGTTTTGTTACTACTCATGACAAGGATTATTCTCTGACATTTCACGAGCTTACTGGAAAACTTCATGCTCGGAAATGGAAATGTTAACAAAGAAGTCAACGCTACTTCAAATCCTGAGTTTATCATGGAAAATAGTGCAAGCATGAGTGCAAAGTCTAAGCCAAATCAGAATACAGCACCAAGTGTTGCTTTTATAGCTGGAGCTTCAGGAAATTCTGATAATAATTCTTCAAGAGGTTGCAATTTTACAATTCCAAATTTTTCAAGTCAAAATGCTTTTTCAGCAGAATCAACCGATGATTGTGCCAAAATGATTTCTGCATTGATTTCATCATCTTTTGGATTGATTCTAAAAAATGTTGCTGATGCAAAGTTAACCAGTGAGGATCTTGATGCTCTTGATGATGATCAACTAACCGAATTGGATGTATCTTGGCAATATGCTATGTTGTGTCAAAGATCTAAAAGATTTTTTAAGAAGCATGGAAGGAATATTTCTGGTGATAAGTTGGGTTTTGACAAGTCCAAATTAAAGTGTTATAAATGTTCACAACTTGGACATTTTGCTAAAGATTGTCATCAGGCACATGCAAATAAGTCTGTTGTTCCTATATCACCAAAGCCTGGTTTTACTCAACCATCTACTAGTAACACAAGCAAGACCACTGCTTTGATTGCTCAAAATGATGGTGTATATGATTGGGGTCAACAATTTGGGTATGATTCATCAGCTTTAATAGTTACTCATGTTCAACAAGAAGATTACTGTGTTCAGATACTAGTTCAGATACTAGTTCAATACCAAGTTCGTATGCATCTGCTGAAAACTTGGAGAGTTTGATGAAGGAAAATGTTTTGTTGATGAATAAAGTTCAACAATTGACTGAAGAATTTGAGGTGATTAAATCTGAATTGAAGATTTCTAAGGAACGTGAAAAGGGTTTGGTTTTGAAGAATGAGGATTTGATTACTGAAATCAAAATGTTGAATGAAGTTTTAGAAGTATTGAAGCAAGATAAGAAGAATGCTGAAACTTCGAAAGCTGAAATTTGTGAAGAAAAGGGTGAGTTAGTCAAAGAAGTGAAGAAATGGAAGGAAGAGGCAAAAGATGCTGCAAATGATTTTTAGAATTTGTTTGATAAATCCAAGATTAAGCTTGATTTGCTTACTAAGCGTGCTGAAGAATCTGATGCTAAAATCAAAGCATATCAAGTTGATATGGAAAAGTTGTTGGATGACAAGCGTGAGTTGGTTAGGGTTAACAAGGTTCAAACTGCAAATCTGGAAATTCAAAAGAGAAATGAGAATAAATTGAAGAAGGAGCTACATGAAGGACTTGACAATCTTCGCTTGCAAAAGTTTGAAACTCATAAAGTTGCCAAGCGCTTGATTGCAAAAGAAAAGGAATTTGCAGAAGCTCAACAGCAAATTTCTGATCTCAAAATTCAAGTTCTTGATGCTAAAAGATTGCTCAACAATGTTTCCAATTCACAAGTTTTCACAAGCTTCTTAGCAAATGATGCAAATTTTGAAAGGATGTTTGATAAAACTGCATCACCCCCTGCTCATATCAAGGAAGCTGTCAAACAAGTGAAGGAACAGGTTGATGATGTTGATTATTCAAAGATATCATCTTCTACTTCAGAAGAAGTCAAGGTTGTAAAGCAAAAGAAAAACAAGAAAAACAAGAAAAGGGTCTTGAATTCTGAGATTCCTCCAGCACCAAAGTTTGTATCTGGTTCGTCGTCTGCTGATAATGAGAAATCGGCTACATCAAGTGACAAGATTCAGTATCAAACAGAATTTGATGAGACAATTTTCTATGAACAAAAGAAAATTCACTGATGTCAAAGCTGAATTCACAAGGTTGGCTAAGAATGGACACCAGAGTTCAAATTCTGAGGAGCAGATTTCTGGTAAACAAGTTGGTTTGGGATTTCAAGAAAAGCATGTTCAAGTTGAGAAGGGTCCAGCATCTAAATCATCAAATCTAACGAAGCTTAAAATGAAGCAAATGAAGAAGGATGTGTTCAAAGCAGACAAAGTTCAACCTGAAAGGTTTTATAAGCTCAAAGGTTCTGAACAGTTATTTTCTGACAAGGAATTTCCTCTTCACTACGTGGATGCTCGGAAAATTTCTGAAGTATTTGTGAAGGCTGAAATGTCTTCTGCAAGTTCTACAATCTCGTAGCCCAACTTCTAAATGGGTGCATGATCATCGTCATCAGGTATATGATTCTCATTCTGATCATGTTAGAGATATTCATGTGTGTTCTTCGCAGGTACATCAAAGATGGGATAAAACGACAAGAATTTGTTATATTTGCCGTCGCCCAGGGCATATGGCAAAAGATTGTCCCTCACCTGCTGATTCATCACAAAGATTTCATAAGAAATCAGTTTTTGGTAAATCTGCCAACAAAAAGTTCTTTGATGAAAAAGGCAGAGTTTTTGATGAATTTGAACCTACATTCTTTCAAAAACAAAAACGTTTTGTTCCAAAGTTTTCAAAGGATCAAAATGTAGGTTCATCATCACAGTCACCTGTGACTGTTTCATCGAAAACTGAATTACCAAAACAACAGGAATGGAAACCTAAGGTGGTTTCAAAGCAAAATCAGGACACTGGTCGACCAGAAGCGATTCGCTTCGGGTCATTTGTGAACTAATCAGGTTGTCCAGTGTGCAGGTACTTCTAGAAGACCTATCGACGATTGAAAAGTTGTTGATGGAGGAGTATTCTGCTTAATTTAAATTTAATGACAAATTTTTCTCATATGCAAATTTTCTGAATTCTAAAATCTGAAACATATCCGTGTTGATTGATCAATTTTCTTTGCTTACAAGTTTTTCTCAAAAAGCCAAAAATAGAGTCTTGTTTTTGTGTAAAATGAAAAATCCAAAAATAGAGTTTTCATTTTAAGGGGGAGAATTGTAAGTAAGGGGGAGTATTTGAGAAAATGCATGGTATGGGGAGAAGGTGAATACATGCAAAATATATAATGAAGGAAGGTGAATACATGCACAATATAAAAATTGTGGGAAATTGATCATTGGGAAATGATGGTACATTGGCATACGTATCTGACTCATGGATAAAGTAGATGAAAGGGCCATAAGATCATTGTTTGATGTGCTTGGTAGGCTCGACAAATCAGAAAGTATTCAGATGTGATATACATTAAATGCTAATGCTTGACCAAGTGGACAACATCTTGATGCGTATTTCATGACACAAAAAGAAAAATAAGTGTGACAATAGTAATGAGAAGTCACTGTGTACACATGTGTTCATTTTGCAAAGATTTAAACTTGTTTGATTTTCTTTATTTTGTCAAACGATCGGACTTTCTCTGCGTGTCGAAAGACCGACCTGATCGTTGTTCGTTTGACGTTCTGCTTTATTTTCTTTGGTGTTTCGTATAACTCATCGGACTTTCTCTGCGTGTACGGGAGTACCGACCTGATTGTTGTTGAGTTATACAATTTCAACTTGTTTTATTTTCTTATTTTGTTAAATCCGAGGCCTTATCTGCGTATCGAAAGATCGACCTTAAGGTAGACGATTTAACGTTCTTATTTCTTTTTGCATGGAACACAGTTGACTGTATCATGAAAAATATTATGCAATGTGAAATTTCACAAGTGCAATCACACAAAAGAAAAAGAAAGACAAACAGAAAATGTCTGAATATGTCTGATAGTGTGGGGTACACTGGTCAAAGCAAATCTAATCAATACCTTAACATATCCAGATGTTATGAGTATGATTCTGTCTGAGCTTAAGATGGACAAATTATACCAGCAATCGACATGACTTGTGTGCTTCAATTAATTGAAATTGAAGTGTAGTTCAGTGCGTTATGATCAATATGATCCCATATAGTGATCTTTCTCATACCAAAAATAGCGTTTGATTCTGTATTGCAATTTCATTTCATATCAAGAAAAGTACAAAAAAATTTGGTGTGTTTTAGCATAAATTTGAAAAATCAAAAAGATTTTGGGTGTGTTTTAATATAAATTTTCAAAAAGCCAAAAAGATTTTGTTTCTGCTTTATTTTCGATCTGATCAACACGTGATATAAAATCAATTTTCAAAATCATATCTTGGAGTCTCGAAGAGACGTTTTTGCACCAAGATTATTTAAGTGTTAATGCAGGATGCTGTCGTGCAAGCTATCACAACTTCAAGTCTTCTGAAGCTGTTGATAAAGACCAGAGATATTCTAGATATCATCAAGTATTCAAGATCAAGCTACGATTGAGTTGAGGAGGAGTTTGTTCGAAGATTCATTTCATTGGATAAACGGATTCTTTACTTGAGGGGGAGCTTGATTGAAGATACATATTTGATGATGTTGAGAAGAAAAGAGAAGAGATACTGCACACGACGAGGGGGAGTTTTGTGACACCCGAGAATTTCAAGGTTAACTTCCGTTAGACAAATCCGTTAGTTACGTTATAAGTGTTAACTTAAGTAACTAATGCTTAACTAGGCCGAATACGTCCACGACCTTTGGTTGATCACCGAACCCGTCCATATGTGTTATGTGTTCATCATTGATTGTCTTTATGTGCAATGTGATTTAAATACATGACTTATTATTGTGAATAGCATGATTAATTGTAAATACTTGATTATGTGAAAATTGCCTAAATTTGGTAGTCAGCGAAACTACCGAGCGAAACTACAGATTCGCCCGGTAGCAGGCTAGACTGATCAAAGTACCCGAGACCAGAGCTAGTTTCGCCTGGCCAGCGAAACTGCCAGCGAAACTAGCCTCTGATATAAATAAACTTAATAAACCCTAGTAGCCTCATTTGCCTCATTTCACAACAAACACACACACACACTCTTTTCTCCTGGAGATTCTGGTCAGTCGAGGTTCACACCGAGTTGTCGAGATCTCAGCCCCAAACCATCATCTACCAAGCTAGGAGATCGAACCGTGAGTCCCAAAAACCTCCATTTTGTGTTTTATATGTGTTTCTCTTAAAAAGCATGACCAAACCTTCATGATATTGCTTGATCTTCTGTAAATATGCTTTAGGATGCTAGATCTATCATAAAGTTGATGACTTTACGTTTAAAATCCAACCATGTTAGGTGATCTATGCATCATTTTGGTCATTTTAGGGTTTTGAACTTATTTTGGTGATTTGATGATGAAACTGCATGTTAAACGTGTTAAAGTTGCTTGATTTATGTTGGTAAATGCCTATGAATGCTAAATAATGAATTGCATGTAAGATCAGAAGCTGTTAGGTTGATTTTTAGGCAAATCCGTATGTTTTTCGCGACCAGCGAAACTGTCATGTTCTCTGGGCGAAACTAAGTAGCGAAACTATATCTCCTTCCAGCGACACTGACCAGCGAAACTATAGTGTCGCCGGGTAACCTGACCAGACCAGCTCGAACGAAACTACCGAGCGAAATACCTGAACGAAAGTTCAAACCAGTTTCCCTGCGAAACTAGGCTAGCGAAACTGCGTCAGCAGTTTCGGGCGAAACTAGCCTAGCGAAACTGTGTCACCGGGCATTGCCTAGCGAAAGTGCTGCCCGTGCACCTAGCGAAACTGCCTAGCGAAACTATGCTAGCGAAACTAAGACTTGACCTAAAAACCAAACTTGTGAAATTTGCTTAAGTGTTATGCCATGACTTACATGATTATGCCATGATGAAACATGCTTGATATCTGATTTATATGAACCCTTGTTTATGATCAACCATTGGTGTCGTGTGTCGGTATGTCGAGTCATAGTTGCAACGTGCTATGTTATGGGCCATAGTGACGTTAAGTAAAGATTAGACACGAAACTAATACTTAAGACCTAAACGTGTTCTAGGTCTTCGTTAAACAACAATATTTGGATTACTTGAAGTGTAGCAGTGCAACCAAAGGTGAGTGTCACTAACCCGCTTACTGTGAGTCCGTTTGGGCCACACCGAATAACTTAACGAAAAACAATGCTGATAAACTCTAGAGTGCTAGGCACCTACCAATGAACAAGAGAACTCGGGATGCTCGGCACCCACTTGATGAACTGAAGTGTTTTATGGGAAACACTTGTGTACTACAAACAAACTATTTTTCTGAAACAAAACTGAAAACGTTTTAATATGGCTAGTGTAGGTTAAAGTCTGAACCACATGATATCACATGTTTTCTAAGGATGCCTTATAACTTAAAAGTCCTCAACTTAATTGTGCCATTAATTTGTGAAAGCGAGGGGATGTTGGGTAGATCTACTGGAGTTTGACAAACTCCGCCCCGTGGCACGGGGAGTGCACGGAGGAACAATATCAGCCTATTTGACCGTGGTCCCGAGGAGGACACGGGGGAGGCAAAAACCGCGATGACGTATGTCCGCACCGTACGGGATGGCTCGGCCCCCACAAAATAAGTCAGCTTTGGTACAAACTTCCTTAGAGCATGGAACAACGGATTAGCTACCCGCGATATCGGTTGAGTCCTTTAACTTTACGGAACTAGTACATACCCGATGACGTAGGTCACGGACAAACCACTTATAAACTGAGAATTAATTACGAGCATTGCTTTTCACAAATAAATAACTTGTAAGTATACCTTGACACGAATTATGATTATGAGACCGGGCCAATGCATGACAAGCCCACTGTGAACTCACCAACCGTTAGGTTGACACTTGCGTGGTTTAAACTTTTGCAGATCGCTAAGGAGTATCCGCTGGAGGTTGGCATGGCACAGAAGATGTTTACTTTTATTTAAACTAAATTGGGGATTTAAAACAACATTTATGTAAAGCACGTGGTTAGTGCTAAGGACAATTATTTTTCCGCTGCGTATGTAATTTAAGACTTTGATTTATAACTTGTGTTTGAACTAACCCTGATTCGTTTAGTATTTGTAACTATGGTTGTGGATCCTGGTTTGCTCACACCCCTCGACGGTATAAACTCCGTTAGTGGTATTTTGGGGGTGTGACAGATTGGTATCAGAGCCATAGGTTGCAGAGAACTGGAATCATTTTTGAAAACGATTTGGAAACTGCAACTTGAAAACCTTGGTTACAAAACGAAACAAACAAATTCCCAAAGACAAAATTTTTACGTGCCAACCTGGGATACTCGCTCTGCTGTGTAAGTAAAAGCTTAGTACGTACAGATATATGTATATATATATATAATAAGTATATATATAGACCGTGTCTAAGTAGTCTAACGGAAAGACCTTAGGAAATTTTCACACACGAATACGAAATGCGACTGCGAATACGCACACTACTCTGGGGAAAGCGACAACGAAACGATGCTACACGCTACGTCCTGATTTCTACTACGACGACTACGCCGACGGTGACTTTATGGGAAGCCGACCTTCGACGATAGCACTCACGACGTACTCCGACGACGCCTCCATTATGCACAAAATTTTTCTGGACTAATAGAGGGATAACGGGAACTGGCTAATATACATATTATGGGATATGTATAGAATATAACTGTGACTGAACATTGGCTACTTTAACTGTTCAGCAAGATGTCTGGAAGAGGAAATGGAAGAGGCAACATAAGCATGACGCCTGCACAGCTGCAAGCAATGATTACTGAACATGTGCAAGCCGCGGTGGCAGCCGTCCAAGCTGCATATGCCGCACAGGGTAACTATTATGCCGGTTAAGGCACAAAGCAATTATATCATGACCTGTTTAATTTTAAAATCCGAACTATTTATGCATCAGGAAACCAGCACCACTGCACGTTCAAGTCCTTCATGGACTGTAAGCCGATGACATTTTCCGGCGAAGAAGGAGCTGTAGGACTCCTTAGGTGGATTGAGAAGTCCGAAAAGGTTTTCTCCATGTGTAACTGCCCAGCTGAAAGCAAGGTGAAGTTTGCTACTGGTACCTTCGAAGGAGCTGCACTCTCCTGGTGGAACGCTGAAATTCAGATGGTTGGGCTAGACGCGGCTAATAACATGCAGTGGGCAGCATTTAAGGAGCTGATCATGGAAGAATACTGTCCACGTGACCAAGTCAAGAAGCTTGAGGGTGAATTCCTGAATTTGAAGATGTCTGGGTCTGAAATCGAGCAGTACACCGCACGATATCATGAGTATGAGGTCCTATGCCCCACAATGGTCGATGCTGAGTTCAAACGCATTGAGCGTTATCTGGAAGGCCTCGCGCCTCAAATCAAAGGATTGGTGACTGCCAGCAACCCCGCGACCGTACAGCAAGCCATTCGTTTGGCTCACAAACTTACTGATCAAGAGGTCGAGAAAGGTACTCTACCTGCGAAAGTCACTGAAAAGACTGCCTTGAGTGGCAAGAGAAAGGCTGATGATGAAGCTCCTGAAAACTCGATGAATGTTCAGAGTGTGGGTAACAGCACTGGGAGGTCTTTCAACTCCCAAAGCCAAAGCAAGAGGTCCGGGAATAACAGTGGTAACTACCGCCAGGGCGGAAATGGTCAGAGCAACTACAGGGGTAACCTACCCATGTGCAACAGATGCGGGAAACATCATGCTGGGATTTGCAGAAAGAGTCTGAGCTGTGAAAGGTGTGGTAAGGGAGGCCACGAAGCGAAGGACTGTTGGGCAACTTTACCCGAGCAGCAAAACCGCCCCAGAAGGAACAGCAACAATCAAGGGAACAACTATGGGAACAATCGGGGCAATGGAAACAACGGTCAGAACCGCAACAATGAAGCTCCCAGGGGAAACGGTAACGGGAATTGTTATGAATGTGGTGCTCCAGGCCACATTAAAAGAGACTGCCCTCAGCTAAGAAGACAAGGGAACGGAAATCAGGGAAATAACGGTGGGAATGGTAACGGTGGAGGTAATGGTAATGGGAATGGCAATGGTAATGGTGGAAATGGTAGAGGTCGAGCTTTCGTCATGGGCCAGGGTGAAGCTCGCAATGACGCCAACGTGATTAATGGTAAATTTATTTTGAACGGTTTCTTTGCTACTGTTTTATTTGATTCTGGTGCTGAAAGAAGCTTTATTTCCACTAAATTTGCTAGACTAATTAATGCTAAACCGATTGCCCTAGACGCTAAGTATGTGGTAGAGCTAGCTAATGGTAAACTTCATGATACGACCCAAATAGTTAAGGACTGTAAGTTGGAACTAGCTGGCCATACATTAGGAATCGATCTTATGCCTTTCCCGATTGGTAGTTTTGACGTCATAGTAGGAATGGATTGGTTATCCGAAAACCGTGCCGAAATTCGGTGTCAAGAGAAAGTGGTTCGTATCCCACTCGAAGACGGTAAAGTATTAACGGTTCAAGGTGAGAAGGGTGGAACAGTCACCGGCATTATTTCATTCCTTAAAGCTCAGAAATGCCTCCGTAAGGGTCACTTCGCGATTCTTGCAAACGTCACTGACACGACACATCCCGAGCGCAAAATTGATGATTACCCGATAGTTCGCGACTTCCAAGATGTATTTCCTGAAGATCTGCCTGGCTTGCCTCCATTTCGACAAGTTGAGTTTGGGATTGATTTAGCTCCAGGTGCCGCTCCGATCGCACGCGCACCTTACCGATTGGCTGTAAGTGAACTCAACGAACTCTCCTCACAACTGCAAGAGCTACTCGACAAGGGGTTTATTCGTCCAAGTTCGTCTCCATGGGGAGCACCGGTATTATTCGTTAAGAAGAAGGATGGAACGTTCCGAATGTGTATCGACTACCGAGAGCTTAACAAAGTTACGATCAAGAATCGGTATCCACTTCCTCGAATCGACGATCTCTTCGATCAACTGCAAGGTTCAAGCTACTACTCAAAGATCGATCTACGGTCTGGATATCACCAACTTCGTGTTCGTGAAGAGGATGTTCCTAAGACTGCTTTCAGAACTCGATATGGTCATTACGAGTTCTTAGTTATGCCATTTGGGCTAACTAATGCACCTGCTGTATTTATGGATCTGATGAATCGAGTGTGCAAACCGTACCTCGATAAGTTTGTGATAGTCTTCATCGACGATATTTTGATCTACTCCAAGTCAAAGGAAGAACACGAGGAGCATCTGCGTCTTATATTGGAATTGCTCCGCAAGGAACAGCTTTATGCTAAGTTTTCGAAATGCGATTTTTGGATTCGCGAAGTCCAGTTTCTTGGACACATTGTCGATAAGAATGGGATTCATGTCGACCCTGCTAAAGTGGAAGCTATCAAGAATTGGTCTACCCCAAGAGCGCCGACTGAAATCCGACAATTTTTAGGACTTGCCGGATATTATCGAAGGTTTATTAAGGGTTTCTCTCAAATAGCTCAACCCTTAACAGCCTTAACGCACAAAGGAGTGCAATACAGATGGGGTGAAAAAGAAGAGCGCGCGTTCCAAACGCTTAAAGATATGTTATGTTCGGCTCCAATTCTCGCGTTACCCGATGGAATAGACGATTTTGTGGTATATTGTGACGCATCAATCCAAGGACTCGGTTGCGTGTTGATGCAACGAGACAAAGTGATTGCCTATGGGTCCAGGCAACTAAAGGATACTGAAAAGAATTATACAACGCATGATTTGGAAATGGGAGCCGTTGTCCATGCACTTAAGATTTGGAGACATTACCTATATGGAACAAAGTGCACAATATTCACTGATCATAAAAGCTTACAGCACATCTTTGATCAGAAAGACCTTAACATGCGGCAAAGAAGGTGGGTTGAACTACTGAACGATTATGATTTGGCAATTAAGTATCATCCTGGAAAAGCCAATGTTGTGGCTGATGCCTTGAGTCGAAAAGAGCACGAAAAGCCTCGAAGGGTACGAGCGCTACAACTTACTATTCACACGGGATTGCCGGATCGAATCCGTGACTGCCAACGAGAAGCTTTGAAAGCAGAAAACTTCGCAGCTGAAGCACTGCGTGGTGTAGATGGCCATTCTGAAGTTAAGTCCGATGGACTCACGTACTATAATGACAGAATCTGGATTCCTTTATTTGGAAATCTCCGTGAGCTCGTGATGGACGAGGCTCACAAGTCAAGATATTCGGTGCACCCTGGATCAGATAAAATGTACCAGGATTTGAAGAGTCTTGTATTGGTGGCCGAATATGAAAGCCGACATTGCTCGATATGTGGCTAAGTGTTTAACCTGCTCAAGAGTCAAGATTGAATACCAAAAGCCTTCTGGTTTACTGCAACAACCAAAGATCCCAGAATGGAAATGGGAGGATATCTCCATGGATTTTGTAACGGGACTACCTCATCGATCAAATCAACCGGATGCGATTTGGGTTGTCATCGATCGATTAACCAAATCTGCACATTTTATCCCGATGAAGGAAAGTGATAATATGGATAAATTGACAAAGCTGTACATCGATAAAATTGTGAAGCTTCACGGTGTGCCTAAGACTATCATTTCTGATCGAGATCCTCGATTTACTTCCCGGTTATGGCAATCAATGCAGGAAGCATTGGGAACCCGACTAGACATGAGTACAGCTTATCACCCGCAGACTGACGGTCAGACGGAACGAACGATTCAAACCTTAGAAGATATGCTCCGAGCTTGCGTCCTTGACTTTGGGAAAGATTGGGAGACTCACCTTCCACTGGTGGAGTTCTCTTACAACAATAGTTATCATTCAAGTATAGGTGCTGCACCTTTTGAAGCACTTTATGGCAGAAAATGTAGATCGCCCGTGTGTTGGGCTGAAACGGGTGAGAAAGGACTCACTGGACCGGAAGTTATCCATGATATGACCGAGCGAATTATTCAAATCAGGCAACGGCTAGCTGCAGCGCGTGATCGACAAAAGAGTTATGCCGACAAACGCCGAAAACCTCTAAAGTTTGAGGTGGGTGACAAAGTATTGTTGAAGGTATCTCCCTGGAAGGGAGTGATACGCTTCGGGAAGCGTGGAAAGTTAAATCCTCGCTACATCGGTCCGTTTGAAATTATTGGGGAAGTAGGCCCGGTGGCCTACCGACTTCAACTCCCTGCTGAACTCGATGGAATTCACAACGTGTTTCACGTTTCCAATCTAAAGAAATGTCTGGCTGAAGACATCGAAGTAATTCCTCTGGAGGAATTGGAAATTGACGAACATCTGAGATTTATTGAGCAACCAGTAGAAATCATGGGACGCGAGGAGAAAGCCCTCAAACGTAGCAAGATTCCGATCGTCAAGGTGCGATGGAACTCAAGGCGTGGACCTGAATATACTTGGGAACGTGAGGATCAGATGAAGAAAAAGTATCCTCACCTGTTTGAGCAAACGTCCACGGAAACTCAAGGTATGATTTAATTTTGGGGACCAAAATTCCTTAACAGGAGGAGGATGTGACAACCCTAAAACTTTTTGCTTTCTTTCCCCAGCAACGATAGCAACGACGACAGCTGATGCTGCGAACGCTACGACACAAGAATAATTTTCGGGACGAAAATTCCAACTTCAGGGGAATGATGTGACACCCGAGAATTTCAAGGTTAACTTCCGTTAGACAAATCCGTTAGCTACGTTATAAGTGTTAACTTAAGTAACTAATGCTTAACTAGGCCGAATACGTCCACGACCTTTGGTTGATCACCGAACCCGTCCATATGTGTTATGTGTTCATCATTGATTGTCTTTATGTGCAATGTGATTTAAATACATGACTTATTATTGTGAATAGCATGATTAATTGTAAATACTTGATTATGTGAAAATTGCCTAAATTTGGTAGTCAGCGAAACTACCGAGCGAAACTACAGATTCGCCCGGTAGCAGGCTAGACTGATCAAAGTACCCGAGACCAGAGCTAGTTTCGCCTGGCCAGCGAAACTGCCAGCGAAACTAGCCTCTGATATAAATAAACTTAATAAACCCTAGTAGCCTCATTTGCCTCATTTCACAACAAACACACACACACTCTTTTCTCCTGGAGATTCTGGTCAGTCGAGGTTCACACCGAGTTGTCGAGATCTCAGCCCCAAACCATCATCTACCAAGCTAGGAGATCGAACCGTGAGTCCCAAAAACCTCCATTTTGTGTTTTATATGTGTTTCTCTTAAAAAGCATGACCAAACCTTCATGATATTGCTTGATCTTCTGTAAATATGCTTTAGGATGCTAGATCTATCATAAAGTTGATGACTTTACGTTTAAAATCCAACCATGTTAGGGATCTAGATCATTTTGGTCATTTTAGGGTTTTGAACTTATTTTGGTGATTTGATGATGAAACTGCATGTAAACGTGTTAAAGTTGCTTGATTTATGTTAGTAAATGCCTATGAATGCTAAATAATGAATTGCATGTAAGATCAGAAGCTGTTAGGTTGATTTTTAGGCAAATCCGTATGTTTTTCGCGACCAGCGAAACTGCATGTTCTCTGGGCGAAACTAAGTAGCGAAACTATATCTCCTTCCAGCGACACTGACCAGCGAAACTATAATGTCGCCGGGTAACCTGACCAGACCAGCTCGAACGAAACTACCGAGCGAAATACCTGAACGAAAGTTCAAACCAGTTTCCCTGCGAAACTAGGCTAGCGAAACTGCGTCAGCAGTTTCGGGCGAAACTAGTCTAGCGAAACTGTGTCACCGGGCATTGCCTAGCGAAAGTGCTGCCCGTGCACCTAGCGAAACTGCCTAGCGAAACTATGCTAGCGAAACTAAGACTTGACCTAAAAACCAAACTTGTGAAATTTGCTTAAGTGTTATGCCATGACTTGCATGATTATGCCATGATGAAACATGCTTGATATCTGACTTATACGAACCCTTATTTATGATCAACCATTGGTGTCGTGTGTCGGTATGTCGAGTCATAGTTGCAACGTGCTATGTTATGGGCCATAGTGACGTTAAGTAAAGATTAGACACGAAACTAATACTTAAGACCTAAACGTGTTCTAGGTCCTCGTTAAACAACAATATTTGGATTACTTGAAGTGTAGCAGTGCAACCAAAGGTGAGTGTCACTAACCCGCTTACTGTGAGTCCGTTTGGGCCACACCGGATAACTTAACGAAAAACAATGCTGATAAACTCTAGAGTGCTAGGCACCTACCAATGAACAAGAGAACTCGGGATGCTCGGCACCCACTTGATGAACTGAAGTGTTTTATGGGAAACACTTGTGTACTACAAACAAACTATTTTTCTGAAACAAAACTGAAAACGTTTTAATATGGCTAGTGTAGGTTAAAGTCTGAACCACATGATATCACATGTTTTCTAAGGATGCCTTATAACTTAAAAGTCCTCAACTTAATTGTGCCATTAATTTGTGAAAGCGAAGGGATGTTGGGTAGATCTACTGGAGTCTGACAAACTCCGCCCCGTGGCACGGGGAGTGCACGGAGGAACAATATCAGCCTATTTGACCGTGGTCCCGAGGAGGACACGGGGGAGGCAAAAACCGCGATGACGTATGTCCGCACCGTACGGGATGGCTCGGCCCCCACAAAATAAGTCAGCTTTGGTACAAACTTCCTTAGAGCATGGAACAACGGATTAGCTACCCGCGATATCGGTTGAGTCCTTTAACTTTACGGAACTAGTACATACCCGATGACGTAGGTCACGGACAAACCACTTATAAACTGAGAATTAATTACGAGCATTGCTTTTCACAAATAAATAACTTGTAAGTATACCTTGACACGAATTATGATTATGAGACCAGGCCAATGCATGACAAGCCCACTGTGAACTCACCAACCGTTAGGTTGACACTTGCGTGGTTTAAACTTTTGCAGATCGCTAAGGAGTATCCGCTGGAGGTTGGCATGGCACAGAAGATGTTTACTTTTATTTAAACTAAATTGGGGATTTAAAACAACATTTATGTAAAGCACGTGGTTAGTGCTAAGGACAATTATTTTTCCGCTGCGTATGTAATTTAAGACTTTGATTTATAACTTGTGTTTGAACTAACCCTGATTCGTTTAGTATTTGTAACTATGGTTGTGGATCCTGGTTTAGCTCACACCCCTCGACGGTATAAACTCCGTTAGTGGTATTTTGGGGGTGTGACACGATCCGATGCTCACGCATTTTCATCAAGTAAGATCACAGTTATGAGTAAAATGGAGTCTGCTATGATTCATTGAAAATGTGTATGTTATTATAGATGAAAACTGGTTAACCATCCTGAAGAACTTTAGAACTCTAGTTTATCCGGTTCATCCTGAAGAACTCTAGTTCATCTTATCTCAATCCTCATGAACTCTTCTTCCTGAGGAATTGTAGTTCATCCGGTTTTGTTCTTTTTCCATTTTAGAAGTACAATTTATCATGTTTATAAATCAACTCATCCCACCATATCAAAATGCCAACATATACTAATTAACATAGCATATGAATATATACTTCATGTAAGATCGCAGTTATGAGTGAGATGGAGGTGTGCTATGATTCATTGAAAATGTGTATGTTATTATAGATGAAAAGTGTATGAATAAAACTATAACACCTATCATGTTAACATACAAACTGGAACAACTTTTCCAATTGTACACAAATACGGGGATCAACTCTTCTTCCAGCCAAGTTCATCCGGTTCGCATCTTGTTCTCCTCTTCAATAGCTTGTAACCGAAATTTAGCCTTGTGAAATAGGAGACTTTCATGAAAGGTCCGTGTCATTATTCTGCTCTCAGTATCACCAATCATGACAATATCTCGTATCTCAGCTTCAGAAAGCCCATTTAGAGCATCTTCTAGGCTTCTAATTGTCTCGCCATGTTCACTGGTGAAAATGTGATACATGCATGTTTCTTTCTTATACTCCTAGTTGGTCACCTGTTTTCTCTTAACCACATGAAGCCTGTTAGTTATCATTATTAAATTAATTCGGTCTTTGTCAGCCTGGCTCCATTCTGGATCTGGAACTGTACTATGCGTTGTGAATGACCCATCAGCTCTATAGACTACCAACTTTCCATCCTTATCAACTTCAACCATCGAAACAAGATTGTCAATGCTGCGTTGTGTGGCTTCATCTACTTCCTCGTATAAGTCATCCAAATACATCTTTATCCTCAGCATTAAGGGGTCCTCTTATGAACACGTACCCTTCATATCACAACGTAACTGTCTAACATCACCCAAATCATGGTCAGTGAGGTTGTACATAGCTTCTTCAGTTGTAAACTTTATTACCTCATCTGACCTGGTTGTGAACAGGTATACTTTGGCTTGATCATCATACCTCCAGGAGATGAGTCTTCTCCTTTCAGCATGGACATCTCTGTATTCATCCTCCTCATTGATCACTTTTCATTTTCCCTTCTTAGCCACTAACTTCATTCTCTTGGTGGGGAGTTTTTCTGGAG
>JBCNJP010000008.1:5852478-5884934 GCA_039602395.1 Deinandra increscens subsp. villosa
AGGAAAAATGGACACTATTAATCCTAACTATTCGATATTGGACAAAAATAATCCTACCTATTTTTTTGGACAATATTAGTCTTATAAATACACCATGTTTTTTCTAATAATCTTTTCCGTTAAAAAATTAACCCCGTTAGTTTGTGATGACGTGGAGGACCAAAACTGTCATTATTCAAACTTGTTTCTATTTAAAAAACTTGGGGGACCAATGTTGCCATTATGTAACTTTATTTAAATAAAAAAAACAAAACAAAAAATCAGCCCCTTTATCTCCGGCAAAACCCCCCACCGGTGACCCCCCCTCCGTCGTTCCACCTCCGGCATCATGTTTTTCCATAAACATACAAAATTTTCTAGCTTTAGAACCACATCTCCTTACCCTATTTTTCACCGCTCCATCTTTCTCATTGCTCCATTTCTGCTTGCTTCATCTTTTTATTCCGACTACAAAATAAGAGAGAGATAGAGAGATGCAAAATCCAACTCGTGTGTTCTAAAATCAAAATCCAACCCCAAAAATAGAAAACAGAGCAGCATTCTCTGTCTTCCAGGCTGCTGTTTTGTTTTTCTGCAAACAAGAAAAACAGAGTACATGGAGAAGATGCGAATTCTCCCGGAACTATTGGCGGGTGACATTACAGGACAAGTTATATTGATATTGGGTCAGGTGAAGGTGTGGTTAATGGTGCCATTTCTGAGAATTTTCATGTACATTAATCTGGCCATGTCTCTCATGCTGTTCATAGAAAAGGTTTACATGGCGCTGGTGGTTGCAATTAACAAATTGTTTGGTAAAAAACCAGAACAACGTTACAAATGGGAGCCATTCGAAAAAGAAGATGATGTTGAGCTGGGTAGCTCTGTTTATCCTATGGTTCTCGTTCAAGTTCCGATGTTCAATGAAAGAGATGTATTGTTTTTCCACAGTTATTACTCTGTTTCTGTTCAATGAAAGAGATGGGATGCCGGAGGTGGAACGACGGAGGCGGGGGTCGCCGGTGGGGGGTTTTGCCGGAGAAGAAGGGGCTGATTTTTTGTTTTGTTTTTTTATTTAAATAAAGTTACATAATGGCAACATTGGTCCCCCAAGTTTTTTAAATAGAAAAAGTTTGAATAATGACAGTTTTGGTCCTCCACGTCATCACAAACTAACGGGGTTAGTTTTTTAACGGAAAAGATTATTAGAAAAAAACAAGGTGTATTTATAAGACTAATATTGTCCAAAAAAATAGGTAGGATTATTTTTGTCCAATATCGAATAGTTAGGATTAATAGTGTCCATTTTCCCAAATATGTAATATTTGGAAAATTATGAAGTTAAATATGTGGGTATTATATAAAATAGTTAAGAGATATAAAAATTAAAATGAGATCAGTAGCATTTATGATGAAAATCACCAAATCTAGTCATAAAAACCTAGAGTAAAGAAGTGGTGATAAATGTAATGATTAAAGATGTGACTTGTAAAGCTTTAAATACATTAAATGTGTGAAAAATGAGAAAATAAGTCAAAAATCCGAAAAATTTGGTTGGGACAGTAAGAGAACTTTAGTTATCAGTAGTAATGAGTTATAAAATTTTTCTAGAATTTTTGGAATTTATTTAATAATTAAAATAGAATTTATATGCTTAAAATTAGCCAAAAATGCTTAAAAATAGAATAAATTGGTGGAAAAATATAGAAAAATTTAAGAACATATTTTAGACAGTAGACAACTAATATAAGTGAAAATAATTGAAAACTTAGAAGAAAATGGTACCCGAACCCTTAAAATGATAAAATTAAGCATCAAAACGGGATAATTCGGTAAAAATTTGGTGTAAAATATAAAAACAAACGAGATCAGTAACCAAAGGGTTTAAAAACAGATTATTTATGATTAGGAAACATATAAAAATATTGGAAAAATAGAAACTAGAATATAGAAGGAATATGAGCTAAAAACCGTTATCGAAAAGACGTAAAAACAAGTTATTTGGCTAGAAATGAAGGAAAAATTTGGAAACATTGTGTTATAAAGTTAAGAATAATAATAATCAAGTAAATAGAATATAATGGGCCTTAGGATAAAATTTTATGACCAAAGGTTAAGTTATTATGCCTTAAATTGTAGAAATTAGACGACTAAGGGCAAAATCGTCATTTTGCCGAATACTTTAGAAATTCAGAACTTGACACATTAGCTAGAAATACCTAAACTAATGTGATATTAATGGAAATAGGACCGAGGCTTTGAAAATTCACACATAGAGACACAAATTGCACAACCAGGCAAAGGTGAGTTTCACTAACTTAATGCCCCAATTTAATTTGATATATTTTGTTGAATATTTTGGGCTTATTATGATTGAAAATGCATTTTGAATTGAATGAATTGACTGAGAATATTATGGGTACGAAATTGAATGTGGGTGTCGGCGCATGCTCATAAAAAGATGAGCCAGGCCTGAATTTGGAATTTGGAATTTGGAATTTAGAACAATGCCTTCTAGACCATTAAAGCAGCGTGAGATGTATTAGTAGATTCTACTGGGGTTGACCACCCGCTCTCACTGATCAGTCGCTCTGGTCGTGAAACATGGTGAGAAATACGATCGAACATAGGTCTAGTTTTGATCTAGAGCTTACGTTCAGTTTGTGCATCGTAAACCTAGCTAGTTTACGAAACCATATTATATTCTCCATTTGGATTCACTCCCTAGATTCACAAAGTTGAATAAATGGGACTAAATAATAAAGTGGAAACAAAAACGTTTTCATTAGTGAACTCACCAACCTAGTGTTGACATTGTGGTTTTTACTATTTTTCAGGTAACTAATGGGGTGCTTTGACGTGTGGATCTGGGTGTACGTGGGAGAAATCGTGCTATGCTACCACGTGTTTATTATGTTTTAGTAGTTGTGAAATGTATGGGGACCTAACTATGAGATAGATAATCTATCTTATCTTTTGTAAAACACTTAGGGGTAATTAGTGTACCCCAATTTTGTAAATGAAAAGTGTTTTTATATAAAATATGTTTCACTTACCAAAACTGCTAAAACTATGGGTTATTTAATTAATTACTACCACGTAAGACTTCCGCAACATATTTAGAAAATAAACGAAAAATGGGATGTGACATTGATGATCCACCGATATGGGTTGAGGTTGGAGCTCCTGCGAGGAGGAGGATTCCGCAGAGGGCTGAGAGGCCTCCGGTTGATAGACCCGTTAGAGAGCCGAGAGCTGAGCCGTTGACGTTGGATGCTGTTAGGGATGAGATAATTATGAGGATGGATCTGTAGGATCGGGCTATTATGGGTTTGTTCATTGCTCAGGGCTTCGAGGTGCCTGATTTCTTCCGTGAGCCTGAGGTTAGGGATGACGAGCCTGATGATTCTGATGATGATGCTGAGGAGTAGGGAGTTGGATGACGTATTTTAACAGCAGCAGCCATTTTGATCGGTTATTTCACATCCTTGTTTTTTTTCTTTATTTTTGGTTTTATCATCATGGTCTGTACTAATATTATAATATTTTGATACTTGGGGAATTTGTACGGGGTTAGTCGGTTGGGTGGTTTGTTTGATATCTATATATGCTGTTGTGATTTTAGTTTACCTTGGTTGTTAGAATTTGGTTGCTTAGTCGCCGCTTTCGTCCGTGACGATGTTTTTATGCACTTTTGGAGTTAGAGAATTTCGATTTCACGTTTGAATTGGAGGGCGAGGAATATGACTATTTTCATTCATGCCGATTCAATCAGGGGAGTCTGTTCCATTTTTCTGTTCTTTTATTTTTGAGTCTTTCTTCTTTTGTATGTATTTTATTTTCTTCTATTTTATTTGTCTTTTATTTGTGTATGTCGTTGTTTCTCGGTTCACATTAGGGACAATGTGAGTTTCAAGTGTAGGGATGGGGAGACTACGTGTCGTGTCTCGTTAGTTGAGTCAGTCTTAGTGTGTTTGTTTAGAGTGTGAGTTTTGTTTGAAAAAAAAATGGAAAAAAATGTTTTTGATTAAATCTGCAGATAATAATCGGAGATGATAGGTAAAACCGAGGATTGGTTGTTTGATTAAGGGCTTAAATGATAAATATAATTGAGAGTTGAAAGCATTGTCGGTTAGTGAGGTATTGGTAGGCCCAGCTGACTTCGTAAAGCTTAATTATCCCATTGTGTTTATTGTTGTATAAATATGTAAGTAATCACTCTGTTAGTGGGTTCCCATTTTAGGAGTGATAGGAATACTGAAACTGATGATTAGGAGGAAAGAGACCACTTTAGGCTAGATACTTCTATGTCCTTAGAATAACCTGGCACACCAATGCGAGGGCACCCCATTTTTCCATCATGAGCATATTATGTAATAAATTGGTTAATACTTTTAGAGTGAAGGGACAAAATACTCATATACAAACTAAGGATAGTATCTCGTGGTGTGTGTCTCTGATGATGTTCTGGATCTCGCGGGCAAAATACCCACGTATGATTTTGGGGATAGTATCTCAAAAAGAATACCTCTAATGATGTTCGTTGGTAATCTTAGTTAAAATTGACCAATTACAAAAAAATAAAAAATGTGGAAAAAAGGGAAAAAAAATATAGTAAATTAGAGAATAAATGCTCAAAAGTTTCACATAAATTCCATTATTCTTTGGACATCTTTGTATCTGATTTAAAGGGGGTGGGAAAAATCAAAAAAGTTATATCTTTATTACCCTTTATTTGGACTGAATATGATTCGGGATTAGGTTGAACTTCATCTCTCTAGAGTGGGACACATAGGCAGACTGAAATGTATCTGGTAAATTATAAACACCTTGGGGGCTCAAAGGTCAGTGGTTGGGTTTAATCGGATCGAAATATTGATAATCGCTACCGGAATGTAAGTAGGCTAATTGAATTAAAATTGATGAAATCGAAAAGGTTAGAAGCCAATTACTCAGGTTAAGATTCCAATTACAGGTTTTTTCGGGGACGATTCTGCTAATCGCCTGCTAGGCACGGCCCGTGCCCGATTCCGGATTTTGCCTATAAATACCAGCCAAAGCCTCCTATCTTCCTTAGAATCTCAACTTAATTAAATTTCGATTAAAGTTTGTCTATGAACTACTCGTCTTCTGTTAAGCAAATCTTTAAAGTCATGATTATGCTCGGCTAAACTCTTATACTCACTTGAGGGAAACGAACCTTTGGTGGGTTGGTAAAATGAGTTTATGTGTTCACCTTAAGGTGGGTACGAATGACTTTATGAAAACTCTTCTAAATTGAAAGTTTATTGTTAACCTTTTTAAACAAACGTGCCTTGCATATATATTGTAGACCATTTAAGGAGTTGAAAGCTCATCGGTCGGACTTGTGACACCGGACGATGCATGATCCTATATGCTGACTGGCACCCCATGCAAAGCAATACGGTCGTGAGTTTATGTCTATGTAAACAAACACAGATTTCACGTTAACTACGGCATGAAGGTATTGGTTGGAATTGGGGTTAGTAATACTTTGTCACTTCACAAAAGTTGGTGAGATATGGGATAGTGAACTTGGCTCTGGTTACTACCGCCCATATTTACGCGAAAGCGGTGTATGGAGGAGACGAACCTTAGTCCCTTTTAAAGATGTTTTTCATAATAAATTAATTCGATGAGTAGGTTGTTCCCCTGATGGTTCATGAAAAGGTATTCAAGTGTAACGGCACCGACGACACATCGGGCCCTACAACTATATGTCATTCACGCTCACTTTGTATGTTGCTTCCAGAGCGGCCCGCTCGAGATCTATACGTGGAGATCGAGAGGAATGCGAGACAGGGATCCAGGCTGAAAAGTGACCCTCCTCACCTGACAAGTAATAATATTAAGGGAAACATATAAATAAGCAGTTTACTAATGTAACCTCTGGTATGTCCTCTCAAGTGATATTAACCTCTGATTGATTAAAACATAAAACCCGTTTTATTTATTTTCTTTTCATATTTTATTCTATTAGTTTAACTAACCCCTAAACTACCCTTTTAAACCTTGGTTAGACGTTAATAAAGGTAAAGTATCAAGAGCCTAATTGCCCTTGTGTCCTTGGACGACCTCGGTTTCTTACCTTTGCTATACTCGCCACGATGGGTGCACTTGCCCGTGGTGTATGGTGATTGTTAGTTATTGAGTTCTATAAATTTAAAAGATTGAGCAATAGTGGTGTCGAACTTGACCCATAGTTGTTATATCCGTATATACACCATACCGCACACCATTTAGCTTATGCGAATTTTTTTAATCAAGCACACCTTGAAAAGGATGGCGCGATACAGTACAAAAGAGAGTAACACAAACCTGAGTATGTATATCACTATCTTTCTAATCCCATAAACGAGTATTGAATCAATAGGCACACAAAGAACAAAAAACACAATATCAAACAGGTAACTATAAGAAACATATAAACTAAAAGGAAGTAATTATACAACAAAAGAATATGACACATACATGACTATGTGACAGCAGGGATATTTGAGATGAACGTGATTGTAGCGCGTCGCAGGTACATAAAAACAACACCTATATATATGTGAACTATCAAATCACATTGAAAAATAATATATATTTAAATATATAAAAGGGTCTCAATCAACGTTAGGGGTTCTACACTTCTACTAGAAATACACAAATACATTTTGAGCATAACAAATTAGAGATATAAGCTGTTAGAAATGGATAGTGTCAAATATTAATTACAGTCTTCGTTTTCAACTACGGTATCCACAAACATATATAATCTATACTACTATATAAGTATATAACGCATATCTTTAAAACTCTTAAAAATAAGGGGTACAACGCTAAAAAAACATCATGTACAAGCTTACCAAGCTTGATCACTTCCGTATCAACCATCATGGTTTCCTTTTGAACTAACCATCATGGTTTCCTTTTGAACTGAACTCAATCTTAGTTTCTTTTGGCGGCCCTTTAAAAAAATTAAAGTTTGAAATCTCACGCTCCTCCTTTAGAATCGATCTGACATTGATCGGTAAAACAAAATTGAAATCAATTGAAATCTCACGTTTTCCATCTTATCACTCCACTCCCCAGCTCTCTCTAAACATTCATCAGAAAAGCCTCTTTACAATTATTTCATTGATTTATGTAGATTGATTAAGGTAAATGATTATGTGGTATGCGAATAATCTTGCCTTAACTCCTATTTGGATGGTAATAGTTTTCAATTTTGACAATGGAGGTTTGTTCAGGTAACTTTGGTTCTCTGCAATTCTCAATCTCGCTTGGTACTCTTCTAGATAACTTTTGGCTTTTGGTTTTGATTGTGAATCAACTTAATTTGAGATCTGATTGTGGTGCTGTCATATTTCTCTGTTTACAGCTGGCATGCTCTTCGTGTTCAAAGATCTTTTGATGATAAGAATCAAAGCCTTCACCTTACAAGCCATGACTCTTTTGTATCACCATTAACAACTTAGTTGCAGGATGACATAAATAAAGATGTTTTAGGTAGGGCACTTACTGAAGCTACAACTTTGTCTATCTTTTTTTATGTATAGTTGATGCAATCCTGGGTAGGGCTGTGCAAACGGGTCAGACCCGCCAAACCCGGGTAGAATCGACCCGGAACCGAGAACCGAATGGAAAAATAAAAGGAACCGGGAACCGGACCCGGTTGTAGGCAGTCGGGTCGGTTTTTGGCGGTTCTACTAAACGGGTATGACGGTTCTATAATGGAACCGTATAGTCCATTACGTAACTAAAACACAAAAACAACAGGAACATTATATGATTAAAACACAGCAACTACTATGTATGCCCTGAATCGCGAATTCATCCTCATGAAACAATTCAACAAAAGGCTTAAAAAGGTTTAAAGAATCATAGCCACTTCTGATTTAGCATTATATGATTAAAATACTTAAACACAGTAGTCACGGATTAAAACACAGCCATCATTCCATCACTCAGTCACGTATTCATCCTCACTAGTTCAACATGGATGATTGCGAAGTGCTCACTGAATCGATCAGAGAAAAAGAGATGGAGACTGGAGAGAGTCTGATGCAAACTTGTTTGTAGATTACTAGATTTTAGAAATTAGAATAAAAGATGAAGAGATGGAGAGAGATGGTACGTGTTATGATAAACCACTAAACCGTAATATTGATTATTGCCTCTGCAGGAATTTTGGAAACATACAAATAATTAATAGGTCCCTATAATTTCTAGGTTTTGAGATTATGAAACGGGTAAACGGTTTTATGGCAAACCCGTCGGGTCAGACCCGAGACCGACCCGGAACCGTCTGAATGATAATCTGAGAACCGTGAACCGCCTTTGAATAAACA
Organism: Deinandra increscens subsp. villosa; assembly: GCA_039602395.1. NCBI lineage: Eukaryota > Viridiplantae > Streptophyta > Magnoliopsida > Asterales > Asteraceae > Deinandra > Deinandra increscens. Next base: position 5,860,815 of record JBCNJP010000008.1, read on the forward strand.
TCCGGGTTCGGTTTCCGGTTCTAACGGGTCGGTTCCACCGGGTAAGTCGGGTTTACCCGACTTAAGCTCACCCCTAATCCTGGGGGAGGGGCTAAAGGGTCTTCCGGCGCTGTTTCTGATGAGAAGGGGGACCACGTGACGCCCAACGTCAAGCGATGCATCCGGAAAATCGCTGACGGTCACTTCACCGCGGCCGTGAAGGTGCTATCTTCATCTGGGGTGGCGCCGTACAACGACGAAACCACGCGTGCCCTTGAAGCCAAGCACCCGCACCTCCCGTCGCCATCCATGCCCTCGGCTCCCTTCTCCGAGCCTCCGTTTGTCACGAGTGGGGCGCGGGTCCTTGGATGCATCAAATCCTTCCCTAAATGGACGTCGTGTGGGAGGGATGGATTGCGTGCCCAACACCTTATGGACAGCTTGTGCGGGGAAAGGTCTGCTACGGCTAGGGACCTCCTGGACGCAATTACCACGGTCGTTAACCTTTGGCTGGAGGGGCGGTGTCCGGTCGGCTTAGTGGAATTTGTGGCTTCGGCCCCCCTAACGCCGCTCCTTAAGCCTGACAATGGGATTCGCCCTATTGCCGTTGGTACTATCTGGAGGCGGCTGGTCTCCAAGGTTGCGATGCAAGGGGTTTGTAAAGAAGTATCTAAATACCTTGGTGATTTCCAATTTGGGGTTGGGGTATCGGGTGGCGCTGAAGCAATTCTCCATAGCGTTAACCGCCTGGTGGAGGAACGACATCATGATGGGGGGCTCGCTATGCTTACGGTCGATTTCTCCAACACATTCAACCTGGTCGATAGGTCGTCCCTTCTTCATGAGGTCAGGCTTAGGTGCCCGTCCATTTCGCCTTGGGTTGACTTCTTATACGGGCAGCCTGCCCGCTTATACTTGGGGGATGATCATATATGGGCCACTACTGGGGTTCAGCAGGGTGACCCACTGGGGCCCCTCTTGTTTGCCCTCGTCCTTCACCCGCTTGTGCATCATATCCGTGACCAATGTCACCCTGCTGCTCCATGCCTGGTATCTTAACGATGGAACGATTATTGGGGATACTGGGGAGGTGGCTAAGGCCCTCGGGATCATCAACGAGAGGGGGCCGTCGTTGGGATTGACCCTTAATATTCGGAAGACGGAACTCTTTTTGGCCATCCTGTGATGGCGAGAAAATTCGGTCGGGCCTCTTCCCTGCTGACATTAGCCGACCCACCAAGGGGGTGAAGCTCCTTGGTGGGGCTGTTAGTCTGGATGGCCAGTTTATTCAGGGGCTGGCTGCGAGGAGGGCCTCTAATGCTGTTGATCTTATGCGCCTCCTCCCTGCGCTTGACGACCCACAATGCGAACTCCTTCTGCTTCGTTCATGCATGGGGCTCGTCAAGCTTCTCTTTGGCCTAAGAACTTGCCCCCTACTCATATGATGGCCGCAGCGGTTGGTTTTGATAAGGATTTGCGGGCGGCCGTCGAGGACATTGTCGTGTGTGGGGGTCCCTTCTTTGGGGACTTGCAATGGCGACTTGCCTCTTTGCCGACTCGGCATGGGGGTCTGGGGGTTTATTCGGCGGTCGAGGCGACGTCGTACGCTTTTGTGGCTTCGCGCGCCCAAACTTGGACTCTGCAAGACCATATTCTACGGGGGTGTGGGGGTTGTGGTATGGGCCCCGACTACGAGAATGCGCTGGCTGGTCTCCATGACATTATTCCGGGCTTTGATCTGAGCGGTTTCACCAATAAGGACACCGCCCCACCAAAAGCCCAACACGTTTTGGCGAATGCCCTCTTTGGTAAAAGCATGCTCGAGATGGAAGCAACTTTTGAGATGGCAGTCAGGCAAAAGGCCGTTTAGGAATGCCTCCGACAACCACATGCGTAAGATTTCCTCCATGCTCTCCCTATTGATGGGTTGGGGCAACACATGTCGCCTGTCGAATACCGGGCCATTCTCAAATATCGCCTCATGGTTCCCCTGTTCCCTGTGGATGAAAAATGCCCCGTGTGCAACAAGGCATGTTTGGATTCGTTCGGGGAGCATGTTGTCCACTGCAAAGAGCTCCCAGGGTTTAAATATCGACATGATCTTGTTCGTGACGTTCTGTTTGACATCTTCAGGCGGGCTCTAGATTGAAAAATGTTGTTTTTATACGGCTAGGGTTTGCTATTCAAAAGGGGTTGGCGGCGCAGCTTGTTGCCCGCCTTCCCTGCGTATTGTCTTAAGTCATGTATGTTACTCACGTGTTATATGAAAATAAAATACTAAATTATTATTATCACAAAAAAAAAAAAAAAACTATACAACTAATTATGTTTGCAATATAAACATATATCTATACTTTTATTTTCCATCCATCAGGATAATATTGTGAGGTTGTTTTATAGTTTGAGGAGAATTATATATCTGGTATTAAGAGAGGTCTTGGAGCTCTGAAGTCTGAACACATTTTGTGCACCAGGTAATTGATCTTAATCGCTTGAGGAGAGTTGCAGGGAGCTGTCAAGGTGAAGGAAGAAGAGGACTCCTACTTTCACCTATTGTTGATACTGTTGCTATCGACTCCATGATTCGGCTTCTTTAAAGTATGTTATGAGGTATATTTGGTTATGTTGAATGATTATTTTCATGTCGATCCATAGTCTAACTGTGCATTGACTTTTCTCTTTTTATGTGTCCATTCAGTACAATGAAATGATATCGAGATGAGCATTCAAGAATGTGTATAATCTCGAGACTTTCATCATATTTTCTTATGCATATATTTGTATATATACTTGTATATAACTTCATTTTGTTGATGTAAGTCTGTATTTTATTGACTTCTTTACATAATCATGCTTACTTTTTTTATGTTTTGTCTTTCTTATTGTTGTTTCTTCTACTTACAGGTTGTAGGTGTCAATATTATGTAATCCTCTCCAATCTAGGTATGATATTTTTTGCTTCCATTGGTTTTTAACATTATTGACTCCTTTTAAGAGATGTTTAGTGGGAACAAAATTGAATAAATGAGTCTATACCAGCTTGATGTTTAGTAGTTGATGGAAGTCAGATTAAGAGATGTTGGAGTTGCAAGTATTGAAGCTTTTGTCTATTTATGTTATTCGATTTTTAGAAGTCGTTCTGCTTTTGAAATTTATGACTTTTAGAGACTGTTTTTTTTTTCAGGCTAAGGTGCGTTAAAAAGTTCCATTTTCAGATGAGCACCAAAAAGTGAAGTCCCCGATCGAGACCAACTTGGCAACTTGTATCGTTATATGTTATGAATCATCTGGGCCTAACTTGGCAGCCCAATAAGAACCTGGCCCGTGAGAATATGGAAAGAGACCTAGCAAGATATAAACAGAGAATGGTGAACGGAAGAGGCATGAAAAATATTAGAATGTTGTTGGCTTCTTCTTCTCTTCACCAAATCTAAATGATCTGATCCTCTCATCCCCTTCTATGTAATTGTTCTTTGATTTCTGGTGTAATCTTCCTATCCATATCAATAGAAACTTTCAATTTCCATAGTTATTTGTATTATCAGTTAGTTGTGAAATATCAATTCACTTCATTGGTGCTTTCATTGATTCATCGGCAATCATGGCTGATGAAACACTACTACTTGATATAATGGATACCATCCATGAACTGCTCGCTCTTACTGATCAGATGCAGTGTGCCGTGAAGCGAATGTCCACGCCCTTGGATCCTCAACAATCTGACCTTCTCCAATTGAGGGATTCTCCAATTTCTGATTCACTCGACTATTTCACTTCAGATGTTACTGATGAATCTGAGGTTGTAGATTCAGACATGGATATTTCAGCTTCCATCGAATCTAAGAATGCGGTCGTCACTACTCAATCCGGTGTTGTGAAGTCAGATCTGATCTCGCCTAAGTTTGTTCAGGTGTTGACCATCGATAATCCACGACCTACTCAGCATGTCATTGATCAGAGTGACTCTCACTTTCGCATATCCACTGATCTTAGTCAGATCGACAATCAACAACCTCCTTCGATTCAGATTCAGGTATGTCCTATTATGGTGACTCCAATCATGCTAGCTCCCACACATGGAATTTGGTCTAATATGCATACGACGCATTCTACGACTGGTCGTTCTACTATTTTCATAGTTGGTTATGGTTTGTATTTTGGGTATTTTTCTGTTGACTGGCTGCAAATGACCTTTGGTTTCGATCCTGGTCCTGTTATACTCTCTGGGAATGCTACTAATGGACTGGTTCATAATGCTCAAGACCTATTTGATGAAATGTCTGATGTTATTGTTGTCAAGGAACCGTGTCGGATGCTTTTAGATGGATATTGGACTAGAAATTGTAATGGATATGCAATTGACAATGAAATTGATGAAAACCTTGATGCTGGAGTACTCAAACATCAACCTGTATCAAAGGTCAATTTTATAAAGTTAGTGGGAGATGATGGTCAAATGAGTATCTTAGCTTATGTGTTTGTGCCTGATATACAGTTAGTCTTGGCAAACGATTTCATAGTGAATGATCTGGTAGAAATCACAAATTGTGATGTTGATTCTTTTGTGATCAAACATAAGAACGTAAGGTGGTTTTGCATTGGGTCCTTCGCATATACCCAATCGGTTGTGACCGATTCAATTATTCTTCACTCATTTGCATGGAAACCGGGCATAATCCAACCGCTAGCTCGAGCACTCACGGGTCCAAACGAACCTTCACCTTTTTTTTATTTAAATCCAATCATTCTTACTGATTTTCATGAAGTACTAGCTAGCTTTAAGAGGCCCTGTACGCCTGCAAATGACGGGCGAAAAGTTGAAGATTGCTATACTATTTTGCGATATTCGATTTCCGTTAAAGACATTAGTTTCATTGCTATGGCTTCTTGTTATGAGTTACTTTTTACATTAATAATGGGTAGAATGGACTCAGAGTTCAGATATGCTATGGATATTTTGTCTACTTTTGTTCTTGATGCTTTGGGTTCTGCTCTTCATTTTATAAATCTACCATGCCAGGTGCTAGTAGGAGCACTTCAGTACATTGACAGACCACAAGTTCAAAAGGATCACTTTAGCTCATTTTTGCTATCCTTGCAATACTTCTTGTCAAGCACAAAATGAAAGTAAGCACATTTGGCATTCAAGTCTATTATTATCTATTTCGGGATGCTAATAGCATATTTACTGTCATGGCTGTACGAAGTCAAACGCAAGACGTTTTCACGTACGATGCACTAATAGATAGATATTCCTTACGAGGTCTGCTGACTGAATACATAGGAGTTTTAAGTACTCTGCTTGTTGGCCAATCCCAGTCTAATATTCTCACTTTTAATAGCATACTAAATGGGCATTGCAACCGATTACATATATATGAGGCTATGACAGTATTTGTGGAGTTTGTGAAGGTTTACCATGTTGATAACCAAATTGCGATTCAATCTTTAACATATGAAATTAGTTTCAAAGTTGGTTCAAAAGCAACAAACGAACAGCCACAAGGTAGTGGTCTTTTACACTGGTCAAGATTTGCATTAATTGCACATGAAGATGCCAAACAACCTGATGTCCTTTTGCTTGCTTCAAATGGAAACCGTTGGCATGGTTTTCAACAACACCATTATGTGGTTCTTTGTTTTTGTACTTACGGGCCACATATATTGACCGGTTATGTGCATGGTATGGTCCAAGTGCTTGATTTTGCCAGAAACTTGATTGTGGGATGGATCGCTCTTGGTGGACCCGTTATAAAGATGGTCATTACGCACTGCATGCTTGTGCCGAACTTGTTTGGGGGCTCTCTTATTGGGAGAGCTGAATTTATTCCAATTGACCATGGGTTTTGTTTACCCAAATCAATCACCGACTCGTTTTTCGCATGGTTACACTGGCCCCAAGATTCAGTGTCATCTTTAGAGATCAACACTGATTACCTCTCATATCTTGATCCTTTTCAATATGCTAAATTTTTCAGCATCGGACTTCCGTTACTTCAGGAGTGCTCCATTCTGGTTTGCATACTTTCTACCGTACTCTTTAAACTGGCATGTGCTGCTTTGTTCTCTCCTCTTGATCCAGGGGACATATTGACATCAACTCTCTTGGGCGGTGAAAAAAATGCGCCAAGTTTTGAGAACAATTGTGCCAACAAAAAGGCTAACTTGGATATGGAAATAACACGCAACCCCAATGATGAACATCAAGTGTTCGACAAACTGTTTGCTACTGTGGTGTTGTTTGAAGATGGTTTTAAGCAGCCTGGAAGTGTTTACAAAAATAGTGCACCCCGTCAGCCAACACAACTGACTCCATATTCATTCCATGATGAACAGAGTCTTCACATGGTCATTGATAGTGCTCACTTCATGCCTCATGATAAGGGTGTGTGTTTTTCCTTTGAGGAACTGGAAGCTGTAATCACTGCCTTCCTGCAGCTACGTTCATACCTACCTTGCCAAAATCACAAGCTTCCACTCATTCTTATACCTTCATTAGGCGGGCATGCAACATCCTTCATGTTTACTAATATGCTTCCCGAAAATGCTTCTTTTATGGATCCTGATATAACTTCCTTTTCGGCACTTTACGGTCATACGCCACCTCATATAGTCATTACTTACCTCAGTCTCTGGGTCGGGAACTTACTTGATTTGCACCTTGAGGACAAGGTGAATTTGAAAGGCGGGAGTAATGTTATGAATCATCTGGGCCTAACTTGGCAGCCCAATAAGAACCTGGCCCGTGAGAATATGGAAAGAGACCTAGCAAGATATAAACAGAGAATGGTGAACGGAAGAGGCATGAAAAATATTAGAATGTTGTTGGCTTCTTCTTCTCTTCACCAAATCTAAATGATCTGATCCTCTCATCCCCTTCTATGTAATTGTTCTTTGATTTCTGGTGTAATCTTCCTATCCATATCAATAGAAACTTTCAATTTCCATAGTTATTTGTATTATCAGTTAGTTGTGAAATATCAATTCACTTCATTATATCATCATTATTCTGAGGTTCTTATAAGATTTAAATAAGAATGTTCAATTTAGATCAGGAGAAAACCAACTGATCAACCGGTTACTTTAGGTATGGTCTATGGTGTGTAGTTTAATACAGTGTCAAGATTTTAATACCTACCATAACTTATTGTAAGCTGATGCCTTTTTTATTCAGCTGTATATAGAATAGAACTATATTTTGTTGTGTATGTGGAACTTATGTTTGTAAGGAACGATAAATGATATTTATCTTTATAAATTATTAAAAGTATTTGGGTGGGAGCTATTGTATTTATGATTAAATGGTAATAGTATGTATATCATTTCCATAGGTTGGGATTGACTGTGGTGAGACGTTTAGTCCGGTGGTGAAGCCCGCCACCATCCGGACAGTTCTCTCTCTTGCCTTGTCACACTCGTGGAGTATTAATCAGCTGGATGTTTCTAATGCGTTTCTACATGGACACCTTCACGAGACCGTGTATATGCATCAGCCCATGGGGTTTAGACACACAGATTTTCCGGATCATGTCTGCTTACTAAAAAAATCTCTATACGGGCTCAAGCAGGCGCCACGGGCCTGGTACCAGCGGTTCACCGACTTTGTGCTTTCTTTGGGCTTCATGCAAAGTAGATGCGACAACTCATTATTCGTCTACAAGAAAGGCCCAAACATTGCTTACCTTCTAATTTATGTGGACGATATAATATTTACGGCATCCTCTGACCATCTACGAGCCACCTTCATGACTTCACTCTCTAGTGAATTTGCTATGAAGGATCTCGGCAATCTCAGTTTTTTCTTGGGCATCTCGGTGAAACGGGCGGGTGATTCGATGTTTTTGTCTCAGTCATCTTATACCCGCGACATAGTGGAGCGGGCGGGTATGCAAAACTGTAACCCGGTGGCTACCCCTGTGGATACTAACCCCAAGCTCAGTGCCGATTCAGGCCCGGTTTTTGAAAACCCTACACTTTATCGGAGCCTAGCAGGTGCACTCTAATACTTGACTTTCACCCGGCCTGACATCACTTATGCAGTTCAGCAGGTCTGCATGCACATGCATGACCCTCGTCTAGACCACTGGAATGCTTTAAAACGGATCATTCGGTATCTTCAGGGAACACTTCATCATGGGCTGACATTGGGCCGGTCCTCTTGTTCGAACCTGCTTGCATATACAGACGCGGATTGGGCCGGGTGCCCCGATACGCGTCGCTCGACCTCGGGCTACTGTGTTTATTTCGGGTCGAATCTCTTATCCTGGTCTTCCAAACGCCAGACCACGGTTTCTCGCTCTAGTGTCGAAGCGGAATATCGGGGCGTGGCGAATGTTGTGGCCGAGTTATCGTGGTTGCGCAATCTACTTCTCGAGCTTCATTTTCCGCTGTCGCGTGCCTCGATAGTTTATTGTGACAACATCAGTTCTATTTACTTGTCGGGTAATCCAGTCCAACATCAACGGACGAAACACATTGAGTTGGACATCCATTTTGTGCGTGAACAGGTACATCGTGGGCATGTTCGAATTTTGCATATTCCGACACGCTTCCAGATTGAAAATATTTTTACCAAGGGCTTGCCACGTGTCTTATTTGAAGATTTCCGCTCCAGTCTCAGCATTCGGGAGCCTCCCGCTTCGACTGCGGGGGTGTAATAGTATGTATATCATTTCCATACTTAGTTGATTCTGTAAATCAATTAGCATCGTCTAATTGATCCTGTAATTATTGTAATTATTCTGTATTGTTTCCTAGAATAGTTTTCCCTGTAATTATTTATTGGTATGGAATGTGAATGAGAAATCACTTTGGAATTTCTAAATCCTTTAAATGGTATGGAATGTGAATGAGAAATCACTTTGGAATTTCTAAATCCTTTTGTAAGAAATTGCATCAATAAAGAATTTATAGTGCTTTTGGTTTGAAAATTTGATACTGGAACTTGAATCTATAATCAATTAAAAGACAAAATTACTTTTTATAACCCCTTCCCTCCCTCACCGTTCCTGCCCCCTCGCCCCCTTTAATCACTCAATTCCTACCCATATGACTAGATAAATATGTTGGAAAATTGGACATATATAATCCTACCTATTCACGATTGGCGGATAATAATCCCAAGTAATTTTTTGGCCAAAAACGATCCTTCCTTTACACCCTGTTATTTTTAATAATCCTTTTCGTTAAAAAACTAACACCGTTAGTGTGGAGGACTAATAGTGTCATTATGTAAACTTGTTTTATTTAAATAAACCTTAGGGTAAATAATGTCATTTTCTAAAGTTAATTTAATTAAAAAAAAAAACCAACCTCCCTTCCGGTCTTCTTCCCCGATCAATCACCGGCGTTCGCCGGTGACTCCGACGAACCCCGTTAAATCAGACTATACCAACTCTAACAATCCTAATACCAAAATCAGTCACCAGAATTGACGGTCAATCTATGCAAACAACTAGCATCATTCAGATGGTGATCGGTAAATAAATACAGAAAGGGTCGGGAATGGTGGTGGGTTTCTCGAAGATGAGATCTCCTGGTGTAGAACAGAGGAGATTCACACACCGATAAACGAAGAAGATCCACACTTCAACATCCACCATTAAAACCTTCACAGCTTCTTCACCTCCATTTTCTGTGAACATCAAGGTCTCCATCTCGATTGGTAAGTGTAAATCTGTTAACTGTTAAGACCACACACTTTTCAATTCGTTTCACTGTTCGTATGATTTCATTCCACCTGCCTTCAAATCTTCAATACGTGATGCAATTTGCAGGATGAAACTGTACAGATGTCTGTACCGATGTTTCTCTTCGTAAACGGCGTCGTCTCACCTACCGTCACTTCTCTGGTGACAAACTTGCTTGAATCACACGCTGGTTTGCTCCATTCCTTCTTCATTCTCTGAATTTCGTATATAGATTCATTTTCACGGAGCTGTATTGAAATTATGCCAATTTGTCAAGTTTAGGGTTTCGTTGAATTACGTGATAGGGGAGCTTGAATTACATCCTGATTGATCAGCTATTCATTATTTACAAAGATTTTAATTTGTGCACAGCATCATAGTTTTGCAAAGTGATTGTTTCAGAATCACAGAAAGGGTCGGGAGTCACCGGCGAACGCCGGTGATTGATCGGGGAAGAAGACCGGAAGGGGGGTTGGTTTTTTTTTTAATTAAATTAACTTTAGAAAATGACATTATTTACCCTAAGGTTTATTTAAATAAAACAAGTTTACATAATGACACTATTAGTCCTTCACACTAACGGTGTTAGTTTTTTAACGAAAAGGATTATTAAAAATAACAGGGTGTAAAGGAAGGATTGTTTTTGGTCAAAAAATTACTTGGGATTATTATCCGCCAATCGTGAATAGGTAGGATTATATATGTCCAATTTTCCTAAATATGTTACACCCGAAGGGACCCCAGCTCAAAAAAAACTTATTTTAATGGTTTTCAAGCAACATTCATAATTATGATTATTTAATATGACTACAGTGTTTTTTTTTTCTTTCAAATGATAGATGATACGTGTAGGGTTAAGATAAAGGTAAAGCGAAGTTTGAGAGCATCCCAGAAGTTCACAACTGATATATTTTCTAAACTCTCAAAGATGTAAGCAATATTTTCTAAAACTGATCTTTCTATGGTAAAATGAATTTACATGCCAAATGCTTGAAAACAATTTGTACTTGCTCTAATATATTTAACATTTTTTGTTCATTTGTAATGCAGCTACTCTAGGTAAATATATATTTAATAACATTATAATACTAAAAATCAAAGAAAAAACAAATCAAAGCAAACAAATTCTTTTGATGGAAAGAGATTTAATATTTTATTAATCTTACAACATTAAACTAATAATGTTTCCTAGATACTAAAAACTATTAAATTAATAAATATTTGTAAACAAAATTAATCCTGTGAGAAATATATGAGCAGAGGACTTCTTTATTGTGGACACATCAAAAGTAACATACGGTTCTCTAAGATGAATGAAAAAAAGAAAATTTTACATCTTCAAGTACATAGAGGGCTTGGAACCTTGATCTTTCAAACTTTATGGTAGTTTCTTATATCATATGTCTACTAATAATGTTGCTTATTACATTACTAATTGCAGGAGCAAACTGGAGATAGTGCACCTCATGACATAACTCTCGCAACTCAATAATAACTATGACATGAAGGTTACACTTAATTCATAATATTTGATTTAGCATATCATCAATAGTTGATGTCCTACACCCTAAATCAAAAGGTGAAAGAAGTTGAACCCGTAGGTACAAGTTGATTGATTTTCTTTGAAAGTTAAAAGCTTTTATATTTTTTAAAATAATTTTCTTTCAAATTATTAGATGGTTTATTAAATGACTAACTGACTGTTAGTACTTTTTGGGCTAAAAGGATTTATATATCGTGTCCTTATACATAAGCTTGCCAATTTTTCTACCTAAATCAATAGGGGCCTTTCTACCATCAACCTTATGAACATTCTGACCAGTAAATTGTCTTAGACGTATCGCCTAAAGGTTGCATTTGAAGTAGGCGATACGCTAGATTTATCAAAATCCGCAATAACCTAGTTGCACCTATAAAATCAAATTGACGGGTTCTTTTTGGGAGTTTCGACTTCCTACCATTTTTGGAGAGCTCTAGGACGATTTTGAAGAGGAGATTCGAGCTGGGATCGCAAGGAGAGCTGGAGATCAAGCATTCAACTTCCAATAGCGTGTTGGGTTTCCATCTTTACTTTTGATCCTTGTTTAATTGTTTATTCTAGCCATGATTTTTGTTCAAGATTCATAATTTCTCAGTTTTCTTGACTTGAACATGCTAGGCTAAGCACTTTAGTGCCGCCTAGACCATCATGACGATTAATTTGTGTTTTTGATGACTTTTGGTTTATGACAATATTATGATGGATTGATGCTTGATTAGTTTCATAATTTACTGCAATTGATGCATATGAATGTTGCTAATTAGGGTTTTGATTATTGATTGATGCTTGAGTTGCATTCGAATTTCTTTCAGTTCGGGTAATTCATCTAAACTTGCTAGCTTTAGGGTTAGTAGCCAAAGAGTGGTTTAGGAGACATCCCGAGCAGTAGTGTTAGTTACTAATTGTTATCTTGATTGTAATGTCCTGCCATCTAGAGACCCAAAAGGTAATGGATTTGTCAGGTAATGGGGTTAGCTAATAGATCTTAGGAAGAATTGTCCCAAAAGGAAATTGCCTAGGTTTTATGGTTAGTTTGTTATTCCGTGTCAGTTGTAGTGATTAGAGGTAGCTTCGGCTATTTTAGGGTGCCTTAGATTGTTTTGAGGGTGTTTTAAGGTAGTTGAAGTGGGAAGGACTCAAAAGGTGAACCACTTATCCGAGCGTTTGTGTTATCAGTTAGGAAGGACTCAAAATGTGAACTAATCAACCAGTGAGTGTATTCCAATCTTTAGGTATTTTATCAGTAACGTCCGGAGAGTGATTCGGGGGCTCATAGGGTTTCTAAAGGTTGTGTTTTAAGATCTTGGTTCCATCATAGCTATCATAACCGAGGAAAGTCGATAGCATGAATTAGGAGTCTAGGTCTAGGTGGTACTGTTTTTTCTCATTTGGTTCCGTCTACGGTTTTCCATTCTTCGGTAGTTATAGTTGGTTAAGTTAGCTAATTTAACTCTTTAGTTTAAACACTGACAAACCATCTTTCAAATAATCTAAATTTCTCATTTGGTTTCGTCTGCAGTTTTCCATTCTTCGGTAGTTTAGTTGGTTAAGTTAGCTAATTTAACTCTTTAGTTTTAAAACTGACAAACCATCTTTCAAATAATCTAAATTTCAATTCCATAGTTAGCCTAGTTAGGTAGTGTCCTTAGGGTTCGATATCTAGTCTTCAGCAAGCTATACTATAGTCCATAGGTACACTTGCATAGTGGTTTGGTCTGGTTTTATGAATATTGGGTTTTAACTTAGTGTGTCTAGGTTTAGGATAAGTTAGTTGTTATAAGTGACCAAGTTTTGCACGTCAAGTTTTTGGCGCCGTTGCCGGGGACACTTGGCAATAGCAAGATTAACTCTGATTTGTGATTTAGATTATCTGAGTCTTTATTTTTCTTGTGTGTTTTTTATTTTTTGTTAAAATTAGTTCATTTTCCTTTTCGTTCTTTTAGTCAATTTAATTTTAATTTTTCCTTATTTGTTTTTATTAGTTTTGTGCCACACACCTGTTCGCAAGGCCCACTAAACTTTCACCATATTCTGATCCCGGTCGAGATATTCGCAAGCGTTCTAAGAGCTTCTTGTGGAATTAAAAACTTTCATATTCACCACCACTCGGACCCAACTATCTACTTCTACACAAATCCATCGCGACACCACACCAATTTTGGATATTTTATGTCCAGATCCGACAACACCAAGAACTCGGCCCAGTTAAGACCCGTAAGAGTTACACTGAGGGCAATGAGAAATAAATCTGCTTAATTTATTAACCAGTAAATCATGAAAATCAGTAATTAATTATTGTTTATTCTTGATTATTAAACATATATTTAATTACGAATTTATCGTTGCGATAAAATGCGGAATATAACGTTACTATTTATTGACTAACGTTAACGGTGAATCTAATGAATCAAATAAATTGTTATTTGAGTTTATCGGTTCTCGGGTTTATGACTTTTACATTAATAAACTTGATTTACAATTAGTCGTAAATATGCATGGTTCGTTTCGGTTTAGGAATTGACGAGGGGCTTAAGACGTAACTAGTCGGATATATAAATATCCGACTAAGGATTAGGAAAACCCTAATCCCCATTTGTGCCTCACCTCCTCCCTCGTCACTCTCCTCTCTCGCCGGGCCCTTCCACGACGAAGCCCTAGCCGCCAGCGACCATTCTGTCGTCTCCGTCCGATGACCACCGAAACCCCATCGCTCGGCTACCGTCTCTCGCGTTCTCTGAACCGCCGAAGCGTTGTCGTCCCGCATCTCGAGCCGCCAAACCATCGTCGCTACTGTAGTTGTCGTCGCCGTTTGCTCCGCTGCTCTTGTCGCACATCGTCGCCGCAGGAACCTCGCCAGTGTACATCACCGCCGCCGCACTCGCATCAACTGTGTCCGCACGTCGGAACCGCTATCGCCATAGATCACGTCTTTCTCCCGGTGCTCGCTTGTCGCCATCGTCGTTTATCGAATTGTCGTGATATGCATCAAATCGATGGGAAACATTTTCGTGATACGCGAAGTGCTTAGGATCCAAACGATCGGATCGTGTTTTTCCATGAAACCCTAGAGACATCTCGGTGCTCCTCGATGTCTTTAACTTGTGTTAGAACACCGCTCGGGTATATCTAAAACTCGCTTTTAGATTAGACATTTAATTTCGATTATGCAATCGTAATTATTATCGCGTTTCGTTTTAACGCGCTATTGGTGTTTGTGTGATCTGGTGATCGTGATCCTATTGACGTATTTACGGCACTTTAGGGTTTACGGATTTGATTAGTTAAATCGTTTATTCCGTTGTGTTACGGATTACCGGTTTAATCCGTTCAAACTCTGATTTGCTAAAGCTCGGTTGGTAATGATTAACTAAAAAGTAAAAGTTTTTTGTGTTGTCACCGGGCACCCGTATAGCACTGTTGTAACCCAACAGTGGTATCAGAGCCTTAATCACCACATGCAAACCCTCACCGGTTGATTTTAAACTAGTTGATTTCACGAACTGGGGTTAAAACCCGAAAGTCGCGAAAACTAAACGAATTGCATTTACGAGTGTTAGGTCAATTTAATTCCATTAAACATTATTCAATTCGTTGATTGATTATTTAACACGCATATTCGGGTCGACCCATATTTTGGTTATGATTGGATGTCGTGTTTTGGTTTGGCCCATTTTGGCCCACTTGTTAATTTTGGTTTTGGATTGGTCCACATGTTTTGGGTTCAAAAGTTATATCATATTAGATGTAGATTATTTTCTATATCTTGTAATTGCTGACCTTCGCCCTGGAAGAACGAGACAAGGTTTGATGCGACTATCCAATCGTGCCAAATGTTCTTCTGTAAGAACATTCCCTAGCATGGCAAGTTTCCATGACCGACGTACACCAATCGAAACATGGGAGCTCGTGA
The DNA here is from genome assembly GCA_039602395.1 of Deinandra increscens subsp. villosa. Lineage (NCBI taxonomy): Eukaryota > Viridiplantae > Streptophyta > Magnoliopsida > Asterales > Asteraceae > Deinandra > Deinandra increscens. The sequence goes on from JBCNJP010000008.1 coordinate 5,875,933, forward strand.
AGCCAGTGGGAGTATTTTAGTCGGCCGGATGCCTTTAGTCCATCCTTGTGGTTGATTTTATTTTTCGTCCCAGACCTTCTTTGATATTGTCATAAGGCTCTGACAATATCGACACCTCCTAAATCCGAATATGTCTTTGTTTGCATGATGTGTTTTGGTCGCTTGTCTTAACCTGCTTAACGCGCCAACTAAAATTCCAAACTAAGTTTTAAATGGCTAAAACTATTTTACAATCAATTGAAATCGAGTTCAAGAATTATTTAAGACTTCCAATTTTATTCGACTGTGATCTCGAATTTTTGATCAATAAAATCGAACGATTAATCAATTGGTTATTACCTCGCAACATATAAGTCATTAATAATGAGGTTATTTAATTGATTGTCCCGAGTGAGATAGGGTTTATATATATACTTCGTCAAAATGTTTAATTGATTAAAATTTTGACCTAATAATCCTATCTGGTAAGCCGTAAAACCAATAATAGATTATGCCTTCCTAGTCAAGTCTAACTTGAAACATATTTACCGATGCATCAGCGTTGGAGTATTTCAACACCGCACTTGGTGTTCAGGGTATCTTCCAAGGTGTGTGCATTGGAGTATTTCAACACCGTGCATACACACTGACCACTGAGGACATCAATCATTTTCTTTTTGAGTACTTTGTGTATTGGAGTATTTCAATACCGTACATCTAGTCATTCGTAAACAAAATCGGCATAGATGAGGCTAAACGTATTTCGCCAATATTTAGGCGAAAGCCTCATAAACGGGAGTTGTGACTGGTATTCACAAGAGACAATCGTTATCCATCTGGTTACTTAGTTGCTTTGATTTCACTTAACACTACCGTTATTTGTCAACTACCAATCGAGTTCCCAATTTCCTAGTCAAGATTTGCTTGTCATCTTTGAATACGAATATTACATCCAAACACTAAAGCTAATTGCATGTTATTTCAGATGGCTAACCATCCCGCAAACAATGAGGTTTTCCAGATCAAGTCTCTCCTTGTGAAAGACAAACTTGATGAAACCAATTTCCTCGACTGGCATCGTAATCTGAAAATTGTCCTGCAAATAGCCAACAAGCTCCACGTGTTGCAACAAGAAGTGTCCGAAGCACCTGCGAATAACACCATGGCTGCTAGCGCTACACATGAGACGCTGGAGAAAGATGCCAATTCAGTGACGTGTCTCATGTTGGCCACCATGTCTACTGAGATTCAGAAAAGCATGATATACATGACAACTTTTCAGATGATCGTGGAACTTAAGGGCATGTTTGAAACCCAGGCTCGACATGAATGTTATGAGACCGTTTCATGTTAATCACTTGTCGAATGGCTGAAGGCTCTCTTGTTAGCGCCCATGTCCTTAAGATGAAGGGGTACATCAATCGGCTTACGAAGCTCGAGTACGTCATTCCTCAGGAAATGGCGACGGACTTGATCCTAAACTCTCTTTCCAATTCATTTACACCTTTCAGGATTAACTTTAACATGATCAATCTGGTTAAGACAGGGACCGAGCTTCACGGCATGTTGAAAACTAACGAGATTAATTTTCTCAGCAACAACAACAATAAGGCCAAAGCCCCTGATGTGCTCGCAGTCTGATCAGCTGGTGTTAAGAAACCTGAGGTAAACAAGAGGAAATCTGGGGAGAGGAAGAAAGGCAAGACTACTGCCAGAGGCTCTAGTAGCTCCAGCAGGGGCAAGTCAAGAGCATCGAAAGCACCGCCGCCAGACCAATGCCAATGTTTCGAATGCAATAAGATGGGGCACTGGAGACGTAACTGCCCAGAATATCTTTCCAAGGTGAAAGGGAAGAAGGTCGATGTAGGCACTTCCGGAGGTATATATATCTATAATTTCATGTTATAAACCACTTAATTTGATCCTTTAAAATATGTGTTTGACATACTTTACATTTGTAGGAACATGAAGTTATTGGAAGCAAAACCAAGAAGACATGACCCTTTTGCATGTTTGAAAACTTTGAATAAAGTTCATGTCGTACTTTGAATTCTTGGTAGTATCTTTGAACAACTTGCTTGTTTGTTTTTCCCTGGCGGGGTCCAGGATAGATATAAAATTTCTTTTGTTAAAATCTTGACATGCACTAAGTTTCTTGTTTAAACTTATTTGATATGCATGATTTATCTACGCTTGAAAATGGTTTCACTTGGTTGTTAGATTAGATTCAAACTTATATAACATGACACTATACATGGTACTCTTGATCTAATGAACTTAAGACTAGTATAATGCAAATGGAAGGACGTTTGTCCTCCCGGATCTCATTATGACTATGATGTCTTACATTTTCATCGTACTTGATACAGCTAAAATAATGACCTATTACGACTAAGAAAACCTCTAGGTTTGAAATCACATAGCTCAAAAGTTCATTGAATCAAATTGAACGTTTTGTGAAATCGTCTTCTCAATTCCGTCGACTCAAACAATAGGACCTTCGCTAAGTTCAAACGCTTTTTTGTAAAAGTTCAAATTACCAGCTACGCGGACACAATATAATCACTTGAATGATTATAGTATGATTGCACTAAGTCTTGTGCACATGACCATCATAGTCACAAATAGATATATACACGCATCACCTTAAAAGTCGAAGACTACAACTAGCTTGTACTCATATGTGGTAAGTTCCTGTTGAGCACCTGTTGCTCATACCCTTAGGATTGGGTTTCAAGATTTGAAACCGATAAACACATGACTAATGACTTGCCAATAATCACCGTTCACACCTCTTACCCACAAAACGCCTCTTCATTGATCACTTGCATACTCAAAGTTAATTCAAAGATGAAATCTTGTGATAGACTGATTTGAGTAATGCACGTCCATCATCATATCAATAAATTTTTGATTCGCTTCAAAAGCAAATCAGTTTCAATAGGAACTATCGGAATGTGTAAATCAACTCTTGAAAACATTCAAGACTTATTAGACAAACAACCTTTCACAACAAACGGTTGTTGCTATAATGAAAGCATGCTGGCATTCTAAATGACTAACGGCTCCCATCAAGGCTAGATGATGATTTTACTCTTTTATTCTTCCTTCATTGGTTAGTCATAATATTGAATTATCAATCATAAATCAGACTATATATTCTGATACAATAATCATCATTGCGTCAAGTACGTAATTCCTTTTCAAACGATAAGATGATCGTATCAAGAATAGGAGGAACAACCAGAACTCTGGAGGGAGAAGTAATGGGAACAATTAAAAACTAGGTAACAATCAAAACTTCTTGAGGCAGCCGCGGCAAAACAACAACTACAAAGGGACGTCTGACGGACGCGCTCGCCTTTAGGAATCTATATCCCGGATGTTCGCAGAAGCTGAGAGAAAGATGGAGGAGAAGTTTAGAAGCAATGATGCTGAATTTTGAAACCAGCAAACCTCTATTAAAACGCTCGAGAAGAAGCTTGGTCAAATAGCCAAGACAGTAGGTGAAAGAGCCCCATGTTCTCTCCCTAGCAACACGGAGACCAACCCCAAAGCGATGGTCAACGCTATTACACTCCATAGCCGAAGGGTTAGCCCCGAGGAAGCTGCTCCGAGTTCAGTATCACCAACCCCACCTCTTAAAAAACAAACTAAAGCACCTACCCCTATAGTTGTTGAAGAAACCAAGAAGGACCCGAAGGTTCCCTATCCAAGCAGGCTGAGTAAAGCCAAGAACGAGGAACAGTTCGGTAAGTTCATGGACCTTCTGAAACAGCTACATATTAACTAGGGGTGTTCAAAAAATTCCAAATCCAAAATATCCGATATTCTGAATCCAAAAATATCCGAAAATTCGGATATCCAAAAATTCGGATATCCAAAATTCGGGTATCCAAAATTTCGGATTCGGATAGTAATTTTAGAAAATTTCAGATCTTCGGATATCCAAAAATATCCAAAATATTTTATAAAATTTATTAAACTAAATATTTTTTTAAATGCTTTTGAATTTTGATATTTTGAAGCACTAAATCCTAACCTAATTCATTATCCAATACTCACTTTGACTAGGGGTGTCAAAAATACCCGAACCCGATTAACCCGACCTAACCCGAACCTGAATAAGTTAATTAGGGTCGGGTTTAATAGGGTCTAAAAAGGTTAATCGGGTTAATCCGACTAACCCGACATGTTGTTAGGGTCGGGTTTGGGATTTTTTTTTAAAAAAACGGGTTGCGGGTTAACCCGAATAACCAGTATAATGATAAGGTTGTATTGGGCTTATTTTATAAATAAGGTTAAGTAACATTAAAAATTGAAGTGTTTAAAGTTTCAAAATTTTCGTATTCATCATTTCGTATTTGTCATTTCATATTAGTCGTCTTTTAAATTTACAACGGTTTTTTTTATTTAAATCATGATGTTCACACTTTTATGGATTTGAGATATGTGAACCTATTTGTTTTATGGTGTTATGATATGATTTATTAGTTAGTATTGTTAATACAGTATCGACGTGATAAGCTAGATGGAGTTTTGGCTATCTCTTGTGCTAGAACTTACAAAGTCAGATTCTTCCTTTTACTTTTCTACGGTGGAGTGGACAAAACTAGATTTTATTAATTTCTGTCCATGTGCTAAATTAGTATTATTAGTTCAGTGTCCATTTATTCTTTTTATTAATTCTTTGTTGTTAACTTACAACAAGTTTAAAAGTGTGTATAAAACCCGACTAACTCAACTAACCCGACCCTAATAACCCGAAATCCGACTAACCCGAACCTTAGCAGGGTCGGGTTGCGGGTGAGATTTTTTTATAACAAAACCCGACTAACCCGACCCTAATAACCCAAAACCCAATCGGGTTGACCCGATTAACACCCCTAACTGTGACGCACACAAAACATTACCTTTTGCTTCGTCGATTTGGTCAGTTTAGTTTCGCAGTAGCATCAATATGGTTTGTTTATAATTTCTACTAGTAAATTGACGCGCTCGTTGCGGCGGGTCGTAATTTTTCTTCTGTATAGTAACGGACGGGCGTGCGGTGATACCCAATATAGAAAAAGCCTCATGCTAGACGAAGGCCATTCGCAAGCATTTCCAATAACAAATAACAAAGTACATAAAGCCCTACGGATTTAGAAATATATGCAATTGTGTATCTAACTAAATTACAATAATCAGATTATCAATTTCAACATACAATTCTAAACACGCCCTAAAACTCATTTGTTATCCTAACCCCTAAGAATTTCATAATAAGCTGTTGTGTTATATCATTACAAAACGTTGTTCTATAAGATGTTGATTGAAGAATCGATAATCAAAAATGATAACTCTGCAAAAATATAAAAAAATAAGTAAGTTATCAACATTCTATAACCCTTAAACAGAAATTAACACAATTAAGCTTCCATTCAAACAACTATAATAAATAAAAGCTAAGTGATATAATATGTTCCTCTAAGTTTCTAAATAATAAAAAGATAAAGATCCAATCAAACATAGGTAACAACTATAATAAATAAAAGCTAAGTGATATAATATGTTCCTCTAAGTTTCTAAATAATAAAAAGATAAAGATCCAATCAAACATAGGTAAAACATATCCACTACTTGCTATACACTCTAACCAATCTAAATGACTCTTAAATGTGCTCATTTGTCAGATCATGCTACTCATTTCATTCAAGTGCTTTTAATCTTCAAAGCATCGGATTTTTCTACAAACTTTTTTTTATCTTTGTTGTTAAATTTAGTTTTTTCTAGTTAGACTTATGTATAGTGTCTTAACTTTTTGACCAATTATATATTATTATTGTCTAAGTGGTAAACAGAGGATTGCTGGGTTAATTAGCCAGGATTCCTATACATTTGATTTGTAAAGTCTAAATAAAAGAGTAACTTACGAAAGTTCCTATTATGAAAATAAATTTGGTATGCAAATGATTATTAAAGGTTACCCGGTGATATGATTACCAACCTTACCAGATTCAATCAATAATAGAACCACGATACATGTTTGAAAACAGGAAAATGTGATCCCTAAGATATTTCAGTTCTGTATGATCTGTAAAATGCCAAAAAAAATTAAATGTAGGAAAAATTTAATAAAATCAGATAATTAAGTTATGAAAAAGGAAATCAAGAAATGACATGGGCTCAGATAAAACATCATTTCCTAAAAAGCAGTAACCAACCACCGAAGAATTTTATCACAACTAAAGAAAAATGAAATGCCAAGTGATGAAAGTGCAACATTTATATGAACTTTTGTGGGCTCAGGAAAAAGGCATCACAGCCATATCTCCCGTCAAATCATCACAACCATATTTCCCGTCATAGGCTCGGAGAAAAATCATCACCACCTCAATAACTGTTATCATCAATAATATACTGAAGACAACGGTGGTGGCAACATATCTGAGACCGGCAACCACCAAACCACCATATCAGCCTCTTAAAATCAGTTAGATACCAGCAAGCATCATAGTTTGATTGTTAAATAGGTTAACTAAATGAGAAAATCACGTAATAGTGTTAAGAGGAATGCTTAGTAGCCATTTCATGGCTGGTCCTGTTAAGGTTAAACCAAAGCCTTTGCACAGACAGGCTTCTTCGATTTCTATCGGAATGGGGTTGATCTCCATACGCTCCCTGTAATGTGTCACGTGTTCTTCAGGATCCGTAGTTCCATCGTAAAGCTTCATGCTTGGAGTTTGAAAACGTTTCGGGATCTCCACTTGAGAAATCAGCCAAGTAAATCTGGAGATCTTGTGGCTTTCTAAAGGAACCTCAGGAATAGGTTTCAGGATTTCTGGAACTTCGATATCATCTCTTTCAACTTCTGGACCTCCCTGGCGATACATGGATGAATACCTGCATCATAAGGAGCACCATGGTTAGAAACGACAGGAATTGAATTTAACACATTACCTGGGCCAGGATTCTGGGCTGGGATCCTGGGATTGTATCCATAGCTCGTTGGGATGCTCGGTTCCGTAGTGGCTGCTGTTTGCATGGGGATGAAGTCACTATCATGCACATCTGAGGAACTGGTCTTGAAGATTCCTGCAGAAACAGAAGGGTTAGAATGTTGATATCCTTGGGGGTTCTGGCCTAGGTTCCCAGCAGAAAAAGGATATCCTTGAGATGGTGTGGCTATGGATCCCAACGATAGTGGAATCCAAAGATCCTTGGAGCGCGGTTGCGAGGATTCTGGCGGGACGGCTCCTGAGAATATACCATTACTCCCTGCATATCCAGCGGCCTGGGAAGTCATAGTAAGGGATGTAGTGAAGCCTGGTGCTGATTTGTAATTGTAGCAAGACGGATCTGAGGATCCTGAAGCATTGAAGTCAAGATGCCTGGGAAATTGAGGACTTTGTTCCTCCACAGGTTTCTTAGACTTCTTAAGCTCCTCGATCTCCTTCATCACCGTTTGATTAGTCTTTTCTTGCTGATCCATCTGATTTTTTACCTATTTAATCAAGGAAAATAGATCATTGTTAGTAATAACAGGATCAACAGATTGAACCTGGGATCCCGTGAACACGGGATAATCCATTCTCTTCGACTGCTCATTCACTTTCTTCTGTCGATCATTGGCCTTCTTCTGGCTTCCTGGAGCGAAAGGAAGAAGAGGAATAGAGGATGATACGGAGGCCGAAACACATTTTTCTTCGTTCGACATTCTTCGGATCGAAGATCAGATAAAGTGAATGAAGTATGGGAATTTGGTAAAACAAAGCACCACTCGTTCCACGGTGGGCGCCAAACTGTTTTGGTCAAAAATTCACAAAGGAATTTCGTATTCCAAACTTAGAATGTGAGGTAGTGTGCTTGTCAATATGCTCGAATTGTAAAGTTGAACACAAGGATGTAACGAGGGAAAAATCCAGGATCCTTCGAGTTGCCTCTAGGAATCCTAGCAGAAAAACCTCGTGAGCCGGCCTGAAGAGCCTGCTTCCTCACAATTTTATTGATACGAAGCTGAAAACTACAAGTGTTTTAGAGGTATGATCGATCAAGCTAAGTGTTACAGAGATTGTATGCTATCAGAGCTAAAGTTTGAACGAGTTGTGTGTGTCCTTAAGTCGATCAAAACCTCTATTTATATAGTTACAAGTCAATAACCGAAAGTGCTAAAAATAAGGGATTCCATTCCCAATTCTTTGTGAACGTTAGGAATCAGTTATGGCACGTTCTTTAATGCTTGACCTGGTCTTTAGTCTTCATTTACACGTCCCTTTAAGCCTGCAACTAATTAGGACACGTGGACAATTGAAACGGTTAGTCAATAACTGCATTTGAGGATACCGAACCTGTCAGGATACTGAACCACTTGAGCTTCCGACAAGGATCCTGAAATAAAATAACCATCTGTCATGTATTTTAGGGATTCTCCCCACTAAGTCAACATGAACGTTATGGACCACTTAGTCCACGTTCTATAGTATTTGTCCGAGTCTTTAGGCTTGTTTTACACATTTTCTTTACCTGCAAGAAAATAAATACGAGGAACAACATAACGGTTAGTCGATAACTGTAATTCAGGATTCTCGAGCTTGTCAGGATTCTCAACCCATCTGAGGATACTGAACCACTTGAGCTTCCGCCAAGGATCCCGAAATATCAGCCCAAACACCTTTTTTCCCACATTTTCAAAGAGTGATTGAGCATACCCCTGTACATAGCTAATATGCTCATCCTTCACATAAATGATGAGAAACCATGTGAGTCATTCAAATCAGAACTTGGTAAGGGTATACGGTCCAAGATGGACAAAGTCGGGAAACATGTTTTCATATGATTGAGGCCCCTAGGATAAACCCTCATTTCTTTCACCCCAAATATTTCTTTACCCCCCACAAATTATCCCCTAGTTAACCCCTTTAAACCTAAACCTTTCGTTTCAAAAGCCTGCAAATTTATTTGCACATCCAAAACCCTTTACCCCTAAAATAGCCTTTTTTTCTTTCACACCCCCTTATTTTCGTAAAACAAAAGATCTTGAG
>JBCNJP010000008.1:5885434-5900877 GCA_039602395.1 Deinandra increscens subsp. villosa
TGATCACTTCGATAATCTTCAACAACCCTAACATGAAAGGAGAGGGTTCTATTTCTAGGTTAGCTTGTTCTCGAATCACTTATTGATTACAGTATTGTAAAGACCTCTTCAGTCAGAACAATACTGTGACCTTGAATCTTTGTTAAGGCTCGACTGGTGGTTCAAGGGCACAAGCAGATCGAGGGAATAGATTATGATGAGGTGTACGCTCCAGTTGCCAGGTTGGAGGCAATACGAGTGTTCTTGGCATATGCTTCATATATGAACTTCACAGTATACCAGTTAGATGTCAAGACAGCATTCCTTTATGCTGACATGGATGAAGAAGTTTATGTTCATCAACCTCCAGGGTTCATCGATGAAGAACATCCCTACCATGTGTACAAGTTAGACAGAGCATTGTACGGACTACATCAAGCACCAAGGTCCTGGTACAAAACCCTGACTGATCACCTTCTTGCACACGGGTACATCAGAGGAAGTGTTGATCAAACGTTATTCCGAAAAGAAGTGGGAAGTGATATAATCATGGTGCAAGTATATGTGGACGACATCATCTTCGGGTCCACGAATGAAGCATTGTGTAAAGAGTTTGAGCAGGTAATGAGAACGAAGTTTGAAATGAGTCAAATGGGCGAGATGGAATTCTTCCTGGCGCTGCAAGTGAAACAGAGTGAATCCGGCATTCTCGTACACCAAGCAAAGTACGTGACTGAAATCTTAGAAAAATACAAGATGAATGAGTCCAAACCAGCAGACACTCCAATGGCAGCTCGTCCACTCCTTACCAAAGATCCAGAAGGGCAATCGGTCAATGAACACAATTATCGCTCAATGATCGGGTCTTTGATGTATCTCACAGCAAGCCGTCCCGATATCATGTTTGCAGTGTGCCAATGTGCACGCTACCAGGCTAACCCTAAACTCTCACATCTTTCTGCTGTTAAACGAATCTTTAGGTACCTAAAGGGCAGGCCTCGGCTTGGACTTTGGTATCCTAAAGATTCAGGTTTTAAATTATATGCTTTTTCTGACAGTGATTATGGAGGATGTGAACTTGACAGGAAATCAACTTCAGCAGGTGCACAATTTCTTGGTGACAGATTAGTGTCATGGCAAAGCAAGAAGCAGCACACTGTGTCCACAAGCACAGCCGAGGCTGAGTATGTTGCAGCATCTGCCTGTTGCTCTCAGGTGGTTTGGTTACAACATCAGTTGCATGACTACGGTTTGAATTTCTTTGACTCTACCATTTATTGTGATAATACTGCTGCATTACAAATTGTCAAAAACCCTGTCCAGTTTTCTAAAACAAAACATATTGAGATCAAAATTCACTTTATTCGGGACTGCCATGAACGCAGATTGATACACTTGGAAGAGGTTTCGTCGGACGAGAATGTGGCAGACATGTTTACCAAACCCCTTCCCAGAGCCAACTTTGAAATGTGTTTGAAAGGCCTTCGTATGATTGCCTTTGACGAGTCAATCTGACACCTCAACTCTTTGTACATTGTCGTTTATTTTGTTTCTTTTCTTTTGTTTTTTAAAAAAAAAAAAAAAAAAAAGAACACCGAATTCTAGAGGCTAGAATTCGGCCAACACTTGATCACTTCGATAATCTTCAACAACCCTAACATGAAAGGAGAGGGTTCTATTTATAGGTAAGGTTGAGCTTGGAGAACAAGCTAACCTAGAAACCCTAATCTCCTCATAATTCCCGTATTTGACCATTAAGGCCCATAAAAACCCATCTAAACTCAATTAAACTAAGCCCAAACGTATCTAAACAAGCCCAGTGACTTAATATAATGATAACCTAACTATTTTTCACCTATTCTGACACATAGGCCTTCAAAATAGTCCGCCAAATAATCATTTAATACACAAGCCACAAATCTTGGTCCTTACAGTTTTAGCAAATCCAAAGAGTAAATATAAGTCTTTTATTTGTAATCATGTGTCAGGAAACTTGTTCTCCACCTACTTCAACCCCTTTCTCTTTTTGCCATGCTTATTCTAACTTTATTAAAATATTAAAAGCTATTGGCATAGTTACTAGAAAGTTTAGATTTATTTAACCAAGCACGCCTCACAAGGGATCACTCGACTCTTGGGGTTAGTATATAAACAGACTTTTTGAGTGGTCACTCATATCAAAGTAAGGTCAAGCAAGGGTTATAGGCTTGGTGTGAGATCAAACCTCCGCAGATCTCGCCGGATCACACATAGACATCATGAGGGATTAAAAAGGGTAGGCTATGGCTAAGGTGTAACATCCCAAGATTCAGGTAAATGTCTAATTGATAGTTAATATAAAAACTATGCTTATTTTACGTGTTTAACGAGTTAAAATATTAGGGAATACCTATTTATATGTTATATGTGTTATATATGAGTTATATGAATTTATGCATAATGATATATGTGAATACGTAGTTTCAAAGTTAATAAATGAATGAATACGTGATGATATACGTGATTAGAATCATCGTTTTTTGTATCCCGAGAGTTAGGAATAATTAGGAATATATCCAAATATGTTTAAAGGCTTAAAATGATATTACATTAATAGTATGAGGGGTGGAATTGCATTAAACCAAAGATTAAGGGCTGAAAATGAAAATTCTGCTACTGGAAGCTGTCATGTATCGCGAAGGTTTCTGAGAAGTCCTTCGCGTACAGCGAAGGGTTGCAGAATACGACAGATTTGTGTTTATCTCGTGCAACCGTAATTCTGGACTTTGAAACGTGTCAAACCGGTCCTTACTCACCATAGACGTGTCTAGACTATATTTCACACCTTATACTATAAATAGAAGCCTTAGTTCATCAGATTTCATTGTTAATTCGCAAATCAAAGCTTAGAAAAAACCCGAAAATGCTCAAGAACGTTCATAGCTCAACATCGGTTGATCCAAGAGGTGTTAGAAGCTAATTTTCTGCAGTCAAGCTTTATTTGGTATGTGTTTCAAAATCCCTCAATCAAATTTGTGATTCATAACACCTAGATATGATTTTTAAAGATAATCCGAAATTAGGGTTCTTGAGCATGATTCTTTAAAACTGAGAAATATGTTTGGAATGAAGGTCTGATTTTCGGTATGTAAGCTTAAAATAATAATAAATTCCTAAGTTAATTTCATGATTTGAAAAGGTTTGGCATGATTTTAAGAAACGGGTCAAAATTAGGGTTTTCTAGACGTTGTTTTGCTAAAATTGAATGATCGGGATTGAATTAAGGTCCCATATTTTAAAGTATATCATAATATGATTTTATGAATAAAAGCCCTAATTGTATTTGATAATAAAAAGAGTTTCGATAATAATTTGAGAATTACGTCAAATTAGGGTTTTGAAATAAAATTATTTAATATAAAATAATCCAGAGGGTATGGGGACTTGATTTTTGGTATAGTAACATGTTTATATATATAATATGTATATATGAAGTTAAAATTGATAAATAATAAAGCATTGAAAATACCGAGTTAATTGGATAATTAGAAGTTCATGCGGACCGGAAGAGTAAGCGCCTGTACACTGGGGTTTCTGGCATAGTGAGGCTGTCACATAAATCCCAACTGGGACCTGGCATACCTCACTGGGCGATCCCGGAGTGAGCGTTTACTTATAGGAATGTGTGTCTTCATATTATCATTAAAAAAGGGTATTTTGCCTTTAAGGGGCAAACAGGTCATTTTGACAATAAAGGTTTATAACCAACAAAGAGTTGGGTTTTGGTTAATCGAGTTAGTCTTAAACGTTATTCGTAACCTTTAGGATGTCTTAATAGGGACATTACGTTAAATCTGTTAGATAACTGATTCGAGAGGACTTAACCCAAGTATAATAGCTTCGCAAAGCTAAGGTGAGTTCTATAAGCCCACTTTTATATGTTAAATATTTTAAACGTTTTTTGGGCTGATATACATACTGTGTTATGAAAAATGTTTCCAAATGCTTATATGTGTTATTATGCATATGGATTGAGTATAATGTGTTATGTGTAGTTACTCTGCTTTAATATCAAATGTCCAAGTGATGAGGGAATTATTAGTAGACATATAGTGAGTATGTATTTATATATGAGAACAAATAATGCATTTGCTTTATTATTATCTGGTGGATACGCTGATGATACTTCCTATATATAATCATAATAATATTAGTTACCTGGTATACTAGAAGTGTGGTGGATACGCCGCTGGTACATGCTATATATAAACTCTAACCGTAAATTGGGGATGCTCATTAGTTGCAATATATGAATACCTTATCATTGTCTACTAATAAACCTAGGGCCCTTGGGTATTTGACTAGGGGCAGGTAGTGGTACTGTGGAGGTTGGGGATTGCTAGTAAGATACTCAGTATTGAATGAGTAGAATATCTTAAGTAAGCGATGTGTGGAGTCATGGAGTGGACGGTACAAATGGGGCTTCTGTAACAGGGAGACAAAAAGGGTAGTATTTCTCTAGCCGGTTTACGGAAGGGCCTACAGAAGGTAGTGAGACTGGCCACATTAGGAAGCCTATATGATAATGAGCTATTTGATAGTCGACAATACTATCCTACCCTAAGGAGTACTTGAGAACCACAAGTGACAAGAGATTCTTGATACTGCTCTTAAGTTAGCAGGTAAAGAATGAGGCATAGCAAGACGTTGCTAGTGCAAGAGTAGATTGAATTCAATGGACTAGAAATATTAATGGGATAAATACTCCTGGTTGAGTAGATACCTAGTTATGAGTAAAATTCTTGTTTGTTGTATAACCTTGTTGTGTTTTAGACTTGATGAATATTTACTAATGGGGTCGAATAGACCCGAGAGTCTTGATTTGTCATTTAGATCAAGAAAGAGTTTTTAGAACTTAGAACTCACCAGCTTAAGTTGCCTTTTTAAAGTATGCATGCCAGGTGATGGTGAGGCTTCTAGGTGTAAGGGTAAGGCGTTGGTGGTAAAGAAGTGATTGGGAATACTATCAGAGGAGACTTTTTGTACTGCTAGCATAGACATATTCAGTTAGACTTTATGTAATATCTAGTTTACTATTGTACTTGGCTATATAAATAAAGTTTTAAAATTTTCGCTGCTTTAGTATCTCTGTTATACCTTGTGTTCTTGAATAAATTCGATGGGTGACACCTTCCCAGTGCCAAGTCTGAGAGTGGGCACCACATAAGGGTTTGGTAGTGTTTTTGTAAAAATGCTAAAATTACAAGCTTATGATCTTTCTTAAGCTTTATGTGACTCAAATGTCTTTTTTTTTCATAGACAATTACAAAATACAAAAGGTAAAGGGATAATATGGATAGAGCGGTTGTCACTTATTTTTGAAAGCTTTTGGTTATAATCATAGGTTTTGCGAAAATAAAGGGTTAAAAGTAAAAGGCTGCATGGCTTTGGGGTGTGTTTTTCCAAATGGATTGCGTGTTTAAGAAACGAAAGGGTTTAGGCTCAAAAGGGTTATCTAGAGGGTGTTTCACTACTAGAAACATGGTCTTTCTTGGCGCGCGAACGATGACGTGCGGTTTTTAATGATGCGCAAAAACGACTGTTATTAAAAGACTGTCAAGAATTATAAAATTCTAAGGCTAGATGACGCGCATTTTGCGCGTCATAAAATCCTGTCATAATTAAAAAAAAAAACACGAAGTACACTTAAAAAAATATGCATTATTAAAAAACTGTCACCAATTATCTGTAGCCCAATTGGCTAGGCGGAGGTACCCAAGACATTATAATTGGGAGGTCTTGGGTTCAAGTCTTACTTGTAACAAAAAATAAATAAATGGGGGTTACAAACTGGGCCATGGGGTTTTCTCACTTATGGTGAGTTTCCTCCTGATGAGGATTGAAGATGATCGGGTGGGTAGGTAATGCCCCCATCAGTGATCCAAAATTACCCACGATTCGATGACTCAATTACTTAGTCTCTCCATCACTCTCCGTCGCAGTTTTCAATTACTTCCCAATTTTTTTCATTTTCCCCCAAACTTTTCAATTACACCCCGCTCCTCCGCCGCAGATTCCCTCCCCGCTCGTCGCGACCTCCTCCTGAGCTACGTCAAAGCCCTACCGCCATTGAATCGAGGTTTCCTATCTCTGCTGAATCGAGGTCTCATTTTATGTTACTTGCAGATTCCCAATTTCTGGGGTTTGTATCTTATACTTGCAGCAAACATGTCTTTGAGGCTAGCGAGAGAACCGAGGTTCACCGGAACCGTTACAAGGTGGCGGTGGATACCGATGAGGGGCGGGAGTTTGCAGAAGAAGAGACGTGAAGGACTCGTGGCTAGCTAGTTCCCTATGCCTGTTCAATCTGCTTCCGTTGCCAAAAAGAAGGTATGCAGATCTGCCACTATAGTTTTGTTGTAATCGATTACGTTTTTATGTGATTTGTTACGTAATTTTTGGATTTCTAGGGTTTAATTGTAACTCGATCGTGTTAATTTGCATGAAATTCGAATTCTAAAATGCAAATATGTTGTCACTTGTCAATTAACCCTCTACTCTATATTGCGTTTTAGTTGTATCTGATTTGTATCTGAATTCATAGCAACATCGTTGATTATACAATGCACCTTCTAGGTTTTAACCAGGAAACCTCGTTTTGAATTCTGTTGTTGAAACTTGAAACTTGTAAGAAGGTTTAAAATCCGCCATATATTTTTCATAATTTGATAACATTTGTAAAATGAACTTTTGTCGTTTCATGTACAGCTAAATCCATATGAGATTCATCATTGGTGATCATTGCTTTCTTGTGAGGCCCCTGTATCATTTTAATTCAAGCATCCATGGATGCCTTGTTGAAAAGAGAAACCCTATTATTTTTGGTTTATTGGTTATATGTTTATATAGTGTATTAATGTGGTTGGGTAATTGTCGTGAAAAATCTGACCTGGTGGTATATTGGGGTTGTGAATTGATATGCAATGAGACATTTAATTGTTAATACATATGTTGTACCCATCATTTTTTATATATTGAGCTACACGATTATTTTTGTCTTAGAAGTTGTTATTTACTGTGATGCTCTTGACCAGGGGTGGACCCTTATTAGACCCAGGGGTCCCGTGGACCTCCTCAACCTCGTACGTAAAGTGAAAATTATATGAACGTTTTTTATAAAAAAATTATGAAGAGGAGTTAATAAATACTTAATTTGTAAAAATAAAATAAAACAAGTAAGTAGTCTAGTGGTAAGATCCCTTGTTTAATTTTTGAAGTGGTGCAAGTTCAAATCCACCTCTTTTTTATTAATTTTATTATAGACCCATTTTTTTTTTAAATACATTTATCTTAAACCCCTTTTATAATAAAATATTACAAATATATAAAAATATAGATTTTTTCTAATAGGCAAACATTTTGTCATATTATTTTTTTCACGCGTTACTTTTTATTTTCTCTTCATTTATAGTCATTTACTATTATTTTTTTACTATTATATCGTTGTCAATGTTACGGTATAGAATTTTTTTTTTCAAATCATGTAGAGTTTTTTTATTCGGTTATTTTTTTTCTTTACTCACAATGTCGTACCGCAACACGCGCCTGCATTAAAAGCTATTTGGTAAGTAATAGACCAGATTTCTTTATGTACGTTTATATGAAACTGAAACATCTAAAATTAGCGACTCCGTAAAAATTATGGAACTGAAACATCTAAAATTAGCGACTCCGTAAAAAAAATTATGGACCCTCTAAAAAACTTTTCTAGTTCCGCCCCTGCTCTTGATTGCAGTTATTTTTATGATTGCAGATTCTTTATTTGTTGTTTAGGTATGTGAGTTGTTAGAACTCAGTTAACTCTTTCTTAGTATAACTTTGCGTTCATGAATAACTCTTTTTTATCATATATGACTAGAAATCAACCCAAATCACTATGGGTTAATGATCGGTTGATTGCCTAGTGTTCAAGACACCAAAACACACAATATTCAATCAATTTCCAGTCCAAAACAAGCTGATTTCAGAATCAAATAGATTTTTCAAAGTTTACCCAAAAACACTCAAAAACACCAAAATCAAGAGCACAGAGGCTCTGATACCATATTGTTGGTCCTCACTGATCTTTATCAGTGCAAATGAAGGTGTATTTGAGAAGAAAACCAAATAAACAACACAAAATAGGATTTCCAATGACTAAAATGGTTTTCTAGCCTTGAACAATCTCAATATGAACCAATAGATTGATAAATGATGATAAACAAGCTACAATATAATGAAATAAGCTCCTAGCCGTCACCAAAACTCACCAAATGAAGATTTCTTGTATTAGGGTTCAAAGGTTTGAGAAAGTTACATTTGGCTGCACAATGGCTGCGCATATATACTGTCCAGTGAACAGTTTCGCTGGCAGTTTCGCTGGCCAAGCGAAACTGTCACTGAACCAGTCTAATCTAGGTACCGAGCGAAACTACAGTTTCGCTCGGTAGCTTACAGTTTCGCTAGCCTACCAAAATCTAACAATTACAAGAAACTAAACTATTACAAAGAAACTAAACAAAAGATGAATTCCTCCCTACATTGATCTTCACCGAGCCGCCGCCACCAGCCGAGCCGTAATCAAAGCCGCAACTTTGGCTAGCGCCGCCGCTAAAGTGACTCGCCGTCCGCCGCCGGTTGGTTGCCGGCCGGTGGTCCTTGCGTTGCAGGCGCAACCGTGACCCGCGCCGTTATACCCGCCGGCCACCACCACCACCGTTTCGCCGTCACTGCCCTCCGCCGGTGACGAGATCATCGTGGGATGATTCCAGTTGCGATCCTGGTTGTTTAGGCGGATCAAGTTTTATCGTCGTCGCCCACCGTGGCATGCCTGCCACCACCGCCGCCGTTACCGCCGATGCCACTTATGGTCGTCGCGTCTATTGATGATCTTACTCGCCGATTCGAACTAGACGTATTTATTCGCCCTAGCGCCAGCCCGTTGAATCTGGGTGTCTCGATAGCTTAGATCCCGCCAAGGTATATCTAACTCGTTTAGATATTTTATTTATTTATTTATTTTGAATAAAATTTTATCTGTGTTTGTTGTGATTGGTGACTGATCATGTTTACGATTTGTATTCGCAATGTTTGAAAATCATTTCCGATGCTAAATAAATTATAAATTAATTTAAATAAATATAATCAGTTTTAATCAAAATTAAAACCAATAACCCGGATACCCACTGTAAAACCCAACAGTGGTATCAGAGCCATTGTCAGTGCGCGCAAACCAGAACCGGTCTTTTAGTAACCCGTGGTTCGCAATTTTGATTAATATCCAAGTTGCGAATTAGAATTAATTTTACATGTTTAATTTTATTTCTACTAAATATATTAAATTGTGTGTTACGACCGACCCCTATTTTAATTGCATAATTGTATGTAACGTGGCGTGATTGTTTTCTCTGGTTGGCCAAATGCTTTTGGCCTATTTGTTTTTCCGTTTTTGGTTTTGGTGGACCCGTTTTTGGGTTTCAAAGTTGTATAAAGTTTAGAGCTAGATTACTACTAGTTTAGTAATTGTAAATTTTGTAAAAACCAAGACTCGAAGACTGGACACACGCCAAAGGGATGTCGAAGCTAGTGGGAGCTGAACCGGATTCAAGAATGCACTGAATTGCCTCCTTGGTAGTTCACCATTTATCTTCATTTAATTTTATTTAAATAAGCCCTAAATGATCTCGCTGATATGGCTCAAGCGAGATCAGGACCAAAAGCCGTTTAACACACAATGTGCCATTCGCGACAACTTAGTAATTTCAGTTAGGTTAAACTAAATTACGAGTCCCGAGTGGTGATAGGGTTTATCGTTCGTGTCTGACGAAAATTAAATATTAAAAGCAATTAATATCCCTATCTGGTAATTATTAAAAATGATAGTTCGTGTCATCCTATCTCAAGTCGAACTTGGAACATATTTACCAAAGCATCGGTGTTGGAGTATTTCAACACCGCACTTGGTGCGGAGGGTACCTTCTGAGGCGAGGACATTGGAGTATTCCAACACCGTGTTCGTCGCATCGACCATATAGGATTACTATCGCTTTAGACGTATATGTTCATAGTGTTGGAGTATTTCAACACCGCGCTACAGGTGTTTATTGCTAAGGTGGGCACGGATGAGGCTAAACGTATCGCAAAATACACTTGTATGTATATAGCGACCTCATATCGAGAGTTGTGACTTGAGTTTCACAATTGACACCCATTGTCTGTTTGTTTACACGGCCTTGCTCCTGAGGCTCATTTTGCGGTCTCAAGTAATGTCGCCTAAACGAATTCTCGTTTTCTTATAAAATAAACTTTACCAATCTATTTTAAAGAGAAAAATAAAACATCAAAAATAGCCTCATACCGAGAGTTGTGACTTGAGTTTCACAGTTGAAACCCGTTGTCAGTTTGTTTACACGGCCTTGCTCTTGAGGCTCATTTTGCGGTCTCAAGTAATGTCGCCTAAACGAATTCTCGTTTTATTATAAAATAACTTTACCAATTTATTTTAAAGAGAAAAATAAAACATCAAAAATAGCCTCATACCGAGAGTTGTGACTTGAGTTTCACAGTTGACACCCGTTGTCAGTTTGTTTACACGGTCTTGCTCCTGAGGCTCATTTTGCAGTCTCAAGAAATGTTGCCTAAACGAATTCTCGTTTTCTTATAAAATAAATTTACCAATTTATTTTAAAGAGAAAAATAAAACATCGAAAATACTAATTTAAATCTACTTTGCTTATTTCAGAAGGCTAATGAAAACTCATCTCCATTAAGTTCAATGGTTCAACTCGACCCCTTCACTGAGACTGGCTTTCTTGCATGGCAAACTACCCTGAGGAACCTTTTAAGGCTCTTCGGTAAACTCTATGTTATTGACCGACCTATCGCGAGTATTCCATCTTACTTGTTAAATGAGAACTTGCGAACTGAGCTCCAAAAGTACACTGACGATGATAAGGACGTCACTGATGATGATAAGGACGTCACTGACCTGATGTTATCTAGCATGACTCAGGATTATCGGTACAATTTCATAGGGATGACTGCTTATGACATCATGCGTAAACTCAAATATTTATTTGAGTTGGGTCAAAGGACTAAGCGAGCTGAGGCACTTTCACAATTTGTGAACTGCTCTTTGGCAAGCGAGTCCTCACCATACGATCATGTCATGCTGATGAAAGCGTATCGCGACAGACTGATCAACCTCGACTACTCCATCTCTGACGTGATGGCTCTTGATGTAGTGCTTAGATCTCTACCAGAACATTATCGCATCCTTACGATTAATTGTTCGGCTCAGACGATCGAGGAGCTTATTCCGTTGATTCCCACCGTGAAGATCAGGACCACGCCGGACGTGCTCAGAGTTGTAATACTAAAATCTCTTAGACCAAGAAGGTTAAAGAAGACAAAGGCAAGAAACCACAGGCGCCGCATCCAGAGGAACGCCTGTGCTATGAGTGCAACAAGACGAGACACTGGCGTCGTAACTGTCCCGTTCATCTTGCAAAGCTGAAGATGACCAAGAACCCCAACAAGGGTTGCTCATCAGGTATGTCAATACACGTTATTGAACTTTTCATTGTTTCCTCCAATTCATGGGTATTTGATACTGGATGTGGTTACCACATCGTTAATGTTTTGTAGGAACCTGAGAAGTGGAAGAAGGCAGATCAAGGCGTCATGGACATCATCGTTGGTGACGGGAAAAGAGTCCCATTACTTGCTACCGACACATATTCTTTTTCATGCCACACTGGCCTTGTAGTTACATTAGTTAACTGTTTATATGCACCTGGTTTATCTAGAAACATTTTATCTGTCTCTTCGTTGTTTGAACAAGGTTTTTGGTATAAATTCAATGGCAATTTAATTAATACTTACCTTAATGATACCTTTTATTTCGAGGCTAAACCTCGACATGGCATATATGAGATAGAAGTTCATTCAAATGATCAGCTCTATCATGTTTCTAAAAGAAGCAAAGCTAATAGTAACGAATCCTCGCACCATAGACTTGGTCACATTAGCAAAGATCGCATTAAGAAGCTACAAACTGCCGGAATTCTCAAGTCCCAAGATGTAGATTCCTTCGATCAATGCAAAGCGTGCTTATCTGGTAAATTAACCAAGTCACACTTCAACCATACAGGAGAACGGGCCCAAGGATTGTTAGGCATTATTCATACCGGTGTGTGTGGACCCTTTCAAACCGGTATGACTGCTTATGACATCATGCGTAAACTCAAATATTTATTTGAGTTGGGTCAAAGGACTAAGCGAGCTGAGGCACTTTCACAATTTGTGAACTGCTCTTTGGCAAGCGAGTCCTCACCATACGATCATGTCATGCTGATGAAAGCGTATCGCGACAGACTGATCAACCTCGACTACTCCATCTCTGACGTGATGGCTCTTGATGTAGTGCTTAGATCTCTACCAGAACATTATCGCATCCTTACGATTAATTGTTCGGCTCAGACGATCGAGGAGCTTATTCCGTTGATTCCCACCGTGAAGATCAGGACCACGCCGGACGTGCTCAGAGTTGTAATACTAAAATCTCTTAGACCAAGAAGGTTAAAGAAGACAAAGGCAAGAAACCACAGGCGCCGCATCCAGAGGAACGCCTGTGCTATGAGTGCAACAAGACGAGACACTGGCGTCGTAACTGTCCCGTTCATCTTGCAAAGCTGAAGATGACCAAGAACCCCAACAAGGGTTGCTCATCAGGTATGTCAATACACGTTATTGAACTTTTCATTGTTTCCTCCAATTCATGGGTATTTGATACTGGATGTGGTTACCACATCGTTAATGTTTTGTAGGAACCTGAGAAGTGGAAGAAGGCAGATCAAGGCGTCATGGACATCATCGTTGGTGACGGGAAAAGAGTCCCATTACTTGCTACCGACACATATTCTTTTTCATGCCACACTGGCCTTGTAGTTACATTAGTTAACTGTTTATATGCACCTGGTTTATCTAGAAACATTTTATCTGTCTCTTCGTTGTTTGAACAAGGTTTTCGGTATAAATTCAATGGCAATTTAATTAATACTTACCTTAATGATACCTTTTATTTCGAGGCTAAACCTCGACATGGCATATATGAGATAGAAGTTCATTCAAATGATCAGCTCTATCATGTTTCTAAAAGAAGCAAAGCTAATAGTAACGAATCCTCGCACCATAGACTTGGTCACATTAGCAAAGATCGCATTAAGAAGCTACAAACTGCCGGAATTCTCAAGTCCCAAGATGTAGATTCCTTCGATCAATGCAAAGCGTGCTTATCTGGTAAATTAACCAAGTCACACTTCAACCATACAGGAGAACGGGCCCAAGGATTGTTAGGCATTATTCATACCGGTGTGTGTGGACCCTTTCAAACCGAGACGAGAAATTGTGAACGGTACTTCGTGACTTTTATCGATGACTACAACAGACATTCTTACGTCTATCTGATGAAACACAAGCATGAAACTTTTGAGATGTTCAAAGAGTTTCAAAACGAAGTACAAAATCAACTGAGTCGAACTAACAAAATACTTCGATCTGATAGAGGTGGCGAATACCTAAGCGCTGAATTCCTAAATCATCTCAAGGAATGTGGAATCATTTCACAACCTACTCCTTCCGAGACACCCCAGTTAAATGGCGTGAGTGAAAGGAGGAATCGAACTCTGCTAAACATGGTTCGATCGATGATGTGCAGGACCACCTTGCCACACTCCTTTTAGGGGTATGACATCTTAACCGCCGCTCGCCTTATAAATCTGGCACCGACCAAGAAAGTGGACAAGACCCCATATGAGATATGGCATGGGTCCTCTCCTAAACTATCATACCTCAAGGTATGGGGATGTGAAGCTTATGTCACCAGTGAATTTGACAACAAGCTCAATCCCCGAGGCGAAAAGGTATCTTTCGTTGGATACTATGGTAATACCGACTATTACTTTTACCATCCTGGTGCAAATACCATTTCCGTCAAAAGGAAGGGTAAGTTCCTTGAGAAATAATTCCTTACTTGAGGAACAAATAGTGATCCGGTGGACCTCAAAGAAATTTGAGATACACCTAACCCTGAAATGGTCGCTGCATCTGACCGAAAAATGGTTTCCGCACCATCAGATCCAAGCATAAGCGCAAGCATTCGCAATAGCGAAAGGACGTGCAAAGAGCCTGAACGATACCTTGGCTATCATGAAGCCTTTGACGTTCTGTTAATAGCCGATTCTAACGATGAACTTACTAACTATAAAGTTGCTATGTCAGATCCAGAATCTGACAAATGGCTTGAAGCCATGAAAGCTGAGATACAATCCATGCATGACAATCATGTCTGGGACTTGATTGAGCTACCCCCCCCCCCCCGGTTCACGGGCAGTAGGGAGCAAGTGGATCTTTAAAAGAAAAATTGACATGCATGGAAATGTGCAAACCTACAAGGCACGGCTTGTAGCGAAAGGTTTCACTCAAACCCAAGGGATTGACTATGATGAGACCTTCTCGCATGTTGTCATGATCAAATCGATCAGGATTTTCCTTGCCATAACCGCATACTATGACTATGAGATATGGCAAATGGACGTTAAAACCGCTTTCTTGAACGGACAACTCGAAGAAGATGTCTACATGGTTCAGCCTGATGGTTTTGTCGATCCAGAGAATCCAAATAAGGTTTGCAAACTAAGCAAGTCCATTTATGGAATTAAGCAAGAATCTCGAAGCTGGAATCTTCATTTTGATCAAAAGGTCAAAGAGTTTGGTTTTGATCAAAATAAAGATGAACCATGTGTTTATAGAAAGGCAAGTGGGAGCGCTATATCATTTCTCGTACTGTACGTAGACGATATACTGATCATAGGAAACTACATACCCATGCTTAACGAAGTTAAGAAATGGCTTTTATCTTGTTTCGCTATGAAAGATCTTGGAGAAGCCGCTTACATTCTGGGAATTAAAATTCACCGAGATCGATCTAAGCGCCTTTTGGGCCTCACTCAAAGCACATACGTCGATAAGATCATATCACGGTTCAACATGAGCAACTCCAAGAGAGGAGCCGTTCCCATGAGTAAGGGAACAATCTTGGACAAATCTCAAGCTCCTAAAACGGAACAAGAGATAAGCCAAATGGCATCAATCCCATTTGCCTCTGCTATTGGATCTATCATGTATGCCATGCTCTGCACACGACCGGATGTCTCGTATGCATTGAGCACGACTAGTCGATACCAACAAACGCCAGGAGTAGCTCACTGGAAGACTGTAAAGAACATACTGAAATACTTGAGAAACACTAGTGATATGTTTCTCGTATACGGAGTTGTTGATGAAGAACTCACTATATGGTGTTACACTAATGTCAGTTTTTAGACTGACCGAGATGACTATCGCTCGCAATCAGGATTCCTTTTGATTCTTAACGGAGGGGTTGT
>JBCNJP010000008.1:5901377-6160731 GCA_039602395.1 Deinandra increscens subsp. villosa
TAAAAATTGAAGTGTTTAAAGTTTCAAAATTTTCGTATTCATCATTTCGTATTTGTTGTTTCATATTAGTCGTCTTTTAAATTTACAACGGTTTTTTATTTATTTAAATCATGATGTTCACACTTTTATGGATTTGAGATATGTGAACCTATTTGTTTTATGGTGTTATGATATGATTTATTAGTTAGTATTGTTAATACAGTATCGACGTGATAAGCTAGATGGAGTTTTGGCTATCTCTTGTGCTAGAACTTACAAAGTCAGATTCTTCCTTTTACTTTTCTACGGTGGAGTGGACAAAACTAGATTTTATTAATTTTTGTCCATGTGCTAAATTAGTATTATTAGTTCAGTGTCCATTTATTCTTTTTATTAATTCTTTGTTGTTAACTTACAACAAGTTTAAAAGTGTGTATAAAACCCGACTAACTCAACTAACCCGACCCTAATAACCCGAAATCCGACTAACCCAAACCTTAGCAGGGTCGGGTTGCGGGTGAGATTTTTTTATAACAAAACCCGACTAACCCGACCCTAATAACCCAAAACCCAATCGGGTTGACCCGATTAACACCCCTAACTGTGACGCACACAAAACATTACCTTTTGCTTCGTCGATTTGGTCAGTTTAGTTTCGTAGTAGCATCAATATGGTTTGTTTATAATTTCTACTAGTAAATTGACGCGCTGCGTTGCGGCGGGTCGTAATTTTTCTTCTGTATAGTAACGGACGGGCGTGCGGTGATACCCAATATAGAAAAAGCCTCATGCTAGACGAAGGCCATTCGCAAGCATTTCCAATAACAAATAACAAAGTACATAAAGCCCTACGGATTTAGAAATATATGCAATTGTGTATCTAACTAAATCACAATAATCAGATTATCAATTTCAAAATGCAAATCTAAACACGCCCTAAAACTCATTTGTTATCCTAACCCCTAAAAATTTCATAATAAGCTGTTGTGTTATATCATTACAAAACGTTGTTCTATAAGATGTTGATTGAAGAATCGATAATCAAAGATGATAACTCTGCAAAAATATAAAAAAATAAGTAAGTTATCAACATTCTATAACCCTTAAACAGAAATTAACACAATTAAGCTTCCATTCAAACAACTATAATAAATAAAAGCTAAGTGATATAATATGTTCCTCTAAGTTTCTAAATAATAAAAAGATAAAGATCCAATCAAACATAGGTAACAACTATAATAAATAAAAGCTAAGTGATATAATATGTTCCTCTAAGTTTCTAAATAATAAAAAGATAAAGATCCAATCAAACATAGGTAAAACATATCCACTACTTGCTATACACTCTAACCAATCTAAATGACTCTTAAATGTGCTCATTTGTCATATCATGCTACTCATTTCATTCAAGTGCTTTTAATCTTCAAACCATCGGATTTTTCTATAAACTTTTTTTTATCTTTGTTGTTAAATTTAGTTTTTTCTAGTTAGACTTATGTATAGTGTCTTAACTTTTTGACCAATTATATATTATTATTGTCTAAGTGGTAAACAGAGGATTGCTGGGTTAATTAGCCAGCATTCCTATACATTTGATTTGTAAAGTCTAAATAAAAGAGTAACTTACGAAAGTTCCTGTTATGAAAATAAATTTGGTATGCAAATGATTATTAAAGGTTACCCGGTGATATGATTACCAACCTTACCAGATTCAATCAATAATAGAACCACGATACATGTTTGAAAACAGGAAAATGTGATCCCTAAGATATTTCAGTTCTGTATGATCTGTAAAATGCCAAAAAAAATTAAATGTAGGAAAAATTTAATAAAATCAGATAATTAAGTTATGAAAAAGGAAATCAAGAAATGACATGGGCTCAGATAAAACATCATTTCCTAAAAAAGCAGTAACCAACCACCGAAGAATTTTATCACAACTAAAGAAAAATGAAATGCCAAGTGATGAAAGTGCAACATTTATATGAACTTTTGTGGGCTCAGGAAAAAGGCATCACAGCCATATCTCCCGTCAAATCATCACAACCATATTTCCCGTCATAGGCTCGGAGAAAAATCATCACCGCCTCAATAACTGTTATCATCAGTAATATACTGAAGACAGCGGTGGTGGCAACATATCTGAGACCGGCAACCACCAAACCACCATATCAGCCTCTTAAAATCAGTTAGATACCAGCAAGCATCATAGTTTGATTGTTAAATAGGTTAACTAAATGAGAAAATCACGTAATAGTGTTAAGAGGAATGCTTAGTAGCCATTTCATGGCTGGTCCTGTTAAGGTTGAACCAAAGCCTTTGCACAGACAGGCTTCTTCGATTTCTATCGGAATGGGGTTGATCTCCATACGCTCCCTGTAATGTGTCACGTGTTCTTCAGGATCCGTAGTTCCATCGTAAAGCTTCATGCTTGGAGTTTGAAAACGTTTCGGGATCTCCACTTGAGAAATCAGCCAAGTAAATCTGGAGATCTTGTGGCTTTCTAAAGGAACCTCAGGAATAGGTTTCAGGATCCCTGGAACTTCGATATCATCTCTTTCAACTTCTGGACCTCCCTGGCGATACATGGATGAATACCTGCATCATAAGGAGCACCCTGGTTAGAAACGACAGGAATTGAATTTGACACATTACCTGGGCCAGGATTCTGGGCTGGGATCCTGGGATTGTATCCATAGCTCGTTGGGATGCTCGGTTCCGTAGTGGCTGTTGTTTGCATGGGGATGAAGTCACTATCATGCACATCTGAGGAACTGGTCTTGAAGATTCCTGCAGAAACAGAAGGGTTAGAATGTTGATATCCTTGGGGGTTCTGGCCTAGGTTCCCAGCAGAAAAAGGATATCCTTGAGATGGTGTGGCTATGGATCCCAACGATAGCGGAATCCAAAGATCCTTGGAGCGCGGTTGCGAGGATTCTGGCGGGACGGCTCCTGAGAATCCACCATTACTCCCTGCATATCCAGCGGCCTGGGAAGTCATAGTAAGGGATGTAGTGAAGCCTGGTGCTGATTTGTAATTGTAGCAAGACGGATCTGAGGATCCTGAAGCATTGAAGTCGAGATGCCTGGGAAATTGAGGACTTTGTTCCTCCACAGGTTTCTTAGACTTCTTAAGCTCCTCGATCTCCTTCATCACCGTTTGATTAGTCTTTTCTTGCTGATCCATCTGATTTTTCACCTATTTAATCAAGGAAAATAGATCATTGTTAGTAATAACAGGATCAACAGATTGAACCTGGGATCCCGTGAACACGGGATAATCCATTCTCTTCAACTGCTCATCCACTTTCTTCTGTCGATCATTGGCCTTCTTCTGGCTTCCTGGAGCGAAAGGAAGAGGAGGAATAGAGGATGATACGGAGGCCGAAACACATTTTTCTTGGTTCGACATTCTTCGGATCGAAGATCAGATAAAGTGAATGAAGTATGGGAATTTGGTAAAACAAAGCACCACTCGTCCCACGGTGGGCGCCAAACTGTTTTGGTCAAAAATTCACAAAGGAATTTCGTATTCCAAACTTAGAATGTGAGGTAGTGTGCTTGTCAATATGCTCGAATTGTAAAGTTGAACACAAGGATGTAACGAGGGAAAAATCCAGGATCCTTCGAGTTGCCTCTAGGAATCCTAGCAGAAAAACCTCGGGAGCCGGCCTGAAGAGCCTGCTTCCTCACAATTTTATTGATACGAAGCTGAAAACTACAAGTGTTTTAGAGGTATGATCGATCAAGCTAAGTGTTACAGAGATTGTATGCTATCAGAGCTAAAGTTTGAACGAGTTGTGTGTGTCCTTAAGTCGATCAAAAACCTCTATTTATATAGTTACAAGTCAATAACCGAAAGTGCTAAAAATAAGGGATTCCATTCCCAATTCTTTGTGAACGTTAGGAATCAGTTATGGCACGTTCTTTAATGCTTGACCTGGTCTTTAGTCTTCATTTACACGTCCCTTTAAGCCTGCAATTAATTAGGACACGTGGACAATTGAAACGGTTAGTCAATAACTGCATTTGAGGATACCGAACCTGTCAGGATACTGAACCACTTGAGCTTCCGACAAGGATCCTGAAATAAAATAACCATCTGTCATGTATTTTAGGGATTCTCCCCACTAAGTCAACATGAACGTTATGGACCACTTAGTCCACGTTCTATAGTATTTGTCCGAGTCTTTAGGCTTGTTTTACACATTTTCTTTACCTGCAAGAAAATAAATACGAGGAACAACATAACGGTTAGTCGATAACTGTAATTCAGGATTCTCGAGCTTGTCAGGATTCTCAACCCATCTGAGGATACTGAACCACTTGAGCTTCCGCCAAGGATCCCGAAATATCAGCCCAAACACCTTTTTTCCCACATTTTCAAAGAGTGATTGAGCATACCCCTGTACATAGCTAATATGCTCATCCTTCACATAAATGATGAGAAACCATGTGAGTCATTCAAATCAGAACTTGGTAAGGGTATACGGTCCAAGATGGACAAAGTCGGGAAACATGTTTTCATATGATTGAGGCCCCTAGGATAAACCCTCATTTCTTTCACCCCAAATATTTCTTTACCCCCCACAAATTATCCCCTAGTTAACCCCTTTAAACCTAAACCTTTCGTTTCAAAAGCCTGCAAATTTATTTGCACATCCAAAACCCTTTACCCCCAAAATAGCCTTTTTTTTCTTTCACACCCCCTTATTTTCGTAAAACAAAAGATCTTGAGGAAAGTTTTTAAAAAATAAGTGACCTTTCTATCCTAGGATATGATATCATCCACCCGGACAGTTGCTGTAGAAATTTGTCTGAGAAGAAGATATCTATTTGTCTAATATATATATATATATATATATATATATATATATATAGGGTTAGGATCCTGCGAAAACACATCTTTTTGTGAAAACTGCGAAAACACATATTAAAACTCACGTAACTTTTTCATACGTTAACGATTTTTCATAAAATTTGCGCCAAAAGTCTTAAAATTACGTTATCTTTAAATCTGGAGCAAAATATTAAAAAAAAACTGAACGTTTTTTTTTCCCGTGTGATGCACATGTGCATCATATAATTAAAAAAAGTTATAAAATGCTATTTTTTTTCTTTAAATCTAAAGATAACACAACTATAAGATTTAGGGTGCAATTTCTTTTTAAACTATTAATGTATATCACATGTATGAGCGTTTTTTTTTGGTATGATGCACATGTGCATCATTCAATAAAAACGCAAAAAATGATGAAAATATATGATATATGGTGCGACTAAGAAAAAAATATATTAACTCATACTAAAAGTATGAGTTTTTTTTGTGATGCACATGTGCACCACACAAGAAAATATTGAAAAAAATAAAAAAAGCGTTAAGTTTTTTTAAACTTTTATAGGATTAAAGATAATATAATTTTAAGACTTTTGGTGCAAATTTAAATAAAAATATTAACGTATGAAAAAGTTATGTAGGTTTTAAGATTTGTTTACGCAGTTCTCACAAAAAAAAGGTGTTTTCGCAGGATCCTTCCCCTATATATATATATATATATATATATGTATATATATATATATATATATAGGGTTAGGTTCAAATGAGAACTTTTTCTTTTGAGAAATTTTGAGAACTAAATCTTAACCACAAATTTTAGGGGGGGACCACTACAATTCATGGGAGGGGGATACATGTAAATAAACTTGTGGCTTAAACTAGTTCTTTTTAGTTCTCAAATCAAATTGGTTCTCAAATGATCCTCTCCATATATATATATATATATGAGAACTAATTGGTTGAAAGAACTTTTGAGAACCATTTTAAGCCACTAGTTATATTTACATATACCCCCTCCCATGAATTGTAGTGGTCCCCAACTGAAATTAGTGGTGGAGATTTAGTTCTCAAAAGTTCTCAAAACAAAAAGTTCTCATTTGAACCTAACCCTATATATATATATATATATATATATATATATATATATATATATATATATATAGGGCTAGGATCATGTGAAAACGCACTTATTTTGCGAAAACGTGAAAACCGTATTAAGGAGGGTTACAATTGTAAATTTGCCTCCTATATTAATACCCGTCCCTTTCTCTCTGACTTTCTCGTCACCGATATCCTCCTCCGCCGAACCTCACTCTAATTGACACCGTCTATCTCCGCCGAGATTCCTCCTCCTCAACCGCAATCCGCCCTTACTTTCCGGCCATGGAGTCTCTTGACCTTCGTTCTGCATCTCAGATCCGCAACGCTCACGAATCGAACACAAACGGTACGCATCTCGATTTTTTTTTTATATTTTTTTTCACGATTGTGTGTTTATTATTCGATCATCAGAATCCGAACGCGATTATCGTAATTAACTTTGTATTTGTTAAAATTTACCGGTTTTATTGTATTAGATGACAGAATCTGATCAAATCGTTAACTTATTAGCTTATTTTATCATCACCTGAAAACAGTTAATATACCTTACTTCGTAGTTGTTAAAATTGACCTAATTTAGAGACTTAATTAACATGTTCAAATCGAATCGTTAATTGAATAGTACATTCTATGATCATTAGTTATTTGAAAGGCAGTTAACCTAACTAACTACGTATTTGTTAAGATTGACCGGTTTTATCGTTTTAACTTACAGGTTCTGATCAGAGCGTTAATTTACCGGCTGTAAGGACAGATGATACAGCTGCAAGTGCGTCTGAAGAGTTTGTTGATGCGAGTTCTGATTTCGACATAAACTACGTTGACTCTCACAGCCTTCTTAACATTGTTAATGAGCCGAGCATGTCTGTTGATGAATCTTCTACATCTTCTAGTACCTTGCCTGAACCAGAACCGATACTTTCGTATTTTGCAGATGAACATCGTGGTATGGCTATTTTTCTCCACTAGTTCACGTGTGTACCATAGTTAATTTACTGTTTATAACATATTTAACCAATCGCATCAATACCTTTTAATGATTACATACTGTTTACATATGCTGTTGTTTCCACATTCTACTAATCTTATGTTACTTTAATATTAAACGACATGTTACACTTGTGTATCGTATACCAAATGTTTACTAAATGATTCGTGTGTATGTTTTATGTGTATGTGTTTGCTACACATACTGTTTATTCTATTTTTATGCCGTGTTTACCTGATAATCCGTTATAATTCCGTTGAATATTACATTTTGTTTATAGACTTCAAACCTAACTGTGATGCACATGTGAATTGTATACTATACCTTGACATGCTGTATGACGTATGTATTTGTTTTGTTACTGTTTAACAGGTGGATCATCTAGCCGTGTGTTTCTAACGCCTAATGGTACCAAGTTCTGGAAACCTAACGTTGACGAGTCGCTTGTGCCTGTTATTGGTACTGTTTTCGCCAGTTGGGATGATGTTGTTGCATTGTATGATACGTATGCTGAGGAATCTGGATTTTCCACACGCTTGGGAACTCATCGGAAAGTCCATGATGTTACTACTTCCCGTATCATTAAATGTAACCGTTCTGGGAAGCCACAGTTGAAAAGGTTCGATTCTACGGATCCGGCTGCGCTATCAAAGTTTAAAAGCTCTCGATCCCAAATGTGTGGTTGCACCGCGTGCATTCGCGTTAAGTTTGATCCAGAATCCAAGTCATACACACTTTATTCGTTCGTTGATTATCACAACCATGAAATGTATGGCAAAGAGTTCATTGAGTTTTCCAAGAAACGTAGAAAGGTTGATTTCACGACTCACCAGTTTGTACATGAGATGAGTTTACACAAGATTGGACCAAACATCTCTCATAGGGTTCAGTGCACCTTGAAAGGAGGACATCAAAATGTTCGTGGAACTGTGACTGATTACAAGAATATTAGTCGTGATATTCGTCTTTTTATCGGTGATAGGGACGCCCAGATGATATTAGACACGTTGCGTTCTCGGTCAGAAAACTTGCATAACTTTTTCTTCGAGTACGTTGTTGACGGACACGAGCTCCGCTCGCTTTTTTGGGCCGACGATGTGTCGAGATGCAACTATGAGACATTTGGCGACGTTCTGGCTTTTGACGCCACTTACAAAACTAACCAGTAAGGCCTTTAACGTTCCTCTTTTTTTTTTAGTTGGTGCTTACCTTTTTTATTTAATATGTTGTTGTCTAATTTGTTACCTTTTCCTAATTTTTTATTTATTTTTTATCAGGTATTGCATGATTTTTGTGCCCTTCACCGGTGTTGACCACCATAAGAAATGTGTAACCTTCGGTGCTGCCCTGCTTTTTGATGAGTCCACTGAATCATACACATGGCTCCTTCAAACGTTCTTGAAAGCACACGGGAAGCAACCTAGGCTAGTTTTAACAGATCAAGATGCTGCGATGGAAAAAGCGATTATTGCTGTTTTTACTAGCTCCACACACCGTCTCTGCATGTGGCACATCATGCGTAAACTTCCTGCTAATGTATATTCTTGTGATCCTACATTATAACAGTATATTTGTTATATTATCCTCTGTTTCTTATCACCTTATTGAAAAAAAGAAAAACAAAAAAAAAAAACTGTTTAATGTTCACCTCGACTAATTGCATATTGGCGATTCACATTTGCATCATTAATGTTATTTATGTTCATTTTCAGGTTACAGGCGGCGTTGTAGAAAACACTGATCTGCGCAAACGCATACACAAACTTGTTTGGAATTTGATCATCGACCAAGATACTTTTGAAGAAAAATGGGCGGCTTTGATTGACGAGTTTGATTTGTCTTCCAATACCTGGCTTCAACAGATGTTTGCTATAAGATCCGATTGGGTTCCTTGTTATTTTAGGGACATCCCCATGTGTTGCTTGATGAAGACCACCTCAAGATGTGAAAGTTCAAACGCCCTTTTTAAAGTCAATTCCAGCGCTTCTAACACACTCCTGCAGTTTTTGATGTGTTTCGACACAGCAATTGATGGCCAGCGCTACAATCAGCGCAAAATGGAGTTTGATACCAACATGACTACCCCTGTGCTCCGTACACCCTCGCCTATAGAAAAGCATGCCTCCACGTTGTACACCCTTTCAATATTTAAAGAAGTTCAAAAAGAAATCGACAGGAGTGTCAATTACTGCTCAATAGGCGAGACGCGCATTTTGGGTGATACCAAGATCTACACGGTTGCACATACAAACAAACAATTCAAGCATGTGAACCAATTTGAGGTACATTATCTGTATTGCCTTTTTTAATTTTATTGTTTTATATTATTATTATTATTGCTATTTTTTCTTTTTTTATTATTATTTTTTTATGATATCTTTTGTTTTATCAAATCTTTTACGTACATCATATTATTTCGCGATACACCTGTGTTGTATGTACATTTTATTTGTCATATATCAGCATCCTTAAAGTACACGTGTGTACCGTGTTTTTTGACACTGTCATGTTTATATGCAGGTTACATTTGACACTGTCAATCACACAGTTGAATGCGGTTGTATGTGCTTTACTAGAATTGGGTACCTTTGTAGACACGTGTTCCATGTTTTCAGGTTTAACCAAATAAACAGGATACCCGACCGCTACATTTCAAACCGGTGGTTGCGTAATGCTCTTCCAAACAGGGTTTATGAAATTGCTAACCGTTATTCTGTCGACAACAGTGAGGCTGGTGTGATTCGACGTGATATCATGGACACTGTATGCCAATGCAGTGACCGCTTAAGGCGTGACCCGACCCGTCTTGCTGCCTTTTCAAACCAGCTTAAGGATATCAAAAGGCAAATATTTTCTGAGGTCCCTTACAACCCGGAACATGAGAGGACTTCGGCAATTATAAGTGATATACTGCATCAGCCTGAATTTGGTACCTCAACTTTTAAACCACCACAAGGCATTCGAAACAAGGGATGCGGTACGGGTAAACGTATGGTCGGGCCTGGAGAAAAAGCTGTTGAGAATTTTAAGAAGGGGCCTAGGTTTTGCAAGATGTGTAATCAGTACGTTTATGGGCATGATTCTCGAAATTGTGCGAAGGTCCAAGCTGCTTTAAGGGCTGCAGCTGCTGATTCGGATACAGTTGGAAACAGTGGTTGTCCTGGTACTTCTTCTGGTGTTTCAGACCTGCCACCAGCTCATGATACAAGTACTTCTGTCGCTTCATCATCTCGTACACGTGCACTTCGTGCCACCAGACGAGCCGCTGCACGTTCTGTTATGCAGTCTACCAGAGTGGCAGAACAGTCACCCACCACACGCGACATTTGATTTGCTTACGAGATTTGTTACTGACTTGTTGGTATTGTTTAGCTTTTATTGACCTTGTTCGTATGTCCGTCAATTGTTTGTTATCGTTGAGTTTATGTGGATTTTCATCTTACAGATCATGTTTGATATGAATTTTATGCAGTGAATATCTTTTATGTGTCTGTCATGAAAGTCCATGTCATTATGGCCCATCAGGTCAACTACATCAATAAAAAAAAATGCAATTTTTTATACGATGCACGCGTGTATCATTGTGATACACACGTGTATCGGTCACGTATACCCTTTGTGATGCTAATATTAATGTGTGTTTCTGTACATTTGCACAGTTACTGTCATTTTTTTTTTGTGTTGTACGCGTATAATAATATGATCTGTATATGTGTAATGTGGTTCACACGTGTAGCGTGTTGCATTATATGACATACATACATTTAGTGTTAGTTTTTTCTCTTGAACCTGTAACACGAGCTACGTCGTACATACAACCATCCGTGCAGATATCCATTGTTCCATAAAAAAAAATAAAAAAAACAACCTTCACATGTGTATCACACTTGTATGTATAACATATTTAATCAAATTCCTTTGTTTTTATTTTTTTTACCATAAACTTCAACATATTAGCAAATGTATTCTGACACAACCACAACTGATGACATTTTTTGGTCTTGATGCCAAGTTTAATATGCATTCTTTATTACATTAAACCGTCTCCATAAAGATATCCAAAACACCACATACCAGACAAAAAAAAAAAAAAAAAAAAAACCAAATGAAACAGCAGCTACACATTCCAATCAGGCTTCCGGTAATGCGTCTTTTATCATTTCACCCGTTATCCGCACCTTGATCATGCAAACGTCACCCGTTTACCCTTACCCCCAGCTTTTAACTGAAGCTTCTTACTCTCCTGCTTGCTCACTTCTTTTGCTGATACCTCCCCTTGTATTTTTTCCAGCACTTTCCCGATTTCTGCAAATTCATCTTCCAGCCTCTTCACAAACTTAGACACTTGTCTCGCCGACTTCATGTCGCTAGTGTCTTTTGAAATCCTGTCTATGTTTCTGGCTGTTGATACTGAATTCTTTTTCACTCTGTTGATAATTGTGTTCGCCTGTGACATCAGAATTCTTGAACAGTACCTCATTCTGAGATTTAGAACTTGTGCTTGTCGCTGATTCACATTGCTGCTGAAACCGCTGTCAAACCCACCCGTCCTACCTATGTAAGTCTCCATGTTTCTCATCGCGTAAATGCCGCAATCTATGTATTCCTCTTTACTTGCACAGACTGTCTCCAACACTCTTGGCTTTGCTGCTGATATAGACAACGCTTTTGGATGACCAATGCTTTGTAGATGGCTCCATAATACGTGTTTCTGCGAAAAACAAAAATTAAAAAAAAAAGAAAAAATAATAAATACATAAAATTTAATTAAGATAAAAACAAAAAAGTAAAAAAAAAAAACGATGATTTTTTTTCTGACATCTAGCACGTCTTGACTGATGTGCGTATATGTCGTGTACTTATAGCTTACCACTTTTTGCGGAGTCCCTTTTGATGCGAATGTCCTGTCGTCTTTCAGATCGTCCATAGTTATGCCCTTGTTCATACTCTCTATGATTGATATAGCTGGTATATCCATATCGACACACATTATGTATATGTGATCATTGTCCACTACCGGCACGACGATTGTTTTGTACATGTTCATGTCCACCATCTCCTCACCCCCATCACCCAACTTCAACAGGTTTTTCTTGAATCTCTTCTGCCTTTCGGGGTTGGTTTTCGCAGATATCACAAAATCATTCTGAAGTCGTATAAAAAAGTGTCACGCGTTAAGCCTGATGCACATGTGTGTTTAATGCCTTAATATCATACATATATTCATTTGTTACTTACAATTGTGTTTGTGTACAAGAACAGTCGGCGCGGCTCCTCTTCTGTTTTCGTTTTTTCCTCAAAGTTAAGCACCGCTGCCCAACAGTTTACAACATCTGCGTTTACCTTCCTCTTTGGTCCTAGGCTTCCTAATATGAACGCCTTTGCAACCACGCCATTTGTTGCAACAAACAAGTCTTTCCTGCGTTACAAAATACATGTTCATGCCAGTCTATCTTAAACTGATTGTTTTTAAACTGATGTACACATACAATAATAGTCAATTAATTAATTACTACACACGTGTATCGTTGTACTACTATTACGATACACGTGTGTGTCGTGCATTTTTTTTATTGTAATTTACACTTCTATTACATTTTACTTACATGAAACCTCGTCTGATATCCTCCCCATCGCCTTCTTTTGTTGGCATCAATTCTGACCCTTCTTTCGTGTTTGACTCTTTGTCACCCCTGTTTTTCGTTTCCGTGCATGCCATCACATACTGCCAAACCAGCCTCTGTCTAATGTCTAGCTGTTTGTTTATCTCTACCATCCCTGTCTCGAACTCCTGACCCTCAAATGTGCTTATTTCCCCTTCTGTCCTATCAGCCTTATCAGAATCTCGGCTCGGTCCCACTATATCCGTTTCAACTGTTTTTACCACCTTTGCTGGATTGCTTGTGTTTTCTGCGCCCCCTGATTGAACACCGGACTTGCCTTCCTTGCTTTCTTTCTCCTGAACATGCTTCCCTGTTATATTTTTGTCGTTGTTCTCAGTTTTTTTGCTTGCTTCAACATTTTTTAATTTCTTTGTTTTTTCTGCTTTCACCGTCTTGCTTCTGCTCTCTCTACCCTCTTCTTTATCATTGGCCATTTCTTCCTTTTTTTGTTCATCTTGAATGGATTTTCCCACGACCCCCATGTACATCTCCACCATGTCTCCGACCTGTGTTGTTTTTTCTCCCTTTGCACCCTCCGTGCAATCTGGTGAGCTTTGTGAGCTATCAAATCCCATGTCAAACGATGGCATGGTTATGTCTACCACCTTCTTAGGTTTATTCTTCTTTTTTGCATTTCCAAGTGCTGCCACCTCTTCTGTTTTTTTTATTACCACATCCTCCTCATTCTTGTCATTCTCGTTGCCTTTGTTAGTGTTCATAATTTTCATTGGATCCTTGTACTGCGAGTTGTACATCTCTGTGTATCTTTTTACCTCTTCTATGTCTGGAAACTTCTGATAGGTTTCTGATAATGCCTTAACGACATTCTTTTTCGCGACTTCCATCAATCCAAAGACGTCCTTTAGCCTTTCTATGTGTTCCTGTAACATCCATGTGAATTTTATAATAATATATATTTCATTCATATCTATTTAATTTCTGTTTTGTTTTGTTTTGTTTTGTTTTGTTTTGTTTTGTTTTGTTTTGTTTTGTTTTGTTTTGTTTTGTTTTGTTTTGTTTTGTTTTGATTTGGTTCACATGTGTATTACAGTACATGTGTCATTATACAACATAAGCTGATTATGTGTTTGTATCAGTGCTTCATTGCGGTCGTGAATGTTAATCATACCTTTACAGATTTAGGTGTTACACGTGTGTATCACCTGTTAAATGTTATAATGCTCCCCTGATTTTACTGTTTTACGATTGTTCATACCGTCAAATCTAATGTCACTTGACATGCAACCTACATTTTAAATGTGTTTTCATGTTACACGCGTGCATTACATGTAGATTTTTGTTCAAATTTTAATTTAAATGTATAACGTGCATCGCCAATATGTGTTCGTTTGTTTTACCTCTAGTAAGCTCTGATCCGATAATTCCTTTATCGTCATTATCTTTTCTATCATGTCCTTGCGTTCTTCTTGCTCACTTTCATCACCTTCGGGCTCGACATATGTCTCTCTTTCTGTTCCCATACCAAACCCACCGTTTTCTATCTCGTATACTTGCCTCTCGTTCAGCATTTCTTTTGTCCAGAAGCTTATTGGACTTATAGCTCGATCGTTTTCTATTCCCGCGCATGATATGCTGTCCGCATATACGACCTGCACGTGTTTACAAAAATATATATATATATATATATAAATGTCTCATACATTATGTGAAAAAGTTTACTTGTTATTATGTTTGTTTGTAAATTTATTACCGTCAGCAGAGCCAGTGCGCCTGTGAATCTGGATTCTGGATCACATCTGTCCCATCCTTCCTTACACCTTTTTAAACCGTCGATCACAAATCTGTTCCAGTTTATGTTGTCTAGATCCATATTATCCTTTATGTGATGCATCAGTTCGATCTTCACTTTCTCGCTTGACCCGGACTCAACCATTACACTCGCAAACAGGGCTATGAAGTCCATTTTGAACATTGTGCCAGCATCGTTGCGATTCGTGTAAATCATCTTTGCAATCTGGACACGTGACACATTCGTTAATTTGTATCGTTTTCTCCACGCCTTTGCCAACTCTCCTGGCTTGTCTGGTTGCTCTTCCAGCACCTCTCCTCTGTTTTTTAACCCAAACAACATTGATATTTTTTCAGCATCTACCTTCACCTTCACATGCCCGAGATCGATCTCCATAGTTTCCGGATTGAATCTGTCTACCACGAAATGTCCAAGCTTTGCAGGTATTCCATCGACACGAAACTTCAGAATGTGCCCCATCCCCATCGTTCTCAACGCCCTACGCTGGTCACTCGATAATCTCTTGACTGTTTTGCATAATTGTAACGGTGCTGTTCGTATCCTTATTGTTGGCCAGTTGTCGGATTTTTTTACACGTTTGCCCCCTTTCCTGCCTTTACGCGGCTGTGCCCGCTTTCTTGGTCGTTTGACTTGATCTTCAGTCTCGTAACCTGTAAAAGATATATACTGTTAATTTATTTTACTATTCTTAGACATGTGATACACGCGTGTAACGTGTACATAAAACTTTATTTGTTATAGCGTATTAATTCTAATGTCATTGTTTAGTCTGCGTGCACGTTATACGCGTGCGTTTATTACGTGGTGTAGCTGCGTGTCGATAGTGTATAACCTTGGTTCACATGTGTATCATATATTTATTGATATTATACACATGTGTATTACTGTAATATTATAATACATGTGTGCATTCCCAAACAGTCAAGCTTACATATTATTGGCTCTATATATAAAATTATGTAAGTTATAAGTGAATACCTTCCGGGCTGCTTTCAATGGGGTCACTGTCATTGTCTGCACACTTCTTCGGGTTTTTTCTTGAC
Organism: Deinandra increscens subsp. villosa; assembly: GCA_039602395.1. Lineage (NCBI taxonomy): Eukaryota > Viridiplantae > Streptophyta > Magnoliopsida > Asterales > Asteraceae > Deinandra > Deinandra increscens. The sequence continues at coordinate 5,916,760 of JBCNJP010000008.1, forward strand.
CTTAGATTCATTTTAGAACTTTCCGCTCTCGAGTCTGACAACCTCCTGCTGCTTTCTGTTTTGTTTTTTTTTTTTAATGTATAACTCATAAGTTTGTAAACTCATACAGCTGTACAAACGTACCACAAAATATAATGTTTACCTGGTTTCTTGTTTGTCTTCGGACTATCATGACCTTCCTTTACTACCGGCTGACTGTTTTTTTTACCTTGTGTCCTGGTTACTATCCGGTACGCTGAATGGATTTAGATAAACGTTTATTATTGTTTTCATATTACAATAAAATTGGTAAATAAATAAAAAAAAGTAAACCCACGGACGAAAACAGCTATAAAATAAATAGATAAATACGTAGATAATTAAAACACCTTCTTTGTCGTCTTCAGACTCTTCGTCGCTGCTCTCCTCGTCTACATATATATCCTGCGACTCTGAGTCTTGTTCTGGGTTGCCATCGGTGCCCACTTCTTCATTGTTTTCGTCTCTTTCAGCCTCTGTACTTACTGAAACGTTTTCACTCGTTTCTTTATCCTGCGCTGCTCCGTCTGAATCGACGTCTGCGGACGTCCAATAACAGTTATACAATATCAGTCTGTCTACATGAAATTTTATATGCTTCACGCTGAGTGATGTTTTATGTTATTAAGCACGCGTTGCAACGTGTACGTGTGTTATGATGCACACGTGGATTATACTGAGTACGTGCATTATATACGTATAGTTTCAAGATGATTTAATTGGGTGTACCTTCTTCGGAGTTTTCTTCTGTGTCTACCATCTTCTCATATTTTTTTCTAGAGTTGTACTTAATGTCGTTTTCTCTGTTGTACACGACCTTTAGTCTTTTGACTGCAACTGTTGATAGATTACGTGATATGACAATAAGTTAATGTGAGTTTTTTTTAGAACATGTATTCTTTCATTTAACGGTTTTATGTTTTGTCTTACCAGTGTTGAGTGGTCGGTCCTCGTCACTGTCGTTAATAACGTCTGGTTTTTCCTTTGTGTTCTTGTATCCCGATTTAAAAATGCTTGACAATCTCGTGCTTTTTCGTCCTGTCGTGACAATAATATTGACCGTAAATAATGTAGCATTTAAATAAATACACAGCATGTATAACTTTTCTTCTTATTTGTGTTAAGATCTAGTTTCTTACGCTTTACACTTTCCATCAGCTCCTGCGTGTGTCTGCATAGATAAATATATAAATAAATATATGAAACAAAACAAATAAATACAGACGAATAAATAAACAATACGGGTAAACAATAATGATTATATTAGTAACCATTCATGGTATATCGCATTACTGCCTAATTGTGATTTGTAGCTGTAAGCTATATGTTCTATGTATAACGCAGTTGTGTATTGCTGCACGCGTGCAGCTTTGTTTTATGAAATGGTGTTGGTCTGTGAATGTTAATCATACCTTTACAGATTTAGGTGTTACACGTGTGTATCACCTGTTAAATGTTATAATGCTCCCATGGTTTACTGTTTCGTGATTGTTCATACCATCAAATCTAATGTCACTTGACATGTATCCTACATTTTAAATGTATTTTTCATGGTACACGTGTGCAGTACGCGTATATTTCTGTTCATACCGTCAAATCTAATGTCAATTGACATGTATCATACGTTTTAAATGTATTTTCATGGTACACATGTGCAGTACATATAGGTTTTTTGTCTGATTATATATGCATGTACTGAAATCGCCCGTTTGACATGTTTTTTCATGATACACGTGTGTACCGTTTCCTAAATTGTCTATAACATTGATCTATTTGTCTTGTGGGTTACAGTATGCTACTGTAACGTGATTTGTTTCGATTCCTACTGCTGACATGTAATCCAAAACAAATTATAACTACTCAAATGTGTATACAATGTACGACAATCATCTGTTCGCTATCTGATTTGCATACTACACATGTGTATCGTTCCTGTATTGTATATAACAGCTATGCATTTGTCTTGTGGTTGTTTTATTTTATCGTAAATTGCTTTGATCCGGCGATTACTACTGCTAACATGAAAAATTAGACGGAGTATTGTATTTTACCTTTAAAAAAAATGGGCGTTTGCGTCGAGCCTCTTCCTCCGCTGTTGAACGCTTCGATTTGACCGATGTATGTACCAACGGTCGTCGTTTTCCACACTGACTCCTCCGAGCTTCTGCTTTGTGAATGATTAGGGCTTTTCTGGTGATATTAGATCTCGATCGAGAGGTTTTGTGTGCTTGAGAGAAATCGGAGTGAGTGGATTCTCGGAATTTTCTTTTTTTTGGGGGTAAACTGCTATTTTTTTGTTTCCATAAATGCCCCTCCGCATATATTTAGGTATAGGTTTTCAATATTTGCATATCAGGTCCCTCCTCCTTATAATTTGTATTGTTTTCGCGTTTTCACAAATTAACCCGTTTTCACACGATCCTTGCCCTATATATATATATATATATATATATATATATATATATATATATATATAGGGAAGGGTTCCGTGTAGACCCCTTAAATTTTGTAGACCCCGTAGACCCCTATAAAACTCAATAAAAATAAAACTCAGTGTTGTAAATTTGGTTTTTTTTATTACGATAAGCTTTTAAGAGACAAAAAAATAAATAAATAAATTAAAAAAACAAAAAACATTAAAAATCGAACATTTTAAGACAATGAGTTTTAAAATAATGAGTTTTAAATGCAATACTGAGTTTTATTGAGTTTATTGAGTTTTAAACTCATTGATTTTTAAAACTCATTGTCTTAAGATGTTCAATTTTTAATGTTTTTCGTTTTTCTTTTTTTTTAATTGTCTTTTTTTATTCTTAAAAGTTTATCGCAAATAAAAAAAACTAAATTAACAAAACTGAGTTTTATTTTTAGTGAGTTTTAATGAGTTTTATTGAGTTTTATAAGGGGTCTACGGGGTCTACAAAAAATAAGGGGTCTACACGGATCTTTTACATATATATATATATATATATATATATATATATATATATATATATATATATATATATTGTTTAGTCTTTGTTTCTGGAAATAATATAGCAAAAGCTCTTTAGTATTACTACCCCTTGGTCACAAAAACGCAACAGTTAAACTTTTTCGAAAAATCCAAGTTTTGCAACTTTTAACCCTTAGCCCTAGCCTACCCTCAAAACCCGTAAGCCCTCATGATATTCACATGGATTTCGGCGATATCTGTGGCGGATCGATCCATTCACAAGCCTATGACCCTTGCTTGATTTCACCTTGGTATGAGTGATCCCTCAAAGTCTGTACATATACTAATCTCGAGTATCGAGTGATCCCTTATGAGGTGTACATAGTTGCATAAGTCTAAACTTTATAGTAAACTTGTCTGTATATTTCAGTAATTCAATAAAAATAAAATAAATAGCCAAATGGAGAAAAAGGATTAAAGTAATTAAAAAGCATGTTTTTAGGCAAGTGGTTGGTTCATAACAGGTCAAGGTCTAATTCAGAAACAGGCGAATGACGGCTATTTTCTAAGTTTGGTTGAGGACAAGCAAAAATTTAAGTGTGGGGATATTTGATGTCCCTTAAAATATACATATTTTCTATAAATATTCCTCGCGTATTGGGTAAAATCTGATTAACTATCACAAAAAAAACAGAGTTTTTGTCTTCTTTGTAGTTTTTTAGGTTCGATTGAGCCAAAATCACAAAAGGAGCAGAAAATGAAGAAAAACTTATAAAAATAAGCAAACTGGTGATTTTCAGAGTTAACACGCCCCATGCCCATCTCCAGCTCAGCCCCGACAACCTTCTGGCAGACACGACAGCGTGCCCCTATAGCCTCTACAAAGCACGACCTCGGGCTGACATGGCATGACCCCGTGCTGACATGACATGACCCCGTGGCAACTGACACCGAAGATACCGATCTTCGGGTTGACATGGCACGCCCCGTGCCAAACTCAAAATTTGTCTATAAAAAGAGGCATTAGCCTCCATTCCAACTTGCTCAAGAGCATTAGCTCATTTCTTCCATCTAGTTCTACCATCTTTTATTTTTAAGCCATTTGTTTTAGTGTTCCTGTGTCTTCTCGTCAAAGATTGTAAGAACTTCAACTTTTGGTGATAATGAATAGTTTTTATCTATGAATCTTTATAATCTCTTAAGCAAATCTTTAGGCTAACATGTGTTAGTCAAATTATTACACTCGTTTGGGAATAAACGTGTCTTTGGTGGGTTAGTAAACTGTTTTTATAAACTTGCTTTAAGTTGAACTAATGACTTTATAAAAAAACATTTTTATTGAAAGTTTATTAGTGATCTTCTAAACCAAACGTGCTCTACGTATCACAGACCATTTTGGGAGTCGAAATCCCAAAGGCGGGACTTGTGACACCCAGTCGGGGGACGATGCATGATCCTTCGGGTGACTCGCGTCCCATGCTAGATGATGCGTTCGGGGTCCTTATATCTATGTAAGCAAACGCGGCTGCCACGCATGTGTAGGATGAAAGTATTTGGTTAGGAATGGGGGTAAGTAATATTTTGTCACTTCATGGAAGCCGAGATGGTACGTGTTTGTGAACTTGGCTTTGGTTGCGCCGGACGTGCATGCGTGAGAGCAGTGCATGGAAGAAACGAACCTTAGTCTGTTAAAAAGATTATTTTTATAATAAAATAATCTGGCACGCAAGGTTGTTCTTCTGTTGGTTCATGACGGCGTGTCAAGTGCGGTGTACTGGCCTGAGAGGGGGTCCCGCAACTAAGTGGCATTAGTTTCACTATATTTGTTTTCCAACAACACAGTTCCCCAGGGTTCGTACTCCTTGTAGACGATCGCCCGGGGGAGTAGTGACACTAGATTTGAGGCTGAGAGGCGGTCTAGTTTCCTATTGTCAAATAATCTTACAAGAAGGGTATAATCTACGAGTTACGAACATCACCATTGAGAAGTCTCCCAAATGATATTATCTGGGACCGAGTCGACCAAGACACGCCTTTATAATACTACATATATTATTATTTTACTTTCATATATTTCTAACATCTTCACTTGAAGATGGTCAGGTTAGACGTCAACAATGGTGAATTATCAAGAGCCCTCATTTTCCTTTGTGTCTTTGAACGATCCCGATTCAACTTACCGCTACTATACTGCTCCACGGTGGGTGCACTTTCCCGTGAATGTGGTGAAATAGTAGTAGTTTAAGTAAATCATGTTTTATAAATTTAAAGGCTAAACTGCTAAAAATGTGTACAAATAATGCAATATTTTATATACACCACAACCACGTCAAATATGGTCAATTCTTAGAACTATTTAAGCAGTTAAAAATTAACCTTCTCTTCGTAGAAGTACTTTAACAAATGCCGAACTATGCAAAAAATTTTAAGCATATATTGAGTAATAAGAAAAAAAAGCTTCAGTCTTTATCGTCCGTATTCTTTAATTAACAATGCTCGACGGTGGTCCAGATCAAGCTACCCGAGAAACTAACTGATCGGGGAACATCCATGATCCCGTGCATGTCTGGGAGCTCTTCTGTGACGCACGCGTTGTCGGATCTCGGTGCTTCTATTAATCTCATGCCTTATTCCATTTATAAGCACTTTAGTCTTGGAGACCCGGTTCCAATGCACATGAATATTTCTCTTGCGGATCGTTTAGTGAAGCAATCACGGGGGGTTGTGGATGACGTGCTTGTTATAGTTGGTAGATTTGTGTTCCCCGTTGATTTTGTGATCATGAATATGGAGTTTGATGCAAAATGTCCACTCATTCTTGGTCGACCCTTTCTTCGTACAGCTAGAGCTTCTATAGATGTCTTTGAGGGTAGGATCACGTTGAGAGTTGAGAATGAGAGCATCACATTCGAGGTCGATAAGTCGAAGGGGAGTGTCAACGAGTCCGTTTATTTTCTTGAGTCTTTCATGTCTTGTATGGATCGTTGTGGCAATTATGTCATCGGGGCTGATTTGGTGGTTGGGGATAGACTAGTAGGTGAGAATATAGTTGAGCCCAAGTGTTGGGAGGTTCATGAAAGGTTAGGTGATTTTGAGTTGCTAGAGGTAGATGATGACACGCCTTGTGAACCGGGAGAGCTAGTGAGTGAGGATAGGATTGTGACAGCTGATGATGTATTTAAGAATGCCACACTTGGTGATTTAGTTGATTTTAAGGATAATTTGATTTTTAGTCCAAGTGTGGGGATTATATAGGTAGATGAGTTTAAGAACGACCCTAAATTGAGCTATATAGGGACAATTAGATTTCTTCAGGGTCAATTCAAACATTGGAAAGTTGAAAAGTGGTTGGAATTTGTGAACTGTGTCAATTGGGTGGTCTGGTTAGGTTTTGTGTTAAAATTGATGACATCTAGGGATACGGGCGAGAAGGATGTTAAGGCTAAGCCTCCCGACTTGTATTCGAGAGATCAATCAGAGACTTGATAGGTGATAACATGCTCGGGATGTATAGTTTGTATAGTTATTTTTGCTTTATTTTGCATTTTTGGTTCTTGTTTTTGGTTTGTGTTTTTCATGTTTGTAGGGAAGTTGAGGTGTTCAAGAGATGAAATCATGAAAATTTGGAGTTCCAGGTTTGTAGTGATTCAAATGAGCAGGTTGGACACAAATTTGGTGAAGGTTGAGGTAAGAAGAAAGAGTTGAAAAATATTCTAAGTGTTGGAAAATCGGTCTTTCCCTGGAAATTTCGAGTTAGGCATATCGCTTGGTTTGTCTGGTACTTTAAGTAATACGCATGGAGAGAGGGTTAAGGGGACCAACAATTTGATGTTCTAGGCGCATCGCCTGATTTGTCTGGTACTTTAAGCGATACTCTTGGTTTGGTTTGAGATTTTTTTTTATTCACTAATATTTTGTTACCAACTATTCGCAATTTACTTTGATCTCTCAAGTTTCCAAGTAATCACATTTCGAATTATTTTCTTTTTATTTTTGTATTTATTTTTCTTTCGTGACTAATAGTTTTGTCCAGTCTTGTTTTGTTTGTTTTGTTTAACTAATCGCAGGTCCTCTTGCTGCTTAATTGAAGAATAATTTGGAGGACCGGGGAACCAAACTTGCTTTCATTCATCAAAGATATATTAAGGGGAGTTTGTTCCTTTTTGTTTGTATTATAATTTTATTTTATTTATTTTCTTTTAGTGTGTTGTTTCTCATCTCACATTGGGGATAATGTGTCGTTTTAGTGTGGGGATGGGAAATCTTCCGTCTTACTTTTATTTTTATTGCTTTATTAGGTAGTTTATTTTTATCAAAAAAAAAATTAAAATCCCAAAAATACAAAATAAAAATTAAAAAAATTTAGAAAATTGTTCATGAATAAATCTGCATTACAATGGGAAATGATATTACAATCAGGGATCGATTTTCAAACTATTGTGCTTGTTTGCTAAATAATAATTGACAATAAGTTATTTGTAGCTAGTTTCGATGTATTGGTAGGCCCAGCCGGCTATAAGCTTAAATATCCTTATGTGTCAATAATTGAAATAAATTGAGCCTTAATTGATAAAAATCAGGATGCTTTAGTGGGTTCCCGCCTCAGGTTGATCGATAATTCTGAAACTGTCAAAAATAGGAGGATAGGTACCTTAATATTTTCATATGTGTATATCTCATTAATAATATTTTAGCACGCCTAATAATATTTTAGCACGCCTTTGTATTTTTATGAAAATTATATTCGATATTGGTGGCATTTCCATGTTCCATTTTTCATATATTTGAGCTTTTAGTTATTAATTGGCCAAAGCCTATGTTTTTCCCTTCGGGATAGCGACTTGAAGGATATGCCTCTAGGTTAGGTAAATGAGTTGAGATTTATATGCTACCCACTGGGATAGTAACTTGGTGGGTGCATCCATGGATTACGATTTTGTATTTTTTTTTATATTGCTCATAAAAATGTCATCCATTTATCCATCTATCCATCTATTCCACTATTTTTGAGATGTATATATATTTAAATATTAGGGTGGAAAAATCAAAATGGTTTAAACCCGGGCCTTGAATCTTTGAGATGACAATAAGTTGATTTGTGACATCTTTGTGTGGGATCTATTAGGCTGATTGGTGTGAAAATAAATGAAATATTTGATGCATTTAGGGCTAAAGGTCGGTGGTTGGGTTTAATCGGATCGAAATACTGATAATCGAGCTAGGCTATGTATTATGTTTAATTGAAATTTGAAATTTGAAATTGAATAATTGGTATGTTTAGAATTCGGATTCCCTGGTTATGATTCAATTCCAGGTTTTTCTGGGGACAGAAAAAGATAAGTGGGAGGATATTTGATGTGTTGAAAACACATCTGGTATTTCTTTACGTTTTTGTATAATTTGATTCAGTTTTGAGATCGGTTTCATTGTCTTTTTATTTACATTTTAGTATTTGTGTCTTAGAGTAGCTTTTGTGTGTTTTGTAGGTATTGGAAACCAATCTCGAGGCTAAATAGATGTTTGGAGGAAGTTGAAGATTGAAGATAATTACAAGTGCTGAAATAAGAGAAATAGGCATATCGCCTGTGGAGAGGGAAAACAAGCGATACGCTTGTTATAAAAATTTGCTAAATGGTCAAAGTCGGTTGACCCGACTAAATTGTCTTAGGCGTATCACCTAAAGGTTGCATTTGAAGTAGGCGACACGCTAGTTTCGTCAAAATCCACAATAACCTAGTTCGCACCTATAAAATCAAATTGACGGGTTCTTTTTGGGAGTTTCAACTTCCTGCCGTTTTTGGAGAGCTCTAGGACGATTTTGAAGAGGAGATTCGAGCTAAGATCGCAAGAAGAGCTGGACATCAAGCATTCGACTTCCAATAGCGTGTTGGGTTTTCATCTTTACTTTTGATCCTTGTTTATTTTGTTCATGATTCATACTTTCTCTGTTTTCAAACTTGAACATGCTAGGCTAAGCACTTTAGTGCCGCCTAGACCATCATGACGATTAATTTGTGTTTTTGATGACTTTTGGTTTATGACAATATTATGATGGATTGATGCTTGATTAATTTCATTTAATTTTCTGCAATTAATGCATATGAATGTTGCTAATTAGGGTTTTGATTATTGATTGATGCTTGAGTTGCCTTTGAATATCTTTCGGCTCCGGTAATTCATCTAAAGTTGCTAGCTTTAGGGTTAGTAGCCAATGAGTGGTTTCGGAGACATCTCAAGCCATAGTGTTAGTTACTAGTTGTTATCTTGATTGTAATGTTCTGCCTTATCTAGGGACCCGAAAGGTAATGGATTTGTCGAGTAATGGGGTTAGCTAATGGATCTTAGGAAGAATTTTCCCAAAAGAAAATTTCCTAGGTTTTATGGTTAGTTAGTTTGTTATTCCGTGATTAGAGGTAGCTTCGGCCATTTTAGGGTGCCTTAGATTGTTTTGAGGGTGTTTTAAGGTAGTTGAAGTGGGAATGACTCTAAAGGTGAACCACTGTCAGAGCGTTAGAGTTATCAGCTAGGAAGGACTCAAAAGGTGAACTAATCAACCGATGAGCATATTCCAATCTTTAGGTATCTTATCACACTACTACAAAAACTGCCTTTCTTGACGTGCATTGCGCGTCAAGAGTCTGACACGCAAATGCGCGTCAAGGAAGTCGGGGTCAAGAAGCTTCTTGACGCGCAAAATGCGTGTCAAAAAATTCTTGACGCGCGAACGATGACGCGCATTTTATGACGTGCATTGCGTGTCATAAAATGCGCGTCAAGGAAGCCCCCGTCATAAACGGCGATGACACGCATTTTTGCGCGTCAAGAATGTAAAAAAAATATATAAAAAAAATATATTTCTATAGAATCACTAATTTCTACATTAAATGATAATTAACCTAAAAATGCAAAATAAAAATACACTTATAGCAAAAATACTACATTTCATATATATAGCAAATATTACAAAGTTTACATGAGTTTACATCAATTGGAGGACGAGATAAGAACAGCACAACTATTTCTTGGCAGCTGCTTGTTTGGGTATCATCAAGGAAGAGGAAAAGCCACGTGCTGCAGCAGTTTAGATGGTGATACCTGGAATTGGAGGACGAGATAAGAAATAAAAGCCTGTGAACTTCAATCGTGAGGCAGTTTTATGTTCATGTGACATTCACAAATGTATTAAAAGCGAGCCATAACACCTTCACTTGGGGTAACATAACCGTACCTGAAGCACAAGAACATCACAACTATTTCTTGGCAGCTGCTTGTTTGGGTAGCTTGGATGACTAATATATCTAACGTCAGGTGATGATGTTTGGGACTGCAGAATTGCAGCGATTGACACTTTAGTAGTGGTAGATACTTCAAAATCATTATTTATATTAACAAGATACAAGTTATTGATTAAAAATGTACTTGAAAATAAGATCAACAACACAAACTTGTACTATGATGTCGTGATTTATGTTCATTGCACCTGACCTTGTATAAGATCATGTGAATAAATAATAAAATTTATGTAGGGGCAGTGAAGAATGAAAGGGCGCCTTACAGAAAACCTTTGAATATTTCATAACCATCGATGCAAGATTCTCCCCTAAGTTTGACATTCATGCCCATTCCAAACTTAAAATACAACAAGCACCAAGATAACTATCAGAACTTGCTATGAAAATGTTACAATGCTTTTATCATTTGTAATCATAGTGTTAGTTCAGACTTCAGACCCTACAAATAGCACTACGATAAGTGAGATTTACTAGTTTATTTGCTAGTTTTTTTCTTTAGTTCTTCACTTTAAAACAAATCATCAAGTTTAGATCCTGAATAACAAAGATAATGAACATTCATACTCTTTTTAAACGAGCTATACTTCTATGCGTCCATATTCATGAGATCAGGAAATAAAGACATCTTTTACCAATATAAGTGAATTCGTAATAAGTGGGCACTTATAAAATGTGAGACGAGTGATGGAAGGCTATCACAAAAATATGACAAACATTAATAAATGTTCTAAATGAAAGAACACTTACCATCACCATCCAAATATCGGGTTTTTCCTCAAAGAACACATGCGAATGCATTTCTGCTTCTATAACCTCACAAGCTGCTTCAGGAGAAAAAATTCTGCAAAAAGCACAATCAAACCAGATTTACATGTTTCTATCAAAAATGTTCAAAACTGTTTAACCAGATTTAGATGAGTTTGCAAAGCCAGAATTTCCAGCATGGGAGATACGTACAGGTAAAAAATTAAACCTATGCCACCAGGGCCGTTGCTGTATACAGTCAAGAACATGAAGATCCTCAGCAGCAGACAAACTAATCAGTCCAATGCCACCCTGTAATGGATTCAACAAGGGTGTTCAATTGAAGTGTGAACCGATTATCAAGAGCTAAAGATCATACCAAAAAACAGAAAATTTTCTAAAACAAGAATTATCAAACCTGGATAACCACCACCGTACCCACAGCAGTCGCCACATGTGCTGCCCTTGGTGTAGGTGGTTCTCCAAAGGGAGTTATTCTGCAAAAACAGTAATATGGAAAGCTCATTGAGGTGTTAAAATAAATGCATCATCATGAACAATAATTATATCAACGAGCGAAAGGGACTGAGATTTAGCATTATAGACCATCTGGCCTAGACCATTTATTTGTCGATAAATCATAGTTAAAAAAGAATGGAGTGGGCATTCAAGTGCATAAGCCCGTCCTATCTGCATAAAGAAGACCACATTAAAAAAGGAAATAAGATACAAATGCCCAATTTAAGAAAAACCTATGATTTTATTAGGAAGATAATTGCTTGAAAAGAATGCAATTTATATCATCCTCTATATGCCAAATTAATTATATGTTGGGTTCAACTATTTAATAGATACCGTTTTGCCAACAAGGAAAGCAGCAATTGCACCAAGGGTCGCACCAATAGAATCAGCAAAATCGTTATTAGGAACAAGCATGATTTATTGTTATAATCTCTGTATCACAAAATCGTGTGTTGATTCTCTATATCAAAACCAATGCCAAAGTTCATCTTTATATATGGGAACTAAACACCACAATTGCGGCAGGAGACTAAAAACTACTGTTGGGAGACTAAAAACTAGTGTTGGGATATTTTGTCATCCTTGGTTGATAATTAGTAGCCACAACACACAACTATAGCAACAATAACAGTAGAATTACAGCATAATGATAGTAGAAACAATAGATATTAGGGAGTAACATACAATAATTGTGGGTATACTAAACAATAGGCAAAGTTCTTAATTTTTCATAGCATCAATAACCAACTCTAATCTACACCAAGATTTTTAATTCTTACCACACCATGACATATATAAATTGCACAAAGTACCTAGAATGTCCAGATTTCGTACGGACCCCTTACCTTGTGTCAAAGTGCCAATCGACTTGAAGTAGATAAGGGGTTCTTTGTAAACAGCCAGTAACAAACGGATATGGGTTCCACATAACCAACATTCACTACAATGAGCAAAATAACATGATTTTCACAAAAGTTCAGTATTTTAACCAAGAATTTTTAAGAAACCACTCAACCTCAGGCCTTCAATCACAAACTCTAGTGTGTAACAAAGCAGTTTCTCTACAATTAAACAATAGAATCCAGACAAAACACTGCAGAACTGTGAACATACAAGTTCTTAACTCACCTAACGTGATAACTAACATCAAATAAACCTAATTCTAGAACCCCCTTTAGCATTAATTAAGTTATATACAGAAGACACAAGCATAAATTAAACCTAACTCCTTCGTTCACCTAACATCTTCTTCGATCAGTAATTCTAACGCCAATCTTATAAGAAATTACACGGCGAAACCGTACAAGTAGTAAAACAGAACACGCAGAATTAACAAACAACAATCTCTTAACCGCCTAGTTTCAACGAATTTGGCTCAAAATCAAGAACAATATGCACATGTTTCAGTTCGAAAACAACAAACAAAGCAGTTAATCCACGGAAATAGAACAAGTACGCGGTGAAAGCGAGAGAAAAAATCAGATCCACGGTGAAGAAACTTACGACGCAAAGTAGAAGTCCGGATCACTCGAGCTGAAACCGGTTAGTCGAAGCACACGGTCGCCGGAGCTAGGTCTCGCTGGAGCGGGAGTGATTCTGGACGGCAAGGTCGACAGAGCAAGGTCTCGATACGAGTGTTGATTTAGAGCTAGAACTCGATTTGATTCTGGACGGCAAAAAATGTACGAGTGTGTATTTTAGGGCATGAGCGGGAGTGATTCACCAGCGGGAGTGTATTTGGGATGTTTAGACTTAGATTTAGAATTAGGGCAAATTTGGGGAAAAAGTTAAAAAAAAATCTAAGTGTGAGCGGGACTGAGCGGGAGTGAAATTTAGGGCAATTTTTTTGGCGGGATTTTTTTTTATAAAACGACGGATAATTCTTGACGCGCGTATTTTAAGTGTCCTCCGTGTTTTTTTTCTCTAAATATGACAGATATTCTTGACACGCAAAAATGCGCGTCATGAATTCTTAGGAATTACCTATAGTTGACATTTTATTTTGACACTTTGGTAATTGCACGTCAAGAATTTTCGAGTGTCATCGTTCGCGTGTCAAGGAAAGCAGTTTTTGTAGTAGTGTCAGTAACATCCGAAGAGTAATTCGGGGACTCATAGGGTTTCTAAAGGTTGTGTGTTAAGATCCTGGTTCTATCAAAGTTGTCATAGTCGAGGAAAGTCGATAACATGAATTAGGAGTCTAGGTCTAGGTGGCACTGTTTTCCTCATTTGGTTCCATCTATAATTTTCCATTCTTCGGTAGTTTAGTTGGTTAAGTTAGCTAATTTAACTCTTTAGTTTAAAAACTCACAAAAACCATCTTTCAAATAATCTAAATTTCAGTTCCATAGTTAGTCTAGTTAAATAGTGTCCGTAGGGTAGGGGTGTTCAAAAATATCCGAGTTCGAATCCGTATCCGAATTATCCAAAATTTTCGGATATCCAGAATTTCAGATATCTGAAAATTCGGACTTGGACTTAGACTATAATTTACAAAATTTTCGGAAGTTTCAGATACCCGGTTTTCAAAAATTTAAATAAAATAAAAATATATTTTATATTAAAGAATTAAGGTATTATTGAATTAGGATTTTTAGGGTTCAACTTCATTCCACGCTTTCCACTTTCCAGTTTCTGCCTCCCTCTCCACATACCACATCCACGACTCACGCAGTCTCGCTTCGTCCGACTTTGTCCACGTCCGACGAAGGTCGCAGGTATCCGGCGCCGGCGGCGCACTCCTTCGTCCGACGCTCTCCTTCGTCCGGCGCAGGTCGCAACTCGGAAGTCCATTTCAGACCTCCATCTCAGTCGTCCGACGTTGGTCATTCTGGCCATCTCAGACCTCCATCGTTCCAACTCCCAATCAGGTAATCGTCCACTACTCCACCATCGCTTCAGCCTTCAGTTAATTTCGATTTTGCCTGTGCCTAATTTAGATAGCAGATGTTTGTTGGATAGCAGACCCATTAGTGGATAGCAAATTTTTGTTCTCCACTTGGCTTAGTTTTACATGTTTGAGTATGTTATATTGTTATTACATGTTAGATTTGGATTTTGAATCAGTTTTTGCAAGTTCATATGCTTGAAGGATATATAGTTCATATGCTTGAAGGATATATAGGAAATTTTGAATCACTTTTTTGCAAGTTCATATGCTTTGAATCAGTTTTTGCAAGTTCATATGCTTGAATAAGTTTTGAGTATGTTATTTACTTATTTTCATGTTGGATTTGGTTTTTACATATCTAACTTTTTTGCTTGGTTAGTCGTTTTAGTTATGTTGAAGTTCATACTTGGTTTAATTTGTTCTTTTTTGCAGCTAACTAGATCAATGGAAAAGCATAATACAAGCAACTCCGAGGACTGTGAGATGGTATCTGAAAACGAGGTGGTGTCAAGGGAAAAGGCGAACAAGCAAAGACCTAAAAAAGCTGCAAAACCCCCAAGTGGACAGCCTTCTGGTTTCACCCTTCTGTTAGTGAAACTCCTACTGCAACACGTGTAAGAAAAAGGAGATCTCCTTGGTGGTCTTTTTTTTTTGTTGATTCTGATGTAGTAGATAGAGCAAAATGTAAGTATTGTGATAAAGACGTAGGTTGTGCAACCTCAAGTGGGACTAATCCTTTAAAAAATCACATACTTTCGTGTAGTAACTACCCTTCGAACATGGATAAAAAACTGAAACTAATTGACCTTGAGTTAAAAACCCATGTTAGTGATGATGGTTCTGTTGAACACATAGGGGTTCCTAAGCTTTGGGAATTTAACCAAGAATCAATTAGGAAAGCGTTGGTAAGAATGTTAATGGTTGATGAGTTAACTTTTTCTTTTGTGGAGCGGGAGGGTTTTCGGGCTTTTTGTAAGCAAAAGTTTGGTTTGTATGGATGTTGAGACCCAGTGGAACTCCAATTATTTAATGCTAGAATCTGCTATTAAGTTTAAGTAAGCATTTGATAACTTATTGTTAAAGGATTCTTGTTTGGAGAAGGAGACTGAGAAATGTGACAGAGGTTTGATTAATGAGGCTGATTGGAACAATGTCCATAGTTTGTTGCCTTTTCTGAAAATTTTGTATGATGCTACATTAAAGTTTTCTGGTTCCCGTTATGTGACATGCAATGCATATGTGCAAGAGATACTTAGGATAGGCATTGTGATTGACAGTTTCAACAACAATCCTGATAAATCGGTGAGGTCAATGTCGGTTAGTATGAAAGCAAAGTATCATAAGTATTGGGGGGATTTTGCTAAGTTAAATTAGTTGTTATTCATTGCTGTGGTTCTCGACCCAAGACGAAAATGGAAATATATTAATTGGATTGTGGACGAAAAGTATGTAGAGCCGAGTTTAAGTACTAGTTTGGATTCTACTATGCATAAATTGTTTGATACATATCAAGAATCTATGCCTAAAAAAGATGAGAACTTTGAGATGCAATCATCTAATTCTAGTGAGGTTTGGGGTGATGATCGGTAGGTAGTCGACATTGAACAACTTATGAGTAAACGGTTTGAGATGGCAATGGGAAATTCATAAACATCCTTGAGAAAAAGTGAATTAGATAAATATCTTGGAGAAGATCGAGAACCAAGGGACTCACGGTTTGACATATTACAATGGTGGAAAGTATAACAATGTCGGTATCCTATTCTTGTAAAGATGGCTAAAGACATTCTTTCAATTCCCGTTTCTACCGTTGCATCTGGATCGGCTTTTAGCACCGGAGGTCGGGTGCTTGATTGTTTTCGAACTTCTTTAACCCCAAGGATGGTTGAAGCCTTGGTTTGTGGACAATATTGGTTGCG
This sequence comes from Deinandra increscens subsp. villosa, assembly GCA_039602395.1. Classification (NCBI taxonomy): domain Eukaryota; kingdom Viridiplantae; phylum Streptophyta; class Magnoliopsida; order Asterales; family Asteraceae; genus Deinandra; species Deinandra increscens. The sequence continues at coordinate 5,933,080 of JBCNJP010000008.1, forward strand.
TGCTTCTAATAGCCCGATTATGGTTGACGACACCTTACTTGAAATTGAGAAAATGGAAGAAGGTATGTTACTAGTTATTATTTTTTATTACCTTTATATTCTTTGTTTGTGTATATCTTTACAATGGAACAACTTTTGTGTGTATCTTACTATGTTAGAGAGTTGAAGGAATTAACCTTGGAACAACCTACAATTCTTATAGATGAAACGATTGATGAATCTTCCGACTATTGAGGTATATAACTCTTTGCATTTTATTGAGGTATATAACTCTTTGCATTTTATTGAGGTATATAACTCATTTTTATTTAGAACTACATTTTATTTGTTTTTTGTGTGTAGGTGGTGAAAAACTTGGAAGTTGAAATGCGGTGAAAAACTTGGAACTACATTTTATTTGTTTTTTGTGCGTAGGTGGTGAAAAACTTAAGGGTGAATGTTGGACGAATGCGGTGAAGGAAGAAATCAAGATATTATGTTTGTTTTTTTTTTTGGTTAATTTGATTTGTGTTTGAAGACTTGGACTATGTTTATTTGTTTTATCGTTTTTTAGGTCGAACTTATGTTTATTTGTATTTGAAGACTTGGAATATGTTTATTTGTTTTGTCAATTTTTTTGGTTAAATTGTGGTTTTTTAAACAAAACAGGATTTTTGGATATTCGTTATAACTATCCGAGTCCAGTCTGAAATTTCGGATATCCGAAATTTCGGACTTGGACTTGGAAAGTAAAAACTGATATCCGAAATTTTCGAATACCTGAAATTCGAATATCCGAAATTCCGGGTATCCGGTTTTGAACACCCCTACCTTAGGGTTCGATATCTGGTCTTCCGTAAGCTATACTATAGTTAGTAGGTACACTTACCTAGTGGCTTGGTCTGGTTTTAGGATTATTGGGTTTTAACTTAGTGTGTCTAGGTGTAGGATAAGTTAGTTGTTTTTAGTGACCAAGTTTTGCACATCTGGGTCGTGTCCGGGTAGTTGGGTCCGGTAGGGGGTCGGGTCTTGCCTGGGGTAAGATATGGTCGATCTGATCCGGGGGTCCGGTCAGCTCAGTCCGGGGGTCAGGTCCAGTCGGTCCGGTCCGGTTTGAGGGTCGGGTTCGGTCGGGAGTCGGACTCGGTCGGGAGTCAGACCCGGTTGTGGGTCGGGTTGGTCTGGTCCGGTCGGGGGTCGGGTTTAGTCGATCCGTCTGGGGGTTTCGTCCGGTCAAGGATCGGGTCTTGGGGTCGAGTCCGGCTTGTTCGGTCCGGGGATCATGTCCATCCGGTCCAGGGGTGGGGTCCGGTCGGTCCCGTCTAGGGTTGGCTCCGATCGGGTCGGTGCGGTGGTCATCACCGGTGTGGAATGGATGTGATATCCTTAAGTGTTATAAAGGAATATTATACCCTTTAAATGAAGGAATTTGATGGAATTTAATCAAATTTCAATTTTAGTTCCTTTGTTAGCCAAACACATTAATTATGGAATTCACATTTCATTCCATTGAATTTCACGAACCAAATACATTACGAAATAAAAATCCAATTCCAATAAAATCCCACGAATTCCAGCAAACCAAACGGGCGCTAATAGGGATGACAATGAGACGGGTTTGAATAATCCCAACCCCATATCCGGCGCAAAACCTGTTGGTTTCTAGCGGATATTTACCCATCGGATGTCGGGTATACCCGTGGGTTTCGGACATATCCGTTGGGTCTATATTGGCTAACTATTAATTTTTGTTTCTCTTAATTATAATGGAATATCTCAAATAACTAAACATGTATAAATTTAATAATATGTAAATTAATGTTTGTAACAAAAACTTAACATTATAGATAAAAATAAGAAAATAAATAAATAAAATCATACAATATATATTTAAAATAAATAAATAAAACAAAGAAAACTATAACAGGTATATAATTGGGTAAAATAATATATATTATCGGGTAACCGGACGGATAAACAAGTATATTATTAAATCCTATACTCGTCCAATACCCACGGAAAAATTCAAAAGTATTCTTATATCGGTTCCATACCTAATTACCCAACCCCATACCCATCCAGCCATCCTATTTGTGTCCGGTTTTGAATTTTCCGGTTGGTCGAGCTTAACTAAATCAATCTATCGGATATAGAAAAAACCGGAAACCCATTAAATCGGTTTTGGTTTGGTTTGGTTTTAAGTTTAAAAACCGACACAAACACATGGGTGGATAAATTTTCATTCACGTCTGCCGATCCGAGTTACGAATAGCATTGAAACCCTAGAAATTTTTTTCCTGTGCAGACAAGATGACTTCTGAAAAGAAGAAGGAACCAAGTTTGAAGAAGCTGGAGTATTATTCGCTTGTATCAAAGGTATGTACTGAGCTCGAATCACACTTAGGGTTTGGGGATAAAGTTTTGGCTGAATTTATTACTGAAATCGGTCGAAAATGCGACACCGTAGATAAATTCGATAGTAAATTGAAAGAAAACGGGGCTGAGATGCCTGATTACTTCGTTCGAACATTGTTGAAAATCATCCACGCGATTTTGCCCCCGAAATCTAAGTCGAAATCTGATAAGGAGGCTAGCAATAAGGATGATAATGGGCCGAAATCGAGTTTTCCGGCTTTGAATATCGGAGATAGTAAGGATAGAGTGAAGGAGTTGGAGAAGGAGATTGAGAAGGAAGCCAGAGATCGTAGACATGGCGATGAATTCGATGAATACGCAGATGGCGGAAGGAATCGTAGAGATAGAGATGTCCGAAGGGGGAGGGAGAATGATGATAGATATGACAGAAGAAGAGGAGATGAAGATGATAGGGGTAATAACAGGGGTAGAGATAGGCATAGAGAAGATGATAGGGGTCATCACAGGGGTCGGGATCGGGATCGAGAACACTCACATAGAAACCGGGATGAAAGAGATGGTGGCGGGCGGAAATCGGATGAACCTGAATTGTTTCAGGTGTATAAGGGGAGAGTCACACGAGTTATGGACAGTGGTTGTTTTGTTCAGCTACATGATATTAAGGGTAAAGAAGGTTTGGTTCATGTCTCACAAATGGCTACAAGGAGGATTGCAAATGCAAAAGATGTTGTCAAACGAGATCAAGAGGTTTTCGTTAAAGTGATTTCGATTTCGGGACAAAAGCTGTCTCTTTCAATGAGGGATGTTGATCAGAACACTGGGAGGGATTTATTGCCATTGAAGAAAACCGGAGATGATGAATCTTTAAGGACAAATCCCGCAAGCGGTTTGAACAACAGGCCTATATCTAGAACCGGGCTTTCGGGGATAAAGATAGTAGAGGAAGATAGTGGGTTACCTTCTCGAAGACCGTTAAAGAGAATGAGCTCTCCTGAAAGATGGGAAGCACAGCAGTTGATTGCTTCAGGGGTTCTGAGTGTGAAAGAGTACCCAATGTTTGATGATGAAACCGATGGTATGCTTTATCAAGAGGAGGGAGCCGAAGAAGAGCTAGAGGTTGAGTTAAATGAAGACGAACCTGCCTTTTTGCAAGGACAGAGCCGTTATTCTATGGACATGTCACCTGTTAAGATCTTCAAAAATCCAGAAGGTTCTTTGAGTCGTGCAGCAGCTTTACAATCTGCTCTAATAAAAGAAAGAAGAGAAGTGAGAGAACAACAACAGAGAACAATGCTTGATTCCATTCCAAAAGATCTGAATCGTCCGTGGGAAGACCCGATGCCTGAAACGGGTGAGAGACATCTAGCACAAGAACTGAGGGGAGTTGGGTTATCAGCATACGATATGCCTGAATGGAAAAAAGATGCTTATGGTAAAGCTTTGACTTTTGGTCAAAGATCAAAGCTTTCCCTCCAAGAACAGAGACAGAGCCTACCCATTTACAAATTAAAGAAGGAATTGGTTCAAGCTGTGCATGATAATCAGGTTTTGGTTGTGATTGGTGAAACGGGTTCAGGGAAAACAACTCAGGTGACCCAGTATCTAGCCGAAGCGGGTTACACGACAAAGGGAAAAATAGGGTGCACACAGCCCCGTAGGGTGGCTGCAATGTCCGTTGCTAAACGTGTTGCAGAAGAGTTTGGTTGTCGGTTAGGTGAAGAAGTCGGTTATGCCATTCGGTTCGAAGATTGCACTGGCCCGGAAACTGTAATCAAATACATGACTGATGGTATGCTTTTGAGAGAAATCTTAATTGATGAAAACCTATCTCAGTATTCTGTAATCATGCTTGATGAAGCTCACGAACGAACAATTCACACCGATGTCCTTTTTGGACTACTGAAACAACTTCTGCAAAGAAGAAGTGATCTTCGATTGATTGTCACTTCCGCCACTTTGGATGCAGAGAAATTTTCTGGTTATTTCTTCAGCTGCAATATTTTCACCATTCCAGGAAGAACATTTCCTGTTGAGATACTATATACCAAACAACCCGAAAGTGATTACCTTGATGCTGCGCTTATTACAGTGATGCAGATCCATTTGACTGAGCCAGAAGGTGACATACTTGTTTTCTTAACTGGTCAAGAAGAAATTGATCATGCTTGCCAGTGTTTGTATGAAAGAATGAAAGGGTTAGGTAAAAACGTGCCCGAGCTTATCATTTTACCTGTTTATAGTGCACTTCCTAGTGAAATGCAATCCAGGATTTTCGACCCTGCTCCACCAGGTAAAAGAAAGGTGGTTGTGGCAACTAATATTGCTGAAGCTTCATTGACGATTGATGGTATATTTTATGTCATTGATCCTGGTTTTGCTAAGCAGAATGTTTATAACCCTAAACAAGGGCTTGATTCCCTTGTTATCACTCCAATATCCCAAGCATCCGCTAAACAAAGAGCAGGTCGGGCCGGACGAACGGGGCCAGGAAAATGTTACCGGCTTTACACTGAAAGCGCGTTTAATAACGAGATGTCACCGACTTCAATTCCTGAAATTCAGAGGATTAATCTTGGTTTGACTACTTTGACCTTGAAAGCTATGGGGATTAATGACCTGCTGGCTTTTGATTTTATGGACCCACCATCCCCACAAGCTCTTATATCTGCCATGGAACAGCTGTATAGTCTTGGGGCTTTGGATGAAGAAGGGCTTCTTACCAAATTGGGTCGGAAAATGGCGGAATTCCCATTAGAACCGCCTTTATCAAAAATGCTTCTTGCCAGCGTGGATTTGGGTTGTAGTGATGAAATATTGACAATTATTGCAATGATTCAGACTGGAAATATCTTCTACAGACCTCGTGAAAAACAAGCCCAAGCAGATCAAAAAAGAGCCAAGTTTTTTCAAGCAGAAGGTGATCAACTCACTTTGCTAGCGGTTTATGAGGCTTGGAAAGCAAAGAATTTTTCAGGCCCGTGGTGTTTTGAAAATTTTATCCAGTCACGGTCCCTGAGGCGGGCCCAGGATGTCAGAAAGCAGCTTTTATCTATAATGGACAAGTATGTTCTCTTTCCTTTGTTTTCAGTTCTTAATTCTTAATAGAAATTGTTTCATTACTGATTTCCTATCGAGTTCTATTATTCTAATGATGGAAGTATTTATTTAACAAGTATGGATTCATGCATACAACACAAGACATAATATGTAATCTTTATATGGATAGATGCTGCCAAACACCTTTCTTGTCCCTTACTTCGTTGTTAAACATATTATTGTTTATAGTTAAGATGTAAAATTTTAGTATTTTACAGAATACATAATGTTGTAATGAAAGGCTGCCATGTAAGTTCTGATAAGTGATAAGTTCTTATTTGATAATATTGATTCATAATCAGGCACAAAAGTATATAAATGGTAATCTTGATATGGACAGATGTCGCAGATAGGTAGTTTGTTCCTTATTAGAACTTTTGTTTTAATAGTTAAAGTATCAAATGATCAGAAATGCATAATGTATGCTTGATATCGATCTACTTTTTTTTGGTATTGTTCTTACTTATGGTTCTTAAACCATTAATATTATTGAAAATGAATTATGATTGATGATTTTTATAGCTCTATTGCTAATTATGCATATATTTAGAGTACTGCAATGTGAATTGTTGAATTTTCATGAGAATGGTGCTTTAAACTAGTAGAGTTGGAGATTACCAACATGAAAATAGCTGATTAGGGTTGTGACTAAATGGGTTTTTGATTCGTAGAGACGTAGACGGTTCGACCAGTCTAACTAATATAGTAAATGGTAATATTTTGGTTGAGTTGTGGATGAATATGTACACCTGCCTGAACCCATTTAAAATTAGAATTTAAAAAACAGAAATAATAAAGTTCTAAATTCTACAACCCACTTACCCCTGCCAGTCCGCTTAGATAAAACTACAAAAGGGTAATGGGATCGTGTATGGGTTACATGGGTTAAGGATACCCGTGGATTGACTAAGCGGGTCCTGCTCAGGTTGGATGATGCCAACCCGCACCCGCTGAATCGATATCACTGTAAAATAATGTTGTTGGTGCTATTGCCAAAAAAGAATCATGCAAAGCTTGTAAACACTGGTCACCGTTTTTATTAGTCTTTTGGTATAGAACATTCACGTTCTGATAACCTGCGATGTTTAATTTTCTGGTGAATTACTAACTTAGCCTTTACTTGAGCAGGTACAAGTTGGATGTTGTAAGTGCTGGAAGGAATTTCAACAAAATAAGGAAGGCAATAACAGCTGGCTTCTTCTTTCATGCTGCCAGAAAGGATCCACAAGAAGGATACCGAACAATAGTTGAGAATCAGCCCGTTTATATACATCCAAGTAGTGCTCTTTTTCAGAGGCAGCCCGATTGGGTCATCTATCACGAGTTGGTGATGACAACAAAAGAGTATATGCGTGAGGTTACTGTGATTGATCCCAAGTGGCTTGTTGAGCTGGCACCTAGATTCTTCAAAGTGTCAGACCCCACGAAAATGAGTAAGCGCAAGAGGCAAGAACGGATTGAGCCACTTTATGATAGGTATAATGAACCAAACTCTTGGCGATTAAGCAAAAGGCGCGCTTAAACTGTTATCAAATCTGTAAGTACCTTTTTTATGTACCCTTTATTTACAGTGCTTCCTGCTGCTTCTGCATGTAGTAATTTTGACAAATGGGCCTAGGCCTGGTTAAAGTGCTAGTAAGTTGTCTTGTTACCATTTTGAAACAAATGTTTGTTTGTTAGCTTAGTTGTTAGTTGATTCAGCAAAGACTGAGTGAACCATTCTTCTGCATAACATAAATATTGGTGGTTTGGTGCTCTATAACATGAATTCTGTAAACCCAACACAAATCTTTATGGATCTATTATAACTAGAAGTAAGAGTTGTTTATGGAGAAAGAATGGGGATGCTTTGTTCATGGCGGAAGAAGTTATTTGGGTCAAAACCGAGTCTTGATCTGCACCAGCCTTTTGAAGTGATCTTTGAAATATGTGGTTCCCAGGAACTCGCCTCTTCATAGCTGGTGTTCTCTTCATTCATTCCAAGATCAAAATCGCGATAATTCACATACGTGTGTCGCGGGGACTTTGAGATGGTTCACACTTCTTTTTCATTGTAGTACCGCTTGGCCACATATTTAATATTGAAAAGTACATTTCTGTGAGGAAATGCGATTAATACCTCTGGAAGGGTTCCAGATCATATACAGGCTTATTTCGCCCTCCAACATTGTTTTCTATATTCCTTTCAACCGGTCTCTGGTATTACTTGTGTCACAAAATCTGATTTTTGCTTCAATGTACTCTGTTCTACCCTGAAAAAGAGCTACGTAAGTTTTGACCGTTTTGTTAGTTGAATCCGGTACCTTCGAAAGTCTGATGACGACTTGGATAAAAAGATTTTCACTAATCACTTGTTGCCATTTGTGTAAAATCTTGGTGTCTTCCTGTTCCAATGTTCTATCGAAGTTGAATATGGTGACAACGGTAGGGACTGATACGAGTGTTAGTTTCCATGAAACAATGATGCCGTAAACTGCCAACTGCGCCACCTTGTATAACCCAAAAAATATCCTCCCCCATGGAGGCCCGATCGAGGATCTCCCCATTTGAATTGATCATTATTGCGTCAAACGCGTTATCAGCTGCAATGGCGGATCCACCAAAATTATTCAGTGGATGTAAAAAAAAATTAGAAAAAGATAAAATAAATAAAAAAATAGTACTAAAATGAGTTATTTGTATTCAAGAATTTGATAACTTTAAATCCCATGGTGCCAAAAACAAGTTAAAAAGAAGCTACTTTCACAAACATTAGGTGTCAAAAACAACTAAAAATAAGTAATTTTCACACATTTTGAGTGTCTTGGGTGTCTTAATCATTCGATTCAAGTAACTACATATAAATTTTATAATTTGAATGGGTGCCTAAGACCTCACTTCTAAACCATAGGTGAAACCCAAGCTTTTTGGCACAAATAACCGCGGTTTGGATCTGTGTTTCGTTCAGTGGGGTGAAAATAAGCACTGGATCTGGAGTTTTAATGTTTTATAGGCTGTGAATCGAAGATTTATCACCCGGGAATTCGAGACTGTCGACAAAACCACGGCTGTACAGTCTGGGATGAAGAAAGTGTTTGGGGTTAGGATGTTAGAAAGGCATTCATGGGGCTTCTTGAATTCTTGCGTCAAACGCGTTATCAACTGCAAGCCCGTACTTTTTGCCATGGACCCGAACCCGCCGCCTGTCATGTGCCCACCGACACCCACGCTTGTGAACATCCCACTCGGGAACCCAAGGGTTTTACTCTTTTCTCGAACTCTGTAGTAAACCTCGCCAAGGGTGGCTCCTGCTTCAACCTTAACAGAATGATCCGTGAACTTAACACTAACATGACACATTTTCAATAAGTCGATAAAAACAAACGACTCGCTCTTAACCGCGCCTTCAAAATCATGGCATCGGCTTCTAAAACTGTAGGTGAGTCCCGAGCTTTTTGGCACAAATAACTGCGGTTTGGATCTGTGTTTCGTTTAGTGGGGTGAAAATAAGCACCGGCTAGGGAGTCTTATAGGTTGTGAATTGAAGATTCATCGCCCCGGATTCAAGAGTGTCGACGAACCCGTGGTCGTACACGTCTGGGATGAAGAACGTATTTGGGGTTGGGATGTTAGAAAGGCATTCATGGAAGGCTTCTTGAATTTATCTGAAAATGAAAATGGAACAATAGAATGATGAGAAATCTTGAAGAAGAAGCAATTGCTTTTGGTGTTGCATGTTTTGAGTAGGGTATCAAATTTATATGGATTAAATTTCAATCATCTCATATTCTTCTAAATACGATAATAATTATCACTTCAATAATTTTTATGTTAATATTTTCATAGTCAATTGTTGGTGAATGGGATTATGATGTTTACATAATTAAAGTTGTTAAAAAACATAATTATTAAATTTATTTCGCTTTTAATTCAAACTGGATGAACTTTCCGTGCTTTGTAGCTAATGTTCCGTCGGTATTTTTAAAAACTGAAATACGAACGTTAATTAAAGAACATCGGCGTTTTTTAAAACTAAAACACCGAACGTTAACTAAAGAATCAAGTGAAGCATATTTAACTATTAGTTATGTGCAGGAGCAGGAGCTATGTGCAGCAAGAAGAGATGCGGATTGGGCCTAGACGGCGAGTAAAAGGGTTGCCATCCATGATAAAGTTTTAAAGTGATCGAAGGAAAGCCAGGGTGTGACTAACATTGAAGTGCTATATTGTTTTGTCTGTAGCTGTTGTGTTTTAACCTTCGTTTGTTTTTTCTTGACTTCCTGTTTTGAGACTCTTTTGTATTGCCAGCTTCCCGCTGGTTTTGTTTGTTTTTGTTTTAATTGAATGCCGTTCAAAAAAAATAAAATAGTTCTATTTAGTTTTTATAATGTCTGGGACACTATTAATAAAGTTCTATTGATATTTTATATTTTTATTTAGTTTTAATTATTTTTTAAGTATATGTATAGAAGTTAGCCCACATTTTGCAGTTCAACAGCACATCTTTGAAGGAAAAATAAAGTTTTAGGTAATCCGTAATCCTACTCATCAAAGGTCAACTTAGTAAGTATTTCGGGTCATTAAAACCCGTCTTGGTGCTCCTTTTAGGTAAAAATATGGAAATATATATGTTTCTTTAATAACTCAAAACCCGAAGTTTTTCGTTTTTAGTACACTTAGGTTCAGATCCGGTAATAGAGTCAACCACTTTTCAATATGGATATGCTGCATCATGAGCCCTGCCAAATACCTAAATAGTCAGTTTTATCGTTTTAGATCATCACAACCTTCATATCGTTTTTTGAGATTGACATGAGTAATGGGGAAATGTCCTGTTACTCCTGTCGTTGTCTTGCTCTCTCTTATTTGTAAATTTTTTGGGTGACTAATATATTATTTTTCCTTAAAAAAAAAACCTTCATATGGTTTTAGATCATACAACCTTCATTGTTAGGTCATCAGGGTCATGTATTTCTGTACGAAAAAGAAATTGAGTACAGGAGAACAAGAATACACGCATTAAAGGGTAGCAGTACAGATGGAAAGGATGTCACATTTACATAAGCCTTTGATATGAAGAGTAGGGATTGTGAAAGGCTCGAATCTTTCTTTTTTGTTAGCAAGTGTGTGATACAAATGTTATAACAACTAATGAGCATAGACAACCTTAACAAACACCACTAAATGCTTAGACCAATATTGAAATGTAACACAAAGGAAAGTCAATCGATGTATGGCAGCAAAATGCTGCCACGCCAAAACAACATTTGAAATTCCTTTATGCACCTGTTATGTTATACAACTAGTAAATTGATCCGCGCTTCGCCGCAGGCCGTATGCTATTTTCACATAATTTTGTCAAGTCTTTTCTTCGACGTTCTACTGTGATTCATTCGTTTTACATGTTTTTTAGCCTGTTTCAGTTGCTACTTCATAGCAGAAAATGTAACTGATATAGTGTCGACATTGTTTTTAAGAACGAATAAAAAAATCAATAGCAAATCTGATACATTGATATTAATTACAACAAATCGACTACGAACATAAGGCCCGAGAAATCAAATAAAAACATAGAGAAAAGAATAGTAAAGTACCTGAGGCAAAAGTTGTAAAAAAGCTGCAACAACACTTGCATATAAATCAAAGAGATCAATAAATACTACTTTTTAAACCACAAATGAAGCAAATATAACTCAAGTAAATGAAAACATAAGTACATAAAGAAAATGAAAATGAAGGAACATTATTTTAGACCTAATAACAGAACTAAATCGTCATAGGTTAATGAATAACATAGCACACAAAAAAAGAAAATGAAAAAAATTACCCAATAACAAAACTAAATCTTCACATGTTACTCTCATCTTTTGCCATTGAGCATAGGGATTGATTTAAGAAAATTTACTAAATAGCAGAATGAACAAACTTTTTGCACCCAATAATAGAACAGAGTCCTCCTAAGTAGATGAATACCCGATAACACAAAGAAACATAAAGAAAGCAGTAAGAAGGATAGATTGAAGAAAGACCGACATGACTCGGGAAAAATCTCAATCAATACCTGCAATTGAGAGGCCAACCAATAGCGCCTGAAATTAAGCAAAACAAAAAGCTAATAAAAAACCTATAAGGAAACAATATTTAGAAGAAAAAAGACAGAAAACTATAGAAACATGAATCATAAGAAAATATAGTGGAAGAACAACTGCATAATTGTAATTCTTGAGAAGCATATACATGCAATAAACAAAGATTAAAGAAAGAAACTAATGTTGTTAATCATCGATTGTTTCTCATTAAGTCAAATTTCACCCAAATTCGTAAACAGGATATAAAAATAAAGAGCAAAAACCGTTTGAAAGACTTAATTCATAAGAAAGATAGGATATTGAAGACTACTAAAGGCACAACTGCATTATCTGATTCAACAATATCGATTGAAGTAAGAAACCTAAACATGCAAGCTCAAGCACAACTATAGTAACCTGCAATGCAATAACAACTATTAAATACATAACAAAAGTAAATAAGAATAAGGAAGTGAAAATAGAGTTGTAAGTCTATATTAGTACTACTTAAGCATGAAAAGCATGAACACAAAAATTACCAACTAACTTGAATAAGAACATAAAGACAATATTCATAGACATCTGACATACCATAAAAAGTACATAGTAAAAAACCTATCTATCTCGGTTTCCTCATTCAAAGAAATTGCAGATTACGTTCTTGAAAGCGGAGGAAGCAAGGTCTTGACTAATCTTGAACTCAAGGCCAAAATATGGCAGAGATTGATATGTTAATTGTTGAATGTGGAAGAATGGTTATGATAATTGAATGTAAAAGTATGATAACATATTCAATAACTAAAGACTATGAAGATATATTATAACTTTATAATACACCAAAGGTCATCTTAACATGGAAATTTCCAAAAAAATGGTTGTTAAGAGTAAAAAAAAGGCTGCAGTTTTCATTCCTTTATATTGGCAAATCATAACAACTTCAAGATGAAATAGAAGTCAACTCACATAATAAGCACATATAGTAATTCTGTGGAGCATTAGATGAAAGTAACTTGCTAACAAATTTAAGAAAATAAGTTTGCAATGGACAAAAAAAATTAATTCTTAAACAGGAGCTGGTAATTTTAAAACAAAGCAAATCAACTCTAAGTCTAAAAAAAAAATACTCGTGCTATCCAATAGAACAATAATTAAACAACCCATTAAACTTACTTCATGATCACGACTTGAATAACATGTAAAAGACACGTAAGACGTACGCGTTGATGAGAAGACTAACCTTTGCAATTAGCTAACCACGCAGTAGCCGGAACACAGCATAAACCTGTACATGCAGACAATTGAAAAATAATAAACACTTGTAATAATATAAGTAAAAATGGTTTGACTAATAGAATAGTAAAAAATCCATTGACACCCTAGCTCATATTTAAACTGACATTGAAATGAGAAATGCAATAACAATGCATGTGTGATTGCAAATTAATTAACCTTACCATTTGAGTAGCAAATGTTATGTGAACTGAAATAGAAATCTCAAAAGTAATAAAAGAACCTCATGTGAGTGACATGAAATTAATAAACTCTTAAAAATGTATACCAACTGTTAGAAATTGTTTAATAAGTTTGTGCTTCTCAGTAGAGTCAATTGAAAGGAAAAAAAATCCAATATTTACTCTATGAATCATTAAAACTGTACTGAAAAATGAAAACGCTACAGAAACCAACAGAAGGCTCAGAACCAACTTTATCATCATAGCCATATGTGAAGGCTTAGATAAGATTGTTGACATGGATCCTGATGAGGGTTGCGATGAATCAAAGATTTGATTTTCACCTTGCCTCTCACCGTAATCATCTCTGCCAAAAACATAAGGAAGTTGGATTTTACATCACAGCCTTAACATATTTCAGTCTAACTATCAAATGAATGTTCAAAACTGACAGAAATTACCAAAGCATCTGTGAGTTTCAAGCAACCAAATTAAAGGCAATATACAAAGCCAAAAGAAAGAGGAAAATATGTGTGTGGTATAAGCCAAACATGTATGAAGAACCAATGGCAAGTACCACCGTCACAACCCGCTAATAAAATAAATCCGTGTGGCTTAAACAGTGTTCGGATAGTGTACACTTATAAAGCATACATAGTAACAATGAAGGCTCAGACCATCGAATCTATCTCTGGATCCAAATCATAGCCGACAGTGAAAATTAAAAACCCAACCTCATAAGTAGACTGCACGTTCATCAGAACTTTAGAATATGAAACCTACACTTCCAGGTACAATATAAAGAAACATATACCATCCACGTCCCAAAACAATTTCGGAAAATGCCGGCTGCCGTCAATGGAACGGAGCTTAAACCGCCGCTGATGTCTGGCAGCGAATCGGGCCAAGGCCAATTGCCGACAATATAACGGAGCAGCGGTATGCAAGCTAATTGTCACCACAACCGCTAACCCTAACCCCTAAATCGAAAACCCTTTACAGATTTCATATACGATTCAAGAGAGAGAGAAAGAGCCTGACCCCCCCCCCCCCATAAAATCAGCCACAAAAAACCGACAAAGCGTAACTACCTCAACTTCACGACAGCCCCGGATCGCCGCCGTGAATGGAGCAACTACGATGGTTCGGTGATTGTGTGTGGCAAGAGAGCATTCTTTCAGGGAGAGAAAGATATGTCGGTGTAGAAGAGAAAGCCCCAAATATATGTGAAGTATAAGCTAAACACGTATGAAGAACCAATGGCAAGCACCACCGTCAAAGCCCGCTAATAAAATAAATCCGTGTGGCAAAAACAATGCTCGGAGAGTGTACAGCTCATTGTTGCACTTTGATAATAAATAAATTAGACAAAAAGCAACAAACTAGGAAATCGTTTTAAAACATAGCAAAATGACATCTTATTAATCAGATAGCACCTCAAACAGTCGGTTCATGAAAATACAAGATTCACAACATAATACCAACATAACATAGGTGAAATAAACATTTTAGTGGACTCATATCACTATCTTCACAGACATGACTCATATTCAATTGGCTCAAATTAATAGCTTCGTAGCCGTGACTCAATTTAACATCTTCACAACCGTTGATGAAAATCTAAGTGTAAGAATACAGAGCAAGCTCAGATCAACGATCGTCACAGCCAAAGGAAACACACATCATATCAAGAAACAACAGATCTAGGAATATCAGCCATTGACAGAGTTCCTCATCTCCTTCATCGTACGTACAACATTGTAATCCCCTAACATAATGACCATGCCCACAATACTTTGTCTAACCCTAAGAAGCTCCTCCCATAGACATCTTTTTTCAGCAGCCCCTTTAGGGGCATAGATATTAATGACACTAAGAGGGATTTGATAACCCACCAGCTTACCTTCAATCCTAATGTAGTGACTATGCTTCATGACGTTCAATCGATTGAAAACAATTGGATTCCATACACAAAACAGACCCCCAGAACGACCAGTATTTGATGTTACTTCATATGCAAGTCTTGATCTATTCCAAAATAGATGTGGTTTAACACTATTCGGATCAGCAAATTGTGTTTCTTGGATGGCAAAAAAGTGTATGCCATGAGTTGCCGGATCTGTCTAACCCATAACGCCTTGTCATCAACGCCAACATCACTTAGATTAAAGGATAAGCAATTCATTGATCCACCACTGTGTTACCTTCCTCTTCAATAATGCTTCGTACCTGACATTGAAAACCATTCAAATCCATACCAACTAAATTACATACCTCAATAGTGTTGCGAATTTCTGAGTTGAGAGCCGACGCATCCACTGTAGTTCCATCCCCAAACTAGTGTCACCTCTTTCCTGTTGCCCTACCAAGAAGTTTGCATCAGACATCTCATGGTCCTCCATCGGTGCCTTCTAAGCCGGAGATCTGACGAGCAAGCTAAAAGGAGATCCGTTCACCGTATGTAACTCGGAGTGGGACGGCGCCAACTAGTTAGTTAGATCATAATCCATCAGTTGGGCCACATTAACCTCGAAAGGTTTGGCAGAACATACCACCCCAGACTAGGCTTGGCAACTCCCCCCCCCCCCCCCACCTGGAGAACAGACCCTAACACTATGTTCCCGAGTTAATTTATAGAGAGAAAGGAAAAGAAAGAGTGGAAAGGAAGAGAAAGGAAAGGGAGGGATAACTTTCCTTTCTTTTGTCTCCCCTTTCTCTCCAAATTGGAAGGAAACAAAATCTTAAGAAATAAGCTTACTTTTCCCTTTCTTTCCTTTCTTTTCTCTCCTTAAATGAAACTCGGGAACACAAAATCTTATATGTTCCTTTCCTTTCTCCCCTTAAATGAAACTTAGGAACACAAATACATTTTCTTTTCATTTCCTTTCCTTTATTTTCTCTCCTTAAGTGAACTCAGGAACATAGCGTAACCTTTTTTCTAGTTTTGACCCGACGCTTCTTTGTTCCTGATGAAGAATTGCGCGCTTGAGATGTGTAAGACCCCAAACCCAATACAGACCCCTATAGTTCCCCATTCACCACCCGCGAATTCGACCCATCAGATTCTTGAGCCGGGATAGTCTCCGACGATGGAGAAGCTTCCTCCCGTCAACTAGCCGCCGTAAAACACCCCCGACAACTATACTTTAATTCATACTTTTGATCAAGAAAGTCTGGACCCCAAACCATGACAGGAAAAAGGTCAAAATCAGAAAGGCGAACGACGACTATTTTCTAAGTTTGCTTGAGAGCAAGCAAAAGTCTAAGTGTGGGGATGTTTAATGTGCCTGTTTTTGAACCATTGGCCTCCAAAACTTAAGGACTAGGTGACTGTTAAACTATTATGCTTGCGGGTCTTTGCGATATTTGTTTATTACCGGATCAATTGTTTTTATGTTTGTTTGTTATTCAAAACACGTAAGTGTCCGAATATAAAAGAACATTATGAGTCATTCTTCACAGGTACTATGGTTAACTTTTACGAGATAGATATAATATTTAAAGAAAGTTGATGCATGTGTTTCCCTCCCAAAAGTTGCAACCACCCTATAAGAGTTTTAACGATCTTTGCACCAGACCTCCTTAGAAATCATATTATTTCATCTAAGTTTGTACCACCTCCTTATGGAATTTAGTCCTTTACATCTTCGGTAAGGACATGTTAAATCATCGTTCAGATAACAAAACCCATAAGTCCACTGTCACACCCCTAATTTCCACTAACGGAGTATAACCGTGTGGGGGTATGATCCAGACCAGGATCCAAGTCTTTAGTTACAACCAAGCCATAAAAGAGATTTAACATAACATAAAACATGGTTTACAAAACAATAGTTAGTTAACAATTCAGCGGAAGCAGTTAAGTGATTACAAGTTTGATGTTACAAAATGGCAATTTAAAGTGTTTGCAATACAATTCTCCAAAAGTTTGCATAAAAGTGTACTGCCACCGCCCGTGCCATCCGTGATCCTCCTAGCGACCTAAAAAGCATTCAACAATCAAGTGTCAGCCAAGGCTGGTGAGTTCACTAATGCAGTCTACACAACACCATGTAGACCAACAAATGCATACGGATAGTAAAAGATCAATTCGTAATTTAATTATACAAGTTGCAAGTAATATCCATATCAACAGGTAGCTAACCTATGCTTATGCTCACCTGAACGTTCGAAACCATTGTGTCACAGGTATAACCTATGCAAGTTTTGCCTTCCCCGTGTCTTTCCTGATCACAGTAGTTCTAGGCTAATATTGGTCTCAGTCCGACCGCCAGTTGGGAGGGTGCATCCTGTGCACCGCTGAGCGGGGGTGTCAGTCCCCAGTAGTACTACTCAACATTACCTCGATATTCTATATTAATGGTCCGATAAAGTAAGGACTTTTGAAATTAAAAGCAATTCAGTGAAACATGTGATATATAGTGGATAACTACTTTAGTAAAGAAATACCTTTACCGTTTTGTTGTCATCCTTCACCGGATACAACTATCTGTTCAATTGTGCGTTATCTTCTTAAACCGGATGTAACTAAAATAGTAAGTGAAACTCACCTTAGGGTGCACTGGTACGCGGCACTTGACTTTACGGGCTGGTTAGAATCGACCTATTTGGGTGAATACGGTCTAACCAAATTAGAGGTTGTCGCTAGGACGAAATATAGCTTAACACATTCAATCATGCTTTCATATATCATTTATGCCATAACACTTACACACAAGTCCTAATCTAGGAGAAAAACATAGATTCACATCCCAAGTCAAAATGCATACATACAAGCTTTAAAAGTCAAACATAGAACACACATTTGGTGGCACGCCTAATTTGCTCATTTCTTAGAGTTAACTCCTTAAATTTTTCAGGCACAAAATAATCAACATTTAGGACATGTTGAAAAAAGAATCAACTTAAAAAGTTAAGTATTGAGAAAGTTACGCGCGTCGGAAGTTGACAAAATCAACTTTTTACCAAATAGTCAAAGTAGGCTTAATAATTGCATAACTTGATCAAGACTTAGAATTTGTGTATCAAAAATTCCAGATCTTAGTTTTAATATATAAATATCATTTTAGTTCAATAATCCCTTTATTAAAACACAATAATCACGTCCAACCAAAATGCAAAGTCTACAATTAACTGAAAAATACAGCCCTGCACACCTAACTTGCAACAGCCTTTTGGGTGACCATACGAAGGTTTTAGAAAATGTGCGAGTAGCCCAATTAAATCTAAGACATGGAAATTTACTACAGAAAAAGAATCAACTGATTTCGATAAAAATTGAGCAAGTTATGACCTGTGCAAGTTGACCCAAAAACTTGACAGAATCTGTCAAAAAATGGGAGATTACAAAAGTTTCGGTTTAAAAGTTTTGAGCAACAATTTGGTCATCAATCCTCTTGTAACATCATAACCAACACTTCATCATAGATTTTCAGTCCCAAACACAATCATACCAAGATCATAGCAAAAATCGAGCATAGCACTTGCACATAGCAATTTCACCTAAAATTTATGTTCAACATAACAAGCAAATCATCAAGAACACTACCTAGCAGATTTTTGCTCCAATTTCTAGCCCTTAACCCGGCCTCAAAACAACCCCAAATCACAAATCATCATAACCTAACATAAATCATGTTCCATGAGCCTTTTAACACACCATTTAGGACACAAACACTAGTTTAACACATGCAACCTACCAATTTCGAGTTTGAAAGTTCTAGGGCTTACAAGCTTTGAGAAAAAAATGGCGGATTGGAGAAGATGAAGTGGAGAGGGAGCTTCCTTTAGTGTTCTTGAAGCTTGTGGAGACTTAAAATCATTGAATTTCACCTCCTTGATGCCCGATTTCCCCAAAATCACAAGTGTAAGTGTGTGTGTGTGTGTGTGTGTGCGTGACTGTGAAGAAGAGATGGAGAGGAAGATGATGCGTGAAAATGAAGATGGGAGGGGGGGGGGGGGTTGGGCAGATTTCATTCAAGGGAAATTTACAACTTTAGCCCCTCTAAGTTCTATTTTAAGCATATAACACCCAAAACACAAGTAAATGGGTTTTTAACTTAGAACTTGAAAAATAAAAATACTAAAAATGTATCTAGATGTTTTTAAACTTATTTAACATAAAATGTTTAGGCGGGACAAATATAAATATCATTTACACATATAAAATCCAAATTGGGCACAAAGCCCGGTTTCACATGAAGACGCAAATTTTCAAGTTAACACATAAAGTCACGAAATAGATTACTAAAATTAATTAGTAACTAAAATATAAATAAATAAATAACCATTTAGGTAAAGGGCTACGGATTTGCTAACGGAACTAACAGAAAAAGTTAACGGTGTTAACCTGGGAATTTGGTAATTGTCACATCCACTTTCATAACCTAAGTTATTCAGTTACACTTGCGACCTCGGGAAGCTTAATTGGGTGTTGTGATGTATCCCTCAATTAAGTTGGCCATCTCAACTCTAGGCTTCTGCTAACATAAGCTATGTTAGCAAGGTGTCCGGCATGATCACCTCATCCTAACATGCACTCTTTTTTTTTTAGGTGAGACAGTTAGGCGTAAGATGAATTCGTTCACTCATCTTGTGTTATTATCCACTAAGGGAATCATAACATAACTTCATTCACAAGAAGTTATCATGCAATTCTCTTGGGAATTACGTAGTGACTTTGCGAACCATATATGAGGAAATATTTTATTTTTACTTAAGCATTCCTTTCTAAGAAAGCTTTATTTTATAGCATATGCACTTGCAAACATATCTATATATATATGCGAACTTCGTAAACTTTCAAACCATACATATGTATTGTATCATAAGACAAGAACACAAACTTTTATTATCAACTCAATTTTCCGAAATTCAAATACAAGAACAAACGTTGAACAGTTTTTTAAGACCTAATCTCCATTACTTGCTGTAGGATCGATATAAGTCAGAGTTAAACTTAAACAATTCCCTTTACTTGCAAATATAACCCTGCGGAATTAAGTTATATTTTACTTTTCTTAAGCGAAGTAGAGTTCTTGTATAATGTAAATGCTTGATTTGCAGAATAGTAGAAACAACGAAATATCGAATATTCGGCACTATTTGCATTAACTCAAAGCTACACTATTACAAGTGATAACCACGATGTGTAAACTAAGAGATAACAAGCTATATATAGTGCATATGAGATCAATCACAGCCATTGATCTCATGTGATCTAATCTAGATCGTACATTACAAAGTCAAATCTAAGCTACCAAAAGAATAAACTTCGACATTTGGAATGACTTGCGTGTTGACAGCAACAATCTACTTTTGGAGAGCGGCTTGGGCAGATGTAGAAGCATACGAGAAGCTTTTGCAGGATGGGACTCCTTGAAAAGACTTCTCAGGAAAAGTCAGGTTGAACTCATTATCTGATGGATAATCGAGTTCACCCGGAATATTCACTAAGTGACAAAACTGCTTCTTTCCGCTTGAACTTGTTGTTCCGCTTCAACTTCAGCCGGAAATGTCAAAACTGGAGTTCAGCCGGAAAACTTCAAAATTGAAGTTCCTTACAATCTCCCCCTAAGGTGATGCTATCAAATTATTCTTCTAAGTCAAAGCTTTTCTTCAAAATTGACTTGTACCCAAAAATCTTCTTCACCTTATTTTACTTGTCCGTGGTTCTGATGCTAGTATCAAGGTTCTGAGATAGCTCTTTGGTGTTTGTTTTGGTCACCTTCACGTGTTTAATTGAATCCCAGTCCATTTCGCTCCATTCTTCTTGAACAAAAATGGACTCATGGATTGTAAAGGTGCCATCAGCTCTATGAACATAGAAGAGCTTCTCCTCCTCTTCCCAAATGATAAATTTTATTTCACTGGTAGGCATTTCATCTTCTTCTCCTGCTGAGTCATCATCTAAATTGCTTCTGTAGAGCATTCCACATTCCAGCACAGTTGGCTCAATGACAAGCCTTAACATGTGCTCTGCTCTTGAAGGATTCATAATTTCTCTGAGTTTTAGTATGATGTCTGTCATTTGCAGCAGAGTGAGTTGAGAAGTTGCCTTGTGAACGTTTACCACTTGAGTTATGCCGTTGGCCATAGTAAAAGTGAAATCAAATGTGGCTTCATCCACTGTCCAACCCACAATTTGTCTTTTACTGGGTGGAGCTCTTCTCTTTTGTTTTTGATTTCTTTTGCTCTTGGCATGCATCAGTTTTCTTTTCCTGACCGATCTTTCTTCATCAGAGTCAACAGTAGATTCTGGCACAATGGGTTTCTTGCCTTTGTCAGATGAAGAAGGGCCAGTTTGGACTTAAGTAGGTTTGGTGATGGTGGTGGAGGGTTCATTGATGGTGAATGGAGGAAGTGAGGTTTGTGAGGGTGGTTTACTGGCTTCAGGAGTTGGGCTAGAAGGTGGGGTAGGTGGGAAGATATCGGAAAAGTCCATAGTAGGAGGAGGCTTCTTTTTGAAAGGAATTATGGGTGTAAAATTGTCAGCTCTGTATTTGGGGTTGGCAAGCTTGGCGGCTACTTTCTTGGAGATTTTGGGAGGTTTTGTATGGAATGATGGCTAGTGACTGTAGAAGGGATGGAACAGATGTAGGCATAGGATTTGGGTCATAGATGAAGGAAGGTGGAGGAGGGATATTTGCATCATCAGTGATCTCAGGTTTAACATTTATGTGAGTTGATATACCTGAGGTGAGCTCTGAAGGTGCAGGCATCACAAGCTTTGGGTTGACAGCACCTATATCTCCTTTTAGCTCATGAAAAGTTGAGTCAATCACTTTGCATAGTTCTTTGACTTTCATTTGAGCTACCTCTTCTTCAGTTCTTATGTTTCTGACCACAAATGCCCTTTTTACCCTTTTCAACAGATGGTAATTCTCATCACTCTTTACCAGCTTGGTAGGCAGTTGAGAAGCAATAGAGATTAGCCTCTGCCTATCGCCTTCAGTCACAGCATCCAAGTCATAATCCTTCAGTCTCCAGTTGAAAGACCTGGTCTTTGCTTCTTCCAGTAAATTTTCAAATACAGAATTTTGCATGTATAGATCAAATTCCTCTTGAATTTCTTTAGCAGGCCTCTCATCCTCTGCTATTCTCTTGGCATCTTCTACCATCTTCTGTATGGCTTCAGCCTCTGGAGTTTGAACCACCTGTTGAATTGTTTTAGGAAATTCAGTTTGAACAGGTTCCTCCGCTTGAGTTGGTTCTGTGCTCCTTAAGGTTATGAGGGTTTCGGCCATTTCTGCTATTTCAGCATTACTCTGTTCTTCCGGTTGAACCACAGTTGGTTCAGCAGACCCATCAGCACCAAAAATTGAGTTGCCAGGACCAAAAGTTTCCATCTGGGCAATTGATTGGGTTTCCGGTTGAACAACATTTTCGGCTTCCACAAACACTTCCGCCTGAAGTTCCGCCTGAACTTCCGCTTGAACATTAGATTGATCTTCAGTCACCACCCGAGGTTTGGTGACTTCAGATTCTATGTCAGCAACTTCCAACACCTCTGTCCCTTCATCTTCACCAATGGGATTCTCATCTTCTCCTTCAGAGATTGTAGCAACTACAGTGGTTGCAGCGCTGTCTTCAGTTGCCTTGCTGTGATCACTGGCTTTTTCGGCCGGAAAGATAACATCTTTTAGAAGTGTAGTGATCATGTTGATGTGCTCAGGTAGAGCACCAGCAATCAACATTGAAGATTGAACCAGCTCTGTGAGGTTGGGATCCTCAAAAGGTGAAATGGCAATTAATTGACTGCTTTTAATGTTGGCCCAACACTCTTCAACACCAAAGGGATTTATGCCAATTCTTTGACAAGCTGTGGCTCTGACTTCAGCCGGTATCCTCTGATCTTCTTCAATCTCTGAAATGACAGGCCTTGAGGGCATCTTCTCCCCCAATTTGACAGTATCAGCTTCTTTAGCTATTACAACTTCATCAGCATCACTGTGAAGGGTTGAAGGACCTGCTTCAGCATCAGTAGGATTAACTTTCACCAGTTTGGCAACAGTTGCATTTAGAGTATCAACCTGTGCTTGGAGAGATAGGTACAAGTTCGTCAATTCAGGTAGTGAAAAACTGTCCTCAACTGGCTTTTTGCCAGCATCCTTGGACGAAACCAAGCTATCAATCCTAGATTGATCAGCAGTGGTACCCATGGCTTCTTGGCACCTGGGATTCTCTTCATCTGTCACAACCACTCTCGGTTCCAATGAAGGAACTTCAAGTGCTGATTCAGAGAAGATTGCCGCGAATTGGGTCTTATTGATGTTACTGCTGACACCAGGGTCCAGTGGGGATCCCTGGGCAGCAGCAGCCCTTTCCGCATGAATCTCTTCATAACTCCCGATATTCACCTCCGGTGAGAAGTGTGGGTTCAGTGCTGCAGGGTCCTGGCTTATCGGGTTGTTCTCATGTGATGTGGTAAGTGAGTTAATAACACCTTCACTTAAGCCAAGATTGATAGCACTGTCACTCCTGGGTGATTGGGGTTGAAGTGGTGACATATGTCCAGATGGGGATTGTGCATCTGCTTCTAATGACTCCCCCTCAAATGAGGGTTCGTCCCTAAGAGAGAATCCCAATTTGACAAGTTTCCGCTTGGGCTTTTTGCCTGGAGCGGGGTTAGAAGCTTCGGGTTGGGTGGTGGCACTAGGTGGAGGAGACCTAATGACCACTTGTCGCTGTCTTTTGAAAGTGACAGGAGGAGTTTCAGTTGAGGAGGTGGCAGTGGTAGATTGATTGTGAGCTTTCCTCTTTCTGGATTGAAAGGTTTTTAGTGTTGAGGAAGCAGGGACAGATGTGGGATCAGTAACTGTTAGGTCTACAGTTCTGTCATCTGGAGCTTGGAGCTCAGTTACTCCTACAGTTTCCGGTTGAACCTCTGCATTAGCAGGTTCATCAGGAAACTGCCTTGGAATCGGTAAGGGGTGGTCAGTGTCCCTTCCAAGAAATGGAGATTTGTTTAAAGCAAGGTTTGAAAAGGTTTTCTCATTCAGAAGTTTTTGATGCAAAATTGTACCGAGCCAAACTATTTGGGGGTACTCTTCTTTGAGAATGTAAGTTAAAAATCTAGGATATAGGTAAATATATTCAGAATGGACATTTGATTTTAGGGCTTGAAAAATGAGTGTGGAAAAATTAAAGTTTTCACCTTTTACCATAGCGTAGAAGGCAGAAGCTTGCTCGCTGGAGAGCTCGTCAAATCCTCCCTTCTTTGGAGACAAACACACCAGAAGTGTGTGTGCAAGGAATCTCCACTTGTATGGTAACTGCCCTTTCTTGATGGTTTTGCTCTGCAGTGAACCACCGTAACTAATATTTCTGAACAAACGGAGATATTTGGTGTGATCAACCGTTTCATATCCTCCTTCATCCTTTAATTTCAACAGACTTCGCACCTTTGCCTCATCGATTTCCACTTCCTTCCCTTGTACAGTTGACACAATCGCTTCACTACCATTTGCCCTTTCAGTAACCCTAGCGTGTGACCAAAAATCCTCGAGTATTTCTTCAGAAATTTCCGCTTCGACAGTAAGAGCATGGTGAAGATGAGAACTTTTTATGAAGTCAATCATTTCGTTGTAGATGTCTGTTTTGATCGGTGGCTCTAGATACGCCACAAGATTGTGTTCTACAGGAAACTTGGAGTCACTTATGGGTCGCTTGCCACTTGCCTTCCCCTTGGGAGCCATTGTTGACGCAGGTTGACGGTTTACGAAGGTTTATTGGAGAGGGTTTGAGAGAAATTTGGAGTAATTTCGGAATGGGAATGATGGAAATGGGGAAACTGACGGTAAATTAGGGCTTTTTACCTTTTTCAGTGCTGACGTGGAGGAGAGAGGTTAAAAAAATCGATGGTTCAGTGACTGATGGGATAGGTGCTTTATGGTTATGCGGTACAACTGGTTAAAGCATGTCCTTATCCAAAAGTTAATTTACTGAAACCTCGGATTTAAAACAGTTAAAAATTTAATGGGTAAATAAATGTATATCCGCTTAGAAAATTGTGCCTTCCGGGTAATTAAATGAAACGTTGACTTTGTTGACCCGGAAGTTCAAGCGGAACCCATTTTCTCCTTTATTTTAAAAACAAAAATTCTTCCGTCTAAACATCAAGCGGACAATTTTTCCGCTTGAAAGAATTGTTTTCAAAAATAAATTTCCACATCATTTTAAAACATTTTTCCGGTTGAAGTTCACTCGGTGAATTTCAAAAGTTGTCTTCTCAGGTTGAGCTTGAACTTGAACCGGAAATCCAAAACACATGATTTTTGAAAATTTGTGTTAATTATTCATAGTATTATCAGCAGTTACTGACTATGAACTGAAATGTTGTCTGATTAACACCAAAGATTTTCATTTTCATTTTCTTTTTGTATCAAGAGACGGGCTCTTTGAGCACATGTCTCATTTTTATTAGAATTGTGAAAAATAGTTTAAATTAGTCAAAATTCATCATACCAATGGCACTAATGAGATAGAAAAATCTAGCTTCATCAAATGCTTTGGTAAACAGATCAGCCAATTGTTGATCTGTATGAACTTTGACCATTCTAATCAAGTGTTTCTCAGCACAATCTCTAATAAAATGGTACCTGATATCAATGTGTTTTGCCTTTGAGTGTTGAACAGGGTTGTTTGTGATTGAAATAGCACTGTTGTTGTCTGCAAGAATAGGAGTCTCCATGAACTTGATGCCATAATCCAACATTTGATTCTGGATCCATAAGACTTGACTGCAGCAGCTTGATGCAGCAATATATTCAGCCTCGGCATTAGAAGTAGACACGCATGTTTGCTTCTTGCATTGCCAAGACACAAATCTTTCTCCCAAAAATTGACATCCTCCTGAAGTAGACTTCTTGTCCAAGTTGCAGCCAGCATAATCACCATCAGTGTAAGCTTTGAAGGAGAAATCTGAGTTCTTTGGATACCACAACCCAAGCTTTGGTTGTCCTTTAAGGTATCTAAAGATTCTCTTCACAGCTAACATGTGTGATTCCTTTGGTTGACACTGGTATCTAGCACATAAACAGACACTAAACATGATGTCAGGTCTGCTTGCTGTGAGATAGAGCAGTGATCCAATCATTGCCCTGTAGAGATGAACATCGACTGGTTTCCCATTCAAATCACTGTGTAACTTATGAGAAGTGGAGATGGGAGTTTTTGAGGTTGAAACAGACTGCATATCAAACCTTTTCAGCATATCTTGAATGTATTTGGATTGATTCAAGAAAATTCCATTTGCAGTTTGCTTTACTTGCAACCCTAAGAAGAAGTTCAGTTCTCCCATTGAACTCATCTCAAACTTAGATTGCATCAAACTCTCAAACTCTTTACACAAGGCAGCACTGGATGAACCAAAGATGATGTCATCAACATAGATTTGTACCATCAAAGTATCTTTGCCATCAGATTTCACAAACAGTGTTTTGTCAATAGCTCCCCTCTTATAGCCATTCACTAGGAGATAGTTTGAGAGTGTCTCATACCATGTCCTAGGAGCTTGCTTGAGACCATATAAAGCTTTAATCAACTTGCACACCCTGTTGGGGTAATGAGGGTCTTCAAAGCCTGGAGGTTGCTTGACATACACATCCTGTTCCAAAAGACCATACAGAAAAGCACATTTAACATCCATTTGAAATACCAAAAAGTTTTTGAATGCAGCATAGGCAAGAAATATTCTGATTGCTTCAAGCCTGGCTACAGGAGCAAAAACTTCATCATAGTCAATGCCTTCTTCTTGTTTGTAGCCTTGAGCTACAAGTCTGGCCTTGTTTTTTATTACTATTCCCCTATCATCCTTCTTGTTTCTGAATACCCATTTAGTTCCAATTGGTTCTTCACCCTCAGGTAAGTCAACCAATTCCCAAACCTTCTGTTTATTGATCTGAAACAGTTCCTCTTGCATTGCCTCTACCCAGCTTTCATCTTCCAATGCATCATTGATCTTTGTGGGTACTTCTTGAGACAGATATGCAGCATGGAGGCAAATGTTTGCATCAATAGACTTGCTTCTTGTCAGCACAGGAGCTGACAAGTCTCCTATAATGTTCTCCCTTGGATGGTTCTTTCCAATTCTTCTATCAGGAAATAGTGGAAATTCGTGGCTTCTTCCATTGTGAGGAATATTGAGTTGAGGTAATAACTCAATATTGTTGGTTTGTGATACGGGATCTGAACTTTCTTCATGAGAACTGGGGACTGAATCTGAAATCAGATGCTCAAAACTATACTCATTTGAACCAACATCTGTTGAGTCATTAGATTCATTGTTCTCAGAATTTTCTGAAGAATTGTTTTCCGGTTGAACTTCAACCGGAGATTCTACTGCTACAGGATCCGCTTGAACTTCAACCGGAAGTTCAACCGGAAAAACTTCTGTATCAGCAGGAACCATTTCAGAGGTTTTCTTTGAGTTGTTGGGTTTCACAGGCTTGGTGCTGATGGATGAAAAGAAGGTAGGTTGCATTTGCAGTTCCTTGACGCTTGTCTTCCAGATATCATCAGCCGATCTTATGTGATTTTGCTTATGTTCCTGTTCCTGCACTATTGAACTCAATGGCTTCTCGATGGTAAAATTGAAAGCAGTGGTTAGTGCATCTATGTCAAATAGCCATTCAGGTTGAGATACAAAATTGTTAAGAGATTTCTCATTAAAAGTCACATTAATGGTTTCCTCAACAATTTTAGTACTTTTATTGTATACTCTGAATGCTTTTGAAACACCAGAATATCCAACAAAATATCCTTCATCTGCCTTTTCAGCAAACTTAGGCAACAACCTATTAGTTATCAAAATAGTAATACGACAACCGAAAGATTTAAAGAAGTAAATGTTGGGTTTTCTACCTCTCCAAAGCTCATAAGCAGTTTTGTTTTTACCCTTAACAATCAAAGTCCTATTTTGAACATAGCAGGCAGTGTTTACTGCTTCTGCCCAAAATATCACAGGTAACTTGGAATCTGCTAGCATTGCTCTAGCAGCCTCAATTAATGTCCTATTTCTCCTTTCAGCAACACCATTTTGCTGTGGAGTTCTAGGAGCACTGAATTGCCTAAAGATTCCTTTTTCCTCACAAAATGAGTTCAAAACATGATTTTTAAACTCAGTGCCATTGTCACTTCTGATTGTCCTGACTTCAATTTTGCTTGATTTTCTAAAGATACAATTAGTGTTTTCAACAATTCAGCAGTTTCATCTTTTGTTTTTAAGAAAAACACCCATGTATATCTAGTGAAATCATCAATTATGACAAAACAGTATGACCTTTTCCCTATGCTCATCACTCTAGTTGGACCAAACAGATCCATATGCAAAAGTTCTAGAGGTTGAGTGATAGAAGACTCAGTTTTGGGTTTGAAGGAGGTCTTGTGTTGCTTACCCTTGAGGCAAGAAACACAGTGTTCAGAACAGTTGAACTGCTTGTTAGGAAGACCCTTAACCAAGCTGAGATTCACTATTCTGTTCATGTTCTTAAAATTAACATGACATAACCTCCTATGCCACAGATCAGACTCATCCACTGAGGCTTTGGATATAAAGCATGCAATTCCACTGGCTGGAGTGGCAGCAGACAGATCCAAAATATATAGTCCTTCTCTCCTAGGTGCTCTGAGCAACACAAGTTCCTCAGGGATTTTAACACCAGGTTTCAAGACTATGGCCTCTTTCTCAGTAAACATCAAATTCAAATTCTTGTCACACATTTGTGAGACACTAAGTAAATTGAAATTTAATGTGTCAACAAAATTTACCTTGTCAAAGGTAAGCATCCCATTACTGACAGCACCTTGTGCAGTAATGTGTCCTTTTGCACTTCCAAAAGCTACAGGTCCTCCATTTATGATTTTGGGATTTTCCAATACTTGCTTGTTTCCTGTCATGTGGCAAGTGCATCCACTATCAACTACCCATAGGCTCTGTTGGCCTTTATTATGCACCTACACACAGAGGAAATAGATTAATTTCTAAAGGGAACCCAAGCCTTTGAGGTCTTGGGCTTGCCAGAAGCATCATAATACTTATACTCTTTAAGTATTAAAGTATTTAGTATTGGATCCTCATTCAACAGGTCATCTTGATCAATGTTCAAGTGTTCAGACTGTTCACTTGATTCACATTGCCTGTTTGATTTGCTAAGCCTTCTCTCAGCAATCTTCCTCTCTCTGTATTCCCTATATTTCTTCTGTTTGTTGGTCAAAGCCTTTGGCAACTCACTGGGTGAGGTGTAGGTCTGATCAACACTAGTCACTGGTGAGATTCTAGCATTAAGTTTTGAAAATTTGTTTGACTGGCTAGATCTCTCACTGCGAAATGCAACAGAGGCATTTCCGCTTGAACTAGAGGGAATTTCAGGTTGAAAGTTGTGTTTGTTTTTCACAAAGTTTTCTCTAGAGGTGGTCTTGCCTCTAGATGGGTTTCTCCTTCCTTGACCTTCAAAATGGTCATACTCATCAGTGAACTGAACCCTGGGTCGTTGTCTAGGTGCAGTAACTGATCTGAGTGTTTTGGAGTTTTCCGGTTGAACTTCTCTTCCGGTTGAAAATTTTTCCGGTTGAAGTTCAGCCGGAACCCTGTTTGATTTTAAGACTGAAAAACTTCCATTTTTGTTGTTCCCAATTAAAATTTTTTTGACTCAGTATCAAAATACTTCATTGTGTTACTTCTTACAGGTGAGATTCTACCTGTAGATCTTTTCTGAGTAAAAACAGTTTTGGGTTTCAACAAGTTTTGAGCTTTGCTCAAAGGATTGAATTTGCACATAGCAGCCATGTGACCTTTTTCACCACAGAAAACACATTCAAACATTTTTCTTTGGGAAGAATCTGTGTCTTTGGTTATTTGGTCATTAGTAACCTGATGGTAAATAAGTTTACCCATTCTTTCAGTTTCAGTTGATTTTGGCTGCTCAGGTAGTTTACCTCCAACTTTTGAGTCCTTGGGCTCATAAATAGTTGGTGGTGGAAAAGCAACTTTTGGTTTTAAAACCTTGGATTGGTCAACAGATGCTGATGTGCTAGCATCTTTGACTTCACAGTTTGATTATGATTCAACAGATTTTGATTCAGAAGGTGAAGATGCAGTGCTATCAACAATTAGACTCACACTGCACTCCTTCTGAAGTGCCTGGATTGGAGCAATAACAGGTGAGTATTCCTTGGGTGGTTCAACATTGTTGTACCCAATACCTGTTTTTCCATGCATTGCCCCATTCCAAAGTTTCTCAGCTTTCTTGTTAGCTGTTTGGAATTTGTCACAGGTGAATAAGGCATCTTTTAGCTTAATTTCAAGAACATCATTTTCTGCTTTTGCATCTTTTGTTTCTTGTCTTGAAATAGTTAGCTTGTTTAACAAGTCCTCTAATTGTGTTTCCAAAATGGAGTTAGTTTGCTTCAAAACATCAAATTCTTTGTTTAAATTTTCAATTTTGGTGATGTAAGCAGTTTCAGTTTTCTTAAAGCAATTCTTTAACTCATTCAAGTTGGAAACTTCATCAATCAGATCAGTGTTGTGTTTCCTGTATTTTGCCACTTGTTCTATGCAGGCAGGGCTGCACAGATTTTCCAAAACATTTTCAGGAATTTCATTTACCTTTTCAGTTGAATCTTCTTTAGCCATCAAAGCATGATTGACTGGCTCAAACTCAGTGACAAAGTCATCCCACTCATAGCATTCAGTCTGGTTAGCTACAGCTGCCACCACATTTTGATTTCCAAGTGGTTTTGGTTGAGTTGGCTGTTGGTTGCTGTTGTTGTTGTTTTGTTGACTGCTGCTGTTGTTGCTTCCATGGTTTGATCTCTGTTGGACATTGTTGTTATTGTTCTGTCCATCTCTCCTTGGCTGCTTGCATTCCCTGGCAAAATGACCAAGTTGGTGACAGTTATAACATTTAGCTTTAGATTTATCCAACCCAATTTATGATCCCTTTGACCCTTTATAAGTTCTTCCAGTTCTTTTATAAAATCTTTGGGCCCTTACAGAAACCATAGCCAATTGAGTTAAAATGTCCATTTCTTCAAGATCATCTGCCCCTATGCATTCCAAGTCTTCACGTGTGAAGCCTTGTGATGAGTCACTTGCCACATAGGCAGAGTGAGAGTTGTCAAACAGTGTTGAAGAACTCTCTGAGCCTCTAGGTGACTCGATGAAACTGACTGAGGGTGAGTGATATTGAGATGAATTTGAGATCTTTTGAAAATCAGTTGTAACCAAAGCAGTGGTTTGCAACTGTGGTGATGCTTCAGGATAGCTATTCTGCTTAAAATTAAGTTCCATTTCATAAGCACTAAGGATTCCATGGAGTTCACTTAGTTTAAGCTTTTTGAGATCTTTGCACTCCCTGATGCTGACTGTGTAAACAGTCCAAGCTGGAGGTAATGATCTCAGGAACTTTCTGTTGGCATCAGCCTGTTCAGTTTTTACTTCTACCTTTTGCAATTCATCAAGAAGTGAAACAAATCTAAGATACTGGTTGGTCATAGATTCACCAGTTTTGTAAGTAAAGTTTTCATATCTTTGTTTCAAAACATCTTTCTTGTTTTCCTTAACTTCACTAGACCCTTCATACATTTCACTGCGAGCAATCCACAAGCCATGTGCTGTCTTATATCCCTTGAACCCTACAAGTATAGAGTTGGGTAATGCAGCCTGGAGTGTCCAGTAGGCCTTGTGATCATATTCTAGTTCAGTGTAATCAGCTTCAACATATTTGTCTAGTGGTTTTGGTATTTGCACTTGGGCATCGTCAGCAGATTGAACAGTTGGATTGTAAGGACCTACAGTCAACCTGTTCCAAATGCGTCTGTCTAGGCTTCTAACAAAACCTTCCATCCTGAGTTTCTAAGTATCAAAGTCATCAGGAGTGAAAATTGGTGGTTTGTTAGAGCTACCATTAAGTGAACCAAGAGTTAAATCAGTCATTGTGAAAAACAGTTTTGTTAAAACAGAAAAAGGCTTAAAGAAATCAAGTATGCAAGTAAAGTATCAGCTTTGAAGCACTAGAAGTCTTCAAAGTAGAGAGCCAATGGCTCTGATACCAATTGTAGGATCGATATAAGTCAGAGTTAAACTTAAACAATTCCCTTTACTTGCAAATATAACCTTGCGGAATTAAGTTATATTTTACTTTTCTTAAGCGAAGTAGAGTTCTTGTATAATGTAAATGCTTGATTTGCAGAATAGTAGAAACAACGAAATATCGAATATTCGGCACTATTTGCATTAACTCAAAGCTACACTATTACAAGTGATAACCACGATGTGTAAACTAAGAGATAACAAGCTATATATAGTGCAGATGAGATCAATCACAGCCATTGATCTCATGTGATCTAATCTAGATCGTACATTACAAAGTCAAATCTAAGCTACCAAAAGAATAAACTTCGACATTTGGAATGACTTGCGTGTTGATAGCAACAATCTACTTTTGGAGAGCGGTTTGGGCAGATGTAGAAGCATACGAGAAGCTTTTGCAGGATGGGACTCCTTGAAAAGACTTCTCAGGAAAAGTCAGGTTGAACTCATTATCTGATGGATAATCGAGTTCACCCGGAATATTCACTAAGTGACAAAATTGCTTCTTTCCGCTTGAACTTGTTGTTCTGCTTCAACTTCAGCCGGAAATGTCAAAACTGGAGTTCACCCGGAAAACTTCAAAATTGAAGTTCCTTACACTTGCAATTCACATGTAACCCTTCCTGAGATGCACACCATTCCATGCTCTTGTTAACTCAGTTCCATCAATTTGTTCCAGGATGTAAGAACCGCTTCAACTTCAGCCGGAAATGTCAAAACTGGAGTTCAGCCGGAAAACTTCAAAATTGAAGTTCCTTACACTTGCAATTCACATGTAACCCTTCCTGAGATGCACACCATTCCATGCTCTTGTTAACTCAGTTCCATCAATTTGTTCCAGGATGTAAGAACCATTTCCTATTGCTTTTTTTATCACATAAGGATCCTCCCACTTAGGAGCCATCTTCCCTTATGAAAGTGCCTTTCTAACATCATTGTTTCTCAAAACATACTCTCCTTCATTGTATTGATGGACCTTCACTTTTGCATTGTAATACTTTGCCATTTCCTTCTTATACCTACTTTCCCTTATTGCTGCTATCTCTCGCCTTTCTTCCAACAGATCCATATTTGTTCTCAGATCTTCATCATTATTTCCTACTTGCACTTGCAACCTATAACTTGGGATTCCTATCTCAGCAGGGATCGTTGTTTCAGTACCATACATCAAACTAAAGGGTGTTTCACCATGGCTAGTTTTTGGCATAGTACGGTGTGCCCACAAGACGTGTGGCAATTCGTCAATCCAACTCCCACCGAATTTTTCCAACCTTATCTTGTTTCCTTCAACTATGCTCTTGTTAGCTCTCTCCACCTGCCCATTAGCTTGGGGGTGTTCAACCGAAGTAAATATCTGATTAATCTGTAATTCTCCACACCACTCGCTAAATGGATTTCCAGCGAATTGCTTTCCATTATCAGTGATGATATATAGCGGAAGACGGAATCTGTAAACGATGTGTTCCCAAACGAATTTCTTTATTTGCTTCCCTGATATTATCACAAGTGGTTTTGCCTCGATCCACTTGGTGAAGTAATCAATGGCGACCAAGAGGAATTTCACACCACCACTTTCAATTGGAAACAAACCAACTATGTCCATACCCCATTTTTGGAATGGCCATGCTGACGTCACAAAATTTAACTCGTTTTTAGCCCGCATGCTAACAGGTGCATGTGCCTGACATGCCTGACACTTCTGAAGTTCTTCGCAAGTGCTTCTGTATATGCCCGGCCAATAATACCCTAAACTCATTATCTTCGACACTACCACCTTCGATCCCATGTGTATTCTACAAATACCCTCATGAACTTCCTTCACCACTCGCCCTGCTTCTATGGGCATTAAACACCTCAATAGAGGTCCTAGAAAACTTCTTCTATACAATATTCCATCCTGCATTTGATACTGTAACGAGTTTACACTAATTTTCCTTGCCTGCCCTTTATCTCCTGGAAGCTCTCCTTTTGTTAAATATTTCACAATTGGACTCATCCAACTTTCGTCATATCCTTGCACGTCCACAGTTTCTTTAAGATTTACAGTTGGGGCTTCTAACAATTCCACCCTTATTTCTTTAGCAAGATGCTCAAACGCTACCGAGGCAAGTTTACTCAGCGCATCTTCTTTCATGTTCTGGCTTCTGGATATATGCAATATTTCACATTTATCAAAGGCTTTCACCAAGAGCTGCACTTGTTCCAAATATAGCATCATGTACTTTCCTTTAGCTTCATATGTTCTTGCAATTTGACTTGCCACAAGTAGAGAATCCACATATGCTGTTAAATGTTTTGCTCCTATTTTCTTTGCCAACCGCAATCCTGAAACAAATGCGTTTTTACTTTAATCTTTCACAATCTTAATTGAAACAGGTGCATGTGCATATGTGTATGCCCATACTCTCTCTCTCTCTCTCTCTCTCTTTTTTTAAGAAAGAAAATCACAATAACTTTTGAAGGTAATATCTTCGAACTTGCCAATAATGCTTCATATTCAGCCTCATTGTTTGAAGTTAGAAAGCCAAATCGTATTGCATATGTTAACTCATCACCTTCAGGGCTCTTCAAAATTAACCCTGTTGTTGACAAAAAATTAATTTTCATTAAATTTGTCAAAATTCACTGTCTTTGTAAGGAAAGAAATAGTGTTGACCCAGTTTCACCTGCTCATAATCCATCAGAATTGGATGATCCATCTGTGTGTAAAATCCACACTTTCTCCAGGAGATCAGGAACTGCAATTGTGTGAACACTTGCTCCAGCTGGCACTTCTGCCAAGAAATCTGCTATCACTTGACCCTTCATTGAAATTCTTAGTTTAAATTCTATTTCAAACGGGCCCAACTCTATTGCCCATTTTACCAACCTCCCAGACATTTGCAGTTTCCTTAGGATACCTTGAATTAGAAATGAAGTGAGAATTACAACCGTGTGAGCTTGAAAGTACCGTCTTAACCTTCGTGTGGCCTGTACTAGAGCCAAGACCACTTTCTCCACCATAAGATACCTTGTCTCATATTCTTTTAACATTTAACTTTCGTAGTAAATCAGAATTTGTCTTTCTTCACGTTCAACAAGCAAAACGACACTTACTGCATGGTTTGTTACTGCCAAATACATGACCAGCTGCTCACCAAATTTAGGTGCAGTCAAGGTCGAAAGTGTAGCCAGATCAACTTTTAGTTCCTCAAAAGCCTTGTCAGCTTCTTGAGTCCACTCAAAGTTGCTCTTCTTCAAACTATCTTTCAATACCTTCATAAATGGAATCGCCCTCTCAGCTGCTTTAGATAAGAACCGATGTAATGCAACTAGACGTCCATTTAAAGTTTGCACTTCCTTAACTGTTTTTGGTGGTTCCATTTCCAATACTGCTTTCACTTTTCCAGGATGTGCTTTAATACCCTCCTTGTTCACCAATACTCCTTGAAATTTTCCTTCTTCCATTGCAATAGAACATTTTTTTAGGATTCAACTTCATGTCAATCCTCCTCAGATTGCTAAAGGTTTCTTCAAAATCTCTGATCATATCATCCTCAGTGTAACTCTTGATAACCACGTCATTTACATATGCTTCTAGGTTCCTCCCCACTTGTGTCTGAAATGTCTTATCCATTAACCTCTGATATGTCGCTCCAGCATTCTTCAACCCAAATGGAATTTTCTTATAGCAAAATAAACCTTCATTAGTGATAAAGGCTGTTTTATCTTCGTCTTCCCCAGCCATTGTAATTTGGTGATACCCTTTGTAGGCATCTAAGAAACATTTCCATCTGTATCCAGCCAAAGAGTCAACTTTGAAGTCAATTTCCGGGAGAGGATAGCAATCCTTTGGACAAGCTTTATTTAAGTCTTTGAAGTCAATACACATGCGCCATGTGCCATCACTCTTTTTGACTAACAGGGGTTTG
This sequence comes from Deinandra increscens subsp. villosa, assembly GCA_039602395.1. Lineage (NCBI taxonomy): Eukaryota > Viridiplantae > Streptophyta > Magnoliopsida > Asterales > Asteraceae > Deinandra > Deinandra increscens. The sequence continues at coordinate 5,969,030 of JBCNJP010000008.1, forward strand.
CAACCCAAGTTTGATAGTGCACTTCCCTTAATATACCAGCATCTACATGCTTATCTACTTCATTTTTCACCACATCATTCCTTAATTTGTCCGCAATCCTTCTCTTTTGTTGTATTGGCTTAGCACCTGGATAGACATTCAACCGATGTTCTGCAAAGTGTTTTGGGACCCCTGTCATATCCGAAGGTTCCCATGCAAAAATGTCAACATTGTTTTTTAATAATTGAAACAACTTCTCCCTTTGCTTGCCTTGTAATTGCTGCCCAACCTCAATGATTTGGTCTAGAAAATTTTCATTGATAACCCACTTGCCTTTTGCCAACACGTCACCCTTATTTACCTTGGGATCTTCTCTTATTGGGGTTGGTTTTTCAACAACTGCAATATGCATATCCACATCCGTTTTAATAGTTGCGATTCCCCTTGGTGTTGGGAAACGTACCATTCCATGTGCAGTTGAAACAATTGCTCTCAAGATTTTTAACCTTGTTCTTCCAATGATTACATTATGGGGAGACGGGGTTGCAATTACCACAAATGTCATCATTACCTCCCTGAAGAGTTTATCATCACCAAATATTACCGGAAGTGTTATTTCACCCATTGGTTAAATAACCTCTCCTGAGAAATATAATGAAAGACGAGCATTTCCAAAGTAAGCAACTCCAAACAACATCTGTATAAGGGGCATGATAGGGACGATGCAGTTGCGATAGCCAGGAGAGCAAGTGCATCTACTTAAAGATAAGGAGGATGTGACTTTCCGACTAGTATAAATAGATACATAATAGTGATTGATGAAGTAAAGGATGATTCGGATGTGTTATACACATCCAACCGCTTACTTCCAAGTCCTTCGGATATGCTTCTGTTGGAAGTGTTTTGCAGGATACATGCAAATGCTATGATGCAGATACAAGGCTGAGGAATCAAGACCAAGGCCTATAAATACTTGAAGAATTGTATAGATTAGGAGTCGGATGTCATTTGTAACCTTGATATTACATATGCGTCTGTAAACTTTCTCTCTCTAGAAAACCAATACAATCTCGCATTTTTACTTAAATCTCCTCATAGTTCCATAACTATTCTTAACCTGATTTAGTGGCAATTATCCAAGGGTATTATTTGCTTTTTCAGTGGCGCTATTCGTATAGTGACTCGATTTTTCAGACTTAATGGAATCATTAAGTGATTTAGGGAAAACGATTATTAGTTCTTCGTCGGGAGTGAAAAGTGGGGAAGAAAGTCTGTCCAAGCGTGATGCAATTCCAAATTTATATTTTACTCCTTGGACGAAATCCTCTGCAATGTCGCAAACTGATCACGATATGGTTACGCCAAATTCCAAAACATTGCGTGGTTCAACTTCTTCGAGAAAAGGAGGACATGAAGTACACGGTAAGGGGTTTAGTCCATCACAACGGTTCATTCTAGTGAATCAGGATGTTGCGAATAAAGTGTCACCTGCAAAGGAGTATGATGAGTTAACAGAGTTCGATTTTGAGTTTCTAACTCGAAACAAGGCACTATTATGGCAGTTAAAGAAGAGACAGTTGAGTGAAGACGTTAGGCGGATGGAAGAAAATGCAGATCGGAAACGCAATACACAACGAGAGGTAGAATTCGTGAAGGATAAGAATGATCCAGTATGTGTCAATGAACGCGCGCATGAAGAAGGTTATTCTATTCAGAATTTGGAAATGCATGGATATGACAAAAACACTACGGTGACAGGTACATGTGTTTGAAATAATTTGATAAAGTTATAGTATTTATGTATATTTTTAAGAGGACTGTTCCTTTTATGAAGTCCTACAGTATATATATATATATATATATATATATATATATATATGATATATATATTTGATGAATAATTTCTGATTTACAATACTGAGTGGTAATAAAACCTATGTATATTTTTTTCGAAAAAATGTTATGGTGACAGATTATACTATTCCATATATGCCTCAATCTATGATTTCACAATCTAAATTTGCGCCATGGATTGCTGAGGCTGTGTTTCCAAAAAAATTAAAATTACCTTTGGTTGTGGGTAAGTATACCGGGTTGGCAGATCCGAACGACCATGTGTTTGAATTTTATTCAGCGGCTCGTCTGGAACACTGGTCGGAAGAGATATGGTGTCACATGTTTGTGCAGACTTTTACGAGGATTGCAAGGGTGTGGTTTGATTCCTTACCTACAGGCCAAGTTAAAAATTTTGAGGACTTAAAGCATAAGTTTTTACGCCAATTTAGTCAGCAAAAGAGGTGTATGAGGGACCCATCAGAAGTGCATAATATTCGGCGAAAAGATAGTGAATCAATTGAAGATTTTATCACAAGGTTTAATAAGGAAAGTATGCGGGTTGAGGGGGCAGGTGACCAATTGCGAATTTTAGGGTTTTGTCATTCGGTGCGATGTGCACAGCTGGTTAAAAATTACATGAGGATTTGCCTAGGTCCATGGATGTTCTAATGGATAAGGCAAGGGCTTTCGTAAGGGGTAAAAACGCATGTGTGTACTTAAATGGGGGAGATGGGAGAACAAATCAGATGCGACAAGGCTTTATTCCTGTCGGGCGGGGGAATGGTTGATCTGTAAGAGGGGCAGGATCAGTACCACAAAATAAATGGTTGTGAGTATCTCCGTCTAGAGGTAGGAAATTTGGATGGGCTCCAAGAAGTACATATGTGGATTACAGGGGTGCAAAATTTGTAGACTTAATCCGAGTCAGATTTTGGCGACTGAAAAGGTGGATTTACCCATGCCATCCAAGATAAGAACCGCACCCACCAGAAATTTGGATAAGTACTGTGAATATCATAAAGATAGAGGTCATGACACGGATATGTGTTGGACCTTAAAGCGAGAGATTGATAAGGCGGTAAGGTCATGAAAGTTGGGACACTTAGTCAAAATAATTAGAAACAATGTGCCGGGGAATGCGCCCGTGATCCATATGGTGCAAGTGCAGCGATCGGATCTGTATCGGAATGTTCGGTGTAAGACCAATCAACAGGTGGATTGGAAGTATCAAGAAATAACTTTTCCACCAATTTTAGAGCAAATGGCAACTGACAAACCGGTAATAGTGTATGCAAAGATCAGAGAGTTTGTGGTAAAAATGGTGTATATCGATTGCGGGAGCGCGACTGAGATTATGTACGAACATTGTTTTCGTAAGATGGGTCCTACCATATGCTCACATTTGCAACCGAATAGTATTCCTTTAATTGGATTTGCAGGGGAAGTAGTTAAACCTATAGGGGAAATAACTCTTCCTATGGTTATTGGCAATGGGTTGCTTGTGCGAAAGTTGGATGTGATGTTTTTAGTAGTATCAGTAGTATCTGTGCACAGTGTTATTTTGGGGAGGCCTATCTTGAGACGGTTGGGGGCTGCAATATCAGTGGTACATGGTATGATCAGGTTTCCTACCCCAATGGGCATCGCAACTTTAATCACAGATCCTGGTGTACAGATTCATGATGTTACTATTCGTACAGATGCGGAAATGATTGATCAGAAAGAGATGGAAAGTAACAAGTGGGTAATTAATTTGAAGTTTCCGGATCAAAAAATACAGATAAGGGATGGTTTATCGACAGGGGGCGTGAAAAGCTATATATGCTGTTAAAAAAGAATGTGGATGTGTTTGTTTGGGAACCTTCGGATATGACAGGGGTACCCTGGTCATTGGTAGAGCATAGTTTGGCCTTATATCCCGGTAGTAAACCTGTTCAGCAATGACAAAGAGGGATGGATAATGAGCGAGCAAGTGTAGTAAATGAAGAGGTTCAAAAGTTGGTGGAAGCAGGAATTCTGCGGGAAATACAGTATACAGAATGAGTGTCGAATCCGGTGTTGGTAAAGAAGCCTGATGGGTCGTGGCGAATGTGTATCGATTTTAAAGATGTAAACAATGCGTGTCCGAAATATTGCTATCCACTGCTGAAGATAGATCTTAAGGTCGATTCGGTTGTGGGTTTTTGATGGAAATGTTTTTTAGATGCATAAGGGTTATCATCAGATACAGATGGCGGTTGAAGATGAGGACAAAACATCATTTATAACACGAAGGGGGTGTTTTGCTATAAGAAAATGCTTTTTGGCCTGAAAAATACAGGTGCTACTTATCAACGTCTTATGGACTGGGCGTTTCAGAAGCAAGTTGGAAGAAATCTAGAAGCTTATGTGGATGATATCGTTATTAAAAGCCGAGGGGAAAAAGAAATGTTTAAGGATATCGAAGAAACATTCGCGAAACTCAAAGAAATAAATATGAAGTTGAATCCGAAAAAGTGCTCTTTCGGGATGGATGTGGGGAAATTCTTAGGTATGATGGTGGATAATGAAGGAATTCGTGCTTGTCCTAATGAAATTCTGCAGATGGGGTCACTATCTACTGTTAAGGATATACAAGTTTTGAATAGGAGGATGGTTTCTTTGCAAAGGTTTATTTCTAAAGCTGCAGAAAAGTCACTACCTTTTATGCAGGTGTTAAAGGCGAGTATTGAAAAGTCAGGATTTTGTTGGACGGTAGAGGCCGAAGATGCTTTTAAACAGTTAAAGGAGGCTCTAATGTCACTTCTGATATTAACTGCTCCAGTAGTTGGTGAAACTTTGCAGATGTATCTTGCAGCGTCGGAAGGTGCAGTTAGTTCGCTTCTAGTGGCCGAACGGAAACAGAAACAGATGCCCATTTATTATGTTAGCAAGGTCTTGAAAGATGATAACTTACCGTTTTCCACATACGGATGACGCCAATTCCACATTTTTTGCCGGCGATGATGGACGAAAAACAGATGTCACACCCCAACCGACGGCGGAATACGTCGGGGCGCGAAGATTGTCCAGAAGCTCACAACACTAAATTATGTTGCGATAATCAGAATAGTTACCCATTTCATAGCAAATAAACCAAACATAGCATCCAAGTCACAACATACGATAAACAACATAAAACATAGTCTAAACATAACGGTTGATTATAAATTAAGGTCTCTCTAAAGCCGATGCAACCCTAAAGTGATGACATCCAAATCAAACCGCATTACCTGCAACATGTTATAAAAAGAGTCAACTAAAATAGTTGGTGAGAATTCATAGGTTTAATGTTAACGTTCAAAATCATGCGTACAAGTTTACAAAAATGATAATTGATAAATTGATAATTGATAAATAATAAGTTAACGTAATCCAACCCTTGACAATTAGGCTTTCAATCACAAGGCCCCACACGCGAGGCAGGCCAAGTGGGCTTGTCAGGCCAATGGATCTATTATCGTAACCCCGGGATGATTAATGTTAATAATTACGTTCATCGTTCCATCGTTCCATCGTTCATCGTTCATCGTTCAACCAACCAATTAAATCAATCATACAAGTTTCAAGTAATCATCGAACATAGAATACGCATGTGAAAATAGAATTTTGATAAAATGTTACATGTTGCACCCCAAAAACATTTAAGTAAAAAGGGGCTATGAAAACTCACACGATAGCTAAAGCGTCGAGAGTAAAACCGAAGAATAGCGACGCGAATCAAACCCGGAGATCACCTTTACGATCGAACATGATGGAGAAAATACCAACAAAAGATAAATAACTCAATAAGTATTTTCGAACGAATAAAACGTGCGACTAGCCATGACACGACGGACTCGATCGGATACGCGACTCGTTAGTGTAGTATTTAAGTAACAATATGAGAATATAAATAATCAAGTGGTCAAACTTATATCTAGGTCAAACGTTAAGCAAATAATTATTTATTTAATCATAAAACTTTACAACGTCTCAAACCTAGATTATTTTCCATAAAATCAACCGAACCAAAGCTAGTCTTCAAAAATTAATATGGGGCTGATCTAAATATATATATTTACCAAATAAAATTTCAAGACATAACTCAAATGCTAACTCAATGATTTACTCAAAATGATTTATTTTTAGTTCCAAAAAAATACTAGTTAATCTAATAATAATTAAACAACCAATATCTCATTCTTAACATGGCATAACCCTAGATCTAGGTCCAAAATCATATTCCATACAAGAATCAATACTCTAGTTTAACATTATCATCATCTAATTAAGATCTAATTAAGATCTAGTCATGAGAGATCAAGAAAAACACATAAAAATCATCTTTTTTCCTAAAAAAATACTAGATCTATAAACAAACTAGTGGTATCTTCATCCCAAACCCTAGATCTACCATCAAGATCGTATCCATATCAAGATCTAACAAAGATGTTTGTGTAAAACCTAGATCTATGAAGATCTATGGAATAAAAAAAAAGATGAACTTTTTGTATAAAAATCAAGTTTTTATAACCAAAAAACTAGACCTATTAATTATGGTGTTCATCCATGGCAAAACATACATAATAATTGGTTTTTTTCCAGCCATGATATAGATCTTACAAGTTCTTTAAAGGTCTAACAAGATCTCAACAAAAAGTGTTATAAAAATCCATAAAAGTTGATAAAAATCAATTATTTTTATTCAAAATCACTAGATCTAGCTTTGGGATGCCAGATCTAGGTTTAGATAAGCATAAAGATTGGATCTTGATGATGGGGAATGAAGGATTCAAGAAGATGGAGGTTGGGTTTGATGAATCTAACCTTTTTGGTGGAAAACCGACACTAACCGAGGCTCGAAATCACCAATCTTAGCTCCAAAACCTTCAAGAACTTGATCCTCTCTCTCTAGACTTTTTAGGGTTTTTGTTTTGGGTGATTAGGAGGTGAAATATGGAGGCTAGAATGAGAATAAGATGTTAAATACTCAAAAATTAGGGTTGAAAATGCGGTTTTCCGTATTTGTTCATTCGCGAGTGTCGTGTGTACTGTTTTCGCTCTAATTTCTTCGTTCTAGCTCCGATTTGACCCCCGTTTTTCCTAAATTCCTCATTTTAAGCCCTCTACCACACTAACCGCATTTAATCCACTCAAATTGATATAAAATATGCCTCCTAACCATTAATAGTTGATAAAATATCATACAAAAATGCATTTTTGGCCGGTTTTGTCATTTTTATCACTTTTAAGCAACTCACCAACGTTTTACGATCCGATCAAGTGTGTGATGACTCATGACATTGTAAGTGATCATATGACTCATAAACATGATAAAACTGATATACGAAACTCAAAAATGTGATCTCCCCGTTAAAATCGAACTCGCGCGGGATTTACCGAATTTTCACCGTTTTCGTTCTAGACCTTAAATTCACACCAACCCTCACTTGTATTTACTTGTGTGTGTAACTAGTATTACACACAAGGGTCATACACGTTTAGATTGATCAAATTCCCGGTTGAACGTAATTCAGCGACGTGTTCTCGTAAAATCCGAATTAAAGACAAATCGAACATCAAATCGTTCAATAAATATGATAATGGATCCAATAACATGAAATTAGGTTAATAAACATCAAAATCGATCAATACCCATAAATTCGATTATCAATCAACGGATCGGGTTACAATACGGATAAAATCAGACAATCGGAAAACCCGGAATGTTATAGTCTCCCCTACTTTAGGAAATTTCGTCCCGAAATTAAAATCAAGAAGGCTGAACAACTAAGGGTATTTGGCTTTCATCAGGTCCTCACGCTCCCAAGTGAACTCTGGTCCACGTTTAGAATCCCAACGAACCTTGACGATCGGTATCCGACTGCGCTTGAGTTGTTTGATTTCTCGATCCATAATCTCAACTGGTTTCTCAACGAAGTGCATAGACTCATCGATCTGAACATCCTCTAGAGGAACATGAAGGTTCTCGTCAGCCAGACACTTTCGAAGATTCGACACATGGAATGTAGGGTGGACATTGGCTAGCTCAGGAGGAAGATCAAGTCGATAAGCTACTCTACCAATCTTTTCAAGAATTTTGAACGGGCCAACATATCGAGGTGCTAGTTTTCCCTTCTTTCCAAACCGAACGACGCCTTTCCAAGGTGATACTTTTAAGAGGACAAGATCGCCTTCTTTGAACTCAAGGGGCTTTCGTCGTCTATCAGCATAACTTTTCTGACGACTCCTAGCAGCGAGCAAGTGATCACGAAACTGAGAGATTTTGTCAGTAGTCTCCTGAATCAGTTCAGGACCGGTGATTTGAGTTTCACCGACCTCGCTCCAACATATAGGTGACCGACACTTTCGACCATAAAGAGCTTCGAACGGGGCCATACCAATGCTCGAATGATAACTGTTATTATAAGAAAGCTCGATCAATGGTAAAAGAGTATCCTAACTGCCACCGAAATCGATGACACAAGCACGGAGCATATCCTCGAGAGTCTAAATGGTGCGCTCAGACTGACCATCAGTCTGCGGATGGTAAGCAGTGCTGAGATCCAAACGAGTTCCCAAGGCGGATTGAAGTGATTGCCAAAAATGGGAGGTAAAACGGCCATCACGATCAGAAATGATAGTCAAAGGAGTACCATGACGTTTAACGATCTCGTTCACATAAAGTTTACCCAACTTATCAGCCTTATCCTTCTCATTGATAGCAAGGAAATGAGCAGATTTGGTCAAACGATCGACAATGACCCAAATGCTATCGTGACCTCTAGGGGTTTTTGGAAGTGCCGTGATGAAGTCCATCGAAATGTCCTCCCACTTCCAAACTGGGATTCCCGGCTGCTCGAGTAATCCGGAGGGTCGCTGGTGCTCGGCCTTGACTTTTAAGCAAGTCAGACACTTTGCCACATAGAGTGCAATGTCTTTCTTAATACCGGGCCACCAATAAAGCTTTCGAAGATCAAGATACATCTTATCCTAACCAGGATGAACATAATAACGAGATTTGTGAGCCTCGTCCATGATAAACGCTCGGAGATCGTCTCGATCGGGAATCCAGAGACGATCCAAGAAATAGAGAAGACCATCCGACTTGGTCACAAATTGAAGTTCAGCGCCACATGATAACTCATTATGCAGATTACCTTCATTGACCGATGTGCGTTGAGCTTCAAGAATACGAGCTTTAAGATTGGTCATATGATGAGAGCTCTAAAAGAGGATAAGTTTGGCATGTTCTTTTCGACTCAAGGCATCGGCCACGACATTCGCTTTACCAGGATGGTAACGAATCTAGTAATCATAGTCGTTTAAGAGCTCGATCCAACGATGCTGGCGCATATTAAGATCCCTCTGATTAAAAATATGTTGAAGGCTTTTGTGATCGGTAAAGACCACACACTCGGTACCGTATAGGTAATGCCTCTAGAGTTTTAGAGGAAACACGACCGCACCAAGCTCAAGATCATGCGTCGTGTAATTTTTCTTGTGCTTCTTAAGCTGCCTCGATCCGTATGCGATTACATTTCCTCGTTGCATGAGAACGCAACCGAGGCCTTGATGAGAAGCATCACAATAAACCACAAAATCATCTGTCCCGTCAGGAAGAGTTAAAATAGGGGCTTCACACAACATTTGCTTAAGTGTATGAAATGCGCTTTCCTGAGCGGGACCCCACTCGAAGGGTTGGCTTTTCTGAGTCAAGGCAGTAAGAGGCACGGCGATGCGTGAGAAATTAGCAATAAAGCGCTGATAATAGCCCGCTAACCCGAGAAACGAGCGGACTTCGATAGGTGTAGTAGGGGTACACCAACTCTTAACGGCCTCAATTTTGGAAGGATCAACATGAATATCCTTGTCGTTAACAATGTGTCCCAAAAATTCAACCTCTTTTAGCCAAAATTCACACTTGGAGAACTTGGCGTAAAGTTGCTCTTTCTTCAGGAGTTCAAGTACTAGACGTAGGTGAGTCTCATGTTCGGCCTTGGACTTTGAGTAGATCAAGATATCATCAATGAATACGATAATGAATTTATCAAGATAGGGTTTACAAACACGATTCATGAGGTCCATGAATATAGCAGGAGCGTTTGTCAACTCGAAAGGCATAACAGTGAACTCAAAGTGGCCGTAACGAGTGCGAAAGGCGGTTTTGTGAACATCTTCCTCCGCGACTCGAAGCTGATGATAACCGGAACGAAGATCGATTTTTGAAAAGCAAGTGGCTCCCTGAAGCTGATCGAAGAGGTCATCAATACGAGGCAAAGGATAACGGTTTTTGATGGTGAGTTTGTTAAGCTCACGATAATCGATGCACATACGAAGGGAACCATCCTTCTTCTTGACAAAAAGAATGGGTGCTCCCCATGGTGAGGAACTCGGTCGAATGAAACCCTTGTCAGAAAGCTTTTGGAGTTGTTTAGCCAACTCTTGCATTTCCGAGGGTGCGAGGCGATAAGGCGACTTAGCTACCGGAGTAGCTCCTGGAACAAGGTCGATACGGAAGTTAACTTGGCGAACGGGAGGAAGACCCGTAATGTCATCGGGAAAAACTTCTGGAAAGTCTCTCACGATCGGGATGTCTTCGATTCCCCTTTCTTTTTCTTGGACCTCCATAACATGCGCCAGAAAAGCTGGATACTCCTTGCGTAAGTACTTATGGGCCTTTGTACAAGACATAAGCTTGAGCCCACAGGATGGTTTATCGCCATGAATAATAAAAAACTGGCCATATGGACGAGGAATGCGAATGATTTTATCAAAACAAACGAGTTCGGCACGATGATGAGATAACCAATCCATACCAACAATGATATCAAAACTCCCGAGATGCATTGGAATAAGGTCGATAGGGAAGATATGGTCTTTGAAATCCAACTTGCAACCGCGAACAATATAATCAAGAGCAATAGGTTTTCCATCCGCGATCTCAACCGTGAATGGATAATCGAGTGCAGTACGTGGTGTGTCAAGTAAAGGCTCAAACTCTAATGATACAAAACTACGATCGGCACCATAATCAAATAATATAGATGCATAACGGTTGTTCATAAGAAACGTACCATTGACGACCTCCTGGTTCGCCTGAGCCTGATTAATATGCATCGAAAAGATATATGAGAATAAAATTGATAACAGAAACATATTACAAGTATAAAGAGACATGATCGCAAACCTGATTAGCATGGATGACAAAGGCACGAGCTGCAGCACCACGATTAACATTAGCAGCAGGCGAGTTAGCAACCGCGAGAGCAGGGCAAGCGTTCCTCAGATGGGTGGTGGATCCATAATTGTAGCAAGCCTGAACCTGAACCTGAACATTAGGAGCTTGGGCTATCAGAGGTTGGGTCGGATACTGGGCCAAAGGCTGTGCTCGAACAGGCATGCGACAAGCATGAGTGGGATGACCAAAACGCCCACAATTGGTGCACTGCCAACACTGGGCCTGCACAGGATGATGATGGTTACACCGGGCACAAAGAGGATGGGTACCCGTGTAAGGTTTCTTGGCTGGAGGTGCACCAGGAGCCCATTGTGCAACAGGGGTGGCAGGAATAGCAGGTGCAGGAGTAGCAGTAACCGCAAAGTTTCGCCCCTTACGTTTCTTTTTGTTACCTTTAGCAGCAGATGACTCAGTTTTGTACTCCTTTTTGGCCGCGGGTTCGGCCTTTTCAGTACCCGATTCCCTCTTAGAACCCCTACTTTTCAGTTTACCCGCTTTCACATTGTTATCGGTCAAACGAGCAGCAAGACGAGCAGCAAGACGAACAACGCTGTCAAGTGTCGCAGGATTGCTGGCCCAGATAGAATCCTGAATTTCCTCAGGTAACCCGCCAATATAACATTCAACAGCTCGAAATTCAGGAGAGACGATTTCAGGCACCAAGATTTTCAACTCATAGAAACGATCGGTATACTCCGGATTTTCCCCACTGTATTGTTTCGGTGCCCGAAATTCATCCTCAAGTTTCTTTAACTCAGAAGGGGACATTATTTTTCCCTCATGACTTCCTTTAGTTCATCCCAAGATAGAGCTAAGGCCTCATCGGACCCACGAATCCGTTTCTCACTGTTCCACCATGTGAGAGCTTTTTCAGTGAGAGTGCTGGTGGCACGCGGGACCTTCAGATGATCGGGACAGTCACTGTTGACGAAGGTGTTTTCCATCCCCTCGAACCACTGAAGTAAACTAATAGGACCCTCCGTACCCTTGAATTTGGGTGGGTTACAGGAGTTAAAATGCTTGAATGAACAAGTAGCCATAGCAGCAACATTAGCAGGGTTAGCATTCACACCCTGCTGGAGTTGAGCCACGATACCGGGAAGAACCTCAGCCATCTGTTTGGCTATCATCGAGGCCATTTTGTGGCCGCTATCGCCCTTTCGGCGTCCCTTAAAATGGATCGACATGCTGAGATTCAAGAACAACAATGATGAGTCATGATGTGATGTGATGTGATTGATAATCAATTTTTTTAGGGTAAAATTGTTAAGTGTATAACTGGTGTGTGTTATCGAACCGTGATACCGTGTAACTCATGATCATAGTTTATAAAAAATCATTTTCTTAAACATAATCGCGCGTCAAAACGTGAAATCGAGCATTTGAGATAAAACATAACGGAGTGGTTCTCACCTCCCGAATGGAAGGCTACAACCGAGACTAATCAGATCAAGATCCTAGTGGTAGAGACATGCTTTGGCCTAATAGGTTTCATCACTCTCATCGGGGCGTCCCAGGTGAGCGTCCGGGCCCAACGGTTGATAGGGCTTATATGCAACGCTTTTCTTGACAGAGACCCCGACTACCGGTGTTTTCACCCTTCCAGTTACTACATGTCTACCACTAAAACCCTAAATCCGACGAGATTTGAAAATCATGAAAATCACATTTTTCCTAAATGGTACGTAAGGCACCATTTTCTAAGGAAGAGGCTAGGAAGCCTTAGTGATTCGTGCTAAAGTGCGTGCTGATTTACGGGAACAAAGCATTTAAAATAGGCAACAATTAAGAAGCAATTTACTGGACAAAATAAGCAATTAGGCACATTGCGCATGAGGCACTTATGCAGGACACCTAAGGCAATAGTCTAGGTCAAACCAGTTCTAATAACCTAGATCCCTAAAGTCGTGGCTCTGATACCAATATGTCACACTCCAACCGACGGCGGAATACGTCGGGGCACGAAGATTGTCCAGAAGCTCACAACACTATATTATGTTGCGATAATCATAATAGTTACCCGTTTCATAGCAAATAAACCAAACATAGCATCCAAGTCACAACATACGATATACCACATAAAACATAGTCTAAACATAACGGTTGATTATTTATTAAGGTCTCTCTAAAGCCGATGCAACCCTAAAGTGATGACATCCAAATCAAACCGCATTACCTGCAACATGTTATAAAAAGAGTCAACTAAAATAGTTGGTGAGAATTCATAGGTTTAATGTTAACGTTCAAAATCATGCGTACAAGTTTACAAAAATGATAATTGATAAATAATAAGTTAACGTAATCCAACCCTTGACAATTAGGCTTTCAATCACAAGGCCCCACACGCGAGACAGGCCAAGTGGGCTTGTCAGGCCAATAGATCTATTATCGTAACCCCGACATGATTAATTTTAATAATTACGTTCATCGTTCCATGGTTCCATCGTTCATCATTCATCGTTCAACCAACCAATCAAATCAATCATACAAGTTTCAAGTAATCATCGAACATAGAATACGCATGTGAAAATAGAATTTTGATAAAATGTTACATGTTGCACCCCAAAAACATTTAAGTAAAAAGGGGCTATGAAAACTCACATGATAGCTAAAGCGTCGAGAGTAAAACCGAAGAATAGTGGCGCGAATCAAACCCGGAGATCACCTTTACGATCGATACGTGATGGAGAAAATGTTGGATTATATAACTAATTATCGATTTAAACACGAGTATGCAGCGGATATTATCCTATGAATTAATCTAACTAACCGGATAGATAATGTGTACCTTTTTAGCTCGGCAAGAGAAGATCCTCTAGGATTTGAAGTAAATCCCTCTACGATCGCACACACGACACACCGATGTACGTATGCTAGTACTTGATCACGAACTCCTCTTATTGATGAAGGCTTGGTCGAACCACAAGAAATTCGAATCCCTTGGATTCTTTTTCCTTTGCCGAAATTTAGAGAGAAAAGAGAGAGAATTAGGGTTTGCACTTATCAGGTATAATGCACACCTTAAACCCTAAACCAAGAGGGTCTATTTATAGGTTTTAGGAACTTGGAAAACAAGCTAGGGTTTGGGATGGGGAGACCTTCACAAATTCGGCCTTAAGGCCTACTCCTAAAGCCTTTCCTAATTGTGATCCAATTACAACTCTCTTTAATTAACAACTAACACCCTGTTAACAATTAACTGTTAGTTTTAACGACTCCTTGTTAAATATTCATGATAAATATTAATTAACTGATTAATTAATACAAATACATTAGTGTCGAGACGTGTGACCCCGTAGGCTTAGATACTTTCTGGACATACGTTTATTTATACGTGATCATATCCCTATAGCTCCCACTTGAGCTCGTAATAATAAAGGTAATAACATTGGTTAGCGTCTAGCAACACGCCAATGCTCCCGGAAATATTTAAGTACAGTTTCTCAAAGTGTATTTAAATGGTACAGTCATTTACTATCCCTTTGTTACCGATACCGTTGTTAAATATGAATATGGATCAAAGTCATTTCATACTTTAACGATTCTGTTTCTCATTCCATAACTAATTAAAATTACCAAATTCAAATCGAGACACATCTGGATTTCATTTGGGCATGGCCATGCAGACATCTTAATTAGTCCCCATGAGGGGCCCAGTGGTATCTGCTTCAACTTTTAAGCTGAAGGAACAAATCCTCTTGACTACACGTGTCCAGTCACATACTTCACTACACTTACTGAAAATAGCCCTTTTGTACTACCTTATTCAGAATAGTTAGAACTATATCAAGTAGGTGCAATCCATATATGCATGACCTGCTTGTATCTCAAGTCTAAGGATAAGTAAAGCAACCATTTACGAGTTTCACTTAATGACAACGATCCATAAAGTGACAATTCGTTAGTGGGGTAGTCCGATATGCATCCTATGAATACCATGTGAGTTTGGTGGGACCATCCATTATATATTCCAAGAATATTACCAATCACTCAGATTTGTCTTAGTTTAACTATATTCCCATATAGTTAATTGACAATAGACAATTTAGAATACTTGACAAGTACTCAAGGATTAAACATGCAAATATAGGACACAATTTACTATTAAATGAAATCAAACATATCAAGTACTTTATTTCATTATATAAATAGAAATTGTTTAACATCCATTATCCAAATACCGAAGAACAGACATACATGATTTAACTAGCTAATCTAAGTCCCATGCCCTCGGCATGCCTTTCAAGCTTCGGCCTCGACAAAGCTTTCGTGAAAGGATCAACTAAGTTAATATATGTGTGAACTTTGAGTAATCTGATTTCACCTAGTTCGATCTGCTCACGAACATAGTGATATCTCCTGGCATAGTGTCTGGCGCCCTTCTGAACTCCAGGTTCTTTGGCAATGATTAATGCACCAGTATTATCACAGTACATATCAATAGGAAAGTTACTTGTAGGGATCACGTCAAGCCCACAAATAAATTTCCTTATCCAGGCTGCCTCCATTGCAGCTTCCGAAGCAGCAATGTACTCAGACTCTGTTGCAGACATAGCAACTATGGTTTGTTTCTTGCTTTTCCAATCCACAGCGCCTCCATTCAGAATGAAAACGTACCCAGACTGAGACTTCGTGTCATCTCTATCAGTCTGAAATCCAGCATCACAGTATCCGGTCACTTTGAGCTCTTGATCTGGATTTCCCCCATATACCAAAAACAAATCTCTAGTAGCCCGTAGGTACTTGAGAATGGTCTTAACAGCAGTCCAGTGACTTTCACCTGGATTCTATTGAAATCGGCTAACGATATTCTGCGCAAACGCTATATCAGGTCTAGTGCATCTCACCGCATACATTATAGAGCCTACAGCCGAAGCATAAGGGACTCTTTGCATATGCTTCACCTCATCAGGTGTAGAAGCACCTTGTTTGACCGATAGACCAAGTCCTTCCTGCATAGGTACTAAACCATGCTTGGAATTCTCCATCTTGAATCGCTTCAAGATCTTATCAATATAAGCACTTTGACTTAGTCCAATCAACCGCTTAGTTCTATCTCTATAGATCTTGATTCCAAGAATGAATGCTGCTTCTCCCAAGTCTTTCATGGCAAAACACTTTCCAAGATGGGATTTTACATCTTGCAACATTGGAATGTGTTTTCCTATAATCAATATGTCATCTACATATAAGACAAGGAAAGTAACATTACTCCCACTAGCTTTGCGATATACACATGGCTCATCGGGATTCTGAACGAAACCAAACCTTTTGATTTCTTCATCAAACTGTTTATTCCAACTCCTCGATGCTTGCTTTAGTCCATAAATGGACCTTTGAAGCTTGCATACTTGGTTGAGATGTTTTGGATCAATGAACCCTTCAGGTTGATCCATATAGACTTCTTCATCCAAGTAACCATTTAAGAAGGCAGTCTTAACATCCATTTGCCATATCTCAAAGTCATAGTACGCTGCTATGGCTAAGAGAATCCTAATAGCTCTAATGTCAGCTACTGGTGAAAAGGTCTCATCATAGTCAACGCCAAAACGTTGAGTATAACCTTTCGCCACGGGACGAGCTTTATAGGTGTGTACATTTCCATCCATGTCGGTCTTCATCTTGAAGATCCATTTACTCCCAACGGTCTTCGCATTAGGAGGAAGATCAACTAAGTTCCAAACTTGATTATCTCTCATGGATTTCATTTCCACGTTCGCAGCTTCAAGCCATTTGTCAGATTCCGGATCTGATAATGCAGCTTTGAAGTTCAGAGGCTCATCGAGATCTCCTGATACGTTTTCCTCGGATTCGACTAGACCAATCCATCTATCCGGATTACGTATGACCCTTTTGGATCTACGAGGTGGAATCGCAACATCATCGACTTGAGGTTCATCACTTTGAACATTCCCCCCCCCCCCCCAAGTTGATGATTGCTAGTTGTTTCAGAAGGTGACACATCTTCTAGTAGTTCTACAATTCTCCCACTGTTCTCTTGAGCTATAAAATTCTTTTCAAAGAGTTCAGCATATCGAGCAACACGAACAGTATTTTCTGAAGGATTGTAAAAGTAGTAACCCATTGTTTCCTTTGGGTATCCCACGAAGATGCACTTAGTAGTCCTGGGTTGTAGTTTGTCAGGCGTATCACGCTTCACAAGTGCCTCACATCCCCAGACTCTTAAGTAAGACAACACATGGACTTCTCCATGCCACATTTGATGCGGTGTCTTTTCAACCTTCTTGGTTGGAACCATATTTAGAACACGTACAGCGGTTTCTTATAGCAAAATCCCAAAATGATATTGGGAGAGTTGTAAGGTTCATCATCGACCTCACCATTTCTAGTAAGGTTCGATTCCTCCTCTCAGACACTCCATTATGCTGAGGAGTGTAAGGAGGAGTAAGCTGTTAGAAAATTCCACACGCTTTAAGATAATCCCTAAACTCTTGGCTTAAGTATTCTCCACCACGATCCGATCGAAGGATCTTGATGGTCTTTCCGAGTTGATTTTCTACTTCGTTCTTGAACTCTTTGAATGTTTCAAACACTTCATGTTTATGTTTAAGCAAGTAAACATAACCATAACGACTGAAATCATCCGTGAAAGTCACGAAGTAGCTAGCACCTCTTCTTGACACATGTCTAAATGGGCCACAAACATCAATATGAATGAGTCTAAGTAGTTCTTTAGCCCTTTGCGGCTTGTTCGGAAAGGGTTTTCTTGTCATCTTTCTTGAGATACAGGAAACGCATTTATCAAATGATTCATCATTTGATTGTAGGATCCCTTCACGTTGAAGTCTTTCAATGCGGTTTTTGCCAACATGGGCAAGACGACAGTGCCAAAGATAGGTAGAGTCCAAACTAGTTTTGGCTCGTTTGCTAACATTGTACATTGAATTATTTGAAACACAACCAGGCATATCAATTTCATAAATGCCATCACAAGGAATAGCATCAAAATAATGAACATTATTTTTAGAAACTGAAATACTGATATTATTAAATGCATTAATAAATCCTTGGTTTTTCAACAAAGAAACTGAAATAACACCTCTAGTAATAGAAGGTGCATAATGACAATTGTCTAATACAATAATTAACCCAGAAGGCAGAATTAGATGATATTCTCCTATAGCTTCCACAGCTGCTGGCAAACCATTTCCCACGAACAACTGCAGAGCTCCAGGTTTCAGTTTCCTCCTCTTTCTAAGACCCTGTAACGAATTACAGATGTGAGTTCCACAGCCAGTGTCATACACCCATGAATCACTCTTAGAAAAGGAAAATAATTCAATTGTGAAGATACCTGAAGTACTAGTCCCACTAGTATTCTTTCTCTTCTTGATCAACTCAGCTAGATAGGTAGGACAATTCCTCTTCCAGTGTCCAACTTCACCACAATGGTGACATATCTGGTCTTTAGCCGGATGCTCTTTTGCGGCCGGAGGGGTTTGCTTGGTTTTAGGAACAAGCGCAACTGCCTTGCCTTTTCCCTTACCGTCATTCTTGCCCTTCGCCTTTTGTGGTCGTTTAGCCTTTTGGATCTTTCCCACTTTGATCATAAGAACTTGGGGTGTTTCAGTGGCCTTCTTAGGAATCGTTTTCTCATACTCGACAAGCATAGCATGAAGCTCAGGTATAGTTTTAGTCATACTATGCATGTTGTAGTTGCGCACAAAACCCTCATAATCCTTCGTAAGAGATTTGAGGATCATGGCAACTGCCACAGCCTGATTATACCCATAATTGAGCGATTCCAATTTGTCAAAGTAGCTCTTCATCTTGAGCACATGACTACTGACCGATTTACCAGTTTCAAGCTTCAAGTCGTGGAGTTCTACAACTAGGTCGAACAATTCAACACCCGCTTGTTTTTCATACATCTTCTTTAGCTCTTTGATCATATCACAAGGTGTATGAAATTCGTATTGCTTCTGAAGATCGGGAGTCATACTCGAGATCATCATGCAAACAACCTCATCGTATCTGCTATACTCAACATTGTAGAACGCTTTCTCTTGATCAGTAGCAGTAGCAGCTGGCTCGGTCGGCTAATGATTTTCAAGGACATCGGTCCTCCGTTCAACTCTAAGGACGATCCTCAGTTGACGATACCAGTCATTGAAGTTAGATCCATTCAGCTTTTCTCTTTCAAACATTTGACGAAAAGCATGACCAACATTGTTTTGAGGATGGTTTGTTGCCATCTACAAAACAGATTAAGTTCAAAAATCAGTATTTTCAATAATCTTTTCCTTAATAAATTTAATTACCCAATGTTTAAACACTTTTAAACAATTAAGCTTATTAAGGCTAGGATCCAATTGACATGCCATCATTTCATCAGTTGATCTGCTAGAAATGATGCACTCAAAAGGTAAGTGACGATCAATAATTGTATTCCAAGTACAATTCCTAGATTTTATGGGACCTACAAATAACACTTGTGAATCTTGCACCAAGTAATTTGTAGTCATGTTTCATCCCATCTTTTGCCACGGGCCAAGGGTCTCACCGCTTAGCTCGCTTTAAGTCGTCCAACTAAGAACGCACAAATTATCCCCCATTGTGTACCAATGAGTGGGAATTTGCCATGCAAATGCCATTTTACCATTGTGTACCAATGAGTAAGATGACATCCACAAGTGTCCTTTTCAAGGTGGATGGCAAAGACTTAATTTTGGTTTGGGTCAAAACAATTTTGATGTGTGATCAAAAATGTTATGTGTGAAGATTCATGCACATCTTCACCACATAATGTGTTTATAAAAATTCTTAGTTTGTCTTCCAAATCAAAAGAGCTCGGTAGCTCCATTCGCAACACACAAAGAAGCGTAGGGGTGAGGTTTGCACTTTTGCAATTAAAAACCTATCCACTTTAGGGAAGCATGGCGACCTGACTTATACCTCTCTTAGAGTGTGTTCAAATGGGTGAGCCGGTGTTTCTTTTGAGTTTTAGGACACAAATTTTATTTTTATAAACAAAATCATATTTCAATAGTTTTATTAGCAAATTTCGATTTTCAAAAATATATTTGCAATAAAACCTTTTATTATGTCACAATTATCACAAATAATCACATAATCTTAGGGTTTCTAATTATCTAACATAATTTTAATTTTAATTCTCTTTGATCTAAGTAATAACCATGAACGATTTGCATGAAACTTCATGGTTTTTACTTTCTTTTAACATCTTTTATAAAGGTACAACATGTTGTTTAAACAATTATCAAATAACAAAAAATTGGGTTCTTAATTTTAGATCACAAGAATCGAATTTTAGACCTAAAATTAGGGTTTCCGATTCGGCTAGAGGTTTTTGATCCATTATTTAGATTTCGATCGGAATTAGGGTTTCCGATCGGGATAACAGTTTTCGATTCCGGCGACCTTGAGTTTACGATTTACGATACGAACAACTCGAAAAATTAGGGTTTACGATCGGAAACTAGGGTTTCCGATCGGAAACAAAACGCGGGTCGTAAACGGTTTTCGATCGAATTAGGTTTTTACCAATTTGCGAAACCGATTTTCCAATTGTAAAAGATGATTTTATGTGGATCGAAAAGCTAGAATCTTGATTAGAAAGCTTGTTTCTAATCGAATTTGGTTACCCCCCCCCCCCCTCCAAGTTTTTATTCTCGGTAATTAATTAAAATCATAGGTGGCTCGTGATACCACTGTTGGGTTATATAACTAATTATCGATTTAAACACGAGTACGCAGCGGATATTATCCTATGAATTAATCTAACTAACCGGATAGATAATGTGTACCTCTTTAGCTCGGCAAGAGAAGATCCTCTAGGATTTGAAGTAATCCCTCTACGATCGCACACACGACACACCGATGTACGTATGCTAGTACTTGATCACGAACTCCTCTTCTTGATGAAGGCTTGGTCGAACCACAAGAAATTCGAATCCCTTCGATTCTTTTTGCTTTGCCAAAATTTAGAGAGAAAAGAGAGAGAATTAGGGTTTGTACTTATCAGGTATAATGCACACCTTAAACCCTAAACCAAGAGGGTTTATTTATAGGTTTAGGAACTTGGAAAACAAGCTAGGGTTTGGGATGGGGAGGCCTTCACGAATTCGGCCTTAAGGCCTACTCCCAAAGCCTTTCCTAATTGTGATCCAATTACAACTCTCTTTAATTAACAACTAACACCCTGTTAACAATTAACTGTTAGTTTTAACGACTCCTCGTTAAATATTCGTGATAAATATTAATTAACTGATTAATTAATACAAATACATTAGTGTCGAGACGTGTGACCCCGTAGGCTTAAATACTTTCTGGACATACGTTTATTTATACGTGATCATATCCCTACAGAAAATACCAACAAAAGATAAATAACTCAATAAGTATTCGAACGAATAAAACGTGCGACTAGCCATGACACGACGGACTCGATCGGATACGCGACTCGTTGGTGGAGTATTTAAGTAATAATATGAGAATATAAATAATCAAGTGGTCAAACTTATATCTAGGTCAAACGTTAAGCAAATAATTATTTATTTAACCATAAAACTTTACGACGTCTCAAACCTTGATTATTTTCCATAAAATCAACCGAACCAAATTTAGTCTTCAAAAATTAATTTGGGGCTGATCTAAATATATATATTTACCAAATAAAATTTCAAGACATAACTCAAATGCTAACTCAATGATTTACTCAAAATGATTTATTTTTAGTTCCAAAAAAATACTAGTTAATCTAATAATAATTAAACAACCAATATCTCATTCTTAACATGGCATAACCCTAGATCTAGGTCCAAAATCATATTCCATACAAGAATCAATACTCTAGTTTAACATTATCATCATCTAATTAAGATCTAATTAAGATCTAGTTATGAGAGATCAAGAAAAACACATAAAAATCATCTTTTTTCCTAAAAAATACTAGATCTATAAACAAACTAGTGGTATCTTCATCCCAAAGCCTAGATCTACCATCAAGATCGTATCCATATCAAGATCTAAAAAAGATGTTTGTGTAAAACCTATATCTATGAAGATCTATGGAATAAAATAAAAAAAGATGAACTTTTTGTATAAAAATCAAGTTTTTATAACCAAAACACTAGATCTATCAATTATGGTGTTCATCCATGGCAAAACATACATAAAAATTGGTTTTTTTTCAGCCATGATATAGATCTTACAAGTTCTTTAAAGGTCTAACAAGATCTCAACAAAAAGTGTTATAAAAATCCATAAAAGTTGATAAAAATCAATTATTTTTATTCAGAATCACTAGATCTAGCTTTGGGATGCAAGATCTAGGTTTAGATAAGCATAAAGATTGGATCTTGATGATGGGGGATGAAGGATTCAAGAAGATGGAGGTTGGGTTTGATGAATCTAACCTTTTTGGTGGAAAACCGACACTAACCGAGGCTCGAAATCACCAATCTTAGCTCCAAAACCTTCAAGAACTTGATCCTCTCTCTCTAGACTTTTTAGGGTTTTTGTTTTGGGTGATTAGGAGGTGAAATATGGAGGCTAGAATGAGAATAAGATGTTAAATACTCAAAAATTTGGGCTGAAAACGCGGTTTTCCGTATTTGTTCATTCGCGAGTGTCATGTGTACTGTTTTCACTCTAATTTCTTCGTTCTAGCTCCGATTTGACCCCCATTTTTCCTAAATTCCTCATTTTAAGCCCTCTACCACACTAACCACATTTAATCAACTCAAATTGATATAAAATATGCCTCCTAACCATTAATGGTTGATAAAATATCATACAAAAATGCATTTTTGGTCGGTTTTGTCATTTTTATCACTTTTAAGCAACTCACCAACGTTTTACGATCCGATCAAGTGTGTGATGACTCATGACATTGTAATTGATCATATGACTCATAAACATGATAAAACTGATATACGAAACTCAAAAATGTGATCTCCCGGTTAAAATCGAACTCGCGCGGGATTTACCGAACTTTCACCGTTTTTGTTCTACACCTGAAATTCACACCAAACCTCACTTGTATTTACTTGTGTGTGTAACTAGTATTACACAAAAGGGTCATACACGTTTAGATTGATCAAATTCCCGGTTGAACGTAATTCAGCGACGTGTTCGCATAAAATCCGAATTAAAGACAAATCGAACATCAAATCGGTCAATAAATATGATAATGGATCCAATAACATGAAATTAGGTTAATAAACATCAAAATCGATCAATACCCATAAATTCGATTATCAATCAATGGATCAGGTTACAATACGGATAAAATCAGACAATCGGAAAACCCAGAATGTTACAACAAAGAGAGAAAGACTGGGAGAAAAGGGGCATGGAGGAGATGATGATGAAAACTGATACAGAGATAATTACGTATATATCGATACTCGAGGGGCATGGTAGATGGAGATTTGAAAGATAAAGTAAATGAAAAAGTAAATGAAATAGTAATGATTACAAGCGCCGTACACTGTTGGTATTTTTTTAGCCACCTAAAATTAATATACCGTGACCATTTGTCATAATTTGTCACGCAACCAATGTTTAATATGAGTGGTCATATCACAAGATAATCAAACATGATAAACATATATAACCATCATATATTCAATTATAACTACTAATATCATAACTAAATAAACATATAAAATATTGTTCTTAATTTGTTCATAAACATATACATAAATTAATTAATAATCCGGATCACTGCAATCTTCGGATATGTATCCTGAACTTGCATCGTCATCATCATGATCATCATCATCATCTTCTTCATCTTTTTCATCTTCTTCATCTTCTTCATCTTCTTCATATTCTTCATCTTCTTCGGATTCCAATTCATTGAATTTTGTTTCAAGGACACGGAATAATTTCGTTGCCTCAACAGAGTAGGCAAAACAATCAGGAATCTTCTGCGCATGGAGTTGCCTCAGGATGTTCTCATCGTTGTTTTTAATCACAGATTTATGGGACTTGAAGGATTTTCTTCTCCTGTTACTGTAAACCAAAAAATATGATTATTCTTCACATACCAGTAATTAAGGGAGCATTGATTATCGGCCATTTGATACCAGAATTGGTGTATAGAATTTGAGATCAATAAAGGGATGGCGGTAAAGGAAAATAACAATGATGATGATATATAGGGTAGCAGATTTTAACCCGCTCGAATTGGTAAAATTGAAAAAAATGCGTTGTTTTAGAGGGAAACAAATCGTCTCTTTTTCGCCACGCGTTTAATACTTTACCGTGACCATAAAATAGATTTTTGTCACTCACAACCTACCATTTAGTCACGGTTAATATATGTGGCCATAGGTAATAGATTTTTATCACTCACAACCTACTATTTAGTCACACAACCTAATAAAGTGGCCATGTGTACTAGCTTTTAGCCACATAACTAAGTAAAAAACGTGGCCATTGCTCACATTTAGCCACACATAATATATACTTAATAGTTTTGTTTTCTTTTAATTTTACTAAGTAATAAAATCTACTCTTTCGTCACACAACATTATTTAAGCATGGCCATACATTCCTTTTTGGTCACACGAATAAAAATCATAAAAATTCCGTGGCCGTTTGGTGCATTTCGCCACTCTTTTTTAAGTGTGACAAATAAGTGCAACATGTTTTTGTAAAACAGTGGCTAAAGCCACTGCACCTGATTGTTGCTGTCACATAAACAAAAAAATACGTGGCTAAAAGGGTCCAAAGGCTATATATTTGGCCACGGGTACAAAATATGTGTGGCTAAAGCTAGTGTTTTTTACCTTTCGCCACGTTCTTTTCAAAATAATGGCTATGCGTTATCAAAAAAAACCGTGGCCAAAGCCACTTTTTGACGTAGTGGAAGCAAGACGTTTGCGACGATATTTTCAGGCACATATGATTGAGGTTTTGACAAATTCTTCTATGAGTCATGTGTTGCACAAGCCGGAAGTGTCAGGAAGAATGGTAAAATGGGTAGTTGAGTTGGGTCAGTGTGATATTCAGTTTAAGCCAAGGATAGCAATAAAAGGGCAAGTGGTAGCTGATTTTTTGGCAAAAATGCTAGTTGGATGTGTGTCACAGGATGCAAATGATAGTAGTTTCGAAACACAGCAAAGTTTAGTAAAAGAAGGATGGAAACTGTTTACAGATGGGTAATCTAGCGAAGACGGAGCAGGGGCAGGTTTGTTTAGGTTCTTGTTTAGTATATAATAAATATATTTTCTTGATAATTTCTATTAATATACGCATATGTTTTGGGTTATATGGCAGGCTTATTATTAATTAGTCCGGAAGGGGATGAACTGACATATGCGTTAAAATTTGATTTTAATGTATCCAATAATGAGGCCGAATATGAGGCGTTATTAGCAGGTGGTTAAGTTCCAATCTTTTCAACATAACGTCATCTCTTTTTTGTAAAAACAAAATGGGGAGGATATGTCAGGAGCCAGAAAAAGTTTAACCTATAGTGTACATGTGGTATTTCTTTAAGTGCAGGGTTGAGAATGGCTAGGAAATTAGGGGCAGTCAATGTTAAAGCGCATGTGGATTCGTTATTAGTGGCAAATCACATAAAAGGGGAATATGAGGCTAAGAGTGCTGTTATGGCTCTTTACTTGACACAAGTTAAAGCTTTGATGAAATCATTTGCGGATTGTGAAGTGACGCATGTGCCAAGAGGAAAAAAATAAGAAAGCAGATGTGTTGAGCAAGTTGGCATCAACTTCATTCCAACATTTGGCCAAAGAAATACGAGTGGAAATCTTAGAAGAACCTTCGGTTATGGCAAAACAGGTTGTGGCAGTCGGCATAGAAAGTGATACATGGTTTATGCTTATTTTGAAGTATTTAAAGGAAGGGCAGTTGCTGGAAGATAGAGAAGAGGCAAGAAAAAATCGATTTAATTCTTTGCAATATCAATGGCAAAATGGAATGATGTATCGGAAGACCTATCTAGGACCACTTTTAAGATGTTTGACAAAGGAAGAAGCAAAATGTGCAGTCTAGGAAGTGCATAGTGGCATTTGTGGTAATCACATGGGACCTCGCATGATAGTAAACAAATTGGTGGTTTTGGGGTACTATTGGCCATGGATGCATAAGTTAGTCACAGAAGAGCTTTGGAAGTGCGATAGTGTCAACGTCATGCGCCAGTTAGTCTAAAGGCAAAGCATGAGCTCATTCCAGTCACAACTGCATGGCCTTTTCAAAAATGGGGAATTGGTATTGTTGAGCCTTTCCCAGAAGCAGCAGATCGTGTTAAGTTTCTCATAGTTTCAGTTGATTACTTTACTAAATGGGTAGAAGCAAAGGCGGTCGCGAGCATTACTGGTCAACATGTGAAGAAATTGTATGGGAATACATCATTTGTCGGTTTGGGTTACCGTTACATATAGTATCCGACAATGGGAAGCAATCGCTGATGAAGCTTTTAAAGGATGGTGTCGAGAGCTGGGAGTAATACAAATTTTTGTGTCCGTTTCTTATCCTCAAGCAAATGGGCAGGTGGAGCGTGTGAATAGAAGTTTAGTGGAAGGTATCAAGATGCGTTTGGATAAGGCTGGAGGAGGATTGGTAGATGAGATTTCGCATGTGTTATGGGCGCATCGTACTATGCCAAAAACAAGTAATGGGGAAACTCCATTTAGCTTAACATATGGTACTAAGGTAGTTATACCGGCGGAAATCGGGTTACCTACACAAAGAATGGTTGAGGAAAGGGACAATGATAAAGAATTGCAGAGTAATTTGGACCTGTTGGAGGAGCGGCGAGAAATGGCTGCTATCAGAGAAAGCAAGTACAAATCGGAAATGGAAAAATATTATAATGCTCATGCTAAGGTTTATCAATTCAAGGAATTTGATTTAGTGTTGAGGAACAATGATGTTAGCAGGGTTGAATCCAAAGGAAAGTTAGGAGTGCAATGGGAAAGACCTTATAAAGTGTCAGAGGTGTTAAAGAAAGGGTCATACTTATTGGAAGATGGAAATGGAAATCAGTTGGCAAGGCCTTGGAACGGAGTTCATTTGAAAAAATATTACTTGTAAAATCTGTTAAACGAAAAAAGAAAAAAAAGAGGAAAAAAGTTGTATGTGAAACAATATTATGTGTGGATACGATCCATGTTATGAATAAAAAATTCAATGATTGTCATGAGCAAGCACTTCAAAAAAAAAGATATACGTATACAATAAAATTGATCTGATGGATCATAAAAATGGTTGGCCACCATGCATCTTCTCAAAGATGTGGTCACAAGAGACCGAACAAATTGATCAATTTTATGCATCCTTATGGATGCGACCTACGAGGTCACAAAAGGTGGCTATGTGCTATCCAAATTCCCGTAAATCATATGTGAACATTGATAAAGAAGCTAAGGGCTATCTTAATTCCGGATGTGGTCTAAGATACCGATTAAAGGACTATGCGTCATTTACCAAGGATATGCATTTATCCTTGGGAGAAAATTGCTGTTTTTTTATTAAAAAAAATAAAAAAATAATAATAAAGAAAGGTATATGTTGTGAATGATTTATTGTGTATACATGATTAAATTAGTAATTTTGGATATGCAACATGGACGCATGTGGTTATTCAAGATCGCTAATATAATTCATATATGTATAGGATAATCATTCATAAGACATATCATCAACAACATCATATTCATTCAAAATAAAGGAAAAATACTGCAAATTGTCTGATGCAAACATAAAAGCCCTACACATATGGGCATAGAATAGAAAGTCCACTTGCAGGTGCAGCAAAGTTTTTTAAGTTGTTCTAGGATGTGAAAGAGGGTTCATACCTTAAGGATCTTATGAGCGGTGAGAGGTGGTTGGAGGTTGTTCCGGACCCAATGTCTTTTTTTATCATATCAAGAGGGGCATTGATGCGTAGCATCATGTACATATAATTAAATAAATAAATTCCCACATTTAATCATGTTTTTAATTAAAAATTAAGAGAATTGGTGCTTAAATGTTTATATTTGAATTTTAGATGATTTGGTGGAACTTTGGTTTTTATTTGATAATATTTAAAGTTCACATTTAATTTGGTTTTTAATTGAGAAAACTTTGCAAGTTAGAATTTTAATTGAGAAATTATAAAAGATATGGTGCTTAATTGTTTTTATTTGTGAATTTTAGGTGTTTGGTGGATGCGTGATGAATTTAGAAGAATTCTGAAAAAAACGGAAACGAAATCGGAGCTCGATTGTGAAAGTTATGAGTGATTAAAGAAAAGAAAAAAAATAATAATAGTAACAGCAACAGCCCAGTCCCTTTATCAGCCCAGCCCAAGTCTGCATCGGCCCATCAGCAGAAGCATCAGGCCCAGAGCAGCAGAAGCCCAGCGAGAAAAAAGAAATAAGAAAACTGGAGGGGAAGGGAATCGAACCCCTGACCTCCAGTTCAGTATGCTAGATGCTAGTTCCTTACCACCAGGACAGCAGTTCCTAATGGTTTAATCCTGGTCTGCGTTTATTTTATACTTTCCCAGGCGAGGCCCAGAATCAGGCCCAGCGACCTGATGTTTTTCAGCCGCGATTTTCAGCATATATATGGGTTTGAGGCGCCGTTTTTTGCATTCTCCACCCACGAAAAAACCCTAAAAACGTCATACAAGATCTGGAATCATTTAAGGGGAGATTGGGATCAAGATCTAAGCTTTTTGGAGCAAAATTAGAAGATTTTTGAAGCTTTCGGTTTGGATCTTCATCTTGTGCTTGTTTTTTCACCTTTTTAAATCTTTTTCTTGATGATGAAAGTTGCCAAGATTAGATTTTTATTGATGTTTAGCATGTACCTTGACTGATTTCATATTGCTATCACCTAGATTAGACGAAACTTTGGACCCGTTTTGACCCGTTTCGGGTTGACTTTTTACCATGACTTTGTGATTAAATTGCTTTTGATGATGGTTTTGAATGTTTATGATGATAAAGTTTGCTTGATTTGGTTGTTGGTTAATGATGTATTGTGTGGACTAATTGCCATAGGGATTAGTGGAATTGCTAATCATGTATTGAGTTAGTTTATTGTTAGATCCTTAGACTAGAATTGGTTTTTGGGTTGATGCATGATCCGGAGACCTCCTACATGATGATATATCATTGATTAGTGGCTGATCTTGTGCTGACATCCATTATGAGGTTGACTTGACCGAGTCGTTTCTATATGCTTGAAGCTTATTGTCTAGGCATTCGTTTAGTAGGTTAGATTGCTTGTGACCACAAGATTTGACCCTACTTATTCGTGTTTAGAGGTTTCTAGGTCATCAGCGTAATCGAAATTAGAATCATTGCATGTATTAGGATTCTATTTAGAGAGACCTCTCTTGCGTAGTTTCCTGATTTCATGTAGTGTTTTGCTTGTTTTGACCGAAACTGTGACTAACCGGTTAGTGCATAATTCACAGTATTATGCTATCTGTGCTTCATTTAGAATTGTCTGGATCATTCGGGATGTGTCTATAGTCCTCGCTTGGTTGGGTTATTCTCACATTAGGTGATAGTGTTCATGTTGATTAGGTCATTGCCGGGGGTCTTATTTGGGTTTAGTGGATTCTAGTGCTAGGTGATGCATCTCTCTCATTCTGATTTTCCATCATTTTGTCCGGTTTTTAGCTGTTTTTGTCGGTTATTAGTTATTGCTTGCTTAGTTTAGTTTAATTTCACATCATTCCAATTTCATCGGTTAAATATTAGTTATGATACATTATCGGGAGTCTGCATTACGCGTCCACGGATTGATACTCCGGTACTTACCGATACTATACTGCATACGACGGGTACGCTTGCCCTAGTGTGTGGTTTGGTCACTCGGTGATTTACCATTTTAAACTTGACCAGATTTTTATATGATCCAAATTTTACACATCAAGTTTTTGGCGCCGTTGCCGGGGACGCGTCAGCTTTCGAGACCTATCAGAGCTAGTAGTTTAGCTATTTACTTGTTTTCTATTACTTGTGTTATTTGCATGTTTCTAGTATGTTTGCTTATTTCTGTGTTTGCTTTCGTGTTAGTTAGTTTTCTTTGCTGCAAATTTCATGGATTGGTACTTCGAGCAACATTATGAGAGTTATCGTGTGCGGTGTGATTTATGTGGGGAACCCCATCATGCACGATTTTGCAATTATTCTGTGGGGCCTCCCACCGATTACTATAGTTATTCTCCGTCACCCGCATACAACTTTGGAGTTAGCGAACAAGCCCCAACTGAGGATAACAGCATGAAGAATCTAACAGAGATGATGGCGCAACTCATACAACAAAGTCAAAAAACAGCTCAGCAGAATGAGGCTCGGTTGGCAAAGAACGAACATGATATAACATTACTTGCCAAAGAGTTGAGCAGTTTGGGAGCTCGTGCCCTTAATTTAGGGAGAACTGTTGGTGAGCTCTTAGAATTTGTTTCTGAGAGCCAGCAGGTTTATGAGGAGAGTGATGATGAGCAGGAGATTTTAATGGATGAGTTGCAATCGAGGCTAAGCCCAACAAGTACTACACATGTCCCACCTCCACTTCAGCTCGAGATCAGTCATGTTGAGCCACACTTAGATGATATGATGCAGGAAGATCAAGCTCCACATGATTTATGCTCACATGATGCATTTGATGATCAGATGTTAGAGGAATTTGGAGACGATTGGCTGGCCGTTCCACCTATGGTGGAGGATACAGATACGTTTGATCCAGAAGGTGATTTGAAAGAGTTGGAGGCTATGTTGTATGAAGAGCAGAATGTGGAAACTAAGGCTATGTTAGCAGAGAGCATGCTTATTATAGAACCGCATATGGAGACACCGGTTTGCCTCCCCGTGAAGGAGCAATGCAGAGACCAAGTGTGGGGATGTCTAAGCATCCCCAATTTTGAGAATCCGCTCCTTCACCATCTTCAGTCCATCAAATTTGGACCGGGAAAATTTAAGAGTTGGTGGCTAGATGAAGCTAAATGGCACAACCACCATACACTGTCTACTGGAAAACCATTTTGGGGAGATGAAACGAGGAGTCCACACGGGCTCGGTGAGAAGCAAATTAAAGAGAAGCCGCCTGATTGAGGTAACCGCGAGGCCGAGTCTGGCTGACGACTCGTAAATAACTTCAGCGCTTGCGGGAGGCAACCCGTTTAGGTTTTGAGGTTGATTTAGGATATTTGGTGTTGTTTGGTTGATTTCTAGCTTAGTTTGACTTTTTCTTAGTCTTCTTTGACTTTTTGGTAATTTTAGGTTAAATTAGTTGCATTTGATCTTTCTTTTTCCATTTTATGCGTGGTTTTTAGTTTTGCAGGTTTTAGGGAACATCCGGATTGAAAACAGGTTCATTCGGTGAGGATTGCATTGGAATACGTGCAAAATTGAAGTTTTGGCAAAATTATGGAATTTTTGGTGTTTTGGGCTTGAATCGGGTAAGTTATATGTTTGAAAGCTTTACGCTAGCGTTGGTAAGTCCCGAGCAGTCCCAGGTATGGTTTGATGATGATTGATGATGGTCGGAATTGTCGGAAATTGATTTGGTTGGTTTTGGAACATTTTAGCAAAATTAAGTTTATAGGGTTATTTTTGGAATTTTGATTAAGTTTCGGGTAAACAACGAGCATAACAGGTTTGTGATATCATTTGTTAATCCCGGATCAGTCCCGGGTAAGTATTATGATAGTTATAAATGATTCTTGATGGATGGGTATTGGTTTTATCGCGATTACGGGATGGTTTTGAGTGTTGAAAATATTTTTATTTTTTTTGCTGGTGCACAGCAGTCTCGGACCGCCATTTTTATTGATAAATTTTTGGCGGTCCGCGACCTGTCCTTAAACCCAGTCCAGCTTTATTTTTTCGCTGACAGCTAATCTCATTAACAAATTTTCTGGCGGTCCGCGAGTTTGGTTAAAAAAATATATATATATATATAAAAAAAATAATAATAAATAAATAAAAAAAATAATAAAAAAAAAAATAAAAAAAAAAAAACAAAAATATCTTTTCTTATTTAGGACTTCTTTGTTTTATTTTCTAGTTTCTATTTTTATCGTTTAGGTTTTTATTTTGTTTTAGTTCAGTTCACCACTTTATAGGATTCTTCGTTTACATTTTAGTTGTTATTATATTTTATAGTTTATCTTTGTTAAATTTAGTTTTTAATTGTTAGATTTCAATTCTAGTTGTCCTTGATGCTTATCTGCTTGGTATTTGTGTGATTGTTTGATTGGAACACTCGAGATTGAGTGTTGGTTTAGTCCGAGAAACGAACGGGACATGCCCGATTTTCGAGAGATTTTGTACCGTAATGCGGGCCGTTGGTACTCAATCTCCATTCCAGTGGTCCGCAGGACGGTACAATTTTTCGGGTTCGATCTAGAATTCTGGTTTGTGTGGCGTTCACTTCATAATTTTTAAACAAACGTCCGCACACTGGTTTTCTAAGCTTTTGTGATCCATCCTCGCGCAAGTCGTCTCTTCATAAATGACAAATGGCGGTTTGTGCTAGGATTTCATCAGTTATTCTTTTGTTTTGCTTATTTCGGGCCATTCCCTTCATAACTAACAAATGAACGGCCCGTTTTCAGTAAAACAGTGATTGTGCGTTCTTAGTTCAGTGGCTGCAAATCGTTGGTACTCAATCTCCATTCCAGCGATTTGCAGCCCTGCTTTCTGATACACATTGACTTGTTACACGAACCGTTCTCTTCATAAATAACAATTGGGCGGTTCGTGTCAGGGTTTCACTCGGGTTTAGCTGGTTTGGTTGATGCAAGCTGTCGGGTACTCAATCTCCATTCCCGCAGTTTGCATTCAATCAAATTACATTACTCTGCCGATTATTTCAGCTGCTACCCGTCTGAAGCCCTGATTTTCACATTTTCTCAGTTAATATCAATGTACTAACTTGATTTTGTTGAGAAATTTTGCAGTTCCATGTTTTCCAGCCACCACCGCCTCCAGTCCATCCATCGCCAGATCAGCAGCCCTAGATATCGGTTACTTCTTATCCGAGTTATGGCATATGTGGGAAACAGTTCTGGCACCTGTTGGTCGAGAGCTGTTTCATCATTCGTTTTTTGGAGCTTGTGGACTTCTTTGGCACATCTTCCGGCAGTTCTGGCATTTTACTGGTCGAGAGCTGTTCGTGATTCATTATGCAGTTCACTGGCACATCGACAGTGATCAGGGGAGTATTTCAGTTCCCTTTACCTCTTTTTGTGCTTGATTTGTGATTTACCGTACATTGAGGGCAATGTACGAAATAAGTGTGGGGAGGAGGGTAAATTGAACTGAAATTGTGAAATATTTTTGAAATTTTATGATCATTTCCCCCTGTTGTGTCGTTTACATAGTCCTTGAAATTTGTTTGCGGTAAAAAATGGAAAATGATAGAAAAAACTGGAATTTTTGGCTTTTTGGTGAATGTAAATAAAATTGAATAAAGTTGAAAGCGCGCTTAGTTTTTGATGTGCTGGTAGGCCCAGCTGATTTCTGAAAGCTTAAAAATCCTGATTTCGCTACTTAAATAAATTTTAATAAATAAATATTGTGGGTTCCCGCCTTTAGTGTAGTAGCAAAGCCGAAACTGTTGAATAAGTTGATAGGTACCTCTTTTGAATAAAATGTTTATGATTTGGAGATAACCCGGCACACTATGATCTTTTTATGAAAATAAATCCGAGAAATAGTGGCGCCCCATCCATCCATCCATCTTGAGCTTGTTTTGAATTTTATTTATGCAAAAAAAAAAATGAAAAAAAAGAAAGATGAAAAAATGAAAAAAAAAATCGAATAAAGTGCACAAAATTCGCTGATCCTACGTTCTACCTCTAGGGATAGGGACTCCGGAGATGATCTATTGGGGTGATGTGGTTTTGTGTGCGAGGGTCAAAGCCTGCTTACTACCTCTCGGGATAGGGACTCAGGAGATGTAATGTCAGGTGGAGACTCGCCCTAGTTTTAGGAATAAATAAATAAATTCAATTCAAGCTCAAACCATCATTCCATCCATTCATATTCCATAATCTCCAAATCATAAATATTGGATTCAATTGCGGTGGGAAAAACCCTAATCTAGTTCGACCCGTGCTGATTCATGCTTTGAGACGGGATTAGGCCTAGTTGCGAAACTGATTGTGTGGGACCCATAATTGGTAATTAAATTCGAATAAAGCATGTTCAGGGGCTTCGGTTTTCGGCGGTTGGGTTTATTCGGACCGAAATACCGGTAATCGTGGCTATCGCGTGAGTATCTATGTTTTTGAATAAAAGATAGTAGCTAAAGGTCAAATTTTCCGGTTGTGATTCCATCGCGAACTTTTTCGGGACGAAAAAGGGTTAAGTGTGGGGATGTTTGATGCAACGCATCTTATATATGTTTTTGAATTGCAAATCCCGCATTTTTACCGGCTTTTGATCGAGTTTGATGAGATTTTGTTACTTAATTGCTCATTTGGTGAAATTCAGGAAATCTGGTGATGGTGGGTTGATTTATGGTGATTTGTGGTGAAAACGGAACGTGAATCGGAGTCCGGGAGAAAAAGATAGATGATTTTGAAATTTTGCTACAGCAGCCGATTCGCGGACAGCCACTCCCACACATTAATTTTAGCTGTCCGCGAGTTTTTGCTTGGAAAAGAAGAAAAGTGTCAGTCGCGGACAGCCATTCCCTTGTCTGAAATTCTGGCTGTCCGCGAGTCTTATTCCCAGAAATCAGTTTAGTGATTTTCGCGGCCAGCTAATCCCAGAAATACCTTTTTGGCGGTCCGCGACTACTGGACAGTCGGCTAAAAATTCTAAAACGGGTATTTAAGCATTTTTGGAGCCTAGGGTTCAGGGAGTTCGACCAGAGAGCACGTTTTTGAGAGATCTTCGAGATTAGAGGTCAATTTTGGAGCAATCAAGGGCCGGATTGAAGATTTTGAAGCTTAGATTGAAGATTTGAAGGCTTCGGTTGGAGATTTCTTCATCTAAATCGGTTTCTTCTTCCTTAGTTTTTGATTGTTTGATCATGTATTCCTTAGATTCGACTGATTTCATGATTAGATACATGATTTGTGGCTGATTTCTCATTCTATCACCTAGTTTAGATGAAGCTTTACCCATTTTGACTTTTCGGTTTGACTTTTCAACATGAATTTGTGATTTTTGCTCATGATTCTAGTTTTGGTTGCTTGAGATGATCATGTGTGCTTGATTAGCTGCTGTTAATGATGTATTGTGTGGACTAATTGATAGGGATTGTGGAATTGCAACCATTATTAGTTAGTTTATTGTTGATCCTTAGACTAGAATTGGTTTTTGGGTTGATGCATGATCCGGAGACCTCCTACATGATGATATATCATTGATTAGTGGCTGATCTTGTGTGCATCCATTTGAGGTTGACTTGACCGAGTCGTTTCTTATGCTAGTTATTGTCTAGGCATTGTTTAGTAGGTTAGATTGCTTGTGACCACAAGATTTGACCCTACTTATTCGTGTTTAGAGGTTTCTAGGTCTCAGGTAATCGAAATTAGAATCATTGCATGTATTAGGATTCATTTAGAGAGACCTCTCTTGGTGTTTCCCGATTTATGTGTGTTTTGCTTGTTTTGACCGAAACTGTGAAACCGTTGTGCAAATTCACATATTATGCTACCTGTGCTTCATTTGGAATTGTCTGATCATTCGGGATGTGTCTATAGTCCTCCTTGGTTGGGTTACTCTCACTTGGTGATAGTTTCATGTTGATAGGTCTTGTCGGGGGTCTTATTTGGGTTTAGTGGATTCTGTGCTAGGTGATATCTCTCTCATTCTGTTTCTCTGTCGTTTGCATTGTTTACTGCTTATTTTATTGCTTGCTTAGTTTACTTAATTCAATCATTCCAATTGCATCGGTTAAATATTAGTTATGATACATTATCGGGAGTCTGATTACGCGTCCGTGGATTGATACTCGGTACTTATTGATACTATATTGCATACGACGGGTACGCTTGCCCTAGTGTGTGGTTTGGTCACTCAGTATTTACCATTTTTAAACTTGACCGCATTTTTATATATCCAAATTGACACATCAAGTTTTTGGCGCCGTTGCCGGGGACGCGTCAGATTCCGAGAAATATCCGAGCTAGTAGTTTAACCACTTGTTTGCTTTATCTATTTACTTGTTTTCTTTGCGTATTTTAGCTGTTAGTTAGTTTTTATTATTCTGTGTTTCCTTTTCGTGTTAGTTAGACTTTTAGGTTAGTTTCTTTCCATTTTCTATTTCTGTTTCATCGTTTCTATCGCAATTTTGTCTGTTTATGCGCATACGTCGCCGACAGAGCCGATTTTCACCGTTATGTGAGCCAGAAATAGTTTTCCATCATCTTCGGCACGTGGAGGGCGCATTACCAGTGCCGATGGCCGCACCTGCAGATCAGAGGCGCACGCTTGCAGACTACGCCCGTCCCAACATCGACGGGACGTTGCCGAGTGTTATTCGTCCGCCGGTGGA
This sequence comes from Deinandra increscens subsp. villosa, assembly GCA_039602395.1. NCBI lineage: Eukaryota > Viridiplantae > Streptophyta > Magnoliopsida > Asterales > Asteraceae > Deinandra > Deinandra increscens. The sequence continues at coordinate 6,005,559 of JBCNJP010000008.1, forward strand.
CGTGAATAACTTCCAGATTCAGCCTCAGGTCATCACTCTGATTATGGACTATGTTCAGTTTGACGGGTTACCTAATGATGACCCGATGACCCACATCGCGAACTTCCTTGAAATTTGCGACACTTTCAAACTTAAGGGGGTCCCTGCAGAGGCAATCCAGTTGCGATTATTCTCATTTTCTCTTCGCGGCGCAGCGAAGGCATGGCTTCAGTCTCTCCCGCCTGGTTCTATCACGTCATGGGCTACTTTGACACAGAAATTCATCTCAAAGTATTTCCCTCCATCGAAGGTTGCGATGTTTAGAAACAAAATATATTCATTCCTTCAGGACGACACAGAGAGTTTATACGAGACGTGGGAGCGATTTAGTGAGTTGTTGAGAAAATGTCCATCACATGGGATTGAGCTACACCAGCAGCTGCAGATTTTCTACAGCGGTTTACATCCACTCACACGACATACGGTCGACACGTCAGCTGGTGGGACATTAAGTAGTAAAACGCCCGAAGAGGCGCAAGACTTACTTGAGGATATCAATCCGTGGACGCGAATGTAGACTCCCGATACTGGATCTTTGCTAATATTTAACCGGTGAAATTGGATTTGTGAAATTATACTAAATCTAAGCAGAATAACTAAAACCGACAAAAACAGCTAAAAACCGGATAAAATGATGGAAAATCAGAAAAAGGAATGCATCACCTAGATTCGACTCCTCTAGACTCGCTTGGACCCTCGAATGACTAATACCATGAGCGCTATCCTCTAATGTGGAAAACTGGACAACCTAGGACTATAGACACATCCCGAATAATCCGGAAATCCTAAATGAAGCACGGATAGCAAAACTGTGAAAAATGCCTAACCGACTAGTTACTTCGGTCAAAGTAAACTAATCCTACATGAAATAGGAAACTACGCGAGAGATCTCTCTATATAGCACCTAAGACATGCAATGATGATGATTCCAAACGCTTATGACCTAGAAACCGCTAAACACGAATAAATAGAATCGAATCTTATGTTCACAAGCAATCCATCCTATTAAACGAAGTAAAACAAGCTTCAAGCTTATAAAATGATTCGGTCAAACCTATCTCATAAGGATATTAGCTAAATCAGCCCCAAATCAATGATAAACCATCAAGTAGGAGTTCTCCTATCAAGCATCAAACGTTTGACCAATAAAAGTCAACCATTTAACAATAAATAAATCAACGCATACTAGTATTTCTACTAAATATGGCAATTAATCCACATGATCCATCATTAACCAAAACCAAATCAGCAAACTTTATCATCATAAACATTCAAAACCATCATCAAAAGCAATTTAACACAAAGTCATGGTAAAAAGTCACCCGAAACGGGTCAAACGGGTCCAAATTTGTCTAATCTAGGTGAAGCAATATGAAATCAGTCAAGGTACATGCTAAACATCAATAAAAATCTAATCTTGGCAACTTTCATCATCAAGAAAAAGATTTAAAAAGGTGAAAAAACAAGCACAAGATGAAGATCCAAACCGAAAGCTTCAAAAATCTTCTAATTTTGCTCCAAAAAGCTTAGATCTTGATCCCAATCTCCCCTTAAATGATTCCAGATCTTGTATGACGTTTTTAGGGTTTTTTCGTGGGTGGAGAATGCAAAAAACGGCGCCTCAAACCCATATATATGCTGAAAATCGCGGCTGAAAAACATCAGGTCGCTGGGCCTGATTCTGGGCCTCGCCTGGGAAAGTATAAAATAAACGCAGACCAGGATTAAACCATTAGGAACTGCTGTCCTGGTGGTAAGGAACTAGCATCTAGCATACTGAACTGGAGGTCAGGGGTTCGATTCCCTTCCCCTCCAGTTTTCTTATTTCTTTTTTCTCGCTGGGCTTCTGCTGCTCTGGGCCTGATGCTTCTGCTGATGGGCCGATGCAGACTTGGGCTGGGCTGATAAAGGGACTGGGCTGTTGCTGTTACTATTATTATTTTTTTTCTTTTCTTTAATCACTCATAACTTTCACAATCGAGCTCCGATTTCGTTTCCGTTTTTTTCAGAATTCTTCTAAATTCATCACGCATCCACCAAACACCTAAAATTCACAAATAAAAACAATTAAGCACCATATCTTTTATAATTTCTCAATTAAAATTCTAACTTGCAAAGTTTTCTCAATTAAAAACCAAATTAAATGTGAACTTTAAATATTATCAAATAAAAACCAAAGTTCCACCAAATCATCTAAAATTCAAATATAAACATTTAAGCACCAATTCTCTTAATTTTTAATTAAAAACATGATTAAATGTGGGAATTTATTTATTTAATTATATGTACATGATGCTACGCATCAAATATCCCCACACTTAAACCTTGCTTGCCCTCAAGCAAAATCTCATGCAACACTTCCACAAGCCAATCGATAACGCAACGTCCACTCAACCCAATGCAACTACTCAAGCCCACATGCATCCCCAAATCTCAAGATTTACACTTTTCAAAAGATAATCTAACAAGCAATTATGATAGTTATTTTAAAAACATGGAAATGCCTACTAGCTTGACACACATCAAGGTTCAATCAAACAAGCATCATACCCCTCACAATGATCACTCAACTCGGTGAAATTATAGTGGATAGATGATTAAAAAGATCATCGATTTAAGTGGATCACTCAAGGCCAAACATGCACCCCATTGTCATAAGCTTGTATCGAAATCGCATCTCCACCAAATAACATAAAACCGAACATAAATCAAGAGGACTTTCAAAAGGGTTGTAACGTTAGGCTAGGGTTTAGGGTATGGAATGGGAATGTGAAAGTGGCGAAGTGTTTAGAAATCCGGAAAAGTTAATAAACAAACTAAAAGAAAAACTATTTACATAAATAACTCAAAGTCGGGTAATTTTGACCCGAACACAAAAGCTAAGAACAACTCTATTTTTTTTTTTAGCTTTATCTTTGGTCTATGACCTCCAATAAGGAGCTAGAATTTTCTGCATTTTTTTTTTTCATTTTTTTTTTATTTCTTTTTTTTTTCTTTTTTTTTTTTTTTTTTTTTGTTGCAATCTCATATGAATTCCTAGAATGGAGATTGAGTACTAGGAGAATCACATTTAATCACTATTTTTTTTTAAACTAAAAACAATGACTTAATGAAACTAACCAAAACATATACACAAAGTCCTAAACTAATCCGGATTCTTCACACAAGGGTTAAAGAACAAAATAAAGGCTAAACAAAAGGCTAAATGGGTCAAAAAGTGAGAAAATCAAACGAGAAGGAAAAAGGCTCAACGGGTTTTCTAAGGGATAATGTTTTAGGGTAGGAAAAATGATAAGATCAAAGAAAAAGGCTAAGTCAAAGGGGGTGTAATCCTAATGCCTCTATCATTTCTATGCCCAATTTTAGTTCATGATCTCGACGCGTATAAACAACACAAGTTCTAAAATGAAAGCGCATGATGGCATAACACTCAACCAAACGAAAGTGAGTAAATAATGTAACATATAATGCAATTTAGGCTCAAATAACTCACGGAAACGGATGGAAAAGGGCTACCGATATGATGCAAGCTATCAATCCCCCATCTGATAGTTTCACTAAGTAAAGCATTCCATTTATTGATTTTATTTGAAAAAAACACTTGCTTGGAAATACTTTTTCAAGATACTCGAAGAAAAGGTTTTGACTAGAGACAAGCATCGTATACATAGGCGAGCAAAACGTCACGAATTACATCAACGGGCCCACTTCCATGTGCAAAAAGACGGGCAAAAATCTCAATTTCAACTAAAAAACAGGGGGATATGATAAGAAAATTTGAAATTTTTTCACAATTTTAAGCAATTTCAGTTCAATTTACCCCCATCCCCACACTTAATTCGTACATTGTCCCCAATGTACGCTAAAACACAACAAAATAAAGGGGAAAGGGAACTGAAATACTCCCCTATCACTGTCGTGTGCCAGTGTCTGGATGCTGAAAAATGAATAGAACCAGCTCTTGACTGAACAGGTGCCAGAGCTGAATCCACAAATGCCAAAAATCCTCCACAATCAAAGCATGCATCATGAAACAGCTCTCGACGAACATGCCAGAACCGTCTCGTCAGAACAAACTATCATCCAAGCACAACCAAATCATATCAATCACAAATATAAATCAATAGAGCACAAATATCTCGAGTTATGTGTCAACAAATGAATGCAAAATGAAAAATACAACTCGGATAATAACCAAACCGGTGAATCAAGGTAGCTGGCGGTCCCGTGATGAATCTGGAAGAAAACATAACCCAAAATGAAACAAAAGCGATCGGATTGCAAAATTTGGCACTTTTTAAAAAAAATTTGAAAATTTGAGTTCTTGGACGATTGATCAAATGCGGGCCGTTTGTTGTGAATTATGAAGTGAACGGCCGGCACTTAACCAAAAGTTAACAAGCCCGAGAAACCCTGATACGGACCGTTGATTGTCATTTATGAAGTGACGGTCCGTATCCCCAAAATCACAACCAAATCATGGAAGCACATTTGCGGACCGTGGAAATGGAGATTGAGTATCCGACGGCCCGCAATTGTGCGTTACCTACAAACCCGCGAAGCATAGCCAAAAATGATAAGTCAACGCAATGTCTAATCGTGGCATGCTTCCAAAAGAACCTGCAAAACTTGAAACAAAAACATAAAACAGAACAAGGAGAAATAAAATATAACTAAATTAAGAAAACTAACTAAAAGGAAATTAAACTACTAAAAGTTCAAACAAAGCATGAAACAAGCAAAATAAAGTAAACAAGTAGTCGGGTTGCCTCCCGGAAGCGCTGAATTTATTAACGAGTCGTCAGCCGGACTCGAACCCGCGGTTAAGTCAACCGGGGTCATGGATGTGACCTCCTTCGCTACCGAATATGCTCGCATCCGACCCGTGCACGCGCCACTCCTCAAACAAAGGTTGAAATCCCTTGTCTCTATCACGCAAATACATGGCGTACACGTCGACCAACCACGTCCTATCACTCTTTGAAGCCTTTTTCTTTAAATCAGGTGGCTTTTTCTTCTTTTTAGCACTCGCTTCATCCCCACACTTCTTCTTTTGCTGGCCCTGCAATGATTTAGTCGACTTGATAATAACTGAAGGTGGGTCGGGTGGGTGATCTTTAATTCCAATATAATGAACGACGGCCTGGTGATGTTTCTCCTGCTGCTCTTCCCTAAGCTGATCCCTAAGTCTCTCTGGATATGGAATACGAGGGATGTATGGTGGGGGAACATATTTCTCCACTACTGGCTCCTCGGGTCGTGCTGTACTTGCTGGGCTTAGCCTAGATTGCACCTGCCCAGGAACCTCTACCTCAATCTCCTCGTCTATCTCATCATCACTCTCCTCATCAACTGGCTCAGCACTGACCGCCGGTTCTGGATCTGGAGTGGTGTTGTCATTCAGGTAAAAGATTGCATTCACGTATTGCTTAGGATATGACTGTGTGTTCCCTGGCAATCCTCCTGGTTTTCCCTCACTTGATTTCGAGAGCTGGCCCACGGTTCTCTCCATATTAAGCAAATGAGTTCCTAAATTACTTAACTCTTTGGCCACCATAGCTATGTCCTGCTCAGTCCTCGAAATCCTCTGATCATTCTGCTGTGAAGTTTTCTCATTCTGCTTGATAAACTGAGACATCATGTCAGTTAAATTCTTCAAACCTGAATCCTCTGTCGGTGTCTGTTTGCCAACCTCTGGGTCATAGAAACCCTGTTGCCTCGGTGGCGGCCTCGGCTGAAAGCAAGACATGTTCGAGCTGAAATTTTGGTTGTTCTGCCACCCCTGATTGTAGTTATACGTGTTGGGTGGTGGATGGGCCTGGTCGGCCATGTAGTCAGACCTGCTCGACAAAATCGGTGCTACCCCCGATAGGACAACGTGTAATGTCGTGGGGTCCTGAGCATAGCTCGCAGTACTTCACCTGCTGCTCCATCACCTGCATTTTGGCTATTTTCTTCGATAACGCCTCGACCTGCATGGATAGAGCTGTAATAGGGTCAACCTGGAGTACTCCTCTCTGTTGGTTCGGCTTACTCTGCGTGCTCGGCCACTGATAATCGTTTAAAGCAAGCTCCTCAAGTAAGTCTTGCGCCTCTTCGGGCGTTTTACTACTTAATGTCCCACCAGCTGACGTGTCGACCGTATGTCGTGTGAGTGGATGTAAACCGCTGTAGAAAATCTGCAGCTGCTGGTGTAGCTCAATCCCATGTGATGGACATTTTCTCAACAACTCTCTAAATCGCTCCCACGTCTCGTATAAACTCTCTGTGTCGTCCTGAAGGAATGAATATATTTTGTTTCTGAACATCGCAACCTTCGATGGAGGGAAATACTTTGAGATGAATTTCTGTGTCAAAATAGCCCATGACGTGATAGAACCAGGCGGGAGAGACTGAAGCCATGCCTTCGCTGCGCCGCGAAGAGAAAATGAGAATAATCGCAACTGGATTGCCTCTGCAGGGACCCCCTTAAGTTTGAAAGTGTCGCAAATTTCAAGGAAGTTCGCGATGTGGGTCATCGGGTCATCATTAGGTAACCCGTCAAACTGAACATAGTCCATAATCAGAGTGATGACCTGAGGCTGAATCTGGAAGTTATTCACGTCCACCGGCGGACGGATAACACTCGGCAACGTCCCGTCGATGTTGGGACGGGCGTAATCTGCAAGCGTGCGCCTCTGATCTGCAGGTGCGGCCATCGGCACTGGTAATGCGCCCTCCACGTGCCGAAGATGATGGAAAACTATTTCTGGCTCACATAACGGTGAAAATCGGCTCTGTCGGCGACGTATGCGCATAAACAGACAAAATTGCGATAGAAACGACGAAACAGAAATAGAAAATGGAAAGAAACTAACCTAAAAGTCTAACTAACACGAAAAGGAAACACAGAATAATAAAAACTAACTAACAGCTAAAATACGCAAAGAAAACAAGTAAATAGATAAAGCAAACAAGTGGTTAAACTACTAGCTCGGATATTTCTCGGAATCTGACGCGTCCCCGGCAACGGCGCCAAAAACTTGATGTGTCAATTTGGATATATAAAAACGGTCAAGTTAAAAATGGTAAATACTGAGTGACCAAACCACACACTAGGGCAAGCGTACCCGTCGTATGCAATATAGTATCAATAAGTACCGAGTATCAATCCACGGACGCGTAATCAGACTCCCGATAATGTATCATAACTAATATTTAACCGATGCAATTGGAATGATTGAATTAAGTAAACTAAGCAAGCAATAAAGTAAGCAGTAAACAATGCAAACGACAGAGAAACAGAATGAGAGAGATATCACCTAGCACAGAATCCACTAAACCCAAATAAGACCCCCGACAAGACCTATCAACATGAAACTATCACCAAGTGAGAGTAACCCAACCAAGGAGGACTATAGACACATCCCGAATGATCAGACAATTCCAAATGAAGCACAGGTAGCATAATATGTGAATTTGCACAACGGTTTCACAGTTTCGGTCAAAACAAGCAAAACACACATAAATCGGGAAACACCAAGAGAGGTCTCTCTAAATGAATCCTAATACATGCAATGATTCTAATTTCGATTACCTGAGACCTAGAAACCTCTAAACACGAATAAGTAGGGTCAAATCTTGTGGTCACAAGCAATCTAACCTACTAAACAATGCCTAGACAATAACTAGCATAAGAAACGACTCGGTCAAGTCAACCTCAAATGGATGCACACAAGATCAGCCACTAATCAATGATATATCATCATGTAGGAGGTCTCCGGATCATGCATCAACCCAAAAACCAATTCTAGTCTAAGGATCAACAATAAACTAACTAATAATGGTTGCAATTCCACAATCCCTATCAATTAGTCCACACAATACATCATTAACAGCAACTAATCAAGCACACATGATCATCTGAAGCAACCAAAACTAGAATCATGAGCAAAAATCACAAATTCATGTTGAAAAGTCAAACCAAAAAGTCAAAATGGGTAAAGCTTCATCTAAACTAGGTGATAAATGAGAAATCAGCCACAAATCATGTATCTAATCATGAAATCAGTCGAATCTAAGGAATACATGATCAAACAATAAAAAACAAGAAAGAAGAAACCGATTTAGATGAAGAAATCTCCAACCGAAGCCTTCAAATCTTCAATCTAAGCTTCAAAATCTTCAATCCGGCCCTTGATTGCTCAAAATTGACCTCTAATCTCGAAGATCTCTCAAAAACGTGCTCTCTGGTCGAACTCCCTGAACCCTCGGCTCCAAAAATGCTTAAATACCCGTTTTAGAATTTTTAGCCGACTGTCCAGTAGTCGCGGACCGCCAAAAAGGTATTTCTGGGATTAGTTGGCCGCGAAAATCACTAAACTGATTTCTGGGAATAAAACTCGCGGACAGCCAGAATTTCAGACAAGGGAATGGCTGTCCGCGACTGACACTTTTCTTCTTTTCCAAGCAAAAACTCGCGGACAGCTAAAATTAATGTGTGGGAGTGGCTGTCCGCGAATCGGCTGCTGTAGCAAAATTTCAAAATCATCTATCTTTTCCTCCCGAACACCGATTCACGTTCCGTTTTCACCACAAATCACCATAAATCAACCCACCATCACCAGATTTCCTGAATTTCACCAAATGAGCAATTAAGTAACAAAATCTCATCAAACTCGATCAAAAGCCGGCAAAAATGCGGGGTTTGCAATTCAAAAACATATATAAGATGCGTTGCATCAGGCATCCTTCAGGGTTTTGCAAATGTCAACAAATGCAAATGTTAACTCTAGAAAAGCTTCGGTGGCATCTCTCAATATGATAGGGCTTTAGGATCAAAACCTTAGCAGGTTTCAGGGGTTGCATTGGGGTCTTGAGCAAAAAAGAATCCAGCCTTTACACCTTCATTGAAGCCATATGAGTTCATGGCGTTGTTCATTTATGTGATAGCACGTGTAAGGTTTGGGCTCTTCAGGATCTTAGTAATGGCAGCTGGAATACCTTCGGTCACCAACAAATTCTTCTCATCTTCCAGGGTTTTCAGTTTTAGGTTCATGATGTTCTTTTCGTCATCAAAGGTACTCTTGATGTTTTCAAGCTCTGAAAAGAAAGGAATAAAAAAATGAGTGAGATATAAAGCGGTTGTGAATGGGCATGTGTAAAGTAATTTACCAGATGAAGATTGCTGGAACTGGAGTTGCAAGGAATTCAGTTGATCATCTTTTTCCTGCAGAGTCTTGGCATACTCTGAATATTGATTCTGTTTATGCTTCTCAAGATTTTCCACAAGGAGTCTTGAACTGTTTAAAGATTTTGTCACATCAGCAAGCTGGGAGGTGAGGATAGCAATCGATTGTTGAAGATCTTGGTTCTCCTTTTGTAATGCTTGAGATTTTTCCAGCGCTTCTGGTTTTGTGATAGTCATGAGTTTGGCGTTCAAGGTTTGCAATTGAAATTCAGCTTTCACTACAAGAAATTGGGCTTTTAGAGACCACATTTTTAGAGACGACAAAAGTCGTCTCTAAAAGTTTACCTTTAGCGACAACATGTCGTCTCCAAAAACCATAATTTTTTTTGTAATTTTTTTTATTTTGTTTATATTTTAGCGACTATAAGTAGTCTCCAAAAATGACATGAAAAAACCCGGGGATTTAGTTTTTTGGCGGGCCACTTTTAGAGACTACATGTAGTCTCTAAAAGTTAAGCGCGAAAAATATTTTATTTATTATTATTTTTTTAAATAAATAGCGGGGAAAAGTAAAAAAAAAGGCCGCTGGGAAGAAAATTTTTGGACGTATAGCGACTACAAGTCGTCTCTATAGGTTTTGTCTCTATAAGTTTTTATTTAATATATTTATTTTTATTAAATCGTCTACCTTTAGCGATTACTTATCGTCTCTGTAAGTCTTTAAAAAAAACGACGTCTTTTTATAACCTTTGGCGACCACATGTTGTCTCTAAAAGTCCGATCCAAAATAAAACCCTAATTCGTTTTTTAGTGGCTGCGAGCCTGCGAGAGTAAAAGAACGGTTTGTTCTTTGCTGAGAGAAAGGGAAAAGAAGAAGGCGCTGCTCATCTTCATCAGTTCGATCGAACGAAGGAGGGGAAAGAAGGTCCGTCCAATTTCGTCCTCCGCCTCCCTGTTTCAGGTCCATCCTCCTCCCCCCTCCGATTCTGTTTTGTTTCTGTGTGTTTTGATTCTGATTCGCATTGTTGAATCGTTTACCTTTCAGGTTCATTAGCTAAATTTACTGTTAAATTTCGCTATATATATGTATATATATATAAGAAAGAACGAAAATCAGTAAAATAACACATGTTCTTTGGTCCTCTGTAACACTATAACAGTAATGGTACCTGAGATCACCTATTGTTATACATATAAGTAGCATTACCTATCGTGTGTTGAAAAGCCACACCATGCTACTGCCTTTGATTCCATATCTGGTGTGAGCCACAGTTATCATCAAGAACGACCATCATCTAAAAGCCAAATGGTTCTTTTATGTTTAAATTAGCATGAAATTTTAGTTTTTTCGTAACATTTCAAGTGATTGACATGAGCAACCAAAATTCCATGGATCTATAGGTTTATTGCTTCCGAAATCTGTGTTCACTGCTTCCATATTCAACTGAAATATGTGTTCATTGCTTCCATATCCAACTGATATTATTGGCCTTCCTTAGTCTATCAACCGGTTTTGGTGTAGAGGAATATGTCAAAAGAATTAAGGACAGAAGCCATATGCTACTTAAGACTGAAATCTTAATGTCCAATAGGCGAAGAGATGATTCTTCAGTTTTAATCCATTTTAACAAGAGGTGAGAATTTTGACATGTTTACTTACAAATGAGTAGTCAACTTGGGTTATGTTTTACCTCTAGCAGGTCAAATGGGATTAAGCTAAAGGATTAAAAGGGTCAAACATTTTAAAAGTCATCTGAAGTGTTTGCAAATACATAAACATATCCAAAATCACTTCTATGGAAAAAAAATTCTAAATTATTTCTATAATCATTTTCAGCATAATTAAATAAAAAATTAGTCATGGGTGCCAATTAAATAATAATCCCTCTGTTCCATGATGGACTTTTATAATGCCAGAATGAATCTTTTTCAAACATAAAAAATTAGTCAAACAAATTGTTCACAGGTTAGAAAATGGTCAATTGGTCATAACATTGAGATTTAATAACATGCTAAAATAATCAAGGATTATAAAACCGAATACAAAATACACTTCAAGTTAATGTAAAAAGCAAAATATGGAGCTTGGGAGTGGGAGTGGGGGTGCTCAATAAGTTCAATTATGTGATTTTTTTAGCTGAAATTGGCACTTTTAGTATGGGTTTGTAACATTGAGATGGTGAAATGATTAATAGACCCGAAGCTCCCAAGTTTGCTAAGAATGCTTTTATGGGCTCAAAAACATTAGGTTTTTTTTTTAATTAATTTTATTTTAGTGAATTGGGTTTTATTGAAAACCTCGGTTTTGATGCGTATTGGTTGTAATGGTTATTGATTGTGAACGGGATATCTAAGAAACAATAATTATGTGTACTAATTGTTTGGATCATGAGTTAGTGTTTTGTTTATATTTGATAAAATAGAGATTATGTGATTGAAATATTGGATGATCTTTTTTTAAACTCAAGGATGTATATAAACTATATAGAGTATGTTAATAAGAATGCATGTGGTGTGATAATATATAGAAAGTGTAATTATGTGATTAGCTGATTGTGTTAGTAATTATGTTAGTAATTTAGGTTTTAGTTGATCATATACTTTAATTTGTAATATACTATAGTTCCTAATACTATATGTTAAACAGTTATGACAATCGATAAGAGTTGGATTGAGCTACGAGATCGTAAAAATCCGGCTTTCAAAGCTGGCCTGGATAGCTTTATAGAGACGTGTAAGGCCGTCGCTAACAGTGAAGGCAATGCGTATTGCCCGTGTAGGAAATGCATGAATAGGAATTTACTTAGTCCTTCGGATATTCATGAACTACTTTTATAACTTGGTTTTGTAGCATTACTTTGATCTACAAAGTTTGAAAGGTTCAACGGATTGGGCTAAAGTAAAAAAACGCCTAGATAAAGAATGTGCAAGTAGATTCAGAGACCGAAAGGCTAAAATGAAGGTGTGGTTTGACAATCATGGAGGAGTTAATAATCTTGAACAATCAAGATTCGCCCCGTATAAAAAAATGGACCTTTCTAAATGGCAGCTTATTATAGACAACTTGTGGTCCGATCCCAAAAAAATCCGCCAATCACAAGCAAATAGCCAAAATAGGGCTAAAGTTAAATACATTAGCTCACACGGGAGTTCATCTTTTGCCCAACAACTTTATGACTTGGTAAGTTAATTAAGATTTGTTATAATATTAAAACTATTATCAATTTCAGTTTCGTTTAAACTTTGCTACTTTTGCTCACAGAGGCATTGCGAGTCGGCTGAACCAGGGAAAAATGGTCCATTACAAGTTTGGTACAACAACCATGTAATGCCACACCCGAACAACCCTGATATACAAGCAGATTGGGTAAGTAACAATATTAATTGCTATTAGATTTACGTTTGCTTAACCGTATTATTGCCAAACCCGCACAACCATATGATTGGTATATATTTAGTTATTGCTATTATAGTTAGGTTAATTGGAATTTGAAGTTGTTATAATGTGTTATGTATTTTTTTAATATGGTGGTTATCCAATTTATAGCAGTAATGCTGTCGAAATTTAGTAAAAATCTTTAATTGTATTTTTTAGGCGAAACTTGTAAAAATGAGGGATACAATGATGGAGAACGAGGCGCGCGATGATGGTTCAATTGATGAGGTATATTTACCCTAAATTTTTTGTGTTAACACATGTTTCATTTGTTTAGCTTATAATTTCTGGTAGTAATTTGATGAAAGTGTTTTTAATTTAGGTTGAGTGTATACGGCGTGTCTTTCCCCCAAAACGTGGTTATCAAACGGGGGTTGGTCCAACTTTGGGGTACACACCACCAGATATGGTTAGTCCGTCGTCACATGAACCACAACTATATGAAGATGTTGATGCACGAGTGGATGCACGAGTCAATGAACGAGTTTCTCAAGAAGTTTCCCAACAAATGAATAATTTTATGGCTCAAATGCGGGCGATGAACCCAGGTTTTAATTTCCCATCAATGTCATCTCCACAGGACGACGAGGAAAACGGAGACGGAAGCAACATGTAGGGTTATTTTCATCTTTTGTAATCGATCGATCAAACAAACGAACGTTGTTTTAAACTTAAACATGTACCTTGTATTTTGATTTGATGGGTTGCAGTTTTTTATTCTGTTTGTAATTTCTAGCAGGTTTTAATGCGTATAGCAGGTTTTATTTATAAATTTATAAATGAAAAACAGTAGCTTTTAAAAAGACTTTTAGCGACAACAAGTTGTTGCTAAAAGTGTGTACAGAATTTTCGAAATTTGGCATTTACCGTCAACTTGTTGTCGCTAAAAGTGAGATCAGAATTTTTAGTTGATAATTTTTAGCGACGACTTGTCGTCGCTATAAATAATTAGATTTAAATAATTGTAAATTAAATTCACTACTTCTAGCGACAAGATGTTGTCGCTATAAGTATATAGTTTTTAAAATAAATAAAAATTAAATTAATTACTTTTAGAGACAACATGTTGTCGCTAGGAGTAATTACTTTTTAGCAACGACTTATTGTCTCTAAAAGTGACCTTTCTGGAGACGACACTTGTAGAGACAACTTTTTTGACTTTTAGAGACAAATTTCTAGCGACGACTTTTTAGCAACAACATGTCGTCGCTAAAACGTTTAGCGACGACATGTTGTTGCTAAAACTGAAAAAAATGTCGTCTCTAAAGCTCCAGTTCGTTGTAGTGTTTTATCCAACGACTATATAGTTCTGGGATGATAACGATGCTATTTGCGTGGTTGGAAATGACATTAGGAGCAAATTCGTGGGCAGGAAGTTCTTGAGATTGCCTTACATCGCAATGGCTTATGGCCTTCAGGAAATGTTGATACCTAAGTTGTGCGTCATGTGAAGTATCTGAACGAGACGATGTGAAGATTCAAAGTTAAGTTCAAGCTGCCTGCCGAACCAGGTCCGAACCTGGAGTTCGGACTGGCCGAACCTGGGGTTCGGACAGGGTTCGGCCCAGTCATGTATATATAGGAACTTTGTCTTTGATTCTGTAACAGAGATAGATGAGTTGAGCGAGACAACTTCTTAACTATGTGTGTTTGAGTGTGTTTCTCTAGAGAGCTTTATTGAGTGTTTGTAATTGAATCTTTGTTGATTTCAATAAAACAAACCTTATTTACATCTCGTTCTCATGTTACGATCAAGCAAACCTCTAGTAAGATCCGTCTTACGGTTTTTCAATTGGTATCAGAGCAAATCCAGGTTGCTCTATTGCGTTTGCTTTGATCGTGTTTGTTTTCTTGATAAAACCGAGTGTTTTTCTATAAAAAACGAGTCAACTTTTGAGCTTTATGAGTGCAATTCATTTCTAAAACATTTCTATGGGTTTTACCTGAGTTCCTGTCAAAAATCTCATTCAAATTCTCTCAAAAACACGAAAATGGTGCTGAAAATTTTCGGATTCGTCTGAGGTTCGGAGTAACTGAAAAATAACCGCTCCGAACTCCCAGTTCGGAGACAGTTCGGCCTAATCTGCACGAACTTTAAGTTCAGATAGAGTTCGGAGAGAGTTCGGGGGAGTTCGGTGATTATCTGCTGTTAGAGTTCGGAAACCTAGTGTTCGGAGGGAGTTCGGACATATATCAGAAAGACAGGGTTCGTGGAGAGTTCGGACTAAGTTCGGACAGTGTGATAAGGTTCGGACACGGTTCGGAAGAAGTTCGGACAGGGCAGATTTTCAAATTTTCAAAATGTATGAAATTGAGGTATTTGTTGAGCGTCATCGTCAGAATGTGCCAAAGTTGATCAAACTTGAAGATTATCATGGTTGGGCAACAAATTTTAGAGCTTATGTTGTTGATTTGGATAAAAATTTGTGGATACCGGTTACGAACAAATTTAAGTATCCAACTTATGGTGGTGATTTTAAAGAAATGCAGGATTTTTCAAGTGAAGAAAGGACATCGTATGATCAAAATGAAAAGGCGGTTGCACTGATTTTGTTACCTTTGCCTATAACTCTTAAAAGTCAAATCAGGAAGTGTCAAAAAGCAAAACTGATATGGGGTTTTGTAAAGACACGGTGTGAAGAACATATGTCCAAAATGTCTCAGAAAATAGTTGATCAAGATTTGAAGTTTCAAGGTAAGATAGAAAAATTAGAGAAAAAGGTGGGAAAGTTGACTGAAGAGAACAATTTTCTGACAAAAGGAGTGGAGAAATGGAAAGATAAAGTCTGTGATGGTTTAGCTGCTGAAATTCAAAAGGATGTGTCTGTATCATGTGCGAATTGTTTGGAATTTGCACGTATTAAGGAAGAATGGTTGAAAGAGAAGAATATGTTGATTGAAGAACGTAATAAAGCAAAAGCTAATGAAAAGGAAGTCATTGAAGACTTTGATGCGCTATTTGCAAAATGTTTTCCTCTTCAACAAAAGTATGAAAACATTCATAAAATTTCTGTCGAAGCTGCTGATAGAATAATTCACCTTTAGGACGAAATCACAAAGTTGCGTGATTAAAATGGTGAGGTTCAAAGTCAAAATAACATTTTGAAACAAGATGTTGTTTATTATAAGAAACAGGTTGAGAAAGTTACTGAAGAAGTTCTGGAAGAGTTTCGCTTGAGACAATGTCATATAAGTGATTATAACAATTTGTCTGACAAGTACATTGCTTCGCAGAAAGAGTTGTCGGAAGCTAATAAGAAAATATCTGAACAAAAGATTGAGATGTTTGATTTGCAAAGGAAATTGAAAAATTGCAACAATTCACCGACTTTCCTGAATTATTTGTATACGCTGGAGAAAAGTCAGGAAAATGGTAAAGATGCAAGTCTTCATCAAGTTCCTGCTCCCGTGGATATTGAAATGTATGTTCCAGCTATACCATCTGGTATTGAACAACATGATTATTCAAAATTTGATGATACCAATTCAGGAAAGAAAACTAAGTCAAAATCTCAGAAGCATAAAAAGGTGGTTGATTATTGTAAAGGTTTGAAGTTTGATGCTACATCTACATTTATTGAAAAAGAAAAGGTGTTTAACGGAAATCCAGAAAATGTGAAAGTACCAAAGTTTTCTGAGATTGTGATAGATGATTCGTTGATGTCTGGAAAGAATGATGTGAAAGGAATCAAATCTGAATTTACAAAACTTACCAAACAAGGTCATAAGATATCAAATTCTGTTCAAGATAAATTCAAGCAGAAAACTGGTGGTTTGGGATTTGAAGACAAAGAAATGCCGACTAAGGATTTCAACAAGAAGGAATTCAAAGCGAAGAAGATAAAGAAGCAGAAGGTGTTTTCAGATAAGAAGTCACAATGTTGGAAGAAGAAAGTATCTTCACTAGATGAAAAGCTTTCTTCTGAAGAGTCTTCTTGTATATCTGATGCTACACCACAAGGCGGTGACAGTTCAAATTCATTTCTTTCTGCTAAATCAAACAGGTTTTATCATCAAGATAAATTCTTTGGTTATGGAGATGATTCAGGTTTTTATGATTCTCCAAAATGTTTTCCAAAATTTCACAAACCAAAGAAATCAAAACCTGTGTTTTCAAACAATTCATGATGAATGTCTGACTGATCAGTTTGGAAAACCAATTTTAATTAATCCAACTGGTAAAAGACTTTGTTATGTTTGTCGTCAGAGGGGTCATTATGCAAATCATTATCCTACGACAACTAACAATTCATCATCAAATGCCAAACATACAAAGTATGTTGATCTTGATGGCATTATTTTTAGTGAACCAATACCCAACACTAATTCTTCCTGGAAAAAGAAAATCATTTCGAAAAAGTTGCGTAGTAGTTCTGATTGTCACTCATCAGTTGACAATGGTTCACTAGAAATCATAAAACCAAAACAAGAATGGAGACCAAAAGTTGTCTCATCGGCCAACACAGATTTTGTTGAAGACACTGGGCGACCTTCTATCGTTGGGGATGAGGGTCAGGGTTTTAAAAACTTACCATTTTCCAGTGTTTGCAGGTATTTCAGAAAGACATGTTAGTAAACGAGATATTGCTGCCAGTGGAATACTTGTGTTTTTAAGTTAAAATGCATTGTTCTTATCTTTGAAAAGTTGATTTTCAAAAATCTCATTTTCAAAAATGTGTCCAGTGTTGATCGATCATTTTCATTTTTGTTTTTCATTTTTTTTTCGTTCATATTTTTAGGGGGAGAAAATTTGAAAATTCAAAAAGTAGTGTTTGTTTGAATTTTAGGGGGAGAAATTTGGAAAATATAAAAATGAAAAAATTGAGAAATGGATCCGACAAATGCGAGAAATGATAGTACATCAGCATATACGTTTATCTGCCATGGATAGATTAAGTCTAAAGGTTGTCGGTACTTGCATAATCTGTGAATGTGCATGACTAATCTGATATCTACAAGTAAGATATAAACACTAAGCTTGTCTGATGATCTTTGGTTGTTTGCTTCTTGATGATTGCTGTATAATGATTCTGACAAAAATAGAATAAAGAGATTTCCTGATGAATGCATGCTTTTATTTTGAAAGATTTAAACTTGTTTGACTTTCTTTATTTTGCCAAACGATCGGACTTTCTTTGCGTATCGAAAGATCGACCTGATTGTTGTTCTTTTGACGTTCTGCTTTATTTTCATTGGTGTTTCGTATAATCCATCGGACTTTCTCTGCGTATACGGAAGTATCGACCTGATTTTTGTTGGATTATACAACTTCGACTTGTTTTGCTTTCTTATTTTCTCAAATACTTGGGCTTTCTCTGTGTGTCCACAAGACCGACTTGATTGCTAGGTATTTGAGGTTCTGCTTTATTTTTGCATGACTCATCAAGGATGATTAAATCTCAAATAAAAGTTACGTCTATATGATAAACATGATGATTTGCTAGTATTTCTGATAGAGTGGAGGCCGAGATATGAGTGCATGATAATATTACTTTAAGCATATCTGAAAACGATAAAAATGATTGGTGCATGCTGAAATAAACATAAATATTGTATTTGCGATTATCTTGACTTGCATGCTGATTAAGACCGAAATTGAAATGTGCTAGATACGTTATGTCTGATATGATCTCGCGCGTGATCTTTCTCGCTATAGACAAAAATAGTGTCTGATTCTGTATTGCATCTACATTTCATATCAGAAAAGTACAAAAAGATTTTTGGTGTGTTTTAGTATAAACTTCATAAAAACCAAAAAGATTTTACTTCTTATTTGTTTTCGATTGATCGACACAAGATACGAAAAATATTTTCAAAACCAATATCTTGGATTCTCAAAGAGAAGTTTTGCGCCAAGATTATTTATGTTTGGCCAAATACTCAAAGGAAAGAGTTCGTCACAACTTCAAGTCTTCTGAAGCTGTTGATAAGAATGAAAGAAACTGTGCATCATCAAATATTCAAGATCAAGCTACCATGTTGAGGGGGAGTTTGTTCGTATAATATGTTTTAACTGGCGAACAGATACTGCACATGACGAGGGAGAGTTTGTTGATACCTAAGATGTACGTCATGTGAAGTATCTGAACGAGACGATGTGAAGATTCAAAGTCAAGTTCAAGCTGCCTGCCGAACCAGGTCCGAACCTGGAGTTCGGACTGGCCGAACCTGGGGTTCGGACAGGGTTCGGCCCAGTCGTGTATATATAGGAACATTGTCTTTGATTCTGTAACAGAGATATGAGTTGAGCGAGACCACTTCTTAACTATGTGTGTTTGAGTGTGTTTCTCTAGAGAGCTTTATTGAGTGTTTGTAATTGAATCTTTGTTGATTTCAATAAAACAAACCTTATTTACATCTCGTTCTCACGTTACGATCAAGCAAACCTCTAGTAAGATCCGTCTTACAGTTTTTTCAGAAAAAAATATTTAGCACAAGATGGATCAGATAAGCTGTCTTTGTTGGTGATGTTCCAGGTTGGGATGAAGAGTTCATCAAGACCAAAGTTGGAGTTGTTGCGAGATGCAATCAGTTTGGCTTCATTACGCACCCAAAGTGTATCAGTAAAACTGACCAGTGGAAGCGTGTTGCCAAGACTTGGGGTGCTGCTTGATGCGAAGGGGTTTGCAAATGTGGAGGCATCAGTAATGGGGGAGGAAATTAAAGTGGGTGACATAGTTTGGATAGGCTCAGATGTTTGTGAAGGAATCAGTGAAGAGGGAGTACCATCAGTAAGGTCTATTGTCTGGCAAGGAGATCGCAAAAAGTCATCAAAAGTGTTGGAAACCATATGGGCAAGACTAGGAGGGCTTCGATTAGGCGCAGTTGCTTCTTCGGAAACAGGTGATGGTGTGTCTTGAGAGATTTCGCCACCAAGATGTTCTGATAGAGTTTCCACAGTAGTTGAAACTTTAGATTTTGAACGGGTAACTGGAGATTTCCGAACCTTTTTTGGTACATGATCATCATCTAATTAGGAGTGTCCCTGTTAGGCTTAGCTGCTCTTTTCTTTCTTCTTTGGTGACTAGGATACGGAGGTTGGAGATCTTTTGAGGGAGATTCAGTTATCGCATGATCTTCATTTCCTGGATGTGTAATTTCTGCCTCATCAGTTCCGGTGTTGGAAGTGCCTTGGTTCAGTGGAGGTGTAACATCTTTCGAAATTGAGGTTTTACCAAACCTAATTACGTTGAAGTCCTTCAAACGTAGTGCGCCAGAAAGGTCCATTACTGCAGAAAAGAAAGGCAAAAGGTAAATGATAAATCAAAATAAGAAAGAGGAAAGTAGATAAGGTAATGTAATTTTTTCCTGTTCTACGCACTTTCTTTATCAAAAAAGATAACAGGTCGCATGTGGGAGTAGGACCAATTATTGCTAATCTTTACGATTACTAGCATTTCTTCAGGAATTTTTCGAATGGTATGGATGAATTTGCTAATGGACTCGTAAGCTTGTTGATCCACTTCATCTTTCTTAGGAATAACGTCCCAAACTATTATTCTGATGTCACGCCATTTCATGGTGGAGGGAAGGCAGGAGTCGTCAAGAAAAATGAATTGCTCTTTCCAGTGACGGTTGGAAGGGGGTTTTTTGGTGCATAAGAGGGTAACATCTCTTCTTTTCTCAAAAGTGTACCAATCACCAGACATTGTCAGACGATAGAATGCTCGAAAAAGGATTATTTGCGGTTCTAGATTGAGCGCACGACATGTTAGTTCGAAATGATTGAGAATTGCTAGAGCAGGTGGGTTACATTGTGAAAACATTGTGAAAAGTGGATCTCAAAGAAATTTAGGGTTTCAAGAAGAAAAGGGGTAAAAGGGATACGGTAATTGGCTAGTCGAATGGAATCTAAGTATAACCCAAATTTCTTCTCTGGAAAAGGATGAATTGGTTCACCCTCGGTGCCAAGAATGGGGTTTAAGTTTTTTGGAATGAAAAATTCTTTCATGAATTCATCTAGTTCTTCTTGAGAGATTTTCGGATAAGAAATTGAGAGGTTATGCTTGGAGGAAGGTTTCTTTGTTGTTGCCATGGAAGTAAAACGAAAAGGACGGATGAGATAAAAAAATAATAATAAAAAGCCAAAAAAAAAATTTGACCTTAAGGGGAGGATTGTCACGGAGATGATACGAAGCAGTTGGAGAAAGTTGCAGGTTTTTTAGGTAAATTTTTTGCGGAAAGTAAATGGGTATAGGAGGATAGGTAACGGTTTATAGAAGGGTAAATGTGGAAAGACAAATTTTTTTAAAAGAAAAAGAAAGTTTTAAAATTTGAAAAGATCCTCATCATTAACTGATTGATGTGATGGGTAACAGAATTGGTGTGGGGACTTAACACGCATAATTGATGAGTACTTATGTGCTGGCCTATTCGCCGAAAATGTCAGAACCGGTGAGCACATGTGTCGGATATGCGAAAACTCTTGGAATTCAATGCAAGTCCATTAACTTTAGTTTTTCATCTAATAGACTTGCGGGACTTGATGAAGTAAAGGATGATTCGGATGTGTTATACACATCCAACCGCTTACTTCTAAGTCCTTTGGATATGCTTCTGTTGGAAGTGTTTGCAGGATACAGGCAGATGCTATGATGCAGATGCGAGGCTGAGGAATCAAGACCGAGGCCTATAAATACTCGAAGAATTGTATAGATTAGGGGTCGGATGTCATTTGTAACCTTGATATTACATATGCGCCTGTAAACATTCTCTCTCTAGAAAACCAATACAATCTCGCATTTTTATTTAAATCTCCTCATAGTTCCATTACTATTCTTAACCTGATTTAGCGACAATTAACCAAGGGGATTATTTGCTTTTTCAATGATGAAAGGGACTTTTGGCAGGAGATTACACCACTAAATATGTGTTTTCTCTAGATATCCACTATGTACGCTCAAATTCTATGAAATCAATAAAAGAAATCAATTCACCATTTATCTTTCATTGTTAAACTAGATTCAATAGTGAATTATTAAATTCTACCTACACACGGTGAGATTTTGTTCATCAACAAGTAATTTCAATCATATCTGATTTCAAAATTTCGTTTCATAATTCCTAAAATTCATTATTGACTATTTAATATTTTATTAAAACAACACATATAATAGAAACAACACATGTAATACAATAATACAAGAGTTCCTGGAAAACAAATGTGACCCACAACCACGTTTTTGCCTCTCATATTAAACCAGAAAATAGAAATGATCAAATGCAGGATGATAATTTTAATACCATTTCAAAAGATAAGTGGAGACTGTTAGTGAGCAACAAAAACATTTTTTTCTTAAGATCATACAGTTGAAGAGTTTTTTAAACATTGACCGTTTGACCAAAGTAAATTTCTGATCTGGTTTCTGGAAGTCACACAGCAGGGACCTTTTTCCCGTCTTCAATGAAATAAATCGCTGTTTCTGGGACCTGCAATACA
Organism: Deinandra increscens subsp. villosa; assembly: GCA_039602395.1. Lineage (NCBI taxonomy): Eukaryota > Viridiplantae > Streptophyta > Magnoliopsida > Asterales > Asteraceae > Deinandra > Deinandra increscens. The sequence goes on from JBCNJP010000008.1 coordinate 6,027,642, forward strand.
TTTAGTGTTACAAAATTTGACTTCTGAAAGTAAAAATCAGATATGTATAACTACAAGTCGATTCGAATCTATTTAAATATGGTGCATGTAATCCCTGAGTTCCGGAAGTAGACCCGTTTGACTTTTCACTTTCATCTAAATTACCATGTTACATGTAAACATATAAATCACCATTCACTAAGTTTCAATCTTTGCAACTAGTCAAATAGGCATACTTAAAAACAGCAGACCAAATGGGATGAAACTTGAAAGCAGCACAAAGTGTATTCAGTTTTGGCTTAATCTCCAACTAGCCAAACAATGTTGTTTCAGCTAGTCGCCTAGTTTACAATAGACATAGTTGTATGCAAGAAATCGAATAAAAAACTTAGGCTTGTATGTTAATATTTCAGATAGTGGATTCTTTAATTAATATACTAATTATGCAAAGCTCTAATCCTGGAACAAAGGTAGTAATTTATAGGGCGTTTGGGATTGTCCAGTTACCAACTAATGCTTATGCAGTTATGCTTATAGGCAGTAGATATGCAACTTATTCAAAACAACTTATTTCATTCCAAGTACAAACTTGTCATGCTGAATCCATCAAGAATAATCAGTTTGAAAAGTTTGAAATAAGCGATCTTGAACTGCTTATTAAGCATTTTATAATAAGCAGATAAGCATAAGCACTTTTCTTCATCCAAAAACTAAGAAAAGCTTATCTGCTTTTAAAAAGCAGAAGAGCTTTTATAAATAACAAACCCCAAACACCCCCTTAGTTTCTATCAAGATCAAGAGGAAATAATAGAGGTTTAATTACATCAGGCCAAGTATCTGTGATGAATTCCACGATGTCATATGCTATATCACCTTGTACATCAACTTGATCTTTCTCAGTTGGACCCTAACAGAATAAAAGAATTTTCAATTATCAAGATATGTATTTTTTTTTATTAAATGCTTTAGATATATGCAGCCATACCTTCACAACAGAAGCACCAGTTGCAAATTTCTTCCCAAGCTTCTTTGATGCATCACTCAGTTTAATGCCTAGAATTATATGTTAAAATTCAAGAAATTTGAAATCTTAAAATACCATGAATGCTGTGAATTGAACTTACCAAAAAGCTCAAGGCCTTTGATAGTGGTGATAGATTTACGCTTGTTGCGTGTTACTTTCTCAATTATAACTTCTAATTTCTCCTACAGAAGATACCCAAGTTTAATTATAAAAGGTAACCTTACAAAATTCATTCACAATAGGACATATATAATCCCATAAGTAACCATTGTTCTTTACTCTTTAGTTATCCATAATTATCCAAGAAAGAGGTACAGTTAGCTTTTTGGGCGAAGTAAACTAATCAATAAAATTGCATTTGAAATTGCTAAAAATAAAAACCAATGAGACAAACATTAACATTATCCCTCAGAGATTGTTGCCCTTTTATATAAAACCATCCCCCCCCCCCCCCCCAGACGGCTGTTCTATCTTGTGTATTGCATATATATGTGTTTCTCAATGTGTGGGTGTTGGCGTGTAGCTATATAAGAATGGAGGCTACCGAAGTATTAAACTTTTTCATAAAGGCCACCTATGTAGTGAAACTACTATACAGGCCACCCAAGTATGTATATTGTCATTCATAGCAATCTCAGCCACAAACATGCAGGGTTACAGAAATGCCCTACACTTTAAAAAAAAAAAAAAATTGACAATTTTGTCTTTCACATCAAAGTTATTTTTGTCTGTTCCAAAATTCTAAGGGTGTTTTCATCATCCAAGAGTTTTTTGCCAGAATTGGTATATAAATAAACCACATACGTTTTTCTGTAGCCTATAAAGTAATTTCAGTATATGTGTGACCTTAATGAAAAAAGCTGAGTATTTGGATGATCAATGTAATTCGTAAGTAAAATAGTAAACGTGTGATTGACTATTGTGTAACAAATTTTCAACATAGATGCCACATGGGATAGACTTGATTGTTGTACGAAATATAGTCATTAGAAACCTTACTGTAAGAGTAGGGATTTGACAGAACATACATCCCCTAAAATGCAGTCCAGGGGGAGTTTGAATGTACATATAAACTGAGTATTTTAGCTTGAAGTCGAAAATAAAGGAAAGTCGTAATAATCAGTTTTGAGTATTCAGGTAAAAGTGATTATAATTCTTATTTTCTAATTTGTAGAAGCAGTCAGGCAGGTAAGAGTTTGCTGCAAGAAAACAGTATATCGAGGTAAACATATCTTAGCCTACCTATCCCAAACTCCAATCAATATGATTCCAATTCTTCATGTCGCAGTACTTAATTTCAAGACTTAGTTTACATGGAATTATTCAAATTCGGGGGATAAAGACGTATGTAAAATAGAAATAGTCTAGTGTTTACCTTCTTTTTTATCTTTCCACCTGGAAGTCTTTTGACTGGCTCCTGCTTTGACACTGAAGAACCTGGAGTATAAAAAATGAGAATTAAATATGTCGGAAGTTAATCCTAAATTTGGTTCACATGTGAAGTGGGTTGGTTGAGATAGAGTCAAAACGTGGCAATCAAGGTTAGGTTATTTTATTATTTATTTGTTTAGTATGTTTCTAGTATGGTAAGATTATCTTCACAGGGTTAATGTACATTGGAAATTGCATAAAGCCATACAAAAACTAAATAATTTTCACATGGTTTAATAAGGACAATGGTAAACAACATGTTGATATATCAAGCTTGATCAATAAATGCTTAAACAAGTTGGTTCCGATACATGGTTAATGGAAGTGGAAAAAACTAAAATTAAAACTTGAGTCTTGTTGTTGTGATAGAGAAAAGAGGTTGTGGAAAAAATAGTTGCAAGTAGTTTTTTCCTTGAAAGTCTAGGTAGAGGATAAAAAATGAGTGGGCCTGGTTAAGTATCGATAAGGTTGGGTTGGCTTGTCCTACCAACTGTTTTTTATCCTCTTTTTGAATCTCATATAGGAAGAGATGGCAAATATTTATTGTGGTTTCTATTGAGCGATGAACAAGTTGTAACTTATTGTTCAGCATCTTAAGGACAAGGCATATAGTTAGAGAGGCAACATGCAAGATGTGTCATGATTTGGGGTTGCTAGCCAAAGTACTATAGAGAATAAAGCATTGAAACGCCTTAACACATAAAGGGGGCAAACAAGCGGCCCTGTATAAGGAGATCATTCCTCTTTAGTCTTTATATACACACGACTTATTATGAAAAAAATATGAACATCATTTCACTCTAAAAAGAGCATTATTCCCACACATACGTCACTTTAGACATGTTAGGGATGCAAGACATGATACTTCATACTTGTCACTACAAAACCAGCACCCATAAAGGAAATACCATACATTAAGCACCAAGTATACATCCAGACAAAGTTAGGTGGCGTTTGATTCATTGAATTCAATGGAGTTGGAATTTATATTTTTCCTTTTAAAATTGTTCTTGATTGTGTAAAGAATGAATTTGAAATGCAACGAATTCCTTTAATCAATGGAATTTAGTACTATTTCAACATTCCTTAGGAATCCTTCACTTTAACGAAGAAAAGTTACATAGTCTCAAATTCCATTGATTAAATGAATTCATTGCATTTCAAATTCCTTCTTTACCCAACCAAGAACAATTTTGAAAGGAAAAATTATCAATTCCAATTCCATTGAATTCCATGAGCCAAACACCACCTTAGTGTTTCAAATATAGATTAACTGCACTAAATACTAACTCACTCTTATGTCCATTTCTGTTTAGACCTCGCACTTTCAAAATCCATAAAGCAGAAACTATGCTCATTTAGTTTTTGTGTAGCATACCATGTTACACTTAGTTTAAAACTTTTTGCACACAAATAAGGCCTTAGGAATTATTTCCGTTTCCTTTTAAGGTGCTACACGTGATTATTATCATGCTTTAGAGAGGTGAAACTGCAATATATAGTAATGTACTTAAACATCATTTTTAACTTGGTCTCTGGACTTTGAATATATTGTAATTCAAAATTGATCATTTCAAGTAAATTGACCAAGTACCCAGCGTTGGTGAGAGGTTTACAGTTTCTGAAAGATGAAGGTTCTGAAAGTTAGACGGTTTTAGTAATGAGTTCTAAAGTCCAATAACCAAATGCTAAACAAAGTATAAGTTTACACCAATCAACCCCCAGAGGATTGAACTTTGTCACCAACGCCAAATACAAATTCAGAAGCAACCTATACCATACAACTAGGTACACAATGACGCCCTCTTTCATTTTGTAACAGATGTAGCATAATGTCTGCACTCAAATATAATCTATAATCAGTTTATAAAATTCAAACATTTTCTGGCTCATCTATCAAAGGTATGGCCCAAGTATGCTACTGCGATTCTGGATTAAAACGACAATATTTCAAAAACAGATCTATAGATAAGCATTACCGGAAGGTCCAGTGCCATCTGTGATCGAAGAAGATTGTAGTTGATCTGAAACTCGATCAACTTCCTTCGAGTTTGAATCTGGAATCGTTACAATAAAAATAACCAAGAAGATAAATAGAAAGCATTCGCATCTTCTGAAATCAATGAATAAAAGATGAAACCATTACCTTGAATAAGATCGGGGTAAAGTTGCGGTGCGTTTTGGATCAACCAGGGTTTGCATTTTCCGAAATCGGGTCCGAATTCACAGTACTCAGCGGGTAATCCGCAGATACCGCAGTATAGAACGTGAAAAGGTACAGGTTTTTCAGCCATCATTGATTTGATTGATTGATTGGAGTTGAATTTAACAAGTGAAGACCGATTTTTGATTTCGAAGTCGAGTGTTTTTGCGAAGAAGAACCCTAACGCCACTAGTGAGCAAGTACACAAATGTTGCAGCTTCAACTACAACGGCGTCGTATAATTAATTCGGGAATGAAATTTAAAATTAAAAATTAAAAAAAAAGGAAAAGGAAAAGGAAAAAATAGAATGTCTGAGCCCGGGTTCGAACCGGGGACCTCTAGTGTGTGAGACTAGCGTGATAACCGACTACACCACCCAGACAGCATGTTATTGTTTGGAGTCAATCTTATATATTCTATGGTCTTATATTTGTAAATTACGAATAAAATGACCCGCGCTGCCACGGGGTGCTCGTGTTGCTGAGCGGTGATCGGTTTTAGAATGTTAACGTGCCCGCGTATTATAGTGGGTGTCTAGTATTCTTTGTGTGTGTAATGTTAGTGATGTTAGTCTACTTACACTACAAGAAAATGATCCTATGGTGGCAAAAAGAAAAAGACTTTCGGTGGGGAAATTTCACCACAATAGGTTTCGGTGGCGATAATTCGCCACCACAGCCCTGGACACAAAAACCTCCTCGCCATAGGCTAAAAACCGTCGCCACCAAAAGTTTCCCCACCGTAGGTATTCTATAGTGGCGATAACTCGTCATTGCAACATCCTCACGATAGATTTAAAGTATAAAAAAAAAGTTTTAAAAAATTTCAATAGCCTATTGGTGGCGAAGTTTCGTCACCATAGCTATAACATATATTTTATTTAGCACCTACGAGTGGCGAAGCTTCCCCACTACAGAAAAAAAAAATTTCTTTTTTTTTAAATCTTGACCTGCGGTGGCGATACTTCCCCACCATAGGTATAATTATAAATTGCTACACAGCCTATGGTGGCGATACTTCCCCACTGTAGACTTCTTCGGTTAATATTACACTGCCTATGGTGGCGACTTATCCCCACCATAGCTACTGTTTTAATTTTTTTTATTTTTTTATTTTTTAAATTTTCCAGGTTTTTAAACCCAACCAAGGGCGCACGATTTTTTATATGCATCTACTTGACCATTACATAGATATGAAACGTGACTTGCACGTTACTCTAAGGGCGCACGATTTTTTAGATTGTGTGTAATTTTTGAAACTTATAAGTAGATATAATACATTAAGAAGTTGAATAAATTTAACATGTATATTAATGCTTACATTTTACATATAAGATAAAAGTCAATTTTTTTTTTTTGGTTGTATTTAAAGGTAACATATACGACTTAAGTCAATACGCAGGGAAGGCGGGCAACAAGCTGCGTGCCGCCATCCCTTTTTGAATAGCAAACCCTAGACGTATGAAAAGAACATTCTTCGATCTAGAGGTCACAATATTCCCATACATGACTTTTTGGATCCGGCTCAACATGGCAGCCGCCTCCGACTCAAGATGACCAAATGTATCAAAAGCGAAGGGAACAAACACATGTTGATTTTCAATACAAGCTTTCTCGTGTTTGTTCACCTTACCCAGCAGCCGCTCTGGACGCCGCCTGCCCCGCCATGAAGGTACTGACCTTCAACCCCACAAGGGGAGACACCCCCGTTAAATCAACACAGGCGTGCTTCCCATTCTGCCACCCAAAAACAAGTATGTCGGCCGACCCGAGGGTTAAGCGCCCATCCAAGAGGTCAGACATGAAGTTAACAGGAGCTTCCTTCATGGCCGAGATCCCAGCCCGCCTGAAAATGTCAAACAGGACGTCCCGAACCACATCGTGCCGATATATAAACCTAGAGAGCTCTTTGCAGTAAAAAAGTCAATTTGATGCTATAAAATCTCAGTTACTCTTAACTTTGTATTTTAACTTTCTATTCTTGTGTCAAGGTTTGGAGTTACATTAAACCATATTGCAAAGTTCCGAATGAAGTAAATGTTTTAATATTGGGTCAATCCGGAAGTAAATATTTTGTTACCAGGTCACTGAGCAGTTTTTGTTTGTTGGCCGTTAAAGAAAAAGTAAATGTTTTAACATGTAACTTAGAAAGTTAATCTTTTCTCAATTTAACCATAAAAGTTACTTGGAAGAAGATGTAAATTATTACAAAATAGTTTAGATTGTAAGTTTCTTCAATGCATACTCTTCTTTAAAATAGTTGCCCATTAATCACATGATTTCGGCAACCCAGATTATGTGACAAACGACTATAAACGAATTGGCCAATTGTCAGTCCTAAATTCCATATCCAAAGCCCAAATTTCAAAAGGAATTGATTTACTTGATGTTTTACATAAGAACATGAACTTCTTATTTGAGTTAGCAAGTCAATTTCTTATTTTAAGTCCAATCCAGCGGTAAACTTTGACAGCCATAAATGAATAAACGAAAGGAAAATATAGGTTAAAGGTAACTTGTTTGTAGTAATATTAATAAATTTTTATTTAAGAAAAAAGAGTATGATTGAAGGATAGAGATAACATTCTAAGGCAACCAATTTAAAATAGAACATCTTAAAAAAGAAGAGTGAATATATAACTTATTCATCATTAGAGCCTCAAACGTTTAGACTATCTTCAACAGTTATGATGAATTGTTTTTAGAAATAAAGGCTCAGATCATAGATTTGAAGACATCACAAAGAAACACATGTATTGTTATGGTTACGAAATAAAAAATTTCACGCCAAAAATAAATTATATTATATCTCTTGTGTAACATCAACCTATGGATAAGCATCATAGCCCCAAAATATCTTTCATCGGTTGAAACTCATAGGAACCAAATCAAATGTGTGAAATCCACCAAATAATATAATGCCACGAAAAATCCTCCAATCAGAGACCATCACCACAAAAACAACCAATAAAGAGAAGGAAAATGAGTGACATGGACGAAACAGTGCATTCCCTAGAGTACAACTCAGCGTTGTGAATTGTCATATAATTAGTATTAATAATATCCATTGGATAGTGCAACATTGCCATAACAATGGCATAATAATGAACATCTCAGCTTAATAAAATGTTAAATCAACAGATAGAGCTCAGAATACTGCTCATCATCATAGCCTTTTAGGCTCAACCGGACCTCATATAAGATATGTGCAACGGTTGTGATAGATAAAAGATCTACGCCTCGTCGTCAACATATTGATCACACACTGAACGAAAGAAGTCCAAGAGCAATAATCATTATAGCCTACCACCACATTAGAGGGTCAAAGTATTTGCATATACCAAACCAACATAATCAGAACCGACTAAAGCCTCAAATCAATTAAAGTTGCGTCGCAAACATCATAGGTATAATCACCATCAAGACTCAAACCACTTGAAATAAAGATATCAGAAATCCCAGCGTTTATAGCAACCAAGAACAACATCACAACACAACCACCATCAGAAACTCTAGGTGTCGAGATGTAAAAAGTAGTCAAAGCAAAACCCAAAATGGCATACGTTATGCAAAACCAATTTCCTCTAAACAAACAACCTCCAGTTTCAATCCAAAATCGAAAATCGTTTGACCAAACAACTTCAACTTTCAAGCAGAAATCAAAAAACGTACAACATTACCTCGGATTCAAGCAGAAAACTGAGATGAAAAGTATCTAGAGTTTGAAGCATAAATCTTAGAACAACGGTACCGGAAAACTCAAAAAAATGAAAGCCATTGAAGCCTCAGATTCAAGCCATTGTAGCAACAACAATGAAGAAAACGAAAAACCTAACGTCGTCTTCGTCACAGAGCTACTGCAAAAGCAATATAGGGATGAAAACCCTAAAATAGCACGCCGGAAACCCAAAATAACTCAAATAGTCACCGTAAAACCATCGTAGGGTTTCGAACACTAAATAAAAAGCGTTATTTCGGAACCAATCACCGGATAATCACCAGGAGCCACCGACGGCCATTGCAATTTTGAAAGAGAAGAAGAAAAGCTAAAGAGAGGATGAGATCTAAGATATAAAGAAAGAGAAAGGAGGCAGGCACAGGTATTAAGAAAGAGGGAACGTGTCCCAAATTAGTGCCAGGAAAGAAAGAAATTAAATTGTGTGGAATCCATCAGATAAAATAATGCCACGAAAAATCCACCAATCAGAAGCCATCACCGCAAAACAACCAATAGAAAAAGGCAAATTGATGACATGGACGAAATAGTGCATTCCCAGAGTACAACTCAGCATTTTGAATTGTTAAATTAATAATTTTATTTAAGGATATGATTTATTTACATTTCCTTTGAGAAATATTGATATCATACGATATGTTTTTGGATTCTAAAACGATGAAAAATTTTAGTTTCTGTCTTGATGTCAACTGTTTTATATGTTTATATCATATTGTTCTTTTTAGGATTGCTTGACATGTGTGTTGAGGTGTATATGTTGACTTTAGGGTATAACATTGTAATACCCCATAATTTCATAGATATAAATATATATAGTAAATACGTGTTTATATTATGAATGCGTGAGTTCTACGAGCCCACTTTTAAATGTTTTAAACATTTTAATGTTTTCGGGCTGATATACATACTGTATTATGAAAATACATTCAAATACTTTTATTTGAAAGTTTGATTATCTTAACTGATAAATTGGTGAATTGTGTATGAAAGTTGCTTATCTTAACTGATAAATTGATGAACTGTTTGAAGTGATACGTGTTATGTTATGAAGATGTTTATGAATGATTACACGTATTAGTAATGTATATGAAATGATTAGTGAGATTATGTGCTATATTTGTTTGAAATTAGGTATCCAAATGATAAGGGTTTGTTAATAAACACATAGTGAGTATGTATGATTATATGAGAACAGGTGATACATTTGCTATATTATTATGTAGTGGATACGACGTTGGTACATCCTGTATACAAGCATGATAGTTTTACTTAGTCACTACATAGATAGATTGTAATTTATCTCACTTACTCAGTACTTGGCTTATATATAAATAAAAGTTTTAAATTTTCCGCTGCTTATCTCTGTTGTGACACGTGTTCCTAAGTAAATCCGATGCGTGACCCCTCCTGGTGCCAAGTCTGGGAATGGGTGTCACAAGTTGCTATCAAAGCCCTGGTTTAAGAGATTTAGGTACAAGTTGTGGTTTGGTGGTGGTGGTGGTAGTAACGGTGGTGGTGTTACGGTGGTGTTGCGGTGGTGGTGGTGATGGTGGTGGTGGTGGTGGTGTTGCGGTGGTGGTGGTGGTGGTGTTGCGGTGGTGGTGTGGTTGTGGTGGTAATAGTGATGTAGTGGTGGTGGTGGTGATTGTGGTAGCGGTGGTGGTGTTATGATGGTGGTGTTATGGTGCTGGTGCTGGTGGTGTTAGTGGCGGTGATGGTAGCGGTGATGGTAGCGGTGGTGGTGGTGGTGTAGTGGTTGTGGTGGTGGTGTGGTGGTGGTGTTGCGTGGTGGTGGTGGTGGTGGTGTAGTGGTTGTGGTGGTGGTGTGGTGGTGGTATTGCGGTGGTGGTGGTGTTGGTGGCGGTAGCGATGGTGGTGGTGGTGTTGCGGTGGTGTGGTGGTGGTGTTAGTGGCGGTGGTGGTAGCGATGGTGATGGTGGTGGTGGTGGTAGTGGCGGTGGTGGTGTTGCGGTGGTGGGGTGGTGATGATGGTGGTGGTGGTAGTGGCGGTGGTGGTGTTGCGGTGGTGGTGGGGTGGTGATGGTGTGGTGGTGGTGGTGGTGGTGGTAATATGAAACATTCCAATGGAATGGAAAATTTCTTTTATATATATTAAGTACCCCCCCCCCCTTCGGGATTAGGATCCATGACTTTTCGCCCCCCCCCCTCCCCCCTCAAACTTTTCGCCCAAGCTTCGCCAATGAACATGGATCTTTTCATGTAGGCCTAAGATGAACTCATTTGTGATCTGAGCCATATGAGAAAACCCATTTATGAACAAATGGCGGTGAATACTTATTTTGATCATCATGGATCTTTGCATGTACGCCTAAGATGAACTCGTTTGTGATCTGAGAAGATAACATCAGTTGCGTAGTGTAGAATCGGGCTACCGAGAATGGCTAGATAGGCCGAAGTCTAGGACGAGCCACTCTGATAGGACGACTACAAGGATGGGAGAACATTAAGCCTTCGGTCAGGAGGGTCTCGGCTCGGCTGTTATATGCAAAACAAAGAAACACCGTTGCTCTTGGGGGGCAAGCTCGGGTGTGAAAATAAGTATGTGTTTCGAGAGATTAAGTGTAATCAAGTCGAAGCCAAGCGCATTGAATGAGATCTAACCTGGTGGTTGGGGGGTATTTATAACCCTCAACCTTTGTCTTGTATTGTCATTAATGCTAATTGCCCAAAGGAGGTATGCTGCAGGTCTGCGTCTTGCACTGTGCCAAGTTCCTGCAGTATACATTTTGGGTAATCGCATTAAATGTGTGACAGGTCGGGTGTCGGCACGCCGACCTGTTGTTGTGGGAGCGTTGGTATGTGGTGTCCATCTCGGACTTGTCGTGCTCGAGTGTCGGCTGTCATATGTGCCGTCTAGCCGACGCTGAGCGGATGGTTGGTCGACTCCTTCGGATTCGACCCTTGACGTGCATTGTGTGTCGACCCTGACGAGGGACGACTCTCTTTTCTGTGTTGTCTGTCGGCCGGCAGGTTACGAGGCCGACACTCGTGACTTGTGTAGTGTTTTGGGTTGGATGTGTGTGTCTATCTCGTTGTGACGTCATCCGGCCTGGACACACGTCATCAGCCCCCCAGTCCAGTATGTGGTGATCTGGACATCACTATCGGACTAAGAGAAAAAATTGTTCGTTTCGGCTTTTAGATTTTGGTGTCGGCCATGTGTCCTGGCCGACGCCTGTCAAACACTAATGCATGACAGCTGTGGACACGTGTTGGGCCTTTTGTGGGCTTGGGTGACGGTATGTGATGGGACGGGTGGTAACTCAACCGTCGTTTAGGGTTTCTGTCTATAAATACCCTTTTTACTTTCATTTTTTACCACTGCGAATCTCATTTTCACTCCATTTCCTTTCAATAGATCCTTCTGCTTCAGCTTTTCGACTCCTTTTTAGCGCATCTGTGCGTCGTCTTCTTGATTTCTGCCGGTACGTTCTTCCTTCTCTTGATCTTTATAATTTTCTTCCTTTCTCTATGGCGCCCCTAGGGATTAGGGATTTTAGATCTTCGCTCACCCAAGCGGAGTTAGACGATCATTGTGAGCACTTCGGCATTTCCGACAAGCTGAACCCCATTCTCCCGACATCGACGCAATCCATTAGGAATCCTCCTGACGACATGGTCGGTCTATATACCAAATCTTTTAGCGTCGAACAGTTGAGGATTCCGTTAACCCGATTCTTTATAAGTGTCTTGAAGCATAACATGGTTCATATTAGTCAGTTGCACCCTAATGCCATTCTGAGGGTGACCCACTTCGAGGCGACTTGCTGGGCTCTGGGTGCAGAGCCGACATCCGACGTCTTCCATCGGTTTTACAGAATAAACCATCAGGGGGATTGGTTTTGTTTTGAACAGCGTCGGGAGAGATACGAGGATGGGTCTGTCAGCCTGTGTTACCTGGATTGGTTGCCGACAGCATCGTCGGCCTTTTTCTTTCTCTTATCAGTAAGAGAAATCTCCCCCTCCTCCGCCTCCTCCTTATCCCCTTCACCTAAGGACAGAATGTCAACCTCCGCATCTGAAGCCTCATCGCGAAGCCTGGACGATTGCTTCCCGATGGACACACCCCTACACACCGCCACATGCTTTTGCTAGCGGCTGCTCTCGGTCCCCTCAGGATCTGTCCCGACATCAAAAACTTTCCTCTTCCGCGTGATTTTGTCTTTCTTTGTCTTTCCAGCTTCCTCGTCGACAAGGACATTAGTCTCACCCCCAAGGGCAGACCCAATCAAAGTCCGACCGCCATCGGAAATGGTAAAATCCTCATACCGACGCCCAGCGGTCTTGTCGACGCGGCTCCTTTCACCTTGACCCAGCGGTTTGCTCCCTTGGATGACGTCAGATGGGTCGTCCAAAGTGATGAAGTCCAAAATATCCATATCTGCACAAGGAAATAAAACAAGGTTAGCAAAACCGATAAAAGAAAAAACCGACAACAGTTAAAGAAAAGGGCGACAGGGTATTACCCCGACCCTCAAGAGTAAAACATGGTTTATCTGTCGTCGACAACCAATTGCGACTCAAACCAGTCACTACCAATACCCTCTCAGGGTACTTCTTCAAAGGAATCCTAAGACCTGTCAGCCGCCTCACCGTCTCCATTTCAAACTCCAGCTCAGGACGCTTCCGCTTCTTTACCTTGGTCGACTTCCAAGGAAGGTCGACACCCATAATCTTGTCCGAAACAAAAAAGAACTTATCTTTAAAGTCCTTCAAGTTTGTCGGCAACCAATCCAGGTAACACGGGCTGACAGACCCATCCTCGTACCTCTCCCGACGCTGTTCAAAACAAAACCAATCCCCCTGATGGTTTATTCTGTAAAACCGATGGAAGACGTCGGATGTCGGCTCTGCACCCAGAGCCCAGCAAGTCGCCTCGAAGTGGGTCACCCTCAGAATGGCATTAGGGTGCAACTGACTAATATGAACCATGTTATGCTTCAAGACACTTATAAAGAATCGGGTTAACGGAATCCTCAACTGTCCGACGCTAAAAGATTTGGTATATAGACCGACCATGTCGTCAAGAGGATTCCTAATGGATTGCGTCGATGTCGGGAGAATGGGGTTCAGCTTGTCGTAAATGCCGAAGTGCTCACAATGATCGTCTAACTCCGCTTGGGTGAGCGAAGATCTAAAATCCCTAATCCCTAGGGGCGCCATAGAGAAAGGAAGAAAATTATAAAGATCAAGAGAAGGAAGAACGTACCGGCAGAATTTAAGAAGACGACGCACAGATGCGCTAAAAAGGAGTCGAAAAGCCGAAGCAGAAGGATCTATTGAAAGGAATGGAGTGAAAATGAGATTCGCAGTGGTAAAAAATGAAAGTAAAAAGGGTATTTATAGACAGAAACCCTAATCGACGGTTGAGTTACCACCCGTCCCATCACATACCGTCACCCAAGCCCACAAAAGGCCCAACACGTGTCCACAGCTGTCATGCATTAGTGTTTGACAGGCGTCGGCCAGGACACATGGCCGACACCAAAATCTAAAAGCCGAAATGAACAGTTTTTTTTCTTAGTCCGATAGTGATGTCCAGACCACCACATACCGGACTGGGGGCTGATGACGTGTGTCCGGGTCGGATGACGTCACAAGGAGATAGACACACACATCCAACCCAAAACACTACAAAAGTCACGAGTGTCGGCCTCGCAACTTGCCGGCCGACAGACAACACAGAAAAGAGAGTCGTCCCTCATCAGGGTCGACACACAATGCACGTCAAGGGTCGACTCCGAAGGAGTCGACCAACCATCCGCTCAGCGTCGGCTAGACGGCACATACGACAGCCGACACTCGAGCACGACAAGTCTGAGATGGACACCACAGACCAACGCTCCCACAACAATAGGTCGGCGTGCCGACACCTGAAGGCGGTCGGACTTTGATTGGGTCTGCCCTTGGGGGTGAGACTAATGTCCTTGTCGAAAAGGAAGCTGGCAAGACAAAGAAAGACAAAATCACCCGGAAGAGGAAAGTTTTTTATGTCGGGACCGATCCCGAGGGGACCGAGAGCAGCCGCCAGCAAAAGCATGTGGCGGTGCGTAGGGGTGCGTCCATCGGGAAGCAATCGTCCAGGCTTCGCGATGAGGCTTCAGATACGGAGGTCGACATTCTGTCCATGGGTGAAGGGGATAAGGAGGGGTAGATTTCTCTTATTGATAAGAGAAAGAAAAAGGCCGACGATGCTGCGGCTAGTGTAAGTATCTCTCCCTCTCCTCTGTATGGTTCTCGGCTGCCTGATGATTTTGACAGTTTTGTCCTTTAATTGCTCGACCAACTGAGGCAGTCTGCGCATTCTTTAGAGCCGAAGGCTGATCACTTCGTTGTAGACGACAGCGACTTTGCTTCGTCGCCTATTCAAGAGGTCGACCAAGGTACTGCCGAGCAAGTGTTTGTGCCGGAATGGCAAATAACCAACGGCTCTCGGCTTGACTCTACCAGATTGTGCCGAGAGTTCGCCCGTCTGAGTATCCCGGCTGGTACTCGTCTCGAACTTGACAAGGAGACACCAGAAGAGGCTCGCCGGAGGGCGACATTTAAATTTACTCGTGCTTATGTCGCCGGCATTGGCATGGTTCGGCGCAATTCCAGGTTGGAGAAGAGTGTCACCAGTCTGAAGTCTCGTGTTGCGGCCAAGAGGGATGAAGTTGGAAAGCTAGAGAAGGAGATCGGTAACCTGAGAATAACATACGCCAATGTCGATCTTAATAAGGTCTCGACCTTGGAGAAAGAGGTTGCCGATCTCAAGGCTGGGAGACAGGCCGATGCCGAAGCTCTTGTTGCCCTCCAGGCGTCGGCGAGGGAGCATGAGGTCGCCCTTGGTGATCTTCGGAAGCGCTGTGACGATGACACTGCTCGTCACTCGGCCGAGGTGAAGGGGCTAACTGCTGATCTTGAAAAATAGAAAATCGAAAAAGATCGGCTTTCGGATTTGTACAGGGGTGCTCAGACCCAGGCGAAGGACTTGGGTGATGACCGACAGTGGTCTGTGGAGGAGGGGCCATCGTTCATTGTCGGTCGGCTACTTAGCAGTCGACCTTTTAAGAGGAGGCTCCATAAGCTTCAGAGTGTTGTGATGAGACGAGGAGCCCATTTGGGTTTTGTTTCCAGGTTTGAACATGCTGTTGTCGGGAAGCCTATGGCTGAGGGTAAATATTATAAGCCCGACTCCGAGGCGCAACTGAATGAGGCGGCCACTGAATATGCCAAGCTGAAGTACAAGTATCTCGACAGCTTGTCCGAGTGTTTGAACAAGACTCGGGCGGAATTTCAGGTTGTCGACCCCGATGATGACTATCTGGTCGAGGCACCTTTTGGCACGATCACGGCTCCTGTTAGGTCGAATGCTTCTGCTAGTACCGACCCTGTATAGATAGGGCTTTATTATGTTGTTTTTTTCTTTCACCCGATTGGGTAGTATTGTAATGCCTGTCGGCTTTTTATTAATGGAAAAAGTTCATATTTCATACATTGTGTTTGACATGTTGATTTCGCGGTACTTATAATAAGTAGCAATAGAAATAACTGCGTTTGTATGATTGAGAGTGTGTTGTTCATCGTGTCGGCTTTGTCTTTTGATGGCCGAGTATGAATGTGTAGTGTCGGTTATCAACCTCAATGTTTGAGTTATTAAATAAAGGTGAGGGAGTGATCGAGCATTCGTCAATGTTCTTGTTATCGACCTCAATTACGTGTGATACGAGCGTGTCGGTATCGAATGTATTTAGTCTTATGTTTTTGCTAAATTTGTTATGGATGTACTGTCCAATGATTATTAATTAAAGCATGTCTTTGCGCTTTTATACCTAGGTTCGACCGAAGTCTTTCGGTCTATGTGGTTCGATCTATGCCCAATGTTCCATGTGTCGGTTGTTAACAGGCCGACTGGAAGGCTTGGGAGCGTGTCGGTCACCCACTAATGAGAGCTGTGAGAGATGAACGATGGGGCGTTTCCCTGTATAGCCCGGTACGGATAACCATCTTACGAGGGTTGTCGCTTATGTGATGGGTGTCAGGTCGGTCGATTACTGATTATGGTCGACCGACACGGTCGCCTACCCATGAAGTAACAGTTACAAGGGTCTTTCGGCCTTGTTATGAAGTTAGATAAATCTTGTCATGGTTGTGTAACCGAAATGACTGATATGAGTCTATAAATCATGTAATATGTGATCTACTTATAATCTAGCCAACATTAGCCACTCGGTTCGAACAATTATAGTGAGATGCAACTGTTTGTGTAGGGAGACATAAAATGAAAAAAGTTCTGTGTCGACTTTCATTAAAATATCATTAAGATAAGCGTGTCGAACAGAGTGAGTGTTCAGTTTACAAATAACATATTTTGAGCTGCATGGCGTTCCAGTGTCGGGGAACAACCTTTCCTTCCATGGTTACAAGTTTGTAGGAGCCTTTGGCGTGAGCCTCACTGACTTGGTAGGGACCTTCCCAGTTTAGTCCTAATTTGCCTTGGTTTTCTTGTCTGCTTGCCTCATTGTGTCGAAAAACATAGTCTCCAGGTCGGAAGGTGATCTCCAGGACCTTTTGATTGTAGTACTTTTCCATTTGCTTTTTGTATCTTGCCTCGTTGATTGCAGCCATGTCTCGGCGCTCTTGCGTTAAAGCTAAGTTGACCAGCAGCTCTGAGTCATTGGTGATTTCCGAGACGTTCTCTGTTCGGTATGTCGGCATGCTGATTTCGGCTAGTATGACAGCTTCAGAGCCGAAAGTTAAACTGTATGAGTGTGCCCATGGCTGGTCCGTTCGGTGGTGCGTATGGCCCATAAAACGTTTGGCAGTTCATTTAGCCAGTTCTTCCCCTGTTCACCGAGTCGTGTATTGATGCCTGAAACGATCGACCTGTTCGTCCGTTCGACCTGGCCATTTGATTGTGGGTGTGCGACCGAGGTGAACACTTGTGTGATCTGCAGCTCCTGGCACCATGTTTTGAATGGATTATCAGCGAACTGCTTTCCATTATCTGACACTATTTTTCCTGGCAAGCCATGCCGACAGACTATTTGCTCCCAGACGAAGTTGATGACTTGCTTGCCGGTGATGGTAGCTACAGCTTTTACTTCTAGTCATTTGGTGAAATAGTCGACTGCAACAATGAGGAATTTGATTCGGCCTGGTGCCTCTGGGAAGGGTCCGATAATGTCAATACCCCATTTGTAAAAGGGCCATGGGGATGTTACCGGTATTAAGTTATGCTTCGGTACGCATTGTACACTTGCGTGCATCTGACAGCCCCGACATTTCTGTATTTCTTTTTCGGTTTCGGTGTACATGGTGGGCCAGTAATAACCCATTGTCATAATCCGGGTTACTATCGACCGAGGGCCAGAGTGTGTGCCGCTGATTCCCTCATGAATCTCCCTTATGACATAGTTTCCCTCTTCGGGTGTCAGGCATGTTAGCAGCGGCTGTAGGTACGACTTCTTGTAAAGCTTATCATTGTGAAGTGTATACTGTTGAGCCTGGGCTTTCAGCTTTGCTGCTTCTAGTGAGGATTCAGGGAGGGTGCCTTGTAGTAAGTAGCCCCAGATTGGTGTTATCCAACTGTTGGAGATTACTGTGTCGGTTTCAAGCACCTCCTTGATCTCGTCGGTCCGACTATGAATGATTTCGACCGGCACCTGTTTTGTGAGGTGGGCGAATGCGAGAGATGCAAGCTTGCTTAGCGCGTAGGCTTTCTTATTCTGACTTCTCAGGATTTGGGTGATCTCAAATCCCTCGAACTGGGAAGTTAGTTCCTTTACTTTGTTGGCGTATTTTTGCATTCCTTCGCCTCGAATTTCGAACTCGTCGTTTACTTGGTTTGTGACCAGTAGAGAATCGACTCGTGCAGCTAGCTTTTTCACGTTCATCTTTCTTGCCAATCACAATCCTGCTAACAATGCCTCGTACTCGGCTTCGTTGTTTGTACTTGGGAAGTCGAGCCGAATGGCATATGTTACTTCGACTCCATGTGGGTCAATCAGGACCAAGCCGGCACCCAAACCTTCGCTGTTTTTGGCTCCGTCTGTGTACAGAGTCCAGACATCGGTGCCATCGATTGGTGGTGGGGGTTGGTAGTCCTCGACTGCCGGTTTGTCGGTGCTGGGGTCGACTTGTAATTCTGTTATAAAGTCGGCCAACACTTGCCCTTTGATCGCTGTTCGTGGCTTGAAGTGTAATTCGTGTTCGTCGAGTTTGATAGCCTATTTTGCGAATCGGCCTGATGTTTCTGGTCTTTGAATTACCTCCCGGAGGGGGTAATTCGTGAGCACTGTAATCCTGTAAGCCTGAAGGTTCGGAAGAAAGGCATCGACTGGTGTGAGAGTTGTGAGGCTCTGCTTTAGTTCTAGGAACGCTTTATCGGCTTCTTCGCTCCAGAGAAACTGCTTTTTGTCGGATACTTGCTTCAAGGTTCGGAAGAAAGGCATCGACTTTTCTGCTGACTTGGAGATGAAGCAATGGAGGGCGGCTAGTCGACCGTTTAAGCACTAGAGTTCTTTCAGGCACTGTGGCGCCTTCATTTGCATTATGGCCTTTATTTTCTCGGGAATGACCATGATGTTTTGGTCGGTGACTATGTGTCCCAAAAATTTGCCCTGCCTCATTCCGAAAGAGCATTTGGTCGGATTGAGCTTCATGTTGACAGCTCTGAGTCGACCGAATGTCTCTTCGATATCGCGGATCATTGCTTCTTCTGTCCCACTCTTGATGACTAGGTCGTCGACATAGGCCTCCATGCTTCGGATAATTTGCGGGTCGAAGACTTGGTCAATCAATCTTTGGTAAGTGGCTCCGGCATTTTTCAAACCGAAGGGCATCTTTCGGTAGCAGAAAATGCCTTTGTCCGTGTGGAAGGCCGTTTTTTCTTCGTCTTGCCGAGCCATCTTGATTTGGTGGTAGCCTTTGTAAGCGTCGGGAAAACACTTTTATGTGTAGCCCAATAGGTCATCTACTTTTGCATCAATGGTTGGTAGGGGATAACAGTCTTTTGGGCATGCGTTGTTGAGATTAGTGAAGTCAACACACATTCTCCATGAGCCTTCGGATTTGGCTACCATGACTGGGTTGGCGATCCAGGTGTGCCACTTGACTTCTCGCAGGATCCCTGCTTTTACCAGCTTTGTTACTTCTTCACATACTGCCCTGCTTCGGTCTCGAGCCATGCTTCTTTTTGCTTGGGCCATTGGTCGCTGCTTTGGGTCGACTTTCAAAAGGTGTTCAGTGATCTCTCTTGGTACCCCTGTCATGTCGGCCGGTGTCCAGGCGAACACATCTGTGCTGTTGCGTATCAAGTTGTATAACTTCTCGCGTGTCGGATTAGATAGCTCGGGACCGATGGTGGCCAGTTGGTCCGGGTATTCCTCATTGACTTTCCACTTATTCTGGGCTGCTTCCTCTGTGACATCGGCTGTGAGGTTAGACTCGGATCGGGTGGATCGGACAGTTGCTATGCCCTCTCTGGTTGGAAACTTCATTAGCCCATGCACTGTAGAGACAACGCTGCCGAACTGGTAGATCGCTGGTCGACCGAAAAGGATATCCTTTGTATCGTGAGGGTCGGTCGACCACGAGAAAGGTCATTTTCTCGGTTCTTGTGTACGATCCATCAGATAGGGTTACCGGCAGTGTAATTTCTCCTTCGGGGAAGACCATGTCTCCACTGAAGCCGACCAATGATGTTTTCGATGGCTGGAGGTGTTGCTGTATGTGAGTCGGCAGTTTGGAGAAACATGCCTTGTACATGATGTCCGAGGCACTCCCCCCATCGATGTACGTTCTATGAATGTCGTGGTCTGCCACATTGGCGATGATGACTATGGGGCTGAGTGTCGGCACAGCTGTGTCTAGTGCTGGGAAGGAGATTGGCTTGTTGGCCCAACTTTCTCTTCTGAGCTTCGGCCTTTTGTTGCGAGAAGTGTGTGTCATTAGGATTGGGGCGTTGTCATTTTTCTTCTCTTTCTTGTTCTTTTGTTCCTTGATTTCTTTCAACAGGTGTGCCAGCTGCCCTGTTTTTACTGCATGGCTGATCTCCTTCTTCAACTGATGACTCTCGTCTGTATCGTGAACTCGGTCGAGGTGGAAATCACAATATTTGGCCATATTTCGGTTGGTCGTATTGGAACCCATTGTTCGTGGTTTGCCAAATTGCCGACTGGCATCTTCTGTGTGCAAAATTTCCCTAGGAGTTTTTGTTAGGTTGGGGTATTCCCTTTTATCGTGCCTCTGGTTAGAGGGAGACGGTCGTTCGTAAGGTGTAAAGCCGGAGTGTCGGCGATCGTCTCGGTTTCCTCTATCTCCCCCCGACTGCCAAGGTCGGCGGGAGTCCCTGTTGTATTGTGGTCGACCCTGTGACCTTTGTTGTCCGCCAGACGATTTGTCTCGGAGCTGTGCTGCCTCCTCACCTCGGATGAAGGCTTCGGTTCGGTCGAAAGCTTCCCGGATTGTCACATGAACTCTGGCACTCATCTCCTTAATCAATTGCCTTGTTCTTAAACCGTGGATAAAGGCTGAAATTTTCTGTCTCTCGTCGGCATGGCCGATGGTCAGGGATTCGGTTTTGTACCTTTCAAGGAAGGTTCGTAGAGACTCTTGGTCCCCCTGTCAGATGTTGTGTAACTCGATGGGGTCTTTGGTGCACTTTTTCTGCTGGCCGAAATGTTTGGAAAATAACTGTTTCAACTGGACATAGCTGTCGATCGAACCATCAGGGAGGGAATTGAACCAGAGTCTGGCTGGGCCTAAGAGGGTCTGCACAAACATCTTGCACCACACGGGAATAGACCACTTTTCAATACTTGTAGCCGATTTGAAGGCATGTAAGTGATTTCCGGGGTCGGTGCTGCCATCGTATGTCTTTATTGTGCTTGCCAGCTTTGTTTTCGATGGGCATTCGAAGCTCTCTATTCGTTCAGTGAACTTGTTTTCTTCCTCTGGGACGTAAGGTAAGGAGAAATCGTCGGTACTGACGTCCTTTGGCTCGTCTGCCCTTGTCGCTGGGGTTTCTACTCTGGTGTTCAGCTGTGGCCGAGGGCCTGTGCCTGGGTTTGCCATGTGTGCCGGACCCGATGGGTGTGGTCGCATGCCAAACGGTGGGTATAAGGGCATCTGATAAGCTGGTGCTCCGTATGGGTTCATGAACGGCGGGTATGGGTAAAACTGGTGGCCCAGGAACGGCATCGAGTGTTGCTGGTTGAATGGGAAATGTACTGGACCCGAGGCGCTGTGTGTCGGTATGGGACTTGCTCTGATGACTGGGGTTGGTGCTGGCACTGTAGGTCCCGATGTCTGAGTCGACACTGCTGTACTGTCGGTCACGACAGCTGTCGGCCTTGGTTGGCTAACGTCACCCCCCGGCGGTGGCGGCATTTCGTCGTTGATGATGGGGTTTTCGTCGTCGAAGGATAGTTGTACACGTATGCCCTTTGCTCTCTCGGCTGCTACGTGTTCGTTCATCATCTGTCGGAGTTGTAGGAAGTTTCGGCTCACCAGTTCTGGTGTGAGCGTCAGAGTTTGGGGATCAGTTACGCCAGATGATCCGGCAGTGTTTCTTCCGTCTGGGGTGACAAAGTCTTCTTCGGGGTTTCGTTCTTGATGGTCAAGCATCATGGAAATTGCGTTGAGGACCATGCGGATGGCGTTAATGTAGAATCGGGCTACCGAGAATGGCTAGATAGGCCGAAGTCTAGGACGAGCCACTCTGATAGGACGACTACAAGGATGGGAGAACAGTAAGCCTTCGGTCAGGAGGGTCTCGGCTCGGCTGTTATCTGCAAAACAAAGAAACACCGTTGCTCTTCGGGGGCAGGACAGGGTGTCCTGCGACCAAGCTCGGGCGTGAGAATAAGTATGCGTTTCGAGAGATTAAGTGTAATCAAGTCGAAGCTAAGCGCATTGAGATGAGATCTAACCTGGTGGTTGGGGTGTATTTATAACCCTCAACCTTTATCTTGTATCATCATTAATGCTAATTGCCCAAAGGGGGTATGCTGCAGGTCTGCGTCTTGCACTGTGCCAAGTTCCTGCCGTATACATTTTGGGTACTCGCATTAAATGTGTGACAGGTCGGGTGTCGGCACGCCGACCTGTTGTTGTGGGAGCGTTGGTCTGTGGTGTCCATCCCGGACTTGTCGTGCTCGAGTGTCGGCTGTCGTATGTGCCGTCTAGCCGACGCTGAGCGGATGGTTGGTCAACTCCTTCGGAGTCGACCCTTGACGTGCATTGTGTGTCGACCCTGATGAGGGCCGACTCTCTTTTCTGTGTTGTCTGTCGGCCGGCAGGTTGCGAGACCGACACTCGTGACTTGTGTAGGTGTTTTGGGTTGGATGTGTGTGTCTATCTCCTTGTGACGTCATATGACCCGGACACACGTCATCACGTAGAGGCCAGATTGTGTTTGGTACAAGCTTGTATACTTAAGGGTACAAGGTGATTATGCGCATTAGGGTTTCCTCATATAAAAATGTGAAATGGCTTGATATGGGTTTGATCAGATTATCATAAACAAGATTAAACACCTAAAAAATGGTTAGGAATGAAAACCCGGTGTAAAACGAGATTTAAAACTGAAAATGACTAAAATCCACTAAACGACAGATATAATCATTGCAGACCATCACACGTCTGGAAGGTCGAGAGTCGAGACAGTAACCATATGTGTTTTTAAGTCAAAGCGGACTACGAGAATTAATAAAATGATCACTATGATGGTCCGCATCGATCACTAAGACGGTTTGCAACGATGGAAATGGCCAGATGTGGATTTTTGGCATGTTGTACGTTCAAATTTACATCAAAATATGAACTGGAGGTTTTATGGCCGACCGTCTACTGACCGTGTATCGATAGTAAAGCTTAAGTCAAAAATTCCGATTTTAAAGCAATTTTTCTATTAGTATATAATACTAGTAGGTAGTAACACGTGTATTACACAGGTTGAATAAAGATTCATAATATGAGATAACTACAAAACAAATTAATAAGAGAATAGAAAATTATGAATGTCATAATTTTTTTCTTATTTTGGTAAAGTTTGACATAATTGAATTTTCATTAATTCTAAAAGAAAATTATTTTGAAAATTTTGTTTTTAAATTTGACGGTTTTGACATGATTATATTCAGTGTTTAAGGAAAACAATATTGAGGTTGATTGTGGTGATGACAAGTGGAAAAATCCTAAGTGACACCCTAGAAAGAAACCACGTGACATCCGAGATAGTGCTATATTAAATGTAAAGATCTCTTGTCCAATCTTCACTTACCATTTTGCTCGTAAACACTTCCAAATCCATATGTATATTATCCTTCTCAGGGATGTTTAACGGTTCGGTTTACGGTTTATTCGGTTTGAAAAAAAAATTAGTTTATCCATAAACCGAACCGTATTAGATAAGTCCCAATCCGAACTGTATTAAACCGTATTCAATTTAAAAACGGTTTTGGATAAAACCGAATAAACCATATTCAACCGTATTCAACCGAATAACATATTTGGCTATTTTTCAGCTAATTACAATAAGCATTTTAACATATCCTAAGAGTTCTGAACCACAATACGACATATAACCGAATACCGATAGTTTTAAACAAACAAACAAAAAACTTCAAAGTTTGGATGAAAAGTAGAAATTTCATCTTGGTTTATTTCTTATTTGGGTTGTGGATGGGCTAACTTAATTCTAAATTGGCTAAAATTCTTATTACATGGTTTAAAAATAAAATAAAAAAATAGAGCCGAATAAAAAAACACAAAACCGTAAACTGTATTCATAACCGTAAACCGAACGGAATAAACCGAATTTACAATACGGATCAATTTATATGGATACAGATACGGTTCGGTTTTTCAGTTTATTCGAATCTCGATTATTTTTGCAGTCCCCCTAATCCTCCTTCTTATATTTTTTTTAATCTTTAATAAAATTTAATTAAAGATACAAACAGACACGACTCAAGACATCAAATAAGGAAGACGGATAACAAGTTACGCCACGCCGTCAACCAAATAGCGAGGATTTTAAAAGAGCAAGAGAAAGGTGCTTAAACAAATCTTACAAATACTTCTTATATTGTTAAACAAATCACCATTTATTGGTAAAAGGGATTTATAATGATGACAACAAATCACTATTTGTTGGTAAAAGGAATTTATAATGATAACTTTTATTTAGTAGGATCTGCTCGATAGACAGCATACCAATGTAAAGTTTAAGTCTGTATGGTGAAAAAGACATCGGATTCTTTATGGGTAGCGCATCCATCCCGCCAATCCAATATACATGCGGACCAGGCTCCATATGATAGAACCGTCAGGGCATATGGTATACCCCGCTATAGGGTGACGTTGAAGGGAAAATGGCGTGGAACACCGCCCCCCCCCCCCCCCTCTTCGCGTTTTGGGTTGGCGTTGAACTTTGTCGTGAAGATTCACACGGTTATGGGTTTGTTCAAATCAAAAAATTCTACATATATATATTTTTTTTGTTTAAATTAAATAAAATAACTCACTATAACACCACACCATCACACCATGTATACCACACTTGGTGTTATGAAATGATATTATCCAGTCATCATCTACGTGACATGATAACATCATTTCATAACACCATGTATACCACATGACTTTAATCAAAACAATGATCAACACCTTTGTTTAGGGATACGATATGAAATGATCGATACCTTTGTTTAGCAAGACGTATGAAGTAATCACCAACTACCCTCATTAAATGAAACATACCTTTATTTATAAGGCTGTGTGTAATCGGGCGATATAGCCCAAAAAACCCCACCATAGCGCCCCTCATAGTGCCCCTGGGCACCCCCTGGGGCGCTATGTTGCTCAAATTCGTCCGGTAGCGCCATCCTCATCACGCCCCAACTTGTTCAAGAAATTCAAACTAGCCGTCCACATTAATTTTTTTTTCTTTTTATCCATCATATACTATATATATATATATATATATATATATATATATATATATATATATATATATATCTTCCATTTCAAAAAAAAATACACACTCTCTTCTTTTCTCCTTCTACACATTCTTTTCTTTTACAAATCACACAATAAAATGGGTTCACCCGTGTCTTCATCATCATCATACCTCTGGAACTTCAACGACGAAGAAAAGGATGAGGTAATTTCAGCATGTGTCAAAGTTGTAAACGAGTTAGTGGCTTCGAGCTCCGTCCCACGACCGGTTCTTCGAAGAACACGTGTTGACCGTGATCGTGAAGCGGCGAACAACCGGTTGATGAATGACTACTTTTCGGAAACCCCTACGTACCGCAATCCGAAAACGTTTGCAAGACGTTTTCGAATGAGCAAGCGTTTGTTTTTACGCATAGCACACGACTTAGAAGAAAATTTAGATTATTTCAAACAACGACGCGATGGAATGGGAAGGCTTGGATTCACCGCAATTCAGAAATGTACGTCGGCTTTGCGCGTTTTGGCATACGGGTTTTCGACGGATTTTAACGACGATTACTTGAAAATGGCGGAGAAAACAACACGCGATTGTTTGAAGCACTTCATCGAAGGTACATTTATTTTTTTTACATGTTACATAAATCTTGAGTTAGTTATTTTTTTTTTATTTTATAAGTTACATAATTTATGAGTTAGTTACTTTATTTTTTTAGAAGTTACATAAATTATAGATGTTATATACAAGTTAGTTTTTTTGTTTCTAGGTATAGACAAATTGTATGGGGCACGTTATCTAAGGAAGCCCACGTGGAATGATATTCAGACGCTTTATCAATATCATGATGAAGTACATGGACTACCGGGCATGATCGGTAGCATCGATTGCAAACATTGGCAATGGGTGAATTGTCCAACCGCTTGGAAAGGTCAATTCACGAGGGGTGATCAAAAGGGGCCAACGGTGATTTTGCAAGCCGTCGCATCGTGTGATCAATGGATTTGG
Source organism: Deinandra increscens subsp. villosa (assembly GCA_039602395.1). Lineage (NCBI taxonomy): Eukaryota > Viridiplantae > Streptophyta > Magnoliopsida > Asterales > Asteraceae > Deinandra > Deinandra increscens. Next base: position 6,053,986 of record JBCNJP010000008.1, read on the forward strand.
CATGCGCACTTTGGTGTAGCCGGATCCAACAATGATATAAATGTCTTGGAAGGATCACAAATCATTGAGGATTACGTGTCGGGGAAGCAGACAAACGTAGCATTTTATGCAAATGGCAACTACTACCCTCATGGCTACCTATTGGGTGATGGTATTTACCCAGAATATTCGTTTATTGTCAAGACTTTCAAAGACCCTCTCGATGAAAAAAGGAAATATTTCAAAACGGTACAAGAAGCGGCAAGAAAGGACATCGAGTGCACATTTGGTACTTTGGTGAAAAAATGGCATTACGTGAAATATCCATGTCGATTATGGACGATGACGAAGATGACAAATTGTATGCGTGCCATTATAATCATGCACAACATGATCAAGGAGGACGAAAGGCTTGCAATTTGTACCTATTTTGATCCTTCACACGTCGAGGATCGACCATACGCGACGATGGAAGAACGTGTTTAAAATACGAGGGAAATGCGTTCAAGAGAACGACATAACGCACTTATGGTGGATTTGATTGAACATGTATGGGATACTCGACCACCACCAAATGCCCCTCAACCTCAACCCGAAGACAACGACGATGAGGATGACGATGACGACGACGATGAGGATGACGATGACGACGACGATGAAGGTGATGATGGTGACGATGAGGATGATAAAAGTGATGAAGATGAAGCCTACAATGACGTACCGGACGATGACTAGTTTTTTTTCACTATGTTGTATTTCTAATGTATTTCTATATTTAGAAATAAAAAATATCTTTTTTTTAATTTCTTTATTTAATTAAATATTAAAATATAAAAAAAATAATAATAATAATAATTGAAGTAATGATGACAGGGGCTTTATGACTACACACCAATGTCACATAACCCCCCCCCCCCCTTTGCCACGTCAGCGCCACATGTCACATAATGCCCCATGGTGAGACATTATGACTACACATAGCCTAAGGCTATCCGTAGTGGATGAAGCCCCTTGTGGGCGTTATGCGCAATGTGGCGTCCACGTCAGCATGAGGGGCTCCATACCAAAAGTGGTGTAGTGGGGCTCCATGTATAACCCCCTAGCAATCATTACCTAATTATTTATTTAATCATTTTTTATATAATTTAATATTAAATATATTAAAAACTAAACAAGTTCCTATTTGCCGTCTCACGATCGCGTTCAACTTGCGTTCTACGTATAACGGGACGAGGAATGGGAGGTGGTTCCATTTGCATCACGTACGAAACGATCTCGTCTTCTATCTCATCGTCGAAATCGTAGAAAATAGAAGAAGAACTTGATTGTGGAGAGCTCATTTTTTTTAAAAAAATTGGAAGAATATATGTAGATGGAGAGTGTTGTGTGTAAAAATTTGGGAGAATGTTGTGTGTATATATATATATGAATGGTTGAAAAAAAAATAAGGAGTCAAACTAGCCGTTCAACGGCTAGTTTTTTGGATAAATCAAAATTCCCGGCGCCATGTACACAACGCCCAGCCCCAATTCTTCTAACATGGCGCCCCGGGGGGCGGTCATGGGCGCTATAGAGGCGTTATAGGGCTCCATGGCGCCCCCATGGAGCCCCATTACGGATAGCCTAATAACGTTTGTATTGATGTTCACTACCATTTAGGAGAATTAACTTTTCTTTTATAGAAACGTTTGTATTGATGTTCACTTTCATTTTAGGAGCCAATGTGGGAGTAGCCTACTTGATAAAGGCATTGTCTTTTTAGGTGGAGGTTGGGTTCAAACCTAGACAAGTGGTGTAATTTGGTATAAATATAATTATAAATATTAATTTGTTGTTAATAAAAAAAACTTCCATTTTAAGAGAAAAACTCGTTATTTTCCAAGAAAAGACAGTATATTAATTAACTTCCACATAAACCTCTCTAGGAGCATAAGGTATACAGTTAAGGAACGTTAAGGGGCTTTAGCGCCAGCTTGGCGGCGCGGAACACCACCCCCTCCCCCCAGGCGTTATGGGGGTGGCACGCTGAATCTCCGCCAAATTGTTAACGGGTGTCATTTGATTTTTTTTAATGGCATAAAAATAGTGGTTGCCTATTAATGAGCATTAAAAAATCTTTGTTACCACCATTTTAATACTATATAAATACCCTTTTTTACACATTTTTTTACCACTGTTGGCATTAACGAGCGTTGGTAAAGAAAGAGAAGGAGATTATGAAAAAAATGGCGAAAAATAGTTTATTTTTAAGTTTATATTTCAAGTATTTGTAGTTTTCAAGTTTTTTTTTTCAAGTTCAAATATTTGTAGTAATTTAGTATTTCTAATTTATATTTTATTTACGAGAAAATTACACAAATTGTCCCTGTGGTTTGGCCAAATTTCACTTTTTATCCCTGGACTTTGTTTATTACGGCTAGTGTCCCAAGTTTTGCGATTTTGTTACACAAATTGTCCCTGGCCCTAACGGGCGTTTATTTTTTCCGTTAACTCAACCACGTGAGTTACATGTGCGGGGTATATCCGTCTTTTTACCTCGCCGTCATTGTGTTTCCTCGATTGAATATTTTCCCTCATTAATTCACAACGACTCTTCATTACTACCTTACACTCAAACACACAAACCCAAAAACCTCCGTCGAATCCACCACCATAATCAGTCATCGGAGTAGCTAATTTCAGCAATGGGATGGAAAATCAGAGGAAGCTTCACCGAAGAAGATCCTCAGACGCTATACGGTAAGCATACGAGTCTCAGATTTTCAAAAAAAAAAAAGTAAAACTCTTTGTGTTGATAGATCTTGGATGATTCTTAAATCCTTAATTTCGTACACGCAGGGGCATCGGAGACACTGTTCTCGTTTGAGATTCACCATGGTGGTACATTTAGGAACTTTCCTGGTCGTCGGTATGCATATGGTAGGGTAAACTATATTGACTACATTGATATAGATGAATTCTTAGTGCATGAGATCGATTACATGCTTACAGACATAGGAATAGTTAGTGATGACAGAGCAGTGTATTATCACTTCATGATTCCAAACACTGACTTGGATTTTGGGTTACAAGCATTGGGTAATGATCATGATGTTTGTGAGCTTGCTAAATATGTTAAAGAACATAAGATGTTTAAGTTGTATGTCGAACGAGGTGAGACAAAATTGAAGACATATTTAGCATCTCCCTTTGATTCTCCACAGTCTTCTAGGGTTATAATAGAGGAATTAGAAGATGTTGGCTCTGTAACAGTTAGACCATTGAAAAAATTACAAGTTAAGAGGCCCAAAGCTAAGAAGTTGTTGTTGGAATGGAAGGGTGAGTGTAGCAATAAGGTGATATGTAATCCAGATGTTGGTAAGATTAGTGGGCCAAGTGTTGTGGATGATAGAGCAATTGAACCAAGCTTTCTTCATGAACCTTTGAACAAGTCATTTGGTAATGATCAAGGACTCCAAAATTATAATGATGTGTTTGATTATGACTTTCTGGATTTTGATAATGACTTTCCTTACTGTGCCAATGAGGGTGTCAATGCAGGTAGTTCTAAGTATCCCAAAGTTGGTGAGAATTTTGTTGTCAATGAAGGTGTGGCTGAGGGTGTTAACCAGGAGCATGAAGAAGCAGGTGATGATGGTGATATAGGTGGCCATGAAGCAGGTGATGATGGTGATATAGGTGGCCATGAAGCAGGTAATGATGGTGTGAATGAGAGTGAGAATGAGGATGTAGAAGCAGGTGATCAAGAATGTAATGAAGGTGGGAATGCATCTAACATAGACGGGCATGATGGGGACAATGAAGCAAGTGAAGGTGAGGGTGCAAACACAGGCCAAGGTTCTATTCAATTGAGTGAAGATTGTGGCCATGAAATCAGTGTCCATGATAACTCATTAGATAGTCTAGTTGATTCTAATGATGAGTTTGAGGTTGATAGGGAAAGAGAGTTGAAGAAATTAAGGAAGAGGAGATCCAAGGCTGACAGCAATGGGGTTGCATTTTATGTTGGAAGAGTATTTGGAAACAGAGATCGTGTGAAACAGTTAATTAACAAGCATGCAGTTGAAACAAGGAGAAACATAGTATACAAAAAGATTGACTTTGATAGGGTGAGGGCTGTGTGCAAAGGTGATATTAAAACTTTCAAGGGTGGGCCTACTGTGGACAAGCAACAGCCTTGTGAAGAAGATGTTGGGCTTGGTAAATCTGCTATTGGGCCTGGTGAACAAGATGTTGGGCCTAGTAAGCCTGATCTTGGGCCTGTTCAAGAAGATGTTGGGCAGAGCCATGTTGAGGGTAGTGGGTCATCTAGTGATGAGGATGAAGAAAAGTGCCCATGGGTACTTTATGTTGCAAAAGTGAAGGATGCCGATGATACTTGGATGGTTAAAACATATATCTCTAAGCATACATGCCAAACAACTAGGAATGTTTTAGCCTTCACTACAACTTTTTTAGCAAGAGAAGACTGGGTGGTGAAGAAGATGGAGTCTAACCCAAAAATTTCAATAAAGGCTTTCCAGCAAGAACTACAACAGAGGTACCAACTGAAACTCTCCCTTATGCAAGCACATAGAACAAAAACAAAGGCATTACAGATGTTGAGAGGTGATTTTATTGGACAGTATGGTAGGCTGAGGGATTACATAGCTGAATTAAAGACAAAGAATCCTGGAACCACTGTCAAGATTGCAGTTGAACCAGAGCAGAATCCGGATTGTCCAAGCAGGGTATTTAAGAGAATATATGTGTGTCTGGGAGCATTGAAGGAAGGATTTAAGGCTTGTGGAAGAGAGTTGTTGGGACTGGATGGGGCATTTATGAAGGGCCCCTATCCCAGTCAATTACTTACAGCAGTTGGTTTGGATCCAAACAATGGGATCTATCCACTAGCATATGCAATTGTTGAGGCTGAAAACAAGGATGCTTGGATCTGGTTTTTACAGAACATACAAGATGATATGGAACTTCCTGTTAATGCCAACTTCACCTTCATCTCAGATAGACAAAAGGTAAGTGTTTAAATTCAATACTTTAATGTGTTACTTATTTCACATATGGTCCTTATGGTTTGTGATATTTTATAGGGAATCATTCCTGCAGTTGAAACAGTGTTCCCATGTGCTGAACACAGGTTTTGTCTCAGGCATATCCATCAAAACATGAAGCAACAATGGAGGGGTAAAGGTAACAACAGCATATAACTATCAAGTCTTTGTTAATTTCATTGATTGTTTTATATGTTCATTTTACTTAAATATTTTATTTTAACAACAGCATATAAGGATCTGGTTTGGGGAGCAGCAACTGCAAGAACTTTGCCTTGGTTTGAGCAGAAGATGGCAGAGTTGAAGAGTTACAGTGAAGAAGCACATGCCTGGTTATCCCAAATACCACCTCAGCACTGGTCAAGGTCTCACTTCTCAGAAAGATCTCATTCTGATTTGCTTCTTAACAATCTTTGTGAAGTGTTCAACTCAAAGCTATTGGATGGTAGAGACAAGCCAATAATTTCTGCCTTGGAGTATATAGCTGATTACTTAATGAAAAGACATGTGGCTGTCTTGAAGGTAAAATGAGACATCTTGTGTATTTCCTTTAAGCTTATTAGTTAACATACTATATTCCATTTAGAGTTTCCTTATATATCTGTCAATTTGTAGCTCATTTCAAAAGCTAAAGGCCCATTGACTCCCACCTCTACCAAGTTGTTTGAGGAACACCACAGGAAGGCAAATGACTATAGAGTGAATTGGAATGGTGGTACCAAGTATCAAGTTTCTGGACCATGGAATGATCAAGTTGTTGTTGACACTAGGGAGAAGACATGCACCTGCAGGAAGTGGCAGTTGATTGGGTTGCCATGCAAACATGCTATAGCAGTGAACTGGGATATGGATATGAACAAGCAAGTGATTGAAGGTGGGCCTGAAAGCTGGATACATCCATGTCATTGGCTTGATACATGGAAGAAAGTTTACTCCTTTCATCTTGGTCCAACCAATGGTAGGAATATGTGGATGAAAGATCCATGCCCAACAGTTCTGAAAGCACCCTTCCATCACACCCCAGTGGGCAGGCCAAAGAAGAAAAGGAAGAGGAGTCAGGTGGAGATGGATGACAAAGCTATGGTTAAAGGCAACAAACTGTCAAGGGCTGGGAAAACAGTGGTTTGCTCACTTTGCAAGAACCCAGGTCACAATAAGAGGTCTTGCAAAGGTCAAGGTGGACCAACTTCCTGATGCTTGAAACTTCTTCTTTTGGTAGCCTTTATGTTGGCAGTCTTTATTTTGGGTCTTAAAACTTGAAACTGCATATTTTGTTTGTTGGTTGGTAGTTGTTTAGGTTGGTTGGTTGATGGTAGTTGTTTTGGGTACCAACTGTTTGTTTAAAGTTGTTTAGGTTAATGGTTGATGGTAGTTGTTTCAAACAATGCAGGTTGTTGTTAGTTTGATTAAAGTGTTCCAAAAAATTAATGTAATATGGTATGCTATTTTGGAAATTGACATAGTTCAGTCGGTAGTTATTGACCAATTTGTTTGATCATAAACAGGTATGATAATTGGCAAAGTTAATCCTTTGCTAATTGGACATAGTTTAGTTCTTTGTATTGACCTATTGGTTTGATCTAAAATAGGTATGATCATTGGCAAAGTTAATCCTTTGCCAATTGGACATAATTCAAATGTTTGTATTGACCAATTGGTCTATTTTAATCCTTTACCAATTCATAGGCAAATATGATCATTGCATACTTGTATGATTTACAAAACATATTTGTTGACCAACTTCCAATTGGTCAAATTTAACCCTTTGCCAAATCTTAAACTGATTTGGTTATTGCATACTTGTATGCTTTACAAAACCAATTCCTTGACCAACTTATATTGCCCAATTGGTCAATTTCAATCCTTTGCCAATTCATAGACAGATATGATCATTACATACCATTACCATTCCAATTGAAAAATTGCAAAGAAATCTCAATTGCAAATTAAATTTCAACATTACCATTCCAACAAAAGACATTACAACCAAAATGACCTACTTAAGTAGAGTTACTGGAACCAAAATCTTACACAAATAAAACATTACAACATGAATTAACATGTACCTACTAATTTGGACCTAGAAGTACCTACTAACCCAAAGATAAAACACAATGCATAGCAGGATCCTGATATGAATGTCCTTACACCTATCGTCTTTGTTTTTCTTCGTTAATTCTTCCTCAACATTCTGAAAATCCTCTTGATTACGTGTTCTTGCATTCAACAGTTCATTCCTCAGTTGACTCTGTAGCATTTCAGCTTGTCTCTTTTCCCTAATTAGTTCTGGGATCAGTTCAATTGAGCGTGGGCACATCGGTGGATCAAACCACATGAAAAACCCACAATTGGGGGCCTGAATTAACAAAATAATGATTCAAAGAACATAATCGATGGGGATGGATGGTCGTTCAGTAACATATTCGGGTGAGAAAATCAATTACCTGTTCGGAACAACAGTAGAATCGACGTCCAGGATTCAAATCTGTCCTACTCGTACGAACAATTGCATTCCTACCGCAGAAGCATAGCACCATTTTCTGTCTAATCTCCGACGAACGTTTTTTTCTTATCGATGAAGAACACAGGTAGATTGAGAAGTTGAAGAACGGGCTGGTGAGGGGTGACCGTTGTATAAATAATAAATATTAAAGTCGAGGTAAAAAGACGGATATACCCCGCACATGTAACTCACGTGGTTGAGTTAACTGAAAAAATAAACGCCCGTTAGGGCCAGGGACAATTTGTGTAACAAAATCGCAAAACTTGGGACACTAGCCGTAATAAACAAAGTCCAGGGATAAAAAGTGAAATTTGACCAAACCACAGGGACAATTTGTGTAATTTTCTCTTTATTTACTTGCAATTTAAATTTTTAAAAAGTAGAAAAAATAAATAAAATAATCGAGTATACCACACCATATAACATGAAGTATATTCCATGTATGTAATAATGTTATGTGATCCGGTTATCGTTTAGGTGGTAAAAATTTAACGCCACATAACATTATAACATGAAAAGCCCCTAAATCAATCTTTTATTTACGTATCAAAGTACTAATATTGACTACACGTGATTTTCATATTTAAAAGTCTTAATAAAAAGTTCAAAAAGCCTATTTACTACTTCAATTGTCTGGAGTAAGCTATCATTATAACATAATACAGTTGTAGACATATATACACAAATGAAAAGTTGTTCATATATGCTTTTTAGAAATACTTTTTCAAAGTGTTTTTCTATCTCAAAATCAACACACCTTAACCAAATTGTACGTTCTTTTTATCAAACATCATTTGCTCTCTCCTAAAGTTGAAGTTTTTCTAAAAGAGAAAATTGTTCAACTCCCTCTTTGTGAGAAGTTGAAATGATTACATGAAAAGGCTAAATTAATCACCTAGAAAGAAAATGCACTTGGAAAAACAAACATGAAAAAGCCCTAAGATGCTAATCATCCATATCATCATCTTCATCGTCGTCGTCGTCATCTGAAGCCACCTTTCGCTTTTTCCATTTGTATGCTTGCTCCAAGATCTTCAAATTCGATGCTTGTGTTTCCTCTGGGAACAGATAATCTATGTATTCCTCATACCTGCAATTTTTTAAAATTATTTAACATCCTTGTAGCAATTTCATTCCACTTAATTATCCCAGTCAGGTCAAATGGGTTCTATATCTAACCTCCTAAACTCATAATTTAATATTATCATTCATTTTTTAATCATGCCTAATTAATATATTACTTATTAATTAAAAAATAAACAGAAGATAAAAAGGAGAAATTAATATTAATGAGTTTAATTTATTGACATACCCAGCAGGACCATCATCTATTTCAATCTGTCTTCTCTTCTTCAGTTTCTTGGGCAGCTTGACACGCACCAGTTCAATATCACCTAACTCACCAAAGCTGCTCTCCATGTTTAACCACTCTTCTAGTAACATAGCCCTCTCTTCTTTAAGCTCAGGGGCTGATGTTCTATAGTAGTTTATTGCATTTTCAAATACTCCTGATCAAATAATAACATATTAAATTTGATAATTCAGTTCGTATTAAAGAAAATGGTAGGTGCGAGTATCAATATTAGATGATTGATTACCTCTAGCACGTTGAATGCAAAGCTTCCTCTGTTCCAGAAGAACATCTTCAGGCAGCTCTTCCTGTTGTTCTGCTTCTTCAATGGCAGATGCTTCAAACTTCGCATAGCTTATCCACACCTTCAAATGCTTTGTGCGGTCCAAAAGCCTCTCGTATAGCTGTCTTGTTCTTTCAAATTCACCTTCTGCTATCTCAAAATCAATGTATGCCTGCAAAATATTAAATTGAATAACTTATTTTAGGATTTATCTCAAAACAGGTGAAATGTGTTAAGATAAAATAAAATATCTACCTAAAAATAAAATGGGTCAGGTCACAACAGTTAAAAACCATCTGATTCGAGTTAAAACACATATAGTCCTTAACCGCTTTATTTTAGACGAGCGTCTTTGTTATATTATACATTTTATAATCATGCTAAAAACTATATTAGCGAAAACCCAATTTCAAATGTTATCCAACCCGCTCGCCCGATTCACCCACCAATTTTGCCACCTCTATCTAGAAAGGAACTCCAGAAACAACAAGAATGACCTGCCAAAATTTAAGCCAACACTCATTGTTGTAGACAAGAAATGTATACCATTGATCAAAGTAAATGATAAGATGTTAGATATCATACCTCGCTGCATTTGATCTCTACTCAAGTAGTGTAATAATAGGTCATATTTCTATGCTAAAAGTGGTAAAACTTTAAGCTTTTAAATATTAAGAGTATTTCAACTAGTTTGTATATACCAGCAACAAACGACACTAGCCTGTTCTTCTAAGAAAATCAAGATTTTGCTAGTGTTCTCATAACTCATTAACACAATCAGGATATCATAAAAAACAGAGATACAGATCTGAAACTCTGAATGCAAAGTCAAAAACAAGACCGGTGTATTTTGTTCCATGCTTAAATTTGAGGTGACTTTTCATTATAACCACACAAAAGACACCTTAACCAAAAGAGATATAATCAAAGCAATTACCTTCCACAATAACTCTGGCATGTCAAGAGCAGGTTGTGCAATTGCAAGTTCAAAAATAGCTCGCGCCCGCTCTGTTTCACTCAAAGATCTTTCCAATTCAGCATATTTGCTCCAAGCATAGCAATTTTCGGGTGACCACTCCAGATACTTTTCATATAGCTTCCGACATCTGTCTATGTTACCAAGCTGCAGCTCAATCTCAATGTATTTCTTGAAAATCTGTTTGTTCAAATACATTAAAACAAAGTCAAACCAAGAACACATAGAGAAAAGGTCAACTAAGGCAAGAAACTCGAAAGTATCATGCCATACCTTATCTTTAGGAGCAATCCCAATAGCATTACCAAGAATCGAGCGTGCACCCGAGAGGTTTAACTGTCTGATTTCAAACTGAGCAGCCAATAACCAAAACTTGGCAAATGAGAATTTCTTATGTGGAATCAATTTTAAACACTCACTATAAACATCCCGAGTTCTAGACACATCTTGTGCATCTAGCTCTTCATACAGAGCATAATTAATCCATAAATAAATGTATCTTTGCCAATATCTTTTCTCATCAGCAGGAGGAACATTAGCAATTGCTCTCTCATAAACCTCTCGAATCCTTGGTTTGTTCCCCACACTCTCCTCAAGTCTGATATAATCAAACCAAGAGTCATAATTCAGAGGATTTTTTCTAACTTCTTCCTCATATTGAAACCTTCTTTTCCCAACTATTGCATCTTCAATGCCCTCTTTATCGCCATACTGTTTCTCAAAAGCAACAAACTTCCTATATAGATCCTCAGCCCGCCCCTTTGGTATATGGTCTAGGGCAAACTTATAAATACATCTTGCTCTCTCAGTTTCTTTACATTTTTCTTCAAATTCAGCGAAAGCAACGAATAAAGTCTCTGCTTCTTCATCATCTTCTAGCTTAACAACCGCCCTTTCATAACAATTTCTAGCTCTACTGATCTCCCCATTTTTCATCTCGAATTTGGCATAGCGAATCCATGCACCAACTTTAGGTATGCATTGAACAAATCTCTCATAGATGGCTCTCGCTCGCTCAATCTCGTTGTATCTTAACTCAAATTTAATATATGAAAGCCATGCTTGTTGGTCAGGCTCCCAACTCATCCACCTTTCAAATATTTGTCTGGCACCTGCAAAAAGTACTTGATTTGTATAAACATGGACTTTGTGCAAAAGATTATAGAAAGCGAGATAACCAATTCTACCTATTTGACCACCTATTGAAATACCTAACAAATGTGAAAGCATCATTCTCAAACAATACTATTATATGAGTGGTTTTTCACCTCAGTTTACTGAGCCTCAGGGAGAATATGCAAGTGTATGTTTCTTAAGCATGCATAGATTGTTACAATATGCGTATTTCTTGGGAAGCATCCCTTTAAATACACATATTAGATGAAGGAAGTTATAAAGCATAAACTAAAACAAATGAAATGACATAACTTGAAAATATAGAAATATCAGAGATTAACAAGTGATGGTTATGATTCCTATTATGTGATGATAGTGATGTCTTTGTTTGTTGTACTCTTTCATCCCTAATGTCACTTCAAGTGTTTGAATTCGTTCAAGTAAAGTTCCATTTCATATTGGTTCACTTGGGTCATTTTTATTCTTTATATTTCAGGTAATAATTCTTGTGCTAACAGACATTTGGATCATATTTTTATCAGAAGCTGTAAACCAATTTTTTGCAATGAAAAGTTTAGCATACCCACAAGCACAATGTTTTTATTTCCCAAAAACTACTAACTTTAAAGTATGAAAATGCAGTTCAAAGAAATATATGTACATGTATATATACACACCAAAATTCAATTTATTAGAGTATTGAATAGTAAGGTCTACATACTCACTGATAGATTTAAAGCTTGCTACTTGCAATGAAAACCTTGATTTGTAAAAATGTCAAATTGCAATGTGTTAATCTAAATCATTAGTAGTTGGTGAATTAAAGAGTTTGCATTTTAAAACAAGAAGATATGCACACCTTTTATTCTGCATGGTTTTGCACTAAAATCCATCAGTACCAAAACATATAACTGTTCTCATGTTGAGACCATATTATAATGTACTTAATCTAGAGGCGGCAATTCCTTCCAGTCATACCATGCCCAAAACAAGACATGAAAAATAACAGGAGCTGACACACCCGTTTATTAAAAAAGTAAACCTGATCATGACCCGTTTAATAAAGGGGTCAACCCAAACACAGCCCGCGTAATATGTGGGTTAATCGTTTGAGAGTTTTTTTTTAAGATTTATATTTATGATTTAGAGATATAAAAAATATTCAAATTAAAGGATAAATATCTTTATTTTAAAATTGTCATCTAACTATTAATAATTGAAAATCAATTATTTTTTTCTCTTGGAACTCTTCACGTCTAAAAATTACTTTTATGAACTCTTACACTTCAGCATTAGCATTCTTAAGCCACTTGCTAACTTAAACAACTGATGATAAGCAGGTAGCTCACATTCCACTTGATATTTATTTCCAACTTTCCAACTGTCCCGGGAGGGATAGCTTGATGGTAAAGTGGCATCCAATGTAAAGGTTGTGGGTTCAAAATTTCAAATCATGTAGGGCGCAAGTGTGATGATTTTAGGAGCAGAGCAAGTCTAGAGTAGAGTGTGTATGTGTGTGTTCACCAGTCAAAAAAAAAAAATTTATTTCAATTTCTTTTAGTAAGACACCATGATTAATGTCAAAACATTTTCTGGTCAATATGAGCCTTAATAAGTAAATAAGAAGAATCGTGTTACAGTCATTCTTGTGTTCAAATAGCTAACAACTTCTAAAACATGGTTTCTGATGCCTTCTTGTAAAGTGAAACTCACAAACTATTTAAAAACACACATAAAAAGCTAATGTATGATGATACTTCAATGCTTTATCTTTCAAGAATTTAAACACCTAAATAATTCCATATGTAAACTATCCAGTAAAATCACAAAAGTGTTTGACATACCTGCAACATTTCCCAGCATCTCCTCCATATGAATATACTTGTACCACAACTGATCCACTCTCGGCAACAATGTAACTGCACGATCCCAAACATTCCTAGCATGATTGATGAACTTGTTCTTCATCTCAACATCCGCATACTTAAGCCACATTGTGTGATCTCGGTAATCGACATCAAGCGCACGTTCCCATACCGACCTAGCCCGATTGAAATCCTTCTGCGACTCCTCCCACTTAGCATACTTCACCCACACACTCTTGTTCCACCTTACTCTCCTAATCAGATCTTCAAACTCTTTACGTTTGCGGAGACGATAGTCTGCGAGCTCAGTAGGATCGGTGATTTTCTGTTTGGGTGGTCGGATTTCAGCTTCTTGGCGTTCCTTTGCTTCACGCAGAATCTGTTCTGAAGTGATTTGTATCGGAGCTGGAGTTTTGTTCTTAACCCTAGTTGGCCGGGGAAGCTTAACCTCCGTCTCCTTTCGAGTCAGATACCCTAACGAAGGGTCTCCCTCTCGATTCGCCATAGCTTGATTGGAGGGAGATCTGAATCAAAACGTAAAATTCGGAAACCTAGATATGGGGCGTCTGGCGTGGTGATAAGAAACCTAGTCGGATATCGACTATTTAGGGTTTATCAACCAATGTCATATGGTTCCACCAATCGATTGTTTGAAAGAAAACATTCTACAAATTTGAAGACGTTCTACCTGAATCTGTGAATCTTCGATCGTGAATGAACCTGGAGATTTGAAGACGAGAAATCGGGGGTTGCGAGCGATTGTGCGGGTAGCGAGATTGAGTTTAGGGTTTTTTTGGTAGCGGCGTCGAGTGTTATGTGGCTGGATGGAAACAGATGGGTCAGCCCCTGAATCCAAAACCGGTGGGTTGGTAACTTCGGACTACTAACTCGACTTGTTTACGAACCGAGCTTATAACTTATGATAATATAATAAAACTAGCCGTGTGTCCGCGCGTTGCGGCGGCGACAGTGTATAGCGTGTTATTCGTCTTATGTTCGCGTGTTGTGGTGGCGCAATAATTTAAAACGTCGTATTCATTTATGTTAATGGGATGCGGTGCGACGGTAATTTACAAAGCGGTACTCCTTTTCTGTGTGTGCAATGCGGCAGCAGTGACACCTTATAACGTGGTACTCGTTTTTCTATTTGCGCGATGCAGCGGCGATGATAATATACAACACGGTACACAAAATCTATCCGTGCGATGCAGCGATGGCAATCAACCAATGCGGTACTTGTTTTCTATTAATTTATCAATCCTCACGTGTTAGTTTTATCATTCGTAACATCAGTGTAGTCTATATATGTGATAAGCTATGCATATCTCAATTAAATAATAGACGAACACACAAATAAATATCCTAATATTCTTATATTTAAAATAAGGTTGAACAACCAACACGGTACTTGTTTTTTGTTAGTTTATCAATCATTTCTTAATATATTGCATTGTATGTTTGGTAGTTTTCTCATTCATCCCGATCCGTCCAATATAGCACAGAATCTGATGATTTTCATACGAAATTTAACAAAAACTTAAAAAACGAAACAAAGTTGTTCTTGACAGTTGCTAACGACTTTTGCAGCTATGACTACACAAAAAATCCAGCATTTTAAGGACGATATCTCAGCTATAGTAATGAACCTTGCACCTTCGTATCCCTTGTATAAGCTTTTTTTTCCTTTCATTTGAGGAACTATTTTGTAGGATTGGTGAAGGGTGGTTAGTTGTGTATGTATAAGATCCTACAGTGCGTATAAGAGTAGTTATTTATATCTGACATAGATGATTTAAAAGGTTAATAAAATTTCAGTTGATGTTAAAAAGGGTTATAGACTTATAACAGGAGATTTCAGTTATACATTCCCTGTTATGAGTCAATCATGAATTATATTTTTGTGCTATATATACATAATATCAATGAGCGATAAGTAGGTATTTATGTAAAATAAATTTTAAGAAAAAAAACAATACTATATTAACCTCATGCCAAGTAAGTGAACAATAGCCTTGTTTTGTCTTATTTTTTGACCCATTTTGAATATACTTGTAAAAGACTCACTCAGAGGACACAAAAATCCCAAAATCATTTTAATTAATTTAGAATTAAGACTGGCATTAAAGATCATTTCTTGTATGAAAAATTTCTGATAGACACTTGAGCATAGTATTACATTTCTATTTCATCTAAAACCCTAGTGTGTTAAGTGAATCATAAAATACTACATCTTTTATTCAACCGCCAAATAGAATCTCAAATGAATTAAAAATAACTTATGACTTAAGGCTAACAAATAATGTTAAAATACCATGACTAAGAATCACTTAAGTTAACCTGAGAATTTTAAAACTTAAATGGCCTGAACTTGAGTGTTCTTGTGTTAACTCACTATTCATGTTATCAGTTCCACCAAAAGGACTACATCAACACTAAACCTCATGTATTCAATATCACATAAACTCTAAATTTAAAATTAGTTATGAGTTCTAAAATGGTAGAAGGTTTATCAGTTAATGAATCTCGATGAAGATTAGCATAAAATAAATCAGAGTCATCTTCATCAAAAAAAAAAATTATGTTTCAGTATAACACATTATCACCAACAAACCGTTTACAAAACCGAAAACCAACTTATCATTTCAAAACACAACAATGGCCCTACCTTGATGTTGCTTTAAAACCAAGGCAGCCTAGCTTCATTCTCCTGAACTCACATTCTTCCTGCATTGAAGTAGCTAAGCAACATACCTCAAGCCCTCATGACCCAACCTTAGGCTCCTTATGGAGGAAGAATAAAACTCCAATCTGCAGAGACAAAAACTGAAAATCAAATAAAACGAATCAGTTCAAGAGATCTACATAACATTTTCTTTCGATTTACACAACATGTTTTACGCGGTAGTATACTCAATCATAGAACCATCAATAAACTCTATAGTTTAAGAGACTGAACCCCCGATCCATAAGCATTATTCATCATCATAATGCCGCTGGGACATAGCCCTCAGGTTACATAATCATTCGATAATCAATAACTAAAAGCAATGTGGGGGGTCTCTTGAGATACCTTAGATACATATCCGTGCATACAAGTAGATTAAAATAATAATGAAATTAGATCAACAATTACATCACAAAAAGCTATTGAACAACATGGACTCATAGAATACCAATTGGCACCTTCCTTTCACATTTTAATAGTTGGTGGCATTTTAATAGTGGTATTTATTATGTATAGTGGACCTTTGACACTGTATTGCATAGTCATGGTTGTTGGGCAAAAAATTGAACTTTGATTTTGGGAGCAGAATGCCACACCATAAACCAGAAAGAACCTCAAATTTAGTATTCCTATACTGAACCAATTTACCAGCCTTCAGTAAGTGAAGGTCCATCTTCTCATTGCTTTTGTCAATAGTCAACCTTAGAACATCTTGAACAGTTGTGAAATTACACAAATTTATTTATGATAAAGGTGTTGCTTCTAACTGCAAAGGAAGAGGGTTTCAAGTTCTTCATCAAGCACATTAAAGAAAATGATGAAAACTTTTGAACCTTCTCTTCCTTCATATAAAGAAAATGATGAAAACTTTTATAAAAAAGCACATTAACCCCTGATTGAGGACCTTTCATTTGAATTAACAACAAACCAATGACGATAAACATAAGATATGTATTTTGAGAACATACAACCAAACTGTTGAGTCCAGACATAATTTCAAAACTATAATGATAGGTAAAAGGAAAAAGAAACAGTATTAAATAACAGTAAAAGAAAACTTCAATCGTTACTTTTATAGATGGTTGTCGATTTTTTAATCAATAACTTAGCAGACGATGCTACCTCTCAAATGATCCTCTAAACCCTTGTTTCTTAAACAGTCCAGAACCTTTAAATTTTAAAAGATAAATGTCAAATTCAGAACCTTAAAAATCCCACATGACCATGTATATATCCTTTCTTCAAATATTAACAAAGCACACACATTTAGTTAACAACCATTACATAAGAAGGGTCTCCTTTAAACAACAAAGAATGTTACCAATGATGTAAGTGACCTGACTTTTGTGCATCAACCTCTTGGATCAGTGATATGATATAACAAATTGTCAGGAACAAGAGTGAGTGAAAATTTTTAATCACCTCGAGTTGTAATAATATGAAAAAAAACACATATTTAGCTACAAGATCACCCTTTTCTTCGTTTAGTAAAACCTGAAGAAAACAAAACTTGTGAAACATAAGCATCATCAAGATAATCATGAGTTAATACTTTCGAACCTGCAAATTAACAGCAAGATTGAACTAAACTCAAAGTACACAAACCCTAATTTACATTTCTTCATTTCCCCCAAATCTCAACCAACTGAATTTGAACAAAAACACTAAATATGAACTAAAAACACAAGTTTTTTACAAACACTTAACCAAAATACCTCAAGCAAAGCAAACAAGACTCAGAACAAGTTTTTAAGTATCTGTACTATCGGCTGCTACTGGAAAATAAGGAACCCAATCAACCTTCACATCCTTTGAAGCGATGGCTGGCCATGAAAAGCGACGTGTAAAGAGAAGAAGAGGCTAGAGTGCAGTGTTCGTAATATTTTAAAAAAGGGGAAGAATCGTACCTTTCATCTGTTTTGATGCTTGGATCTGAAGGTCGTAAAATCGATTTGCGAAGGGATTACGAATTGCAATAGAGTCTTGCACGCATAGATGAATCGCTAAATGATTGTAGACATGAACTTGAACTGTGATTCAGATTTTTAAAACAATGAGCAACAGTACCTCCAAAATTAAGAACATATCAAAACCAATATTTACCTCAGAAACTTTTGCAGATGAAGATGAAGATGGGAGAAAGAAGGGGAGAGGGAGCTGGGAATTTATAGACTCTTAGGAATTCATAGAGCCTTCAATTTGAAATGGGGATAAAGACGACTGTGTTCATCAGATTATGCGTGCGATGCACCTTCAGTTTGAATTGGAGAGAGAGACAACCGTGGTAATCGAGGGGATACGATTGGAGATTGGCCAACCGAGAGAAAGAAGCGGCGTTCGAGAGAAGAAGAGGCTGGAGGTGCAGTGTTCGAGAGAAGATAAGCGGCTGATTTTTCTTTGAACGGCTGGATATCAGTGGATACACAATTAAAAGCAATCGACCGGATTACCCTTACCCAAAACGTTGAGGATGGTTTAAATGTCATGCATTAAAGATTGTACTTCATGCTTAACTATGTGTAAGCGTCTTAAAATTAAGGAATTTTATGACGAAAATACCCCCGATGACCAATATGTATTATATAGTAGTATAGATAGGATAGTGATGACGTATGTCCAGATTACATGACGTAATAAAATCATTCACACACAATTCAGGGAACAACCGCAGCAAGACTGGTCCGGATCTAGCACTTCAAGCCGGAGCAGCGTAATCACAATAGTCCGGACCGAACAATATAAGCACAGGTCGACCTAGGTGTTTTAGGTCGAACCACTAGCAAGCATAACAGTCTGACCCACTCAAGCCAAGTCGGATTAGACGTACTCAGTCCATAACAGACACTACAGACCAACGCTTAGACAGACCAGGTCAGCACTCTCACGCCCGACTTGACACGACAACCAATAACATTACCCCAATTAGGCACGTTGCACCCTGGCCCATACTCTTGGTCAGACGAGCAACATGCTTAATCCGGAAAAGAGCATTAATGACAATCCACATCAAAGTTTAAGGGATATAAATACCCCTCAACCATCACGTAATACTTCATTCAATACGCTCTAGTTCGACCTGATTACACTTAATCTCTCAAAACGCATACTTATTCTCACATTCGAGCTTGATCGCATGACACCATGTCCTGCCCCCAAGAAATAACGGCGCTTCTGTTTTGCAGGTCGGAGGTCCAGACTTAGAAGATTCCTTCAACCAATCATGATCCACCCCCGATCTAATTTCACATGTAGTCGACTGATCTCAGCGATCTGTCCTAGGTCCTAGCCTATCTGACAGCCCGGAGTAGGCCGATTCTACAGTTAGTAACCCGTGTACCACACGGGTTAGATGAGAGATATAATGTCAAGTAAAAAAACAATGTTCATAGTACTACATGTGATATAAGTAATATTATACATAAGTAAATATGATATTTCTAATTATGTGTTAATTTATGATTTTTTTGTTCATGTTTGGATTTAAGATACGGATTGAGAAGGCATCGAACAATTTTTGTAAACCATATATATCCTTATAGAGTTCTAGTTCTCATTTATACCAAGTTATAAGCATTAAGATCTATTTTGGCATATTTGTCAAGCACAATCTTTAAGGCTATGTGCAATGGTAGGGGTGTTCATTATTCGAATCCCGTTCGAATAATTCGAAATTCGACTCGATTCGAATTCGAATAAGGAATTTGAATTCCTTATTCGATTTATTCGAATCGAATCCTAATTCGATTCGATTAATTAAGTCGAACTCGAATCGAATTCGAATTTGATTTTCCAAATTCGATTTGATTCGAATAATTCGAATAAGATATAAATATATATCTTTTATATATTTTATATATATATATAATTATATATATATATATTATGTAAATTATATATCAATATTTTAGTATTCTTAGGCTCACATTTAACATAAGCCCATTTTAGTATTCTTTGGAAGAGGTATTTTGTTTGTTCGCTTAGCTTATTTTTTGCTTATTTGGAGCTGTCGTTTGCTTGACTTTGGCTTGTTGTTTTAGTTTTTTTATCTAGTACATTGATACTTGTTTTGCCGTTATTTCTATTATCGCCTCGGACTTGTTTGGTACCTATCGTTTTGGATATGTTTGGAACTATTTTAAAGTTATTATTGGATTGTTATAAAAAAGTTATTGAAAAGTTAATTTTATGAAACTAAAGATTTCTCTTATTCGAATTTATTCGAATAAATTCGAATTCGATTCGAATTCGACTATGATTATTCGATTTGCATTCGACTGGTTTTAATCGAATTCGAATCGAAATCGAATTTGGTTTTAGAAGTTCAAAATTCGAATAATTCGATTCGAACAATTCGAGTAAATCGAATTCGATTCGATGAACACCCCTATGCAATGGTCATCTGTCACCTTTCACTCCCCTCACTTACTTTTTTGCAAACTCAGCGCCACATCAGCACCTCTCGCTCCCCTCACTTTCACTCCCAATACCTTTCTTTCACCTTTCACTCCCCTCACTTTACTTTTATTATTATTTTATCAAGTAATTTAAAATAAAGAAAAATAATAAAGAAATACATTTCATTTCACAAAATTAAAAAAAAATTACATTTCCTAAAAATAAAAAAAAAACACTTCCTAAAATTACATTTTTCTAAAATTACTTATTCGTTAAAAAAAACACACTTCCTAAAAATTACCACCAATTCCTAAAAATTACCACCAGAAATCCGAACTAAAGTCGGTGTCGGAATCCTCAAGCCGTCGGGCCGCCTCAGCTTGTTGTTCTCTCAGTTCCTCCTCCCACACCTCACGAAGTGCCGCCTCATCCTGTAATTCATCATCATCAACCGGTTCTTCTATGTCCTCCAGATGGACTTCATCATCAAATTCGTTGTATTCTTGGAGTGGTTCCTCTGGTGCGTTCTCTGGCAACCAATAATCAAAAGCCCAATTCCAGAAAGCTTCATCCTCCCAAAGTTCATCAACATACGGTGGTGGCGGGGGGGGGGGGTGTTGAACTGCAGGTGGATGTTGTCACACCCCGGTCAACGGTATCGGGTGTGAGCGAGAATGGAATCATAGTCGAGGATACATAGAACAACATCTAATATATTTAAAACTTCACAAAACATTAAGTCATTGTATTGCAGCGGAAAGTGATAGTTGTTGGATTTAGGTGTCCAGACCCGACTAAATCAAGTACCCGACCCGGTCAAGACCCGTAAGAGATACACCGGAGGCAACGGGTTTTAAAGTCCGCTTAATTTTATAACCGGCAAATTCGCAGAAGAATTAGTTATTTGTTTATTAAATGGTTTAATAGATAAATAATTAATTAGTTAATTATTATTAATCATTAAGATTAATTAAGCGACAAAAGACGTTAAATATCATTTACGTCTTAAACGACGATTGACGAATTAGTATTTGACTAATATTCGTTAAGTCTCGGCAAGCGACAATAATTTAAGGGATTAAATGTTAATCTCACAAATTGAGTGGTTCGATTAAGGATTAAATAAAATCGAGGGACTAATCGGAAACTTAATAAGTTATAAATATAACTGATTAAGAGAGGTGAAACCCTAATCCTCCTAGAGAGAATTTTCGCCCCCCCTTCTCCTCCCTCTCTCGAATCCGACGCCGACGGCATCCACGTCGCCGCCGCCATCCCTTGTTCTCCGACAGTCCGTTCGTGAGAACTCTACTCCTACACCACCGTCGTGCCGCCTCCCGGAGTCCGCCACCGCCGCTGCCCCGTCGTTCCCGCCGCCGCTTTCCAAGCCGCCGCCGCGCGCCATCCTCCCTCGCCGCCGCCGTAGCCGCACCGCCGCCGCAACCCCTCACCGAGCCGCCGCAGCGTGTCACGGCTGTAACATCCCAAAATTTTAAATTGTATAGCGGAAGACTTACGTGGTAGTAATTCAATTTAACCCATGATTTTAGCCGTGTTAAGCGGAAAGTAATTTTATTTAAAACAATTCCATTTTACAAAATTGGGATATGCTACTTATCCCCTAAAGTGTTTTTACAAAAGATTGGGATGAAACTATCATCCCATGGTTAGGTCCCTATTACATTCCACCGCAAACTAAAACATAAGATAGATACGATAGCACGTCACGTAGTCGTCTTCGTACCACCAAATCCATATCTCCACACACCCCATTAGTTACCTGAAAAATAGATTAAACCACAAAGTCAACACGAGGTTGGTGAGTCCACTAACAAAAACATTTCGTTCCCACTTTTTCATATAGTCCCTTTCATTCAATTTTTGAATCAAAGAGTGAATCCAAATGGAGAATATATAATGGTTTCGTAAACTAGCTAGGTTTACGATGTACAAATTATACGCAAGCTCTAAATCAAAACTAGACCCATGTTTGATCGTATTTCTCACCATGTTTCACGACCAGAGCGACTGATCAGTGAGAGCGGGTGGTCAACCCCAGTAGAATCTACTAATACATCTCACGCTACTTTAATGATCTAGAAGGCATTGTTCTAATTATCCAAATTCCAAATGTAGGCCTAGCTCATCTTGTTATGAGCAGTGCGCCGACACTCACGAATAACTTTGTACCCATAATATTCTCAATCAATATTTTCAAAATACATATTCCAATATTAAGCCCAAAACATTTAAAAAAATGCATCAATTCAAAATTGGGGCTTTAAGTTAGTAAACTCACATTTGCTTTCTTGTGCGATTTGTGTCTCTAATTGTGTGAAATTTCAAATGCCTTGGTCCTATTTCCATTAATATCAAATTAGTTTAGGCATTTCTATTTAACTAATGTGACAAATTGTCTATTTTTCAACTAATCGAGCAAAATGACGATTTTGCCCTTATACGACTAATTCAACAATTAAAGAGAATAATCCAACTCTTTACTTGTGGAATTTTATTCTAAGGCCTAATATAAGTGATTATACTTATTTTATATTGTTTAAATCATTAATACATTATTTTTCTAATTTTTCTATGTTTAGGCCAAATTCCTCTTTTCCACGTCTTTTCGGTAATAGTTTTCGTTCATATTCCTTCCAATACTTTAGGTTTCAGTTTTTGTATCATTTTAATATATTTTCTTAACATTATTAATTAGTTCCAAGTCATTTAGCTACTGACCTTATTTATTTTTCCTAATTTATGCCTTATTTTACTAATTTTACACGTTTTATTGCATTATTTTCATCGTTTTAAGGGTTCGGGTGCCATTTTCACCTAAGTTTTCAATTATTTTCACTTATATTTGTTACTTACTGTCTAAAATAATTTCTCAAATTTTTCTATATTATTTCTCCAATTTATTCTATTTTTAAGCATTTTTTGGCTATTTTAAGCATATAAATTCTATTTTAATTATTAAATAAATTCCAAAAATTCTAGGAAATTTTTATAAATCATATCTACTGATAAATACTATTCCTTTACTGATCAAACCAGATTTTTCGGATTTTTGACATATTTTTACATTTTCCATTCATTTAATGCATTTAAGGCTTTAAAAAGTCTCCTCCTAATCATTACTTTATCTCCATTCCTTTACACCAAGTTTTTATTACAAGATTTGGTGACTTTTTTATCATAAATAATCTGACCTCTTTTTAATTTTTATAATTTTTATCCATTTGATATAATACTCACATATTTATGTATAAAATTTTCAAGTATTATATATTTAATGTATACCACTCGTGTTTCCTCATAACCGACCATTATAGGCGGAATTACCATGAGAAATAGTCACGGGGTTATTTTAGTGACAATCGTTACCGACCGTGTAGGCGTCATTGACGACCATGAGGCGGGTTTACTACAATTGTTGCACTAATTCTTAGTTTTATTTAGCATTTTTGTTCCAACTCCAAGTATACATATATATATATATATATATATAATATATATATATATATATATATTTTCGGATTTTTGATAAAACCCAAGAGTTTCATACCCTTATTTCATGTAGATTTATGTTATTACATCATTCTAAGACCAAATATTTAACATATCATAATCATAAACACATGATATTACATAAAATCACATAAAATCACATGAAATCATAGATTTTTGTTCATGCATGTATCATCCATGTTACTAGTTTAAGATTTTCTTCAAGTATTTTGTGTTTCATCTTTGATCATCCTTTAAATCTTTCAAAATAACTCAAGATTTAGGTTTAGATTTAACATGCATGGAAGTTTTAAGATGATCAAACCCTAACTTTAAGCTTAACACACACAAACACACACTAACACACACACACCACGATTTTTGTGTGTGTGAGTGGAGCTTTTCCCATAAATCTTTGTGTTTTGAAGCTTAATCCTTCCAAATCCACCATAACTTATCAAATCTTGATGTTGGTTCTTGGATTTGGAGGTGGGTTTCGAGATTTTGAAGATGAAATGAAGTGGGTTTTGTTACCTTGTAGCTAGAGGAAGAAAAATGTTCTTGAATGTTCTTGAAAGATGATGAAGATTTGAAGATGGATCTTGAATGTTCTTGAGTTGGATGAAGATTCAAGTGTGTGTGTTTTTAGTGAGAGAGTGTAGAAGTGAAAATGAAAGTGAGGAGGGGGTGGGGGTTTCTCTCGGCCGAACATATAGAGAGAGAGGGAGATATTGGAATTTTTTATTTATTTATGTTGTGTGTGTGTGTATATAAGTTATTGTTTTTAATAAGTAATCATAACTTATCAAAACTTTATACAACATATCAATTCTCCATTTAATATAACTTGTCTTACACACTTATACATATACTACTATATAATACATATTGGTCCTGAGGGGTATTTTCGTCATAAAATTCCTTAATTTTAAGACGCGTACAAACAGGTATGCACCATGTACAAGGGATTAAAGCATCAAAATTAAACCCTTCAAAATCTGAAAGCTATCTAACCATAAAGAATTAGGGTACTTTAGTCCTTTACTCCATCACCTTGAAACTCTAAACCTGAATGGATATGGGCGGCCAAAACCCACCTTGGAACTCTAAACCTGAAAATATGGGCGGCCAAACATCTACGAGACTATGACCAACTCTCCCCCAAATTCAAAATTTGACAGCGCCTTCTCTCTCTCTCAAAGCAGGTGTATCGTATTCTTCCTCGCCGGCCCATTGTGGTTTCTTATACCTAGGTCTAACAGGTATTATTCAATCGTTTTAGGGGTTTGATTTCTTGTTTCGATTATCCGCTCATGACATTGGTTTCCATCGTTTTTAGGGTTTTCATTTTTGCTTTCAATCGTTTTTAGGGTTTTGACATCGTCTTTACAGACCCGTTTTCTCCTTACCCAGGTACCATCGATCCGACCACCATCTTTCATTCTTCTTTCTTGCTTCGTTATTCACAGATCTGCACCTCATTTTGTTACTGAATGGATTTTGTTATTTGTTGTCTATTCACAGTTTCTGATGTTGTAGGATTAGGCGTTTCAAATGTTCCAAGATGTGATGATGTTGCTGGTTCTACATAAATATAAGTCATTGGTTGTCCATTCACATGATGTTTTGTTAATTTGGTAGAATTGCTCATAATTTGAGGTTCATTTGTCCAATACTCATGTGTAGTTGTTATTTTGTTTAGAAATCATGTGAGTGAATATGATTTTTATTATTCGTTTATATACTAAATTTGACTACTCACGTAAAGAAAAATTTAGATTTTTAATATTATTTTCTTGAGAATTTTAGTTCTTGGTCACTTCTAAATCTGTTGTTTTGTTAACTTGATGAGTTTTCTATCTATTTAATTTAGAAGGTGAGAAATATCAAAGTACTATCATTGATTCATTGGAGAAAGTTAAGCAGAGGTACACACATGTCCTTCTTTTCTGTCATCCCAACGCATGGTTTGAACTTGAGGAATAAGGTCTATATGGGATACATCGCTTCACCAGTTAACCATGTTTCGTTGCTGACCCGGTTGATTTTTTTCTACAATTTGCTCTCACTTATGACACCTTTTTTTATACTTTTACTGGGTCTAATTTATAATAATAATAATGCAGGATACAGGAGGACCTGATGATGAAGAACTGAGATTTGGAATTTCAAATATACAATTTCCATGGGGCATCTTGAGAAATATTAGGAATTTGGTATGTCATCAACATTTTAAAGGACCTGCAGTTTGTTGACGTTCATTGATCACTTTTCCCATTATTAGACAATCACATTTTTTGCAGTTCATGTTATGCTTAAATGAGTACCCGCTTTGATTGCTTCTTTTGGTGGCATTCGAAAACAATAGAACATCATGAGTTCTTGCAGGTTTTACATGTTCTTTATCCATTGTTTCTCGATTTAGAAAACATCTCGAGTATCGTTAAATGAAAAAATATCGCAAGTAGTTTATTTGTTTGTGCAAAGTGTACATAAGTTCCTTAGTTTGACTGTACTATGATTCATTGTAGCTGCGATTACTTTTACAAGAACTCATTAACGCTCTTCAGGTGGACAGTATGTGTACGTATGTTTTGTTGTTGAAGGTTTTGTTTAGGTTTTCCAACAAGTTTCATGTCAGAGACAGGCTTTACATTCATACATTATCGCTGTCGGAAGCTTACGACTTCACATTCATACATTATCGCTGTCGGAAGCTTATGACTTCACATTCATACATTATCGCTTGCTTCATGTTGAAATTAGGATTTCAAATACACACTGAACAGAATCTTTGCAGGTAACCACATTAATTCTTTGTCATCCTTTTCGTTAATTGATGATTGCAATTGGTTTTACTCATATAGTTGACAACTGTCTGTTAGATTTTAGGAGATAATGTTTTGGCTGTGATGATCCTAAGTACTTCTTTGGCGATGCAATAGCCAGTTGACTTTTCTACGGTCATAGATTAGAGTGACCTGAGCCTATACTAATTATA
The DNA here is from genome assembly GCA_039602395.1 of Deinandra increscens subsp. villosa. Classification (NCBI taxonomy): domain Eukaryota; kingdom Viridiplantae; phylum Streptophyta; class Magnoliopsida; order Asterales; family Asteraceae; genus Deinandra; species Deinandra increscens. The sequence goes on from JBCNJP010000008.1 coordinate 6,080,738, forward strand.
GTTGCTAATCTGTCGTTCTGTATTTTGGAAGGTAAAATGTCAACGGGATGGCTATGATGATTGTGCATGAAGAATGTACAAAGTGGTGGTGGTATGCTGTGGTTGTTAGGAAGCCTTCAAAGAATTAAATTGTTTATTTCTATTATTTTTAAAAATGTGATCTTTGTAATCTTTGATTAAATAATTAAATAAATTCTATACCTGAATTGACGTTTAAAATTGCATTGTTTATGTCATATTGCAAACACAGTTATTTGAATGGTTGTCCGCCGCAACATCTTGTAAGAATCAAATAACACCTAATATGATATACAAGTTCGGAAATTCTATTTACAATTAGTTAACTTCTATTTAGATTTCATTCATTCCTTGTAATCTTGGAGATTTGAAGATTCAATTCCGTATTATTCTTCAATAACACTCTCTTTACAAATAATCTCTACGTCTTCTTGCCTCCCCCGTCATCCATCTACTCTATCTACATCTTCTTGCGGCCTCCGTGACCCATCAACCATTGCTCACCACCATTAGCGACCCTAGATGAGGCATAATCATAAATCCGCGCTTTTCCTCCAATTCCGTTTGCAACTCACAGATCTGAGTTTAATAAATTGTGGAGGTTGGCAGGAAAATGAGTAGTTCGGCACAGATCTGAGTTTAATAAATGGTGGAGGTTGGCAGGAAAATGAGTAGTTCGGCGTAGATCGGAATAGATCTAAGCTCAGCAAATGGTGGACTTTGACGGAGAATCAATGAATTAACATAATTTCCTACTATACACCAATTATAAATTGATAGTCTTGCTTTCACAATTCCATATCTGCTGGAGGTAGATTCTTAGACCCATCCATAAGCTATAAAATGAATTCAAACTTTCAAATTTGAAATCCGGTTCGACCCTTAACCAGATATGTTATGTTATCCTTTAACATTTTTAATATGTATTGTGGTTATGATAAAATCAATGTAGTATAGACTTTAACGTTACATTTCAGTGGCAGATGTTGTTTCGGTTGAGGACAATGAAGAGTTTCCTGGTATTCTTAGCGATGAAGAGTGGTGAGATCTTTATGGTCAGGAGGTCATTGAAATGGTTATGTTTTATGAGGCCCTCTTAATGTGACCTCATCAAAACTATCATCAAAACTATTATGTTCATTAATTCAACTTAAAACACTGTTTATGACTGATTGCATGGCGTACGACACGGATTGACTTCCTTACTATGGAATTCATTGAACCTTGGATTTTGATTTAAAAAGTACTATGTTATTACTGATATCTTAAAACTATGTTGATGACTTCTATCTTACAACTCATTTGGTTTTAAATTACTATGTATGTGACCAATATATGTTTCAATTCGAGTGTTTATTGTTATTTATTTGAGTTTAAAAAAACGAATACCTCGATGTAAATTGTCGTGCCGCCATAACAAGCGAACAGAAGACGAATACCGCGTTGTAGTTTGTTGTGCCGCTGTAACGTGCGAACAGAAGACGAATAACACGCTATACACTGTTGCCGCCGCAACGCGCGGGCACACGGCTAGTACATATATACATATATACGAAATACATGCATACATACCCATCTCCTTTCAATTTTTATAAATCTCTAGCTAATACACAGTGTATGTCGCGTTTTACGGATATTTTTCCGAGTCCAATAAATTCAAATAATTATATCAAAATTCATAATTTTAAATTACGCTCAGAACCGTATAACTATTTTTCAGTTTCGTCGTACTTGGTCGGAGACCAAAAGTAGTGACGTTTTTACACGATTCGAATTCATTATTGCGTAATTTTCTCTAATTTATCACCAATCGAATGTATAACCTTTTCTAAAGGCTCTAACTCATATATAATCACTAGGGGGTACCCGCGCGTTGCGGCGGCGACGGTTTATGGGGCATTATTCGTCATTTGTTCGTTTGTTATGGCGGCACGACAATTTACATAGAGATTTGAAAAATAAATAGAAACCTCGTGATATCACCGACAATTTACCCGCGCGTTGCTTAACATTGGCATTCTCATTCAAACTCAAACGAATAACAATTACGACGCGATATTCCTTACTGTTAACATGATGCTTAACATTGGCATTCTCATTCAAACTCAAACGAATAACAAGGGAACAAACAAACAACATTCAAACTCAAACAAAAAGCAATCGATCACAAACGTAGTTTTAAAATAGAAGTCATAAACATAGTTCTAAGATGGAAAGTCATAAACATAGTTCTAACAAGGGAACAAACAAACAACATTCAAATTCAAACTCAAACGACTTCAACTGAGTGTAAGGAGGTCAATTTGTCTCATAGAGCTTACATATCTCGATGACCTCATCACCGTACATTGCCCACCACTCTTCATCAGAAATGGGTGGAGGCGTCTCTTCATTTTCTTGCATGTTGTCCTCTACCGGAGGATCGTCCGCCACTTGCAAGTTCTCCTCTATCGGAGGAGCTTCTATCACCAAAGACAACATACACCAAAATCAGTTATAACACAAAATTAGTTTAAAACAATATTGGTCTATAGTGGGTCTTCTCAACATAATAGGTTCTAAGATTGACCATAATATTAAAATGTAGCATAAGGGTCATGGCATAATTATAGCAAACAAAGGGATAAAGATAGTACAAATCTATAGCAAACAATTGAGGAGTTCGCGTATAACTTGGCTTAATATACATCTTCACCCCCTGCTGAATGCAAACCAAATAATGAATTTCTAAATCTGATTAAGCAATAGAAACATTAATCCAACTAAAACTAAATGAAACTTGAGATAGGGATAAAGATAGTACAAATCTATAGAGAAGAGGGACTCAACAAACTGTCTAGAACCTTGAATATGGTAAACAACTTTATCCAATTTAAACAACCACATCTTATAAAGAACAAACAGTAATATGGTTCAAAATCTATATAGTAATATGGTTCAAATTCAAAACAGTAATATGGTTAATATTACATAAAAAATTAGTTAAAATCAACATGAAAAATTAAAAGGCACATGTCTTAATTTAATACAAAGATGACATGGTTTCTCTGTTGCTTTAATAAAAATAAATTGAAGTACATATAGTTTACTTTAAAGAAAAACATAACATGCAAACACAAACAGAGATATTGTTGAAAAAAAAAAGAGTTGAAAAGATAAAACAATAGTTTCTCAAAATACACAAGATATAATGAAAACACTCAACTTCTACCATACACAACCTAAGGTTTTGACCAAAATATATACAAATAGTTTTTCAAAACTATTTACAGAAGTTTCCAAATTTACATATCACAATTAGGTAAGCAAAGTTTTCAGCTGTGTAGATGAGCAAAGTCACATCTGAGCTCCCTGCACTATAGGCTGACCTGCAAAAGTTAACATATCTTGTTTAGCATTTTATAGCTGGTCTCATCTGTGTATAAATCTAAGCCAATTCAGCATTTCATAAATTACAAGCCAATATAGAGATCCCAAATTAACAATGACAGAAACAGACTACTTGGCCAATTCAATCTTATTTTCATTGGGAACAAAAGCCTATGATTCTATAAACCTTTGATGACCCAAAAATTAACCTTTCTAATTTCTTTGGACCACTAATCATACTTTAAATCTCCTGGTCATAAATTCTGTAGACAAAGAGAAAATATATAAAATCAGTTATAATTCATAATCCTAGACAGCCTAGAATCCAAATCTCTACATGCAGACAATAATATAATTAAAGTTCAATTAAATTCTAATACTAATAACAAAACCAGCACCATCACCAAAAGTAATGAAAGTTTAGTTGTGTAAGTGTAACCAGAACATGGAAATAAGTGTAACCAGCACTTGAGTGATGCCGTCTCTGCCTTCAAGATTTCTTTGTTCTCAATTTTAGTGGTGTTAGCTCCTTTCGGGCATCTTGGTCCAATGACTGCAAAAATTAGCCCAGGAACAACAAAATTTATAATTCCAAATCTTACAAAGTTTAGCACCATGTCTTGTCATAAAGAAAAATCAACTTGGGAAGGAGAAAAAATGGGTGAATCTTACTTCTCTTAGAGAAATAAATTTACTGAAAGAACTTATAGATCCAAATAAAAAAGAGTTGATTGACGTTTTTTCATAAATGGAATTTGCATCTTACTTTTGATGTTATAGATCCAAGTAAAAGGTACCAAATATATGTATATAAAAAAAACCAACAAAACAAAATTCATCATCAAATTGTTAGATCATAAAAGCTATTACATAATCAAATTGAAAGAATTCTATTCGAACTGAGAAAAAGAATGATACCTGGTTTACTGGTTATGTCAGAAACATAAGGGTTCATGAGGTAGGTCGCTCTGTTAAAATCCAGACCTGATTCTGTCTTATAATGTTGTTTTGCAAGCTGTGAAGAAGAAAAGACAAAGAATACCCACTAATGTTCTTATTAAATCATGGTCTTGACAATCTTGTGCCTTAAATCATGGTCTTGACAATCTTGTGCCTTTTTGTATATTTGCAGCCAAATGAGTGTCAAAGAAATTTATTAAAAAATATTAAATCCATATGAAACAAACATAGGAACAAAGTACACGTGAAGTTTACATTAATGAAAAACAATGAACATAAAAATTATGTATAAGCACCAGTTCCTCCATCTGAAAGATTTTTACTGGTTTCTAAGTGCTTTCATAGTCTGAATATCAACAGCATAGAAGTTTACACACCTGATAATCAATAGTAAGCTTCCCATTACATGCAAGAGCACATTGTGTTACAATTTCTTCTTCCATATTCATCATGCTTTCATAGTCTGAATATACTTCGTATATCTGGCTCATTTAAATAATAAAATCAATTGATGGTGACTTAATGCCTTAACGACACAAAAGGTTTAATAAACAATCATGGAAGGAATAGTTGAGTGCTATATGAAAGCAAATGATGCATTTATTAGTTATTACCTCTTTAGTTGTAAATTCTGGATTATGGCAAGTTGAAATGCCTTCATTTCTAAATAATCTCCTGAATACTTTTTCAAATCCCCCAACCTATATTGCAATCAGAAGTGAGCAGAACTCTAACCATATGAATACACACACAATCTTACAACAAATTTACATCAAAACCACCATTAAGAACAAAGTATAAGTCATATTTAACAAAGTTTAACCAGCTATAAGCCATGTAAGTCATAATTGTTAAAGTAAACTTCCATATTATTTTCATCAAAATAAGAGACCTGCAGTTGAATGCATATCTATAGCATAATAAAAGGAAACAACTCAAGTTGAGATATAAAAAGTAACAACTTTAACTTTCTAAAGTCAAAACTGCACGAATTACCTAGAATGTAAGAGCAGGCCTTCCAGGTTCCTGTAGTCTTCCTATTAGGTGAATTTGCCAATGTATTGTTCATTGAACCCGGTGAATCAGCCTTGTATGCAAACAAAGAAATGAAGTTTGAAGCTCTAAAACACATAGAAGAACACATAATCGAGAAACTGAATATAACAAACACATAGAAGGACACAAAGTCAGATCATGAAATCCCCGTTAAGTATAATCCAAATAGATGATAAAAAATCTATAAACTCATTTCTGATCAACATGCTAGAATTAATGTTCATCTAAACAACAAGATAGCGATAAATTCTAATAGCTTAGAAGGTGAAGTCTTACAAACACTCATAATTTTGTGAAGCAATTAAAATGCTTCAATCCACACTTTCAACTTGAACATTCATATTACAAAACAAAATTAAATCGGTTAAATTAAACCCAAAATAATATGATAAATATAAAAGTTCAAATAAAATTACCAGATTTAAGATGAAATTGAAGCGACGGATGTGGAAATTTAAATGAAAATGGTCTGACTTTATACACTGATCTGAAGCGATAGGTTGCTGCATCCTCGTCAATGTAGGAGACCAATCCGTGTGAAAAAGGTGAGAGAACCGTCGGATTAGGGTTCAAAATGAGCTGCACCATACGATTTGTGTTTTCTTCAGTGATTGCCATGGATTAGCTTCTGTGAAAAGGAGAAGATGGAAAGAAAAACTACAGATTACCGAAAATAGGTTAACTTGTGGAATTGTAGCGTACAAGAAGATGCAAAACTTTTTCGTGGAACTCAAATACAGACGCGGATCATGATACGGGTGGGTCATAACCAACCGACCCAAGAGAATTTCAACACCCTCTCTCAAGAACTTGGCTTTAAAGACTTGTACATAAGCTGTAATTACTTGTACCTCTTAATTTCCCACTTGTACATGTAGCTTTAAAGATTGTACATCTTAATTTTTCAACCATTTGATATAATATGCATTATAAGGTAGTAGAGATAATTTAAAACCAAACGAATTATTTTATTCGTTCATTGTTCGGTTCACATTTACGAGACTTTATCTAATATTATATTACTCAAATAATTCACATAATCATAATTAATTCTAAATAAATTCAAATAAATCCTAAATTATCATTTCTAATCTAAAATTAAAGTGACGGGTGTCACAGTCTCCCCTGGTTTAAGAAATTTCGTCCCGAAATTTCAATGGAACGTACCTTTGCTTTCGACGGAATAGCTGGGGATATTTCTTTTCCATTTGATCCAATCTTTCCCATGTGAATTCTGGACCATACTTAGAATTCCAGCGTACTTTTACCAGCTTGATACGACTTCGTCGAAGCTTCTGGACCTTCCAATCTAAAACTTCTACAGGTTCCTCACTGAATCTAAGTTTATTATCAATTTGAACTTCTCCTGTGGGTATGATTAATGTTTCATCGGACAAACATTTCTTTAAGTTGGACACGTGGAATACATCGTGTACTCCTTCCAACTCAGGAGGAAGTAATAATTTATATGCCACGGAACCTATACGAGCTATTATTTCAAAAGGTCCAATGTAACGTGGGCTCAACTTTCCCCTTTTTCCAAATCTAATGATACCTTTCCAGGGAGAAACTTTTAACATGACACGATCTCCTTTATTAAAAACTAAAGGTCGACGTCTGTTATCCGCATAACTCTTTTGTCTGTCGGCCGCCGCCTTCAATCTTTCTCGAATTAATACTATTTGATCGGTCGTTTCTTGAATAACTTCCGGGCCTGTTAATTGTTTTTCACCAATTTCAGCCCAACACAGAGGAGATCTACACTTCCTTCCGTATAAAGCTTCAAATGGTGTTGCTTTGATGCTAGAGTGGTAACTGTTATTGTAAGAAAACTCTGCCAACGGTAGGTGAGTATCCCAATTACCACCGAAATCAATAGCACAAGCTCTTAACATGTCCTCAAGAGATGGAATTGTTCTTTCACTTTGACCATCAGTCTGGGGATGATATGCCGTGCTCATATCTAGACGAGTACCCATTTTCTCTTGAAATGATTGCCAAAAACGAGCGGTGAATCGACCGTCCCAATCTGAAATAATAGATATCGGAACTCCATGGCGAGCTACGATCTCTTTCAGATATAATTTGGCTAATGTTTCAGCATCAGTTTTCTCCTTGATGGGTATGAAATGAGCTGACTTGGTCAATCTATCGACAATCACCCAAACGGTGTCATTTCCTGCTGTCGTACGGGGCAGTTTTGTTATAAAATCCATTGCAATATTCTCCCATTTCCAAACTGGTATCTCAGGTTGTTGTAATAAGCCAGGTGGCTTCTTATGCTCTGCCTTTACCTTGGAACAAGTGAGACATTTACTTACGTATATTGCAATATCGCCTTTCATATTGGGCCACCAATAAAATTCTCGAAGATCTTTGTACATCTTTGTAGCACCAGGATGAATTGAATATTTCGACTTATGTGCTTCATCAAGGATTAAGCTACGAAGATTTTTGTACTTTGGGACCCATATTCTATTCATAAAGTAGCTAATGCCGTCTGCTTTAGGCTCCAGCTCGCATTCTAAGCCTCGAAGTCCTTCATTTCTCAATTGGTGCTCCTTTAAAGCTTCTTGTTGAGCAATTCGAATCTGTTCTGATAGATTCGTTCGTATTGTTAGTCCTAGAGCACGTACACGCAATGGTTTGGCCCTTTCCTTCCTGCTAAGTGCATCTGCCACTACATTGGCTTTCCCGGGGTGATACTTAATCTCGCAATCATAATCATTGAGCAATTCCATCCAACGTCGCTGTCTCATATTAAGCTCCTTTTGATTGAATATATGCTGCAGACTTTTATGATCTGTGAAAATCATACACTTGGTGCCATACAAATAATGCCTCCAAATCTTTAGAGCAAACACTACAGCTCCAAGTTCCAAATCATGTGTTGTGTAGTTCTTTTCATGCACTTTAAGTTGTCGCGACGCATATGCTATAACTTTGTCATGTTGCATGAGCACGCAACCAAGACCTAGTTTAGACGCATCACAATAAACTACGAAACCATCTGTTCCTTCTGGTAGGGACAAAATGGGTGCACTACACAGTTTTTGCTTTAACAACTGAAAGGCGTCTTCTTGTTTTTGCGTCCATTCATACTTCCGATCCTTTTGAGTGAGCAATGTCAACGGTTGAGCTATCCTGGAGAAATTCTCGATAAATCTCCTGTAATATCCTGCCAATCCTAAAAATTGGCGTACTTCCGTTGGAGATTTTGGCGTCTCCCAATTCTTCACTGCTTCAATTTTTGTCGGGTCCACATGTATGCCTTTCTCATTTATGACATGGCCAAGAAAATGAACTTCTCGCATCCAAAAATCACATTTTGAAAACTTTGCATAAAGCTTTTCTTGTCTTAATATATCTAAGACTAATCTCAGATGAGTTTCATGGTCTTCTTTAGTTCGCGAGTAAATCAGAATATCGTCTATGAAGACTATCACGGACTTATCTAAATAAGACTTGAAAACTCTATTCATAAGATCCATAAATATCGCTGGTGCATTTGTCAATCCGAATGGCATAACTAGGAACTCGTAATGACCATAACGTGTCCTAAATGCAGTCTTAGGAATGTCTTCTTCTGCAACTCTCAATTGATGATATCCGGATCTCAAATCAATCTTAGAGTAATACGTGGATCCTTGCAATTGGTCGAACAAATCATCAATCCTTGGTAGTGGGTACCGATTCTTAATGGTAAGTTTGTTCAACTCTCTGTAATCTATGCACATTCTGAACGAACCATTTTTCTTCTTAACGAACAATACTGGAGCTCCCCAAGGTGAATAACTTGGTCGAATAAATCCTTTATCCAAAAGCTCCTGGAGTTGATTCGATAATTCTTGCATTTCTGAAGGTACTAAACGATAAGGAGATTTGGCTATAGGTGCAGAACCAGGGATAAGATCAATCTTAAATTCTATCTGCCTATTTGGAGGTAGTCCAGGTAGATCTTCAGGAAATACATCTGAGTATTCCCGAACTACGGGGATTTCCTCTAACTTACGTGTCTTAGCCTTTGTGTCCATAACGTTAACTAAAAATGCAGGATAGTTCTTTCTTAACATCTTCCGCATTTTCATAACGCTTATGACCTGAGCTTTAGCTCCTCCTTTGTCACCTTGAATTGTTAGCATTTTGCCGTCTGAAAGCGGTATACGTATCAATTTATCAGAACATATAATCTCTGCACCGTTCTTTGATAACCAATCCATTCCGACCACGATGTCGAAACTTCCTAGGTTAACGGGCAATAGATCGATGTCGAAACTACTATCTCCTAAAGTCATGCTACACTTTCGGAGAACCTCATTGGTTTCTATTAAATCTCCATTGGCCAATTCTATCGAATACTTCTTATTTAATTTACTAGCTTTAATTCCTAACAAGGGTCTAAACTTCTTAGAAACAAAACTAAGATCAGCGCCAGTGTCGAAGATTACATAAGCATAGTGATTATTAACTAGGAACGTACCAGTAACAACTGTAGGGTCTTCCCTAGCAGCTCCTGTACCCATCTCAAACGCTCTACCCCTGTTATTTTGGCCTCTGGGTTTGGTGCAATCCCTACTGAGATATCCAACTTCCCCGCAATTAAAGCATTTGCCGCTCCTCCTATCCTCTTCTGTTGGAATCTTAGCAAAACAATCCTGGAGCAGATGCCCGAAGCGGTGACATCTTGTGCATTTCTTGCACACTCCTCCGTGATTCCTTCCGCACGTCTTGCATGCAGGTTTCGGATTCACTTCCTCGGCTTTCTTATCCACAGTAGCTGCAAACACTTGACCTGATTCCTTATTTTTCTTATTTCTCTCATTCTTGCCTTGCCTTCTGAATCTTCTCTTTCTACGAGATTCTGGGTCAAACGTTTTGGAAGACTCACTTTTCTTCCCCAGAATACCTTCTCGCACTGCATCATCTGTTAGAGACTTGGCTAGGGATATCGCATCCTGGATAGTGCTAGGGTTGTCCGACGTAACCATGCTTCTGATTTGAGGAACTAATCCCCAAATGTACCTTTCTATACGCGCGTATTCCGGAGTAACCATACGTGGCACCAATCTAGCTAAATCCATGAATCGAGTAGTGTACTCTCTAATCCCAGCGTCTATCATCTTGTGATTCCAGAACTCAGTCTCAAGTTTCTGAATTTCCTGTCGCGGGCAATATTCTCGCAGTAGCATCTCTTTCAGTTCTTCCCAAGAGAGTTTATTTGCCACTTCTTCTCCTAGTGCTTTCACCTGGGCGTTCCACCATGTAAGAGCTTCATCATGAAACGAGCAAGTAGCATACATCACCTTCTGGTTGGCACTGCAACCACTAATCGCCATGACAAATTCCATTTTCTCAATCCAACGTATAATATCAAGCGGTCCTTCCAAACCGGTGAACGAACGTGGATTACATCCTTGGAATGTTTTATAGGAACAACCATTTGTTTGGCCGCCTGAGCCTCGATCTCGTGGTACATGTTCTTGCCCGACATTCATATTGCGGTCTGCTAGTGCCGCTTCTACTCGTTGAGAAATGATCCGTGTCAATTCTTCTTGAGTTGTTGGAAGTCCGGCGTTCGAACCATGAGCACCTAGATCAGCTTCAGTTGCCATTGTTATCTATCATTTTGATGATAACGATACAAATTAATTGGTTGCTTATGGCGAAAAATAAGGAAATGCATACACATATATAATAATTAAGGGGAGATTTTAAAAATACTACCAATCATTCATAAAAAAAAAACTAAATTGTCTTAGGTGGAGTCGCCACCACATTCTAATACTTCAAAAAAACATAAATTTAAATTGTCTTAAACAAACCAAATTCATCACAAATAACAACCACAACTACAGGAGACCCATTGCCTCCTTCAGCATTTTGCCACTCTCCTCGAGATCATTGATCTGATAATGCATCTGGTCCAAGGATCCCTTGTCCAAGAGGCAAACTTGCTCAATGAGCTGCAGCTGTCCGATCGTACGATTAACTTTTCTTTTCAAAACAATGAGTTCCTCATTGATTTTCTCAATCCGACGATCAGTGTCACTGCTAGGAGTATTTTCGCTTCTCTGAACCATTGCCAAAGGTTGGGATTCTTCATTAATCGGGGCCTTGCCCTTCTCTTCCCGAGTCAATTTTCCCTTGCGGCGACGAGTATACGTTTGAAGAGGTAACCCCTTCTCACGCCACGAAGGTAACTCAGGTAAAGATGGCAGAACCTCCCACCTTTCTGTCATATCCCCCTCTGCTTCGTTCATTTCCTCGTCTGGTTCACTTTCAGATTCGCTTAGCCACCCGTTTCCAGAGTAAGCCCATTTCGAAATCTGTCTCAATCCCAAACGAGTCAAAGCATGGAGATACTGGCTGTTTTGGTTCCATGACAACATTCTGAGGTACATCCTCGGAATCACTGTCCACCACGAAAATAGTCCTTCGGGAGTGCGACATCTGAAATTGAATAATCAATCCAAATCAATTAGCAATAATTCAACAAATTCTTAATTTAAACAAATAACTTTACCGTAGGATGCTTGGCGATTTGGATTGGTGTACTTTCGTTACACGTGTTACCCTTCGTCTTAATTCTCATTCCTTAGGTTATAGTTTAAAATTTATAAACATATTTTTGGGTTCCCTATAACCTGAGGCTCTGAGACCACTTTTACTGTAACATCCCAAAATTTTAAATTGTATAGCGGAAGACTTACGTGGTAGTAATTCAATTTAACCCATGATTTTAGCCGTGTTAAGCGGAACGTAATTTTATTTAAAACACTTCCATTTTATAAAATTGGGATATGCTACTTATCCCCTACAGTGTTTTTACAAAAGATTGGGATGAAACTATCATCCCATGGTTAGGTCCTTATTACATTCCACCACAAACTAAAACATAAGATAGATACGATAGCACGTCACGTAGTCGTCTTCGTACCACCAAATCCATATCTCCACACACCCCATTAGTTACCTGAAAAATAGATTAAACCACAAAGTCAACACGAGGTTGGTGAGTCCACTAACAAAAACATTTCGTTCCCACTTTTTCATATAGTCCCTTTCATTCAATTTTTGAATCAAAGAGTGAATCCAAATGGAGAATATATAATGGTTTCGTAAACTAGCTAGGTTTACGATGTACAAATTATACGCAAGCTCTAAATCAAAACTAGACCCATGTTTGATCGTATTTCTCACCATGTTTCACGACCAGAGCGACTGATCAGTGAGAGCGGGTGGTCAACCCCAGTAGAATCTACTAATACATCTCACGCTACTTTAATGATCTAGAAGGCATTGTTCTAATTATCCAAATTCCAAATGTAGGCCTAGCTCATCTTGTTATGAGCGGTGCGCCGACACTCACGAATAACTTCGTACCCATAATATTCTCAATCAATATTTCCAAATACATATTCCAATATTAAGCCCAAAACATTTAACAAAATGCATCAATTGAAAATTGGGGCTTTAAGTTAGTAAACTCACCTTTGCTTTCTTGTGCGATTTATGTCTCTAATTGTGTGAAATTTCAAATGCCTTGGTCCTATTTCCATTAATATCAAATTAGTTTAGGCATTTCTATTTAACTAATGTGACAAATTGTCTATTTTTCAACTAATCGAGCAAAATGACGATTTTGCCCTTATACGACTAATTCAACAATTAAAGAGAATAATCCAACTCTTTACTTGTGGAATTTTATTCTAAGGCCTAATATAAGTGATTATACTTATTTTATATTGTTTAAATCATTAATACATTATTTTTCTAATTTTTCTATGTTTAGGTCAAATTCCTCTTTTCCACGTCTTTTCGGTAATAGTTTTCGTTCATATTCCTTCCAATACTTTAGGTTTCAGTTTTTGTATCTTTTTCATATATTTTATTAACATTATTAATTAGTTCCAAGTCATTTAGCTACTGACCTTATTTATTTTTCCTAATTTATGCCTTATTTTACTAATTTTACACGTTTTATTGCATTATTTTCATCGTTTTAAGGGTTCGGGTGCCATTATCACCTAAGTTTTCAATTATTTTCACTTATATTTGTTACTTACTGTCTAAAATAATTTCTCAAATTTTTCTATATTATTTCTCCAATTTATTCTATTTTTAAGCATTTTTTGGCTATTTTAAGCATATAAATTCTATTTTAATTATTAAATAAATTCCAAAAATTCTAGGAAATTTTTATAAATCATATCTACTTATAAATACTATTCCTTTACTGATCAAACCAGATTTTTCGGATTTTTGACATATTTTTACATTTTCCATTAATTTAATGCATTTAAGGCTTTAAAAAGTCTCCTCCTAATCATTACTTTATCTCCATTCCTTTACACCAAGTTTTTATTACAAGATTTGGTGACTTTTTTTTATCATAAATAATCTGACCTCTTTTTAATTTTTATAATTTTTATCCATTTGATATAATACTCACATATTTATGTATAAAATTTTTAAGTATTATATATTTAATGTATACCACTCGTGTTTCCTCATAACCGACCATTATAGGCGGAATTACCATGAGAAATAGTCACGGGGTTATTTTAGTGACAATCGTTACCGACTGTGTAGGCGTCATTGACGACCATGAGGCGGGTTTACTACAATTGTTGCACTAATTCTTAGTTTTATTTAGCATTTTTGTTCCAACTCCAAGTATACATATATATATATATATATATATATATATATATATATATATATATATATATTTTCGGATTTTTAATAAAACCCAAGAGTTTCATACCCTTATTTCATGTAGATTTATGTTATTACATCATTCTAAGACCAAATATTTAACATATCATAATCATAAACACATGATATTACATAAAATCACATAAAATCACATGAAATCATAGATTTTTGTTCATGCATGTATCATCCATGTTACTAGTTTAAGATTTTCTTCAAGTATTTTGTGTTTCATCTTTGATCATCCTTTAAATCTTTCAAAATAACTCAAGCTTTAGGTTTAGATTTAACATGCATGGAAGTTTTAAGATGATCAAACCCTAACTTTAAGCTTAACACACACAAACACACACTAACACACACACACCACGATTTTTGTGTGTGTGAGTGGAGCTTTTCCCATAAATCTTTGTGTTTTGAAGCTTAATCCTTCCAAATCCACCATAACTTATCAAATCTTGATGTTGGTTCTTGGATTTGGAGGTGGGTTTCGAGATTTTGAAGATGAAATGAAGTGGGTTTTGTTACCTTGTAGCTAGAGGAAGAAAAATGTTCTTGAATGTTCTTGAAAGATGATGAAGATTTGAAGATGGATCTTGAATGTTCTTGAGTTGGATGAAGATTCAAGTGTGTGTGTTTTTAGTGAGAGAGTGTAGAAGTGAAAATGAAAGTGAGGAGGGGGTGGGGGTTTCTCTCGGCCGAACATATAGAGAGAGAGGGAGATATTGGAATTTTTTATTTATTTATGTTGTGTGTGTGTGTATATAAGTTATTGTTTTTAATAAGTAATCATAACTTATCAAAACTTTATACAACATATCAATTCTCCATTTAATATAACTTGTCTTACACACTTATACATATATACATATATACGAAATACATGCATACATACCCATCTCCTTTCAATTTTTATAAATCTCTAGCTAATACACAGTGTATGTCGCGTTTTACGGATATTTTTCCGAGTCCAATAAATTCAAATAATTATATCAAAATTCATAATTTTAAATTACGCTCAGAACCGTATAACTATTTTTTAGTTTCGTCGTACTTGGTCGGAGACCAAAAGTAGTGACGTTTTTACACGATTCGAATTCATTATTGCGTAATTTTCTCTAATTTATCACCAATCGAATGTATAACCTTTTCTAAAGGCTCTAACTCATATATAATCATAATTTAAAACCAAACGAATTATTTTATTCGTTCATTGTTCGGTTCACATTTACGAGACTTTATATAATATTATATTACTCAAATAATTCACATAATCATAATTAATTCTAAATAAATTCAAATAAATCCTAAATTATCATTTCTAATCTAAAATTAAAGTGACAGGTGTCACAGCGGCCACAGCCGCCGCCGTCCGTCGCACCTTGCCGCCGCCCCGCCGTCCGCCACCATCCTCGCCGTCGCCGGTCCTACCGCCGACATACCCCGTCGCGAACCACCACCGTGTGGTGTGTTCGCTCGTCGTCCGCAAACCCTAGTTCGCGCCCGATCCGACGTACGAGATTTTCTCGGTGCCTGATTCACCGCGTGGTAAATCCGTATCCGCGAGGAAAGTCAGATTCGTCAGACGAATCACGCCCTGCGAAACCCTAGCGTCACCCGTTGACTTTTGGTGTCTCAAGCGTTGTTTGAATCACCACTCAGGTATATCTAAACTTGTTATTAGTTTAGATTTAATCGTTTATATATTTATGATTGTGTCGCGTTTTGCTTAACGCGTTTTTGGTGTTTGCGCGTTTGGTGATTGTCGAATCCTGTTATTTTGGTTTACGTTAATTAACTGGTTTTCGCGTTAGTAAATTAAAACGTTTCCGCTGCGTATTAAATTAAATGTTAATTTAATTATTTAAATTTAATTTACTCGGTAATTGATTAAATAATTATTTACCATAAATAATTATTTCCAAATTTAAAAAAAATTGCCATTACCGAGACCCGAATGCCACTGTCGTAACCCAACAATGGTATCCGAGCCTTGATCACCACACACAAACCCAAACCGGTCGTTTTAAACCGGTGTGCTTTCGCAAACTGGGTTCTGAACCCGAAAGTCGCGAAATTGAATGAATCGCCTTTTAAATATGTTTAGTCGATTTGGATCCACTAAACATAATCCGATTCAATATAATTGATTGAATTATCTTTCGTGCATATTCAGCCCAACCCCATTTAATTTTGTCATGGATTCTGTCGGCTTGTAGACAGAATGGGCGTAGATGGGGCTAAACGTATTTCGTTGATCCGTTCGCGAAAGCCTCATAACGGGAGTTGTGACAGTTGACTCACAAGTGACAATCGTTGTCCGTTTAGTTACTTAGAAATTTTGAAAGCACTTTACGCTGTCTGGAGAAATTGTCTAACTAACTGAATTCCGAATTCCTATTCAAGATTAGCTTGCCATCCTTGAATACGAATCAAACATCGAAACACTAAAACATTTGCCTATTTGTTTTAGATGGCTAACCGCGCAAACCAAGAGATTTTCCATCTCAAATCTCTCCTTGAGAAGGAGAAACTTAATGGCGCTAACTTCCTTGATTGGGAAAGGAATCTGAAAATTGTCCTGAAAATGGCTAACATGGAAAACGTGTTAGAGGCTGAGGTTCCTGAGGAACCTGAAGCTGACACGGCCGCGGCGCGAAACGCCCATATCACACTGCGAACAAATGCCAAGAATGTCGCGTGTCTTATGCTAGCCACCATGGATTCTGAGATCCAGAAGAACATGGTTGACAGGGCGGCTTTTCAGATGATCGGTGATCTAAGGGGCGTGTTTGAAACTCAGGCCCGACAGGAACGCTATGACACTGTTGTGACACTTATTAGTTGTCGCATGGCCGAAGGCGCTCTTGTCAGCCCTCATGTCCTAAAGATGAAGAGTTACATCGACCGTTTAGCAAAACTGAATTACGTCATTCCCGCCGAAATGGCGACTGACCTGATTCTTCACTCACTGTCCAGTGCCTTCACCCCTTTCCGGGTAAACTTTAACATGCATAGCATGGTAAAGACAGTGACTGAACTTCACGGTATGCTTAAGACCGCTGAAGTTAATTTTGTTAACGGTAAGGCACCCGATGTACTCGCGATCCGTTCAGGAGGCGTCAAGAAGCCCGAGGTGAAGAAGGGTAGGCGTGGGAACAAGAAGAAAGGCAAGGCAGCTGTTACCAGAGGGTCTGGAAGCTCCCAAAAGGGCAAGCCTAAGGCAACCAAGGCACTGCCGCCTGAACAGCGCGAGTGTTTTGAATGCCACAAGATGGGGCACTGGAAAAAAAACTGCCTAGAATATCTTGCCAAGGTGAAGAGCGGAAAAGCCCAGCCGGGTAATTCCTCAGGTATACACATAAGATTATGTTGTATGATGCTTCACTTATTCCTACAAAATATATGTTTGACATACTTTACATTTTGTAGGTGCATGAAGCTGAAGGGAAGCAAGCCAAGATGACACTGAGCTATTCTGCGATTTTCGCACCTAAATAAAGTTCGTGTCTCAAGTTTTCGGTTTAAAACAATTCTTGGTAATTTTGAAACAACTTGATTTGTTTTGGTTTTCCCTGGCTGTTTTCCAGGATGAACAAATTGCTTTCCTTGGATTTTGATTATGACATGTTTTGACAATGGTTGATTTTCGAAACATACATGATTGTTTTAATCTACTTTGAATTTGATTCAACCTTTTGTTAGATTAAATTCAAAATCCCATAACAACATACCTTAAAACCTGGTGCACTTGATTTGATCTAGGCTAGCTTAAATGCGACATGATAACCCTTTGGGTATCATATCCCATCGAAGCCATAATGCCTTAAGCGTATACCGTACTTGTTACGAGAAAACGCACGACATAACGGTCATTCATAAAGTCCTATGACTTTTGAACCATCCGACGTCAAAAGAAGATATTAAATCAAGTCGAGCCAAATTGAAGATCGCCGTTTCGATCTACAACTGTATGAACATATCAATCCTATGCTTCAAGCAAACGTTTGTTCATATGAGTTCGAATCACCAGCTGAGTTACTACAGGAATAATCACTTGCTGATTATAACATTGTAGAATGGTCACACCACCTCTGGTGCACATTACCATTACATGTGCATACCTGAACACATCTTGGAAGTCTTAGACTACAATAGTTGTACTCACGTGTGTTTAAATCCGACATGCACTAAGTGTTTTGTACGACGATCAAAAGTTTCATCTTGAAACTGATAAACACAAGACTAATGACTTGCCACAACAAAGACCTTGACATTTTGTAACCATAACGCCCCTTCGCACATCACTTGCATAACTAACTTCCAATCCCAAGACCTGCATCTTGCGAAGATGGAATTTAATAATTACATGTCCAAAGCTAAATCTTTAAATATCTGAAGAAAGGTGACTCTTATAAGTCACTGGACTATGTAAAGCAACTCTCGCACCGAAACGAGACGAGCAAGATGTGCAATGTTTCACCAACAATGGATTGTTGCTTAGCGAAACATGTTGACATTCCGATTAGAGTTTGTATGTTTACCTTAACTGAGTAAGGGAAACATCCTCTAATATCGGACCCAAGAATCCGATAGAATAAATCATCATCTCGACCACCACGAGATACTTTCATACGATCATAGACGAATGCATGTTCATGCTATCAAACTCTGAAGGGACTTTGACAATCGTCTTTGAACTTATGAGTAAGTCATAACATCTGGATATTAAGCATTCGATTTCTGTACCACACAGTACGGAGTCGAACATTTTCGTTCTTGGAAACGAAATTTAACTATCACGTTTTCTTCGTGTAAATTTGATATCCAAACGGTTTGAAAGAAGAATGATGATAGGAAATGTCAATCTGCCTCAAACAAGTGGGAGCATCGCCACTGATCCTTACCGGAATAACGATCAAGTGCCGATCTAAAGATCATTTAAAATTACTGGAGTAAAATTTCAAATGACACCTCAATTAATTATAAGTTTCAAGATTAAATTAAGTATTGATCATCAAATGGCTGAGCAACCATTAATACGATCAATCTCTTGAAACGATTCGAATCATACTAAATGTGATGCGAAAATAAATCCAATACTTGGATATTGCATGGAATGTTGCCGTAAAGTGTTACGCCATGACCATAGATGGAAAATCACATCATCACTACTAAACACTGATGAAAGGGAATATATGTTCATTAACCGAGTACCAATTGTACTCGTTGAACATTTATAGCCACCTTAATTGAATCTGAACAAAGAATGCCGTAAAACATTCAAAGGGTTAATTCGACTCTGTAAATAGTCGGTTAACATGCTCAAGTGATAACACAGTCGTACATGAGCTTACCAAGGGCACTACATTATCACAAGTTCGATTCACTTAAGAAGACTCACTATTCAAGATAAACACTGAATCTTAAGAAACAACAGATATTGGCAATCCTAAAACGAAACTCGAGGAAATGATTGCGAGTTTGTAGTTTTCAATGATCAGGTCAGATCAGTGAAATGACACTATTGGATAGTGTATGAATTCTGCATCACATCGATATTCGATTTTAGTGTTGGATGTCGAACATTATCGTTTGCACCATATCATTCGATCTCCTCTAAGCCGTTAGACGGGACTTTGAATTCTGCGTAACGCGTTCGAATTTTATACGTTTTTGTTATCCATGAATATTTCGTCAATATTCTAAAGGTCCCTAGTCGATCAGACATTGCGGGAGCAACGCCTGAAGCAAGACTATTCTGACTCTGGACTCAAGGTGTTGACTTCCAGACTCACAAGGCCTCATTAGAGAATGACGTCAGGACGTAACTCGCATCAGAGTGTCTTCATCGATTTAATCATAAGACAATTCTGATTGATGGTATACTCAACGGTATCCTTCGACCTGAGATACATGAGCGACCTCCCGTCTGCCAAAGAACATCCTTTGATTGTAGCTTAACGCTACCGCGTAACTGCCAGCCATAACGGTTACTTTTGGGAACGGATCTGAAGCTTAGTGGGAGTTGTATGTAGTCAATATGGGATTCTGTGCTCTTGCATTGATAATGCAACAGTTTGACATCGTGGGCCCTCTCGTTAGTTCCAAGTGTTAAGTGTAAGGCCTTACCCAAACTTACTGTGTGTTTGATTGGACCACTTCGAACAGAACAACGAGAAATACAATGATCGAACATGATAGAGAATGAATAAATCCATGTCTCTGGTTCGATTGATGTCTCATACAGAAAGGATCTGATGACTTTACAAATACCATAAGTCTAAACTATATCACAAGTTTATTGATATGCCTTGGTTGTTTTGACTTGAAGTGTCATGACTGGTTGGGACAGCCACGTGTAGCTAGAGCACCTCTGACTGTTTCTTGATTTATAGTCGCGCTCAGTCCAAGTGGGAGACTGTTGGATTTAGGTGTCCAGACCCGAAAAAATCAAGTACCCGACCCGGTCAACAGACCCGTAAGAGTTACACCGGAGGCAACGGGTTTTAAAGTCCGCTTACTTTTATAACCGGCAAATTCGCAGAAGAATTAATTATTTGTTTATTAAATGGTTTAATAGATAAATAATTAATTAGTTAATTATCATTAATCATTAAGATTAATTAAGCGACAAAAGACGTTAAATATCATTTACGTCTTAAACGACGATTGACGAATTAGTATTTGACTAATATTCGTTAAGTCTCGGCAAGCGACAATAATTTAAGGGATTAAATGTTAATCTCACAAATTGAGTGGTTCGATTAAGGATTAAATAAAATCGAGGGACTAATCGGAAACTTAATTAGTTATAAATATAACTGATTAAGAGAGGTGAAACCCTAATCCTCCTAGAGAGAATTTTCGCCCCCCCTTCTCCTCCGTCTCTCGAATCCGACGCCGACGGCATCCACGCCGCCGCCGCCATCCCTTGTTCTCCGACAGTCCGTTCGTGAGAACTCTAATCCTACACCACCGCCGTGCCGCCTCCCGGAGTCCGCCACCGCCGCTGCCCCGTCGTTCCCGCCGCCGCTCGCCAAGCCGCCGCCGCGCGCCATCCTCCCTCGCCGCCGTCGTAGCCGCACCGCCGCCGCAGCCCCTCACCGAGCCGCCACAACGTGTCGCGGCCACAGCCGCCGCCGCCGCCCGTCGCACCTCGCCGCCGCCCCGCCGGCCGCCACCATCCTCGCCGTCGCCGGTCCTACCGCCGACATACCCCGTCGCGAACCACCACCGTGTGGTGTGTTCGCTCGTCGTCCGCAAACCCTAGTTCGCGCCCGATCCGACGTACGAGATTTTCTCGGTGCCTGATTCACCGCGTGGTAAATCCGTATCCGCGAGGAAAGTCAGATTCGTCAGACGAATCACGCCCTGCGAAACCCTAGCGTCACCCGTTGACTTCCGGTGTCTCAAGCGTTTGTTTGAATCACCACTCAGGTATATCTAAACTTGTTATTAGTTTAGATTTAATCGTTTATATATTTATGATTGTGTCGCGTTTTATTTAACGCGTTTTTGGTGTTTGCGCGTTTAGTGATTGTCGAATCCTGTTGTTTTGGTTTACGTTAATTAACTGGTTTTCGCGTTAGTAAATTAAAACGTTTTTGCTGCGTATTAAATTAAATGTTAATTTAATTATTTAAATTTAATTTACTCGGTAATTGATTAAATAATTATTTACCATAAATAATTATTTCCAAATTAAAAAAAAATTGCCATTACCGAGACCCGAATGCCACTGTCGTAACCCAACAATAGTGGACAATGATAATGTCTTACAATTGAAAATAAGTCTTAAATTAGTAATAAAAACACTGGACGGTTTATTAAGATAGTCGGGACTATGACTCCGAAAGCAGGTCCGATAGCATAAATTAGGGGTGTTCGCGGTCCGGTTTATACGGTTTTTGAGTTAGACCGTAAACCAAACCGTTAGTTACGGTTTTTAATAATCCAAAACCTAAACCAAACCATTAAAAATTAAAACCGAACCAAACCGAACCGTTACTTCAAGTTTGGTTTCGGTTTAGTTTCACGGTTTAGGATCTATAGGTTTTCGATACAAGTTTAGAATAATAAAAATTAAAATAAAAAAAAACATGTACCAAATACTAAATACTAAAGTTCATAATATAAACTACAATATAATTACTATCCCTGCTAATTGCCACGTTTAATTTGCCAATACAAAATCCACTCTAAATTGCGTACTAAATGTTGGTATATTGTTAATAATAAAGTTAACATTAAATCAAAATAGGAAATTACCTCCAAAAGAAGACATGTACCAAATACTGAATACTAAAGTTCACAATATAAACTACAATATAATTACATATATTTATTTATATATAATATATTTTACAATTATAATATATAGTATATTTACACGGTCCGGTCCGGCTTTTTACGACCATTTTTTTATAGAAACCGTAAACCAAACCGTTCACTACGGTTTAAACTTTTTTAAACCGACCGACCGTTCATTTAGATAAAAAACCAACCACGAAACCAAACTGATGACCGGTTTGGGCGGTTTCGCGGTTTGAGACCGAACCATGAACACCCCTAGCATAAATAAGCCCCAATTGCATGTCTTCAGAAGATTGCATCAATTACCTAAGAAATCATGAGTTTAAAAGGTCAACATAAAGTTGGTGAGGTTCACAGGTTTATGATTTATCATAAGACATTTGTAAAACAGTTTTCGGTATACTTAATATTACACGGGTTTATCGTTGTGGATGTATAAGCTCACCTGAACCTTGATTTCAAATACTAACGGTTTACACACCCATAGCATCTCTTGCCCAGAGATGTTAAACAAAGCAGAATAACTGACGTGTACCCCCAAACAATCCGGGGTCAGAACTGGAGCTACCAGTTAGGGTAGGGTTGTCAACCCAAATAGATCTATTCACTAGCTATCGTTTCATACAGAACTAATTGAAATCAATTAATGGTGGGATACGATTGTACAAACGTTCATAATGATAATGTACCAAGTTGGGCAATCCGTAAGAGAACAAGTAGTCATACGGCTAACAGATAAACCATAATATTAAATAAAAAGCATTTATCAGATTTCATGATTTCTCCCCCGAAGTATAAAACAGTTAAAAGAAAAGGGGCTGTGAAACTCACTGGATCAGCAGGAAGGCAGTAAATAAACAGTGTAGGAATCGGTAGCACGTAATGTCCTAAATAAATAAATAGGCACATGCATAAGGTCTACAATCATTTGAGTAACATAAGTCACCCAAGTGATACAGGTCAAGTCTTGACGTTTTTAATTCCGTTTGTATTCGTTAGAAAGCTCGTTAGTTAGTTCAAACACGTTTACGATGATTTATATTTATGTCAATTAAATATAACGTAATTTAAACATGTAATCAGTTTAATCAAGTTTTAAACATAGTTGAAAGTTCGTGAGCGCGTGGATCTTCTACTTAGTCGTATAGAAATCAATGTAAACGAGTAAAACACAGAGAGTAAATACAACTGAGACTTGTATTAACCACAGAGACCACAGAGTACACTTAGAGAAAGTTATGACACGGAAGCTCTCATAATCTATACAAGACAAACCTATTTATAAGACTGAAACTACGACTGGCCGAACCTCAGGTTCGCCACAAGCTCGGAGCTGTCCGAACTCCAGGTTCGCTGAGAGTTCGGACCTCAGCAATCTTGTGAGTCTTCGTCTTGTATTCGATACTTCACATGACGATCAGGAACCATGTATCAACAAACTCCCCCTCGGCATGTGCAGTATTATCTTCTCTTAATAAAACTTGTATCTTGTATCTTCAATCAAACTCCTCCTCAATCTAGACGATGAGTTCAATCTTGAATACTTGATATTGCAACGTGTGTAGTCTCTTTATCAACAATCTTCAGAAGACTTGAAGTTGTGATGTTCTCTTTCCACTTAGAAACCTGCCAACATAAATAATCTTGGCGCAAAACGTCTCTTCGAGACTCCAAGATATCATGATTTTGAAAATGATGTTGTATTCCGTGTTGATCAATCGAAAACAAATCAGAAACAAAATCTTTTTGGCTTTTAGAAACTTTATATCAAAACACACCTAAAATCTTTTTGGTATTTTCTGATAAGAAAGTAAATGCCATACAGAATCAGACACTATTTTTGTCTTTTGTGAGAAAGATCACGACTTGGGATCATATTGGTCATAACATGCTGAACTACACTTCAATTTCAATTATTGTAGCACATAAGCCATGCCGATTGCAGATATACTTTGTCCAAATTTAAACTCTGGCACAATCATACTCATAACATCTGGATATGTTAATGTATTTATTAGATTTGCATTGACCAGTGTACCCCACACTATCAAACATACTCAGATATGCTTTGCTTATCACATTTTGTGATTTCATTTGTGATTTTAATCACATAATGATTGTAACCATGATATAGTCAACTGTGTTCCATGCAAAAAGAAATAAGAACGTTAAATCGTCTACCTTAAGGTCGATCTTTCGATACGCAGATAAGGCCTCGGATTTAACAAAATAAGAAAATAAAACAAGTTGAAATTGTATAACTCAACAACAATCAGGTCGGTACTCCCGTACACACAGAGAAAGTCCGATGAGTTATACGAAACACCAAAGAAAATAAAGCAGAACGTCAAACGAACAACAATCAGGTCGGTCTTTCGACACGCAGAGAAAGTCCGATCGTTTGACAAAATAAAGAAAATCAAACAAGTTTAAATCTTTGCAAAATGAACACATGTATACACAGTGACTTCTCATTTTATTTTTCACATATCTTTTTCTTGATATATCATGAGATATGCATCAAGATGTTGTCCACTAGGTCAAGCATCAGATTTAGTCTATATCACATTTGTATACTTTCTGATTTGCCGAGCCTACCTTGCACATCGATCAAATGATCTTATGACTTTTTCACTTACTTTATCCAGGAGTCAGACGATGTCAGCCAATGTACCATCATTTCCCAATCATGTTAGATACAATTTCTCATTTTTCAATGTTTTTGGCTTTTTGCATTTTTCAATGTTTTTGACTTTTTCAAATTTCTCCCCCTAAAAATGACAACTCTATTTATAGATTTTCATTTTTACGATTTGAAAAACAACACACTATTTTTGTATTTTTGCAAAAACAAACTCCCCCTCAGAATGAGATGGAGTGAAAAACAAAGAAAAATTGATCAACCAACACGAATACTGGTAGTTTAAGTCTTTTTGAAAACACAAGTAATGTTTGAAAGTCAGATTAATTAGAACAGATATTTCACAATCAGCAATTTGTCAATCACCGAAAGGTCTTCCTGAAACACCTGCTGACACCAAATAAATCATTAGTCGCTCTGGGATCGACCCGATGTAACATCGTCGGGTCGCCCGGTGTCTTCCACAAAGTCTTTGTTGGCCTTGGAAACAACTCTTGGTTTCCAAATTTGTAAAATTTTCAATTTTTGATCAGAACCGGAATCAGATTAACCAACCGTACTTGGTTTAGACCAAGACGATTTACGATTTGATTTTATCCTTGGGGACCATGGTTCATCAAAAATTTGACCTTTGTTATCCACATATTTGGCAGTTTTGTGGATATATGCAGTCGTTGGACAATCAGCAGCTAGATGTCCAGGTTGACGACATACATAACAAAGTCTTTCTTGGAAATTGTGTTGAAAATGATTTTGATTTTGAAAAACCAGATGAATGCTCAGAATCAAAATTGTCAAAGAAATCATCAGAGGAATCATACCTAGGAGATGGACTCCTTGAAGATGACGATCTTCCAGAATAGTAAGTGAATTCCTTCTGAGATGGTGAGTTCTTTGCATTCTTTGCTTTAGGAGCCTTGGCAACTTTCACCGGTTTCTTTGTTTGAATCAATTCTTCCTTCACAACAAACCCCACACCTTTGTGTTTGAAGCCTGAAACCTTTGAAGTACTTGAGGAAGAACCCGATAGCTTCTCTTGCCTTAGCTTTACTTGTGAATTTAGCTTTAATATCTTTCAGTTTATTCTTCTCAACCAAAACTTTTTCTTCTTCAGTTGCAGATGAAGAACTTGACACAACCTTATCAAAAACCTTCTCACTCTCCAACAAAACAGACTTTGACACAAACTTTGGAGCTTCACCCAAAGGCTTTTCCTGCTTTTTGGACTTGGATTTGTTCTTCTTAGGTGGAGTAGCAAATTTGGAATAATCATGCAATTCATCTTTTGGATCAATCTGAGCAGCAGTAACTTCAGTTAAATCCACTGGTTGAGGAACCAAGTGAACATCAGCCTTCTGAGAACTATCTGAACTCTGATCCTGCTTGTATAAGAAATTTAGCATTGTTGGTGATAAATTGCAATTCTTCACTTGCCGCTTCAACTCCAAAATCTCCAGTTTTAAATCATTGATCTTTTGTTGAGCTTCAAAAACTTCTTTCTGTGACTTGATGAATTTTGCATTGAGATCATCATATTCATAAGTTTGTAGCTTTCGGATCTCACATTCAGCAAATAATTCTTCAAGAACACTTTCTCTCTTTTTCTTGTAAATCTCAACATCCTTTGTCAAAACTTCATTTTTATCACGATATAGAGTATTCTCATCTTGAAGCATAGAAATTTTGTTCTGAAGCTTTTCAACAGTAACAGCAGTTGTAGCAATAAGAGCAGTTGCTTCTTCATACTTTTTCTGTACTGGATAACTTTTCTCAAACAGATTCTCAAAATCTTGAGCTGCATCTAAAGCTTCAGCCTTTGCTTTCTCACATTCTTCAGCCAATATTGTTTTCTCTTTTAAAACATCTCCATGAACATGAACCAACGCATAATACTTCTTTTGAAAATCTTCTAATTCTTGCTTTAACACCACTATCTCTTCAGTCGAAATTTGACGACTTTGTTCAAAACTTGCAATCTCCTGAAGAAATTTCTTACATTTAAGACATTCAGTCTCTTCAACCTTTGAACTCTCAGAGACTCTAGGTAATTCTTCTTGAACCAAAGATACACTTGAATAAGAATCAGAATCAGTCAAAATGCTATCATCATCAATATGACGAACAGTCAAAGCAATTGCAGGTTTAGAATTATTCCTTTTAGCTTCAGTATCTGCATTCCATGCAAACTCATTTGACTGTGGAAAAGTATTGGTCCAATCATGAACAAGATTAGCAGATTTCATCTCAACCTTCTCAACTTTATTTGGTGAATGATAAACTAAATGTGCATGTTGACCAGTCTTCAATTTATGGTCTGCAGAACTTGGACATTCTCGAGCAAAGTGACCATAATTTGCACACTTGTAACATTTTACCTTAGATTTATCCAAACCAATCTTACCCTCCTGATTTAATCGCTTCTTCCCAGTTCGGTTGAAAAATTTCTTCGTTCGTCGAACCAACATTGCATACTGCCAATTTAGATCCATTTCCTCCAAATGATCATAATCAATCTGATCGTAATCTTCATTTGCTAACTCAGCATTACTCACAGCACCCGTGATAACACCAAAATACGAAGATACCAAAGCAGACATTAAAGCATTATAATCATCAATAGTTTGAGCAGACAATGCAGATTGATTTGAAGAACTCGGAACAGAAACAGTACAACCAGCAGAAGAATAACTTGAAGATTCAGATTTACCTACCAGAAAGGCTGTTGGGGGTGCAGAATTAAGAATACTCGATTTCCCAGCATTCATTGTAGAATCATTTTCACCATGATAAACTGCAGGATTCTGAATTTGTGTAGGAAGAGACTTGTTCACCATCAATTCCATATCCCTAGCCTGAATTCTTTGAACTAAATCATTGAAAGACAGTCCTTGAAAATCCTTGTCATGAGTAATCATCATAACATAATTCTCCCATTTTTCAGGTAGAGCTTCCAAAATCTTTTCTTTCATATCAGCTTCGTCTTTAGTAAGATTCACCAAACGCATTTCACTCATTAGATGAGCAAATCTTGCAATCAGATTGGGAATCGTTTCATTCTGATAATGTTTGAAACTATCAAACTCTTTCTTCAAAACCTTTTGTCGACTTTTCTTGTACTGGTCATTGCCTTCACATCTTTTCTCTAAAGCATCCCATAGACTTTTCGATGTGTAATTACCAGCAAATTGATGAAGTAACTCTTTAGGCAAAGCCATCGTTAAAGTACCATATGCCTTTTTCTCAGCTTGATAAGCTTTCTTTTGTTCAGAAGACATTTTTCTTTGAAGTATAGGTTCACCAGTTTCATCTTTAGGGTAAATGTATTGTTCAGTAAACGCTAACCACATATCAATGTCATTTGTATCGACATATGCTTCAAACCGTTTAACCCAACTATGATAATCTTCCAACTTTAGCAATTTGGGAACTTTCTGACTTGTTCCAATTTCATTATCATAGTTCATCATCGTTTGCATAGTCGCTTGAACCGAGTTTTGAATAGCCGCGAACGCTTGAAAATCGGACATTTTCGAAACACAGGTTACTGTTCACTCCGAACCTCGTCCGAACCTAATATACTCTCCGAACTTCCTCCGAACGTGGTCCGAACTCAGAAACACAATCCGAACTCTCTCCGATCTCTCACCGAACCCAGTAGACTCCGAAACCCTCCGATCCTAGTCCGAACTCTCACCGAATGAACAAAATGGTCCGAACGCTCTCCGAACAACCTCCGAACGAACTCCGAATCTGGCGTTCGGAGCAGTTAAACCGAGCTTACTCCGAACTTGAAGTGCGGAGCAGTTACGCCGAACGAGGAGTTCGGCCGAACGCGAAATTTCGGAAAAATTTGGAAAAACTCACTGAAATCGACACTTCTCGAGCTGTAAACACTCAGTCAACTGAAAACGAACAAACAGAGACATTTTGGACGTAAATCATGATGAATTGAACGCTAATTTTGAGAAATGAAGATGATAAACGAATTTTGAAACTCAAAAATCGTGAATTTGAACTTGATAACTCGAAAAACACTAATCTCCGACTAGTAGAGTAAACCTATTGCTCTGATACCACTTGAAAGTTCGTGAGCGCGTGGATCTTCTACTTAGTCGTATAGAAATCAATGTAAACGATTAAAACACAGAGAGTAAATACAACTGAGACTTGTATTAACCACAGAGACCACAGAGTACACTTAGAGAAAGTTATGACACGGAAGCTCTCAAAATCAATACAAGACAAACCTATTTATAAGACTGAACTATGACTGGCCGAACCTCAGGTTCGCCACAAGCTCGGAGCTGTCCGAACTCCAGGTTCGCTGAGAGTTCGAACCTCAGCAATCTTGTGAGTCTTTGTCTTGTATTCGATACTTCACATGACGATCAGGAACCATGTATCAACAATAGTGCCAAAATAATAATGTCCATTATTATTTCTACAAGTTCGGATAATTATTTGTAATTAAATAATTATGTGAAGTTCAAAACCTTGTAAATAATTATTAACCAAAGAATAATTATTTAAACATAATATATATTTTTAATCATTAAACATTTCGAAATTGTTTCGATATTTCATGTGTATGAAATATTCGTTTTTAAAGCATTGCTCTAGAATATTTATTTGGCGACACTTGGATTTATTAAAGTCTATTTATTAAAATTCGTGAGTTGTTTTAACAAAACATGATAGGTAAATATTTACGTTTTCGCGTATGTCGCCGTGTGGTCCCGGTTTTATTACTACGCAACGTAATTTCATTTTGATTACTTTGATTTCATCAAAGTAATAAAATCTATAAAAATATTTAGAGTCATTTGCTCGTCTTTGATTATTTCTATAAAAATTCTTTTATAAAAATATTTATTTCCATAAGTGACTTTTATGTCCATTTTTAGCATATGTTTTAGAAAGGTTAAAACTTGTAATAAATCCAAGTATTTATGTCAAATTAATCATTTGACATAAATATTATTCTTACTATTCCCCTAGCAAAAATTAAATATGTTCCTTTTTTCATAAATTTTTATAACACATTAAATATGTTATATTTCCATTTCAAGTAACATTCTTTTGTCCATTTTTATAAGTTATTAGCCATTTATGTAACCTATAATTACTTCCTTAAACATGGTTTTATTAGTTCATCAATTTTATGTCATGTAACAAGTCCAATATAAATATAACATGGTTTATATTAAAATCAACTAACACTAATTGTGTTAGGACATGAACATGATAAATCTATTAACGCTTTCATGTTAGGACATAAAATAATAAACTATCAACTAACATTTTCATGTTAGGACAACATATATATAAAATCAACTAACATTTTCAGGTTAGGACCAAAATATATAAAGATCAACTAACACATTTGTGTTAGGACAAGTTAGTTACATAAGTTAGATATAACATTTGTTAGTCATGGAATCATATTTTTATAAGTTATGAAGAGGCTTGATATTGTTAATCAACTAACTTGAAATCAAATATTTCATGAACAAGAATCATGGTGCACACTTGCTACTTTCATTTTGATTTCACAAATG
Source organism: Deinandra increscens subsp. villosa (assembly GCA_039602395.1). NCBI lineage: Eukaryota > Viridiplantae > Streptophyta > Magnoliopsida > Asterales > Asteraceae > Deinandra > Deinandra increscens. Next base: position 6,111,371 of record JBCNJP010000008.1, read on the forward strand.
TGTTTCACCACACCCTTTGGCTATTTTTAAGTCCAAAGACACCAAGAGAAGGGTGCTTGATCTTGGAAGAATGAGATAGAGAAAAGAGTGTTTTTGTTAGTTGATCTTAACAAGGCAAGCATTCAAAGAAAATAAGGATTTGGTTTTTAGTTGTCAAGACTTGAGGGATCCTTTGGGTGGTAAACATGTAGAAAAACATGGGAAAAAGGAGGATTAGGAGACTCACAATGGTTTGTGAGTGAAAACCGAGAGAAAGGGAGGGTGGTGGCGGTTTGGCGGTGATCGGCGGCGGGGCTGGGTGGTCCGGCAGGAGCTCCGGCGGTGGTGGTGTGGCTGGGCTGCGGCGGCAGCAGCTGGTCGGCGGCGGCAGAAGGGGGTGGTTGGCCGGCCGAAACTCAAGAGAGAAGAGGATAGGAGAGTGTGTGTGGTGTGTTGGTTGTGAGGGAGCAATGATGGTGGGTTGTGGGGTTCTCTTATAACTAAATCTTTAGTTAATAACCAAAAGACATAACCTTAAACCCTTGGAAATTGGATTATGACAACTAGCAAGGTAGATTAGATGTGTTGTCATGCTCCCATTGACCCAACTATTCAAGCCTTGGAGGTTACTTCTCCTAAATCATTGTAAGTATTTTATAAAAGTGGTGGACTTTTATAAAATATAATGGGGTTAGGAGCTAATAAAAATTGTAACTTTTATAATTTAATTCCTTGTGGAAATAAACTACAAAGGTGATGAAAATTAGGTTGATGGGCCAAAGTTTTATGAAAATTAGTGGGTTAACTTCTATAAAATCATTGGACCAAAATAATAAAATCACAAGGTTAGTGAGTTGGGCCGAAGCCCAATACGGGTTTGGAAGGAAATCGGGCCGAGGCCCATGTTGTTTGGGAACCAGGTACGGGCCGAAGCCCATGGGAAAATCGGTTAGGGAGTTGGGCCGGTTTCGAGCGGGCCGCAAAGGGAGAAAAGGCCGGGTTCGGCCCAATGCGTTTCGGGCCGCGGGTCGGGTCTCCGGGTTGGGTGATTTACTCGGTGAGTCGAGGTGAACCTTCGGGTAAAGTTTCGGGTTCATCCGGTTTACATTGGGCTTATTGGGCTTCACTGGCCCAATAGGTTTAACAGTTTTTATTGCTTGGCTAAGTCTTGATAACGGCTGATTTAAATACGTTTTGATTTTACCAAAAGTTGTATCGGTTTAAATCGGTTTGACAAAATATAAAAATTCATTTTTATGTTTAAATTTCTTGTTATTAAAATTCCATATTTAATAATACGAGAACTTTCGAAATTTCACGGGCATACAAACGCGGAGATTTAAGTCAGTTAATCATTTAGCTAAACACGGTTAATCATGTAGTAAAAACGGTAAATCACGTAATTATCACGTAATAATATTTAACTAAAAGTCAACGGAGAGAGGGTTTGACCTGATTTTGGACCGGGTGTCACATTCTCCCACAGTTAGAAGAATTTCGTCCCGAAACTCAGTTCTGGTTACTGGTAGATGCGACGTTCTCAAACAGACGTGGATACTTTCGACGCATTTGATCCTCGCGTTCCCAAGTGTACTCTGGTCCTCGTCTAGAGTTCCATCGTACTTTGACTATGGGAATGCGGCTATGCTTCAGCTTCTTGATTTCCCGGTCAAGTATCTCAACAGGTTCCTCAATGAAGTGCAGGGTCTCGTCAACTTGAATTTCATCCAGAGAGACGATAAGCGTTTCATCAGATAAACATTTCTTAAGATTACAAACGTGAAAGACTTTGTGAACGTTGCTTAGCTCGACGGGCAGACGTAGACGGTAAGCTACTGGTCCGATGGTTTCGGTGATTTCAAATGGACCGATGTAACGAGGGTTGAGCTTTCCTCGTTTGCCGAACCTGATGACACCTTTCCAAGGTGACACTTTTAGCATGACGCGATCGCCCTTTTTGAAAGACAAGGGTTTGCGTCGGTTGTCGGCGTAGCTCTTTTGCCTGTCTCTGGCAGCTTTCAGCCGATCACGGACTTGAAAGATTTTCTCAGTTGTTTCAAAGATTAACTCAGGACCCGTTAACTGATTATCTCCAATCTCAGTCCAGCAGAGTGGGGATCTACACTTTCTTCCATAAAGTGCTTCAAAGGGAGCGGCTTGAATGCTGGTGTGATAACTGTTGTTATAAGAGAATTCGGCAAGAGGGAGATGCTCATCCCAATTGGGTCCGAAATCAATCACACATGCTCTCAGCATATCTTCAAGCGTTTGGATCGTTCTCTCGCTTTGGCCATCTGTTTGTGGATGGTAGGCAGTACTCATATCGAGTCGAGTACCCAAAGCTTTCTGTAGAGATCTCCAAAAGTGTGCGGTGAAACGGCTATCACGGTCGGATATGATAGATATAGGCACACCATGTCGTGAGACGACTTCTTTAATGTAAAGTTTGGCTCGTCTATCCATGTTATCCTTCTCTTTGACTGGTAGGAAGTGCGCCGATTTCGTCAATCGGTCTACTATCACCCAGATAGCGTCATATCCAGATCTAGACTTAGGTAATTTCGTGATAAAATCCATGGATATTTCTTCCCATTTCCATTCCGGGATTACCGACTGAGTCAACAATCCAGAAGGTTTCTGGTATTCGGCTTTGACCTTCGAACATGTTAAGCATTTGCCGACATAGGTGGCTATTTCGGCTTTCATGTTTGGCCACCAAAATTGTTTCTTCAGACCGTGGTACATCTTGTCTGACCCGGGATGAATGGAGTATCTTGACTTGTGAGACTCATCGAATACTAATTGCCTTAACTCTCCATAGACAGGTACCCATAGTCTGTCCATGAAGTTCTTGGTTCCATCAGTTTTCTCATCCAGTTGCTTCTCCATTCCACGTAAACCTTCTCCAGTTAGGTTTTCTGGTTTGAGGGCTTCAATCTGAGCGTCACGCACTTGTGAAGTGAGATTTGAGCGTATGGTCATACTTAATGCTCTAACTCGAAGTGGTTTGACGCGCTCTTTCCTGCTCAAGGCGTCAGCTACAACGTTAGCCTTGCCCGGGTGATAACGAATCTCGCATTCGTAATCATTCAGCAGTTCCACCCATCGGCGTTGTCTCATATTCAATTCCTTCTGATTGAAAATGTGCTGGAGGCTTTTGTGATCCGTGAATATGGTACATTGGGTACCATAAAGATAGTGCCTCCAGATCTTGAGAGCAAAGACAACGGCTCCGAGTTCCAAATCATGGGTCGTATAATTCTTCTCGTGAATCTTCAGTGGTCGTGATGCGTAGGCGATGACTTTCTCTCGTTGCATTAGCACGCAACCTAATCCTTGATGCGAAGCATCGCAGTATACAACGAAGTCTTCGATTCCATCGGGTAGTGATAGGATCGGTGCATCACACAACTTTTGCTTTAATAACTGGAATGCTGCTTCAGTCTTAGCATCCCATATGAACTTCTTATCCTTTTGGGTCAATGCGGTCAGTGGTTGGGCTATTTTTGAGAAGTTCTCAATGAATCGGCGGTAATAGCCAGCGAGACCTAAAAATTGTCGAATCTCGGTTGGAGTCGTTGGCGTACTCCAATCCTTAATTGCTTCAATTTTTGTGGGATCCACGTGAATACCTTGATTGTTGATCACATGACCCAGAAAGTGTACCTCGCGAATCCAAAAGTCGCATTTGGAAAATTTCGCGTAGAGTTCTTCCTTCTTCAACAATTCCAGGATAAGTCTCAGATGTTGTTCGTGTTCCTCCTTACTACGGGAGTAGATGAGGATGTCGTCAATGAACACGATAACAAATTTATCCAGATATGGTTTGCATACGCGGTTCATTAGGTCCATGAACACAGCTGGGGCGTTTGTCAAACCAAAGGGCATTACGAGGAACTCATAATGGCCATAGCGTGTTCTGAACGCTGTCTTCGAAACATCTTCATCTCTAACTCTGAGTTGATGGTATCCTGATCTCAGACCGATCTTAGAGTAGAAGCTTGATCCTTGAAGCTGATCAAATAGGTCGTCAACCCTAGGAAGCGGGTAACGGTTCTTTATAGTTAGCTTGTTTAGTTCCCGGTAGTCAATGCACATCCGGAATGTTCCATCTTTCTTCTTAACAAATAACACGGGTGCTCCCCATGGAGAGTGGCTTGGATGGATGAAGCCTTTATCTAGCAATTCTTGTAATTGACTAGATATCTCTTGCATTTCGGATGGTGCCAGACGGTACGGAGATCTGGCCACGGGGGCGACACCGGGTGCTAAGTCAATGCAAAACTCTAGTTGTCGTGTTGGAGGTAAACCTGACAAGTCTTCGGGAAAGACTTCCGGGTATTCGCAAATAACGGGAACATCTTCCATACGCTTCTCCTTCGGTTTCTTCTTAGTTACGTGTGCTAGGATGGAGTGGCATCCTTTGCGAAGGAATTTCCGTGCCTTCATACTAGATACGATATTTAGCTTGGTTCCACTCTTTTTGCCTTGCACATTAAGAGTGTTGCCATCTGCTAGTGGCACTCTTACTATCTTCTCATGGCACACAATTTCTGCATGGTTCTTTGATAACCAATCCATGCCGATGATTATATCAAAACTTCCTAACCCAACAGGCATTAAATCAATACTGAAGGAATGATTGGAGAGTTCTAGTGAACAATTTTGGTAGATTACTCCTGTTTCTACTAATTCTCTGTTTGCTAATTCTACTGTAAACTTAGTGTCTAAGGCAACAGGGGTAATTCCAAGTAATTGGCCAAATTCGGTAGACACGAAGCTTCTATCGGCACCAGTATCGAATAAAACAGAAGCGTAATGATTATTTAGTAGAAACATACCCGTCACCGTGTTGGCGTCACGACGAGCGTCTCCGGCATTGATCACAAAGGCTCTTCCTCTAGCTTGATTCGGATCCTGGTTCCTTGCCTTCGGGCAGTCCTTTTTGTAGTGTCCGGTGGCTCCATAACCGTAGCAGGTGCGCTTTGGGCCATCACGTGCCACATGTTGTGGCGACCCTAAAACTTTTGCTTTCTTTCCCCAGCAACTACAGCAACCACGACAGCTGAGGCAGCAAACGCTACAACGCAAGAATAATTTTCGGGACGAAAATTCCATTTACAAGGGGATGATGTGACATCCGAGAATTCCGAGGTTAATTTCCGTTAGACAATTTCCGTTAGTTACGTTATAAGTGTTAACTTAGTAACTAATGCTTAACTAGGCCGAATACGTCCACGACCTTTGGTTGATCACCGAACCCGCCCATACGTGTTAGGTATTTATTTATTTATTGTTATTATGTGCAACGTGATTTAAATGCATGATTATTATTGAAAAGCATGACTATTTGTTTACTTGTTAAATTATATGACAAATCGCTTAATTGTGTATTTATGAGATTAGTCAAGTAATTAAAGTGTATGCATATATGATTAATAATGGGCTAGTAATTAGACTAATGATAGACTAATCATTGGGGGCCCAAATCCCAATGATAAGCCCACAAGGCCTTTAGTATTTAAATGTAAATGAAACCCTAATTCTCCATTTGCTTGCATCACCATACAACACACACACACACTCCTCTTCTCACTCTCTCTCTCGTTGAAGATCCAAGACCAGCCGAAGAACCACTTCAAAGACCAGCCGTGAATCATCAAAGATCTCAGTCTGGTGAAGATCATCCATTGAGCTTGATCAAACCGTGAGTCCCAAAACCATTCTTCTTGCACATTTCTATGTGTTTTCTCAAAAAGCATGCTTAGATCTTCATGGAATCACTTAATCTTCTGTTATAATGCTTAGGAATGCTAGATCTATCATAAAGTCTGCAAATTTACGTGTGAAACTGATCCATAATGAAGATTCATGCTAGAATAGGTCATTTTGTGTAAAAAGTGTTCTTGATGATTTGATGATGAAAAACCATGTTTAAGGTGTTAAAAATGCTTCTGTGATGTTGGTAAATGTTTATGTATGCTAGATAATGAATTACATGAAGTATGGAAGCTGTTAGAAAGATTTTTAGTCAAATTTACGGGTTTTTAGCGACTAGCGAAACTGTGCATTCAATAGGCGAAACTATTCAGCGAAATTATGTATATCTTCATCCAGCGACACTATCAAGCGAAACTATAGTGTCGCCTGTGAACGAAACTACCGAGCGAAACAACCATAGACCTTGTCCCTGAACGAAAGTTCAAACCAGTTTCGAGCGAAGCTATGCTAGCGAAACTGTGTCATCAGTTTCGAGCGAAACTAGCTAGCGAAACTGTGTCATCGGGTATTGCCTAGCGAAAGTGCTGCCCGTGCACACAGCGAAACTGTGCAGCGAAACTGCGTAGCGAAACTGTAGCGAAACTATGCTGGCGAAACTGTGACCAGACCAAAACCCAAACTTGTGCAACTTATTTAAATGTTATGCCATGACTTGCATGATTATGTTATGATAAAACCTGCTTTGATTTCTGAGTTATGTGAACCCTTGTTTATGATCAACCATCGGTGTCGTGTGTCGGTATGTCGAGTCGTAGTTCCAACGTGCTATGTTATGGGCCATAGTGACGTAGTTAAAGTTTAGACACAACCTAACACCTAAGACCTTAATGTGATTATTAGGTCTTCGTTAGCAAACATAATTTGGACTATTTGAAGTGTAAGCTGAGCAACCTAAGGTGAGTTTCACTAGCCCTTTAATTTGTGAGCCCGTTTGGGTCACAACGAATTTACTTAACGGAAAACAACGCTGACATCTTGAGATATTGCCAAATGGAATATCTGTTATGGTAGTTGGAGTGTTCTATGGAAAGCACTTGCAACTGTCCATCCTTGGGGTTTCAAATGAAATCCGGAACAATCATTTTGACACTTAAACTCTTTTTAGGATTTCAAATGAAATCCAGAATAAACGGTTTTAATATGACTAGTGTAGGTTAAAGTCTAAACCAAATGATATCACATGATTTCTAAGGATGCCTTAAAACTTAAAAGTCCTCAACAATTTAGTACCATTAATTTGCAAAGCGAGGGGATGTTGGGTAGATCTACTGAGGGTTTGACAAACCCTGCTCCGCGGTACACAAATGTGTAGCCAACCGGTTGGAGGCCGAACGGAGTTCAATATCAGCCTATTTTAGTTGTGGGTCCCATGAGGAACACAACCAGAGGCACAAACCATCGGCATATGCCGAACTCTGTTACGTCAGCTTTGGTACGAACTTTCTTAGTGCATGGAAACCGGATTAGCTACCCGCGATATCGGTTGACCGCTTTAATCTTTACTTAACTAGTGCATATTCGATAATTCAACACTTGGCAATTGTTTTGCAAAACTATTACTTATTTATATGTTGATACATACGCTTATGAGACCGGGCCGCTGCATGACATGCCCACTGTGAACTCACCAACCGTTAGGTTGACACTTGTGTGGTTTTCACTTTTACAGATCGCTGAGGAGTATCCACTGGAGGTTGGCATGGCACCAAAGTTACTTATTTTATTTGAACTTAAATTTGGAATTGAATAACGATTTATGTTTTGTAATTGAAGCACGTGGTTAGTGCTAAGATACTCATGTTTTATTTCCGCTGCGAACTTTTAAATTGTTTTATTATGAATGCTTGGACTTTACTCTGATTCGTTTAGTATTTGTAACTAATGGTTGTGGTCCTGGTTTGCTCGCACCCCTTAACGGTATAAACTCCGTTAGTGGTTAATTGGGGGTGTGACAGATTGGTATCAGAGCCATAAGTTGCAGAGAACTGGAATCATTTTGAAAACGATTTGGAAAATGCAACTTGAAACCTTAGTTACAAACGAATAAACAAATTCCCAAAATCAAAATTTTTACGTGCCAACCTGGGATACTCGCTCTGCTGTGTAAGTAAATACTTCATATGTATATATATATATATATATATATATATAAATATATATATATAGACCGTGTCTAGGTAGTCTAACGGAAAAACCTTAGGGAAAATTTTCACGCACGAATACGAAATGCGAACGCTAATACGTGCACTATTCCGGGGGAAAGCGACAACGAAACGATGCTACACGCTACGTCCTGATTTCTACTACGACGACTACGCCGACGGTGACTTTTATGGGAAAGCCGACTTTCAACGATAGCTACTTACGACTTACGACGTTCTTCGACGACGCCTCAAATTTTGCACGAAAATTTTTGGACTAATAGTGGGATAACGAGAAATGGTTAATATACATATTATGGGATATGTATAAAATATAACTGTGACTGAACACTGGCTACTTTACCTGTCTAGCAAAATGTCTGGAAGAGGACACGGAAGGAGCAACATTAGCATGATGCCTGCACAACTGCAAGCTATGATTAACGAACACGTGCAAGCCGCAGTGGCAGCCGTCCAAGCTGCATACGCCGCGCAGGGTAATTATTATGCCGGTTAAGGCACAAAACGATTATATTTCGACCTGTTTAAACTTAAAACCCGAACTATTTATGCATCAGGAAACCACCATCACTGCACGTTTAAGTCCTTCATGGACTGCAAGCCGATAACGTTTTCCGGCGAAGAAGGAGCGGTAGGACTCCTCAGGTGGATCGAGAAGTCTGAGAAGGTCTTCTCTATGTGCAACTGCCCTGCTGAGAACAAAGTGAAATTTGCGACTGGTACTTTCGAGGGAGCTGCTCTCTCCTGGTGGAACGCCGAAATCCAGATGATTGGGGTAAATGCGGCAAATGACATGGAATGGGAAGCATTTAAGGAACTGGTTATGGAGGAGTATTGCCCTCGGGACCAAGTCAAGAAGCTGGAAGGAGAGTTTTTGAACTCCAAGATGTCTGGGTCAGAAGTTGAGGAGTACAATGCGCGTTACCACGAGTACGCGGTGCTATGTCCGACAATGGTTGATGCTGAATTTAAGCGCGTTGAGCGTTATCTGGAGGGTCTCGCACCCCAAATCAAGAGCTTGGTAACCGCTAGCAACCCAACAACTGTGCAGCAAGCCATCCGTCTGGCTCATAAGTTAACCGATCAGGAAATCGAGAGGGGTACTCTACCCGCAAAGAACACTGTGAAGACTGCCTTAAGTGGTAAACGTAAGACTGAAGAAGAAGCTCCAGCATCATCTGTAAACAATCAAACTGTTGGGAATCAATCTGGGAGATCCTCTAACTCCCAATATCAGAACAAGCGACCTGACAACACGAGGTCCAATTTCAACAGTGGCAGCAACAGTGGAAGTAACAATCGCCAAGGCGGGAATGGAAACTACAAGGGTAAAGCTCCGTTTTGTAACAAGTGCGGGAAACACCACAATGGTATGTGTAGCAAAGGCTTGGAGTGTGGAAGATGTGGAAAACTGGGGCATGAGGCCAACAACTGCTGGACCAACTTGCAAAAGTTAAACAACAACGGTCAGAACCAAGGAGGGAATAACAACAACAGGGGAAACGGAAACAACCGCAACGGGCAAGGAAACAATCACAACAACAACAATGGTGGAGCCCGTGGCTGTTATGAATGTGGTGCTCAAGGCCACATGAGGAAAGATTGCCCGCAATTGCGTAGACAAGGGAATGGTAACAATGGCAACGGTGGAAACCCGGGCAACGGAAATGGTAATGGTGGAAACGGTAATGGTGGGAATGGTAGAGGTCGTGCCTTCGTTATGGGCCAAGGAGAAGCTCGCAACGACGCCAACGTGATAAACGGTAAATTCATCCTTAATGGTTTCTTTGCTACTGTATTGTTTGATTCTGGTGCTGAAAGAAGTTTTATTTCCACTAAGTTTGCTAAGCTAATTAATGCTAAACCGATTGACTTAGAGGCTAAATATGTGGTAGAATTAGCGAATGGTAAACTTCATGATACAACTCAGATAGTTAAGGACTGTAAGATAGAACTAGCTGGCCATACGTTAGGAATCGATCTTATGCCTTTCCCGATTGGTAGTTTTGATGTCATAGTAGGAATGGATTGGTTATCTGGAAACCGAGCTGAAATTCTATGTCAAGAAAAAGTGGTTCGTATCCCACTCAAGGAAGGTAAAGTGTTAACAGTCCAAGGTGAAAAAGGTGGAACAGTCACCGGTATTATCTCGTTTCTTAAAGCTCAAAAGTGCCTTCGTAAAGGTCACTTCGCGATCCTTGCAAACGTCACAGACACGACACTTCCCGAGCGTAGAATCGACGATTACCCGATAGTCCACGACTTCCAAGATGTATTTCCTGAAGATCTGCCTGGTTTGCCTCCATTTCGACAAGTCGAGTTTGGAATCGACTTAGCTCATGGAGCGGCTCCGATCGCACGCGCTCCTTACCGCTTGGCGGTAAGCGAACTCAACGAACTCTCCGCACAACTTCACGAGTTACTCGACAAGGGGTTTATTCGTCCAAGTTCGTCTCCATGGGGAGCACCGGTATTGTTTGTTAAGAAGAAAGATGGAACGTTCCGAATGTGCATCGACTACCGAGAACTTAACAAGGTTACGATCAAGAACCGGTATCCACTTCCTCGAATCGACGATCTTTTCGACCAACTGCAAGGTTCGAGCTACTTTTCAAAGATTGATCTACGGTCTGGATATCACCAACTTCGCGTTCGTGATGAGGATGTCCCCAAGACTGCTTTCAGAACTCGGTATGGTCATTACGAGTTTTTAGTTATGCCGTTTGGGCTAACTAATGCGCCTGCGGTGTTTATGGACTTGATGAATCGAGTGTGCAAGCCGTACCTCGATCAGTTTGTGATAGTTTTCATTGACGATATTTTGATCTACTCCAAGACAAAGGAAGAACACGAGAGACACCTACGACTTATCTTGGAATTGCTCCGCAAGGAACAGCTTTACGCCAAGTTTTCAAAGTGCGATTTTTGGATTCGCGAAGTCCAGTTTCTTGGACACATTGTTGATCAGGATGGAATTCATGTCGACCAAGCTAAAGTAGAAGCCATCAAGAATTGGTCTACTCCGAGAGCGCCGACCGAAATCCGACAATTTTTGGGACTTGCCGGATATTACCGAAGATTCATCAAGGGTTTCTCGCAATTGGCTCAACCCTTAACAGCTTTAACGCACAAAGAAGTGCAATATAGATGGGGTGAAAAAGAAGAACACGCGTTCCAAACTCTTAAGGACATGTTATGTTCAGCTCCGATTCTCGCGTTACCCGAAGGGGTTGACGACTTCGTGGTCTATTACGATGCATCCATTCAAGGACTCGGTTGCGTGTTGATGCAACGAGACAAAGTGATTGCCTATGGATCCAGGCAACTGAAGGATACGGAGAAGAATTACACAACACATGATTTGGAATTAGGAGCCGTCGTATTTGCACTAAAGATTTGGAGACATTACCTCTACGGAACAAAGTGCACGATATTTACCGACCACAAAAGCTTACAGCACATCTTTGAACAAAAGGACCTCAACATGCGACAGCGAAGGTGGGTCGAACTACTAAACGATTATGATTTAGCGATTAAGTATCACCCGGGAAAAGCAAATGTTGTGGCTGATGCCTTAAGCCGAAAAGAGTACGAAAAGCCTCGACGAGTACGAGTGCTGCAACTTACCATTCACACGGGATTGCCGGATCGGATCCGCGATGCTCAACAAGAAGCTTTAAAAGAAGAAAACTTCGCAGCCGAAGCACTGCGAGGGGTGGATGGTAACTCTGAAGTTAAGTCCGATGGACTCAGATATTACAATGACAGAATTTGGATTCCTTTACTTGGAAATCTCCGTGAGCTCGTAATGGACGAGTGTCACACCCCCAAAAATCCCACGCGCGATAACGCGCCACAGGGAGCGTGACAAACCATGATCGCCGTCCACTAGTTACACCAAATGGCCAATAATTAACAAAAACGTTTCATATTCCATTAAAAGATAAAATCAGAGTTTTATAAATGCGGAAGCGTAAATACAATATAAGTACTTATGTAAAATCTTTGTCACCCAAGGTGATATGGCTTGTTCAAAGACATTATAAGTGTTTCAAGACTCATGCATGCGTACTCGTGATACTCGAACATCCGCAACCTGAGAAATAACATGCTAAAAAGTGTCAACACAAAGGTTGGTGAGTTCACAGGTTTATCCGTTCCAAAAACAGTTCAAGTTCAAGGTAAATCGACTGTTCAACAACAGTCCCAGTTCAGTGTAAAACAACTGTTCGTCGACAGTTCAAGTTTAAGTTCAAGGTTTACTGTTCAACAACAGTCAAGTTCATGTTCAAGTTCAGTTTAAATCCAGATAATATATCAATAGCTAGCTAGGCTATTTTCAAGAAATCAGTGCACGTTTGACTAGTTAAGCTAGCTATCCAGTTACTGAAGCTCGATGGTTCAATTGTGCCTCGTTAAGACTAAGAAGTTTATAACACCCGTTCGATATCCAATCGAGTCAGCGTGAATGACCCGGGTGGGGCTTGTCAGGCCCAGTAGATCTACTAAATAAATTCCCGCTGATGTCACATTGACAGTAACTCTAAAAGTGAGGACTTTATCATAAGTGTGCCACTATCATTCAGGTGATATAATTATCTAACAGTTCAAGTGTTTGCATGTTAATCTCCCCCAACAGGATTAAAAACAGGTAAAAAGGGGCCGTGAAACTCACCTTAGGTTGCACAGCAAAAGTTTCCAGATAATCAGTTAAGCAAGTTGCAAGAACGAGTCTTGTGCAAACAATCAATCACCTAACGAGCATAAATGTATAAGTGTGTGTTCTATAAACTATTAAATCCAACGTAACCGACAAAAACGAATGATTGTGGAGTCTGAAACAAGTCGAGGATGGCACTTGTGTCAAATCCGAGCGATTATCGAAATAATGCGAGAAAATACAATATATATTAATATTATATATTTTCCAAGTTTAAATATTCTAAAATAAATATATATAATATATATATATTTACTAAACGTTCAAGAAGTGTTAATAATGAATTTGCGAGGATAATGAGTATATATATATATATATATATATATATATATATATTAAAGGTTTTCATAAAATATTTGATTATTTCAAAAACAATCCAATGATATACGTTTATATAATAATCTACTCAATATATATATATATATATATATATATATATATATATATATTATATTTTACCTTTTCATGTAAGACCCAAGATTTTATATCAATATATACATTTATAGATGACAGGATTTTGTTTTTAATTTAAAACGATAAGTTAAACACATTTTACAGCTCAAAATATGATTTACGAGTCTTAAATATCGTAAATATATTTTTACGGGTTTTAAACATGACAAAGGATGACTTTGGTACAAAATCTAGCAGTCGAAAACTCAAGAAAATGCAAGAATAGCAAAAACAGAAAAACATGGAGGTCACCGGGTTCGAACCCGTGACCTCTATGTTGGAGAATGGCGTTCAAACCACTCGGCCAATAGGCTTGTTTGTTCCATGAACTGGATCGAAATGCTTTAATGTATTCGCGCATACCAGACTGGATAACAGAATGAAAGGAAATCAGAAAAAAAGAAAATGCAGGGGACGAGTTTCGAACTCGCGTCCCTTGCCTAACAGTCCAGCACTCAAACCAAACGTGCCAGATTGGCGTCTGGTGATATTTTCAGTCCCGAATTCTTATAACATGTACCCGCCCAGCATCATCTTCCTCACCCACCAACTCCGGTGACCGGAACCCTGCTCCGGTCGCCGGAAAATCGCGAAACTCAAATAAAATGTATAAAAATGTGCGACTAACACTAAGGATTCATTACCTCAAGTCGGTGATGTTTTATGATGCGATTTCTGTGCCGAAAACGAGCCCGAGACTTGAATGCGAACACCGAGCACCGTCACGAAATCTAAAACCGATTGCTCCTGGACGCTCGTGGGGAACTCGTGATCACAGGGATGTGTCGAATGAGGGTAAACAGTGGTTAATTGGTGAGAATTTGTCGGAATTGTGACTGTGGTGGTTTCTTGATGCCGCAAAAAAAAAACAGAGAGAACGAGGGAGGGAACAGGACGTGCGATGGTTGGGAGGAAGGGTGCATATGATTGATGAATTGAACTGATGTGGGCCTTGATTGAGGAGTTAATAGGGAGTAAAGGTTGTAACCGGCGACGTAGTGATGATCGGTCGAACAACGGTCGCCGACTTCAATTCACGATACATGGGTTTCAATTCAAGAATTGAGATTTGGCAATACTAGTCCCTCAGAAGTTACAACTTATAAAACAGGTTTGAGGCAATTACAAAATGGTCCCTCTAGGTTTTAATTTAACACAAACATGTTTGAAGAATGGCAAGATAAGCCCTCAGAGTTTTATAAAAGCTAACAGGTCTAACAAAGTTAACGGGAAATGTTTTTAATGCCTAATACACGAGGAACGTCAAAATATATAAATCGTGTAACGTTTATAAGAAATATAAATCTCGTTTAAATCGTATTATTATACACATATATATCTAGTTTCCACATAAAATCATAGAATTAAATCTATATTTATTTATTCCTTTTTCACATGAAATCATAGGTTAAACCCTAATAAAATTGTAAAATAATACATCTAATTTTACGACACATCGTCACATAAAATGATAGAATAAATCGTGTGAACTTATATATAAATACATCACATGAAATCATAAATAGTGAAACCATAGAATATCAAACGTTTAATCTTCTGTGCATGCTCGTAGTGATTGATCACACAAAACCCTAATTTGCTAAAGTCAACAAGTCAACACATAAATGTTCACACAACATTTAATACGGTTTACGTTAGGTTAATGTCAGAAAGTGACCTGAAAAGTCGGATTGTCACAACGAGGCTCACAAATCAAGGTATTCGGTGCACCCCGGATCGGACAAAATGTACCAAGATTTGAAGAACTTGTATTGGTGGCCGAATATGAAAGCCGACATTACACGATATGTGGCTAAGTGTTTAACGTGCTCAAGAGTTAAGATCGAGTACCAAAAGCCTTCTGGGCTATTGCAGCAACCAAAAATCCCGGAGTGGAAGTGGGAGGATATCTCCATGGATTTCGTAACGGGACTACCTCATCGATCAAATCGACCGGATGCAATTTGGGTTATCATTGATCGACTAACCAAATCTGCACACTTTATTCCAATGAGGGAAAATGACAATATGCATAAGTTAACGAAGCTGTATATTGACTGACACGTCATGGGGTGCCTAAGACCATTATCTCTGACCGAGATCCTCGATTTACTTCCCGACTGTGGCAATCTATGCAAGAAGCACTGGGAACCAGACTGGATATGAGTACAGCTTATCACCCGCAGACCGATGGTCAGACGGAACGAACTATTCAGACTTTGGAAGACATGCTTCGAGCTTGCGTTCTCGACTTCGGTATAGACTGGGAGGCTCACCTTCCGTTGGTAGAGTTCTCCTACAACAACAGTTATCATACGAGCATTGGTGCAGCACCTTTTGAAGCTCTCTATGGCAGAAAATGTAGATCGCCCGTGTGTTGGGCCGAAACGGGTGAGAAAGGACTCACCGGACCGGAAATCATTCATGATACAACTGAACGGATTATTCAAATCAGAAAGCGGATAGCCGCAGCACGTGATAGACAAAAGAGCTATGCCGACAAACGCCGTAAACCTTTGAAGTTCGAGGTAGGCGACAAGGTACTATTGAAGGTATCTCCCTGGAAAGGAGTGATACGCTTCGGAAAGCGTGGAAAGTTGAATCCTCGCTATATCGGTCCATTTGAAATCATTGGGGAAGTAGGCCCGGTGGCCTACCGATTACAACTCCCTGCAGAACTCGATGGAGTTCACAACGTGTTTCACGTTTCTAACCTGAAGAAATGCCTGGCTGAAGACACTGAAATAATTCCTTTGGAGGAATTGGAAGTTGATGAACATTTTAGATTTATCGAGCAACCAGTAGAAATCATGGGACGCGAGGAGAAAGCCCTCAAACGTAGCAAGATTCTGATCGTCAAGGTTCGATGGAACTCAAAGCACGGACCCGAATACACTTGGGAACGAGAGGATCAGATGAAGAAAAAGTATCCTCACTTGTTTGAGCAAACGTCCACGGAAACTCAAGGTATGATTTAATTTTGGGGACCAAAATTCCTTTAACAGGAGGAGGATGTGGCGACCCTAAAACTTTTGCTTTCTTTCCCCAGCAACTACAGCAACCACGACAGCTGAGGCAGCAAACGCTACAACGCAAGAATAATTTTCGGGACAAAAATTCCATTTACAAGGGGATGATGTGACATCCGAGAATTCCGAGGTTAATTTCCGTTAGTTACGTTATAAGTGTTAACTTAGTAACTAATGCTTAACTAGGCCGAATACGTCCACGACCTTTGGTTGATCACCGAACCCGCCCATACGTGTTAGGTATTTATTTATTATTGTTATTATGTGCAACGTGATTTAAATGCATGATTATTATTGAAAAGCATGACTATTTGTTTACTTGTTAAATTATATGACAAATCGCTTAATTGTGTATTTATGAGATTAGTCAAGTAATTAAAGTGTGTGCATATATGATTAATAATGGGCTAGTAATTAGACTAATGATAGACTAATCATTGGGGGCCCAAATCCCAATGATAAGCCCACAAGGCCTTTAGTATTTAAATTAAATGAAACCCTAATTCTCCATTTGCTTGCATCACCATACAACACACACACACACTCCTCTTCTCACTCTCTCTCTCGTTGAAGACCAAGACCAGCCGAAAACCCTTCAAAGACCAGCTGTGAATCACCAAAGATCTCAGCCTTGAAGATCATCCATTGAGCTTGATCAAACCGTGAGTCCCAAAACCATTCTTCTTGCACATTTCTAGGTGTTTTCTCAAAAAGCATGCTCAAAACTTCATGTAATCACTTAATCTTCTGTTATAATGCTTAGGAATGCTAGATCTATCATAAAGTCCGCAAATTTACGTGTGAAACTGATCCATAATGAAGATTCATGCTAGATTAGGTCATTTTGTGTAAAAAGTGTTCTTGATGATTTGATGATGAAAAACCATGTTTAAGGTGTTAAAAATGCTTCTATGATGTTGATAAATGTTTATGTATGCTAGATAATGAATTACATGAAGTATGGAAGCTGTTAGAAAGATTTTTAGTCAAATTTACGGGTTTTTAGCGACTAGCGAAACTGTGCATTCAATAGGCGAAACTATTCAGCGAAATTATGTATATCTTCATCCAGCGACACTACCAAGCGAAACTATAGTGTCGCCTGTGAACGAAACTACCGAGCGAAACAACCATAGACCTTGTCCCTGAACGAAAGTTCAAACCAGTTTCGAGCGAAACTAGCTAGCGAAACTGTGTCATCGGGTATTGCCTAGCGAAAGTGCTGCCCGTGCACACAGCGAAACTGTGCAGCGAAACTGCGTAGCGAAACTGTAGCGAAACTGCTGGCGAAACTGTGACCAGACCAAAACCCAAACTTGTGCAACTTATTTAAATATTATGCCATGACTTGCATGATTATGTTATGATAAAACCTGCTTTGATTTCAGAGTTATGTGAACCCTTGTTTATGATCAACCATCGGTGTCGTGTGTCGGTATGTCGAGTCGTAGTTCCAACGTGCTATGTTATGGGCCATAGTGACGTAGTTAAAGTTTAGACACAACCTAACACCTAAGACCTTAATGTGATTATTAGGTCTTCGTTAGCAAACATAATTTGGACTTTTGAAGTGTGAGCTGAGCAACCTAAGGTGAGTTTCACTAGCCCTTAATTTGTGAGCCCGTTTGGGTCACAACGAATTTACTTAACGGAAAACAACGCTGACATCTTGAGATATTGCCAAATGGAATATCTGTTATGGTAGTTGGAGTGTTCTATGGAAATCACTTGCAACTGTCCATCCTTGGGGTTTCAAATGAAATCCGGAACAATCATTTTGACACTTAAACTTTTTTTAGGATTTCAAATGAAATCCAGAATAAACGGTTTTAATATGACTGGTGTAGGTTAAAGTCTAAACCAAATGATATCACATGATTTCTAAGGATGCTTTAAAACTTAAAAGTCCTCAACAATTCAGTACCATTAATTTGCAAAGCGAGGGGATGTTGGGTAGATCTACTGAGGGTTTGACAAACCCTGCTCCACGGTACACAAATGTGTAGCCAACCGGTTGGAGGCCGAACGGAGTTCAATATCAGCCTATTTTAGTTATGGGTCCCATGAGGAACACAACCGGAGGCACAAACCATCGGCAAATGCCGAACTCTGTTACGTCAGCTTTGGTACCAACTTCCTTAGTGCATGGAAACCGGATTAGCTACCCGCGATATCGGTTGACCGCTTTAATCTTTACTTAACTAGTGCATATTCGATAATTCAACACTTGGCAATTGTTTTGCAAAACTATTACTTATTTATATGTTGATACATACGCTTATGAGACCGGGCCGCTGCATGACATGCCCACTGTGAACTCACCAACCGTTAGGTTGACACTGTGTGGTTTTCACTTTTACAGATCGCTGAGGAGTATCCACTGGAGGTTGGCATGGCACCAAAGTTACTTATTTTATTTGAACTTAAATTTGGAATTGAATAACGATTTATGTTTTGTAATTGAAGCACGTGGTTAGTGCTAAGATACTCATGTTTTATTTCCGCTGCGAACTTTTAAACTGTTTTATTATGAATGCTTGGACTTTACTCTGATTCGTTTAGTATTTGTAATTAATGGTTGTGGTCCTGGTTTGCTTGCACCCCTTAACGGTATAAACTCCGTTAGTGGTTAATTGGGGGTGTGACACATGTCCTTTGGTCTTGCAGATATTACAGTAGACATTTCCACAATCGAGGGTGTGGTGGAGGTTGCATTTGTTGCACAGAGGAGCACCACCGGTGTAACCGGTCTTTCGGACAGCATGAGTAGGGGTTGTAGCAGCATAGACCTTTACTGGTCCGGTTTCCTTAGCAGGGGTCTTTTCTTCGCGATTCTTCCAGAATCTGCGCTTTCTCTTGTTGTCAGGCTTCTTGCTTGCAGAGGGAGTGGTGCTAGCATCAGGGGATTTGCTCTTAGACTGTTTCTTGCCAAGGTTCACACCTTGACGATTAGCTTGGTAAACAAGGTTGTGTGCCAGACGCACAGCATCCTGAAAAGTCTGAGGATTCGAGGAAAGGACATTCCCCTGAATGTGTGATGCAAGTCCCCAGATATACCGTTCGATCTTCTTGTACAGTGGAGTGACCATGTTTGGACAGAGGTGAGCGAGTTCACGAAACCTCTTGGTATAGCCAGCAACATCGGCTCCATTCATGGATAGGTTCCAGAACTCAGCTTCGAGTTTTTGAAGTTCTTCCCTAGGGCAATACTCATCGCGCAGCAGTTGTTTGAGTTCGTCCCATGTCATGGCATAGGCCAAGTCAGTTCCCATAGCATCAGCATGGGAGTTCCACCAGGTTAGTGCGCTGTCAGTTAGTGCGCATGTGGAATACTTAACCATGTACTGCTCAGGGCAGTTGCTTATTCGGAAGACGGACTCCATTTTCTCAAACCAGCGAATTAAACCAACAGCGCCTTCAGAACTCTTGAAATTCAAGGGTTTGCAATTCATAAAGTCTTTGTATGAACATTCACGGGGGCCTGCAGTTGTTAGATTGAAACGTTTGAATACAATTTGGTGAAATTGTAGTCTAATGTTTTCTCTCGTTGTTTAATTCGTACTTACCGCGTGCTCCATCGTCATTCTGATGTTGGGTTTCAGCAGTGGCTATGGTTTCTGCGACACGATGAGCAATCATCTCCTCGATTTCAGCAGGGGTCAACGGAGGAGGAGGTGGAGGAGGTGAAGTGTTCCTGGTGGTTTGGCGTCTCGGTGGCATGATTTTGCTTTAAGTTACCAAAGTCAACACAAAGGAAAAATTTTAGATAGTATGTAAATGGGGTTATTACATGCTCGAGAATAACTGCCATGACATATATCAACGATGCCATAACATGATACGCGCCAACGCAACCAAGAAACATAGGATAGAAGAGAAAAGATAGAGTATGCACATATGATAACAATAATATAAACAATATAATTTCTACTATGATAGTTTGTAAGATGATAGCATAATAAAAGAAATCACAACATAACAATAGATATTCATACTAAAAGATTTCCATAGCATACCAACTGATAGTCATAACATACATCAACCATTGTTTGTTACCATATTACAGACGAAACATATCAAAAGGAACAAGTTTTTCACCATGGGCTCGCAATTCGCGGTCATACATCAAAATCAAAAGACAATAACATGTTTCATCTATAAAACGGTTATCTGAAAGGCTAGGTCAAATCTACCTAGAAAGGTGGTGGGGGTGGGGGACCAGGAGGCACGAAGAAGAAGGTCGGGCCCTGAGTCATGGCATGGATTGTGGAGAGGAGTCGTACGGATATAAACACTAGCGTTGCGACCCTCCTCTGCAGGCTCTCGTGTGAGAGGAGCAGGTCAATGGTGGCCATGCTGACCCCGGTCATGTGGGCATGAAGGGACCCCATGGCGCCGTCAGTAGCGCTCATGTGTTCGATCAACGTGGTCATCTGGTTCCTAAGGAGTGTCATCTCAGGATTGGTCGGTAGCTGGCGAACATCAGCATCAAGCTCCCCCAGGTCGGTCTCAATGCGCCTCAGACGAGCCACCAGAAGTGGTACGGTGTCAGACATAGGCTCGTCAGTGAAGGGCGAGATGCCTAAGGGCAGGTGGAGGGAGGGGTCAGGGAGTGAGGACTCTCCTCGAGCATAACAACTCGGGAACTCCTCCATCATCAGCCAGTGCTGAACCTAGCCTGGCATCCATGCTAGGTGAGGTAACTCAAACACATAGCGCCGCTTGGGCGCGGGCTCCTCAGGGGTGTTTCCAGCCTCACGAGTCCGGGATGGACCAGGTGCCCGTCCCGGGGTGTATCCCCGTCTACCGCCAACAGGTGTGGCGACATAGGTCTTCACAGACCGATCACAGCCTGTGAAGGGGTCGGTGCTGCTTGAAGCACCAATGGGGGCCTCACCGGCAGCAGTGGCGGTGGGAATAGGGTGGTCACGGGTATCATCGGAGGTCAGAGGCATAAGTGGCCTAAGGAAGCTAGACGGGAGGGCAGACAAATGGACGGTACCAACCGTGGCTGCCTCGACCTCGGGACTGGATGGTATGTGGTCCTCCGGCGAGGGCGTATAGTCCTCCGGTGCAGGGTCCTCAGGCGAAGGGGTGTAATCCACGCTTGGTTCCTCATCAGAATCAGCAACGCAAACAACTTCCTTGGAAGTCATCTCTGCGAAAATATTCCAACAGGAAACAGTGGTCAGTAACATCATGATAGTATAGAAGCTAAAGTAAGGAAGCAATGCATAGGTAACACATAAGCTAGCATAAATAAACATATTGAAGATGAGGTCTTGCATGCAAATGGCAGCTTCGGAGAGGGTTATAGTCCAGTTTCAGTTTTCGTTTTGTTTTTTATCCTGGTTCGCAATAACCACGGCTCTGATACCAATCTGTCACACCCCGGTCAACGGTATCGAGTGTGAGCGAGAATGGAATCATGGTTGAGGATACATAGAAAAACATCTAATATATTTAAAACTTATAAAACATTAAGTCATTGTATTGCAGCGGAAAGTGATAGTGGACAATGATAATGTCTTACAATTGAAAATAAGTCTTAAATTAGTAATAAAAACACTGGACAGTTTATTAAGATAGTCAGGACTATGACTCCGAAAGCAGGTCCGATAGCATAAATAAGCCCCATTTGCATGTCTTCAGAAGGTTGCATCAATTACCTAAGAAATCATGAGTTTAAAAGGTCAACATAAAGTTGGTGAGGTTCACAGGTTTATGATTTATCATAAGACATTTGTAAAACAGTTTTCGGTATACTTAAATATTACACGGGTTTATCGTTGTGGATGTATGAGCTCACCTGAACCTTGATTTCAAATACTAACGGTTTACCCACCCATAGCATCTCTTGCCCAGAGATGTTAAACAGAGCAGAATAAATGACGTGTACCCCCAAACAATCCGGAGTCAGAACTGGAGCTACCAGTTAGGGCAGGGTTGTCAACCCAAATAGATCTATTCACTAGCTATCATTTCATACATAACTAATTGAAATCAATTAATGGTGGGATACGGTTGTACAAACGTTCATAATGATAATATACCAAGTTGGGCAATCCGTAAGAGAACAAGTAGTCATACGGCTAACAGATAAACCATAATATTAAGTAAAAAGCATTTATCAGATTTCATGATTTCTCCCCCGAAGTATAAAACAGTTAAAAGAAAAGGGGCCGTGAAACTCACTGGATTAGCAGGAAGGCAGTAAATAAACAGTGTAGGAATTGGTAGCACGTAACGTCCTAAATAAATAAATAGGCACATGCATAAGGTCTACAATCATTTGAGTAACATAAGTCACCCAAGTGATACCGCTCAAGTCTTGACGTTTTTAATCCCGTTTGTATTCGTTAGAAAGCCCGCTAGTTAGTTCAAACACGTTTACGATGATTTATATTTATGTCAAATAAATATAACGTAATTTAAACATGTAATCAGTTTAATCAAGTTTTAAACATCGTGCCAAAATAATAATGTCCATAATTATTTCTACAAGTTCAGATAATTATTTGTAATTAAATAATTATGTGAAGTTCAAAACCTTGTGAATAATTATTAACCAAAGAATAATTATTTAAAACATAATATATATTTTTAATCATTAAACATTTCGAAATCGTTTTGATATTTCATGTGTATGAAATATCCGTTTTTAAAGCATTGCTTTAGAATATTTATTTGGCGACACTTGGATTTATTAAAGTCTATTTATTAAAATTCGTGAGTTGTTTTAATAAAACATGATAGGTAAATATTTACGTTTTCGTGTATATCGCCGTGTGGTCCTGGTTTTATTACTACGCAACGTAATTGCATTTTGATTACTTTGATTTCATCAAAGTAATAAAATCCATAAAAATATTTAGAGTCATTTGCTCGTCTTTGATTATTTCTATAAAAATTCTTTTATAAAAATATTTATTTCCACAAGTGACTTTTATGTCCATTTTTAGCATATGTTTTAGAAAGGTTAAAACTTGTAATAAATTCAAGTATTTATGTCAAATTAATCATTTGACATAAATATTATTCTTACTATTTCTAGCAAAAATTAAATATGTTCCTTTTGTCATAAATTTTTATAACACATTAAAATATGTTATATTTCCATTTCAAGTAACATTCTTCTGTCCATTTTTATAAGTTATTAGCCATTCATGTAACCTATAATTACTTCCTTAAACATGGTTTTATTAGTTCATCAATTTTATGTCATGTAACAAGTCCAATATAAATATAACATCGTTTATATTAGGAAAAATGGATACTAATAATCCTAACTATTGCCTATTGGCAAAAAATAATCCTACCTATATTTTTGTACATTATTAGTCTTATAAATACACTCTGTTTTTTCTAATAATCTTTTCGGTTAAAAAACTAACCTCGTTAGTTTGTGATGACGTGGAGGTTCAAAAATGTCATTTTATAAACTTCTTCCTATTTAAAAAACACGAGGGACCAAAACGTAAACCTTAAGAACCTTAGGGTAGAAACAAACCACGTTACATTTCACATCCACTACAGGTACGTGGTTTCTTTCCACAACCACCACCGCAACCACCATGGATTCCATCTTCTTCCACCACCCACTCCCCCCTCCGTTCTCCACCACCACCATACAACCAATCTTCGCCCACAAGCCACCACTCTTCACTTGCCGTGCACTAGGCGACACTGCCGGCAGCGACAACGGTTCAGTTTCCGGTCTTTCTCATCCTTAAACGCCGACGAACCCTCCCTCTCGCCAAAAAATTCAGAAAAATTCAAAGCTTGAAGCTGAAATAACCCCGGAAACCATTAAATTCTTAGTTAGTGATGCTGAAGGCGATCCCGGTTGCCCCTCTGACTGATTCTCCTCCGTCGAGGACGCTCTTTCAACTCTCCAGCGAGGAAAGGTTTGTTTAAATTTGAAACTGGAAATTCGAGGTTTTATTAATTTGTCGACATTTAAGTTGTTTTTATGTTTGTTGTTGCAAATTGTTGAAAGTTTGTGATCCTGGTGGATGATGAAGACGACGATATTAAAGGAAACATACGACGAGGAATGGGGGTGGTTGCGGGGTGTAACGGCGGTGCAGAGGGGGAAACGGGGTTGTGACGGCGGCTGTGGTTGGTGAGGGTGGGAGGACGGCTACGGTGGTGGTCAGAGGGACACGGATCGCCGGGAGAGACGGGAGGGGATTTGGAGAAGGTGGGTAATTTCTTTTTTAATTTGGCAAAAAGAAACCCTAAGGTTTTTAAAGTTTACATTTTGGTCCCCCAGATTTTTTAAATAGTAAGAAGTTTAGAAAATGACACTTTTGGTCCTCCACGTCATCACAAACTAACGGGGTTAGTTTTTTAACGGAAAAGATTATTAGAAAAAACAGGATGTATTTATAAGACTAATTATGTACAAAAATATAGGTAGGATTATTTTTGGCCAATAAGCAATAGTTAGGATTATTAATATCCATTTTTCCTTTATATTAAAATCAACTAACACTATTTGTGTTAGGACATGAACATGATAAATCTATTAACACTTTCATGTTAGGACATAAGATAATAAACTATCAACTAACATTTTCATGTTAATACAACATATATATAAAATCAACTAACATTTTCATGTTAGGACCAAAATATATAAAGATCAACTAACACATTTGTGTTAGGACAAGTTAGTCACATAAGTTAGATATAACATTTGTTAGTCATGGAATCATATTTTTATAAGTTATGAAGGGGCTTGATATTGTTAATCAACTAACTTCATATCAAAGATTTCATGAACAGAATCATGGTGCACACTTGCTACTTTAATTTGATTTCACAAATGTGTTTCACCACACCCTTTGGCTATTTTTAAGTCCAAAGACACCAAGAGAAGGGTGCTTGATCTTGGAAGAATGAGATAGAGAAAAGAGTGTTTTTGTTAGTTGATCTTAACAAGGCAAGCATTCAAAGAAAATAAGGATTTGGTTTTTAGTTGTCAAGACTTGAGGGATCCTTTGGGTGGTGAACATTTAGAAAAACATGAGAAAAAGTAGGATTAGGAGACTCACAATGGTTTGTGAGTGAAAACCGAGAGAAAGGGAGGGTGGTGGCGGTGATCGCCGGCGGGGCTGGGTGGTCCGGCAGGAGCTCCGGCGGTGGTGGTGTGGCTGGGCTGCGGCGGTAGCAGCTGGTCGGCGGCGGCAGGAGGGGGTGGTTGGCCGGCCAAAACTCAGGAGAGGAGAGGAGAGGAGAGTGTGTGTGGTGTGTTGGTTGTGAGGGAGCAATGTGGTGGGTTGTGGGGTTCTCTTATAACTAAATCTTTAGTTAATAACCAAAAGACATAACCTTAAACCCTTGGAAATTGGATTATGACAACTAGCAAGGTAGATTAGGTGTGTTGTCATGCTCCCATTCATCCAACTAGTCAAGCCTTGGAGGTTACTTCTCCTAAATCATTGTAAGTATTTTATAAAAGTGGTGGGCTTTTATAAATATAATGGGGTTAGGAGCTAATAAAAATTATAACTTTTATAATTTAATTCCTAGTGGAAATAAACTAAAAAGGTGATGTGTCGGGACCATATTTGAGCAGCTTGTTCTCATATGATTCATCACACAAGTGCGAAAATCATGTGTGATGGTCGATTCAGGGATGGAATCAGCATCAATGCACACCCATTGATTATTACTAAAGCTCAAGAATACACATAAACACCAAGAACACACACACAAAGGCTCTCTGTTGGAATAATACTCCACCAAGCGTTGCCAATAGGGTTTTCTCAATGGTATTTATACTACTAGAGAACCTGGGATAAATAGAATGTCTGACATGACACAATCATTACCTAGAATTCAGCAAAATATCCTAACAGTAGAACAAGTTCGCTAAGACATAAATGAAGTTCGCTAGGACTTAACAAGTCCGCTAACAAGTACGCTAAGAAGTAACAAGTCCGCTAACAAGTCCGCTAAGTAGCAACAAGTCCGCTAACAAGTACGCAAAGCATTATCAAGTTCGCTAACATGAACAAGTACGCTAACTTGAACAAGTACGCTAATAAGTTCGTTAAGAACAGATTAAGTACGCTAGGAACAAAAACAAGTTTTCTAAGTAAACAAGTTCTCTAGGAATAAACAAGTCCGCTAATAAAATCACAAGGTTAGTGAGTTGGGCCGAAGCCCAATACGGGTTTGGAAGGAAATCGGGTCGAGGCCCATGTTGTTTGGTAACCGGGTACGGGCCGAAGCCCATGGGAAAATCGATTAGGGAGTTGGGCCGGTTTCGAGCGGGTCGCAAAGGAAGAAAAGGCCGGGTTCGGCCCAATGCGTTTCGGGCCGCGGGTCGGGTGTCCGGTTTGGGTGATTTACTCGGTGAGTCTAGGTGAACTTTCGGGTAAAGTTTCGGGTTCATCCGGTTTACATTGGGCTTATTGGGCTTCACTGGGCCCAATAGGTTTAACAGTTTTTATTGCTTGGTTAAGTCTTGATAACGGCTGATTTAAATACGTTTTGATTTTACCAAAAGTTGTATCGGTTTAATTCGGTTTAACAAAATATAAAAATTCCATTTTTATGTTTAAATTTCTTGTTATTAAAATTCCATATTTAATAATACGAGAACTTTTGAAATTTCATGGGCATACAAACGCGAGATTTAAGTCAGTTAATCATTTAGCTAAACACGGTTAATCATGTAGTAAAAACGGTAAATCACGTAATTATCACGTAATACTATTTAACTAAAAGTCAACGGAGAGAGGGTTTGACTTGATTTTGGACCGGGTGTCACAGATGTGGAGGTCGGGGCTGAGCAAGAGGTAGGGGTGGAGGTTGTTCAACTGGTGGAACAAATCCTGGACCTGGAACCAGAATAGGAGGTTGTGCAACAGGTCGAGGTCCCTCTAGGACGTAGATGATTATAGTGTGCTCGTCTTACTCCACTGTATCCATCAAGAGCATCCCTCGGAGGAGTTGACATTGTAAGGTTGTGGAAGTCCTGCAGAATTCAGAAAAAGTTTTCATACGATCGCATGTTAGATGTAGTAATTCATCTAGGACGCAGGAGGATCTATTTATAGGGTCATAAACCCAAACGGTCATATTTTTCAAACGGTCAGATTCTCAAACGGTCAAATTTTCTAACGGTCAAATTGTCTAACGGTCAAATTTTGTAACGGTGAAATTTGAAATATAATTACTGAAATAGGAAATACAACTACTTAAATAGGAAATACAATTATAGATATAGGAAATACAAATACTGAAATAGGAAATACAATCTATCACCACTCGTCCCAATCTTCGTCGTCTTCTTCATCTTCTTGATCGCTTGGAACTTTGGCCCTCCTCCTGCGCAACAACGATCGTCGTCTCGACTACCAAAATAGTCGCGTCGTCGTTGGAGTCAAACATTGACGAGGAAGACGATGAAGAAGACATTTTTTTAAGATGGTGTGAAATGGGAATGAATTGAGATGAAATGAGTGTCAATGTGTGTGTTTAATTTGAGTTAATATATAGGTTTTAAATTATTTTTAAAAAAAATTAACAGGAAAGGAAAGAAATAGCCGTTTGGGGGGGGGGGGTCCCACCACCAACGGTCGAAATCACCGAGATACAAACCACGGGGAGCGGTTCTGAGCTCGTGCCCGCAAGCCCCTCACCGCGGCCCACCTAATGGTGGCACCGCAGGTCACCGAGGCCACATCAGCAACAGCGAGGGGCTCGGTGTGCCCATTGTGGGTAGCCTAATGTTTAAATAGTTAATCATTAAATTGGTTGTAACATGGCCCTTTACAAAAAAAGATTAACAAAAAGTAAGAAACCTAATAAGAGGTGGACATTAATGAATCCATTAAAGTTAAGAGATACGCTTATGGAACATCCTAATAGTTACTAATATTATTGAATTATTATGAGAATGCAAGTAAAATTAGTCGTTCAAAAAAAATTAATTACCTAAATATAATAAACCATCCTTTAAATAGTTTTTTTTTGTGTTTCTTAATTTAACCACTAACCTATATGCATATTACATTTTCTACCCATAGTACATTACATAATACATCTCCTTTTCATCAACCAATTTCTCTCTCTACAGCCTACACGTTTTCTCTACAACTCTCATGAGAAAGAGAGACTCGGAACCCCTTTGGCGAGAGCTCACATCTTCGGCCGCCGTTCTGCATACCGATTTTTACTCATCGATGATGTCGCCTCTAGATCTTGGATCTTAGATCTGAAAATCGTTGGTGGATGGTGTCGGTGGTCGTGAACGTTTTTGATGGCCGGAGCTTGGTTTCAAGGTGCTCGCCACCGTGTTGTCTTTCTGGTGGTAAAAGCTCTTCCGTTTAAATAGTGTATGGCTTGGTTGTTGCTGGCGTTCGTTCACCGCTGTATGCTCACTGCCGGCCTGCTGTGTTCGTCGGCTGCTCTGTTGAAGGTCGTGATGTATCTGGTCTCCGGCGAGGCGCATTTTGTAGCCGCGAGTCAGATCTGAGCCACTTACGGATTTTAACTCACATCTGTAAGTTTCTAATTTCAGGTCGGCTTTGATCTCCGGCGGTGTTCAACGATTTTTTTATGTTGCTTATTTGGGGTTTTATTTATGCCATTTCTTTTATACAGATCTGTTATGATTTTGGTTTGAAAATATCTCTATTCTAAAAGTGTGTACAATTTCTTAAACACCCGATTGCTTTACTTACTCGGGGTTTCTGATGTGAATTTGGTATGGTTAGCCGGAAGATGATGTTATGATCACTTCTTGAATACGAATAATTGTTCTTTATCTGGTTTGGTCGATTTGAAAAGTGGTTATAGTTTGGTTACTTTTTATGTGTTCTAATGCGAGACGGTTTTCTAATGCGAGACAATGATGATCTGATGAATAATCCGATCAAATAGGAATTTCGGTGATCTTATTGGCGTGGTAATTACCCTTTGCAGCCAAAGGAAACCCGTGCGTTCCTCAGTTGTTACATCTGATTCTTGATCTGAGTCCTTTAATATCATATCATGCCTTTCTAGCTGTCTGGGTTTATTGATCTGTGTTCATTGATCTGTGTTCTTTGAGTGTACCCGATGTGAATCTTGAAAAATACCTAACAAAGATGGCTATGATGATCTAAAAACCAAGCCTATTTTTTAATCGATATGGATACTCACCATTGTATAGGAAGTCTGCAACAAAAGTTGTTGAGGTAATTAGTCACACCAAGAAGGTGAGATATCAAGACTCACCAGTGTACAAATTTCATTTTTCTTTGAGTTTTTCAGGATCTTTTTTTAATTATATCCAAGATGTTAAAAAAGTTGTTAGTCTTTATGTGCTTACAATATTTTCTTATCAAACATGGTTTGTAAGTCGATTTTATCGTTGTTTTTGTTTTGCAGGCATTAGGTGTGCAGCGTGTCTCATGTTCTTGGAGCAAATCTGTTTCTTAGGTATTTTACTGACTTCATTTGTATATGTTAGGACCGATTTTCACTTCAAGAATCTCGATCTTGAGCTCGAACGAGGGTCGGATTCGAAAACCCATAGAGACGATGATGATCGATATGAATCAAGGATAATCATAAACATAAGAAAGATAATGATCAAGTCGAATGATTTCATTGAACCGAATGATTAGTTACAAGAAATCATGACAACACACTCTCTCTCTCTCTAGAAATCCATGACTCACTCTCTCTCTACAATAAATCATCACCTCCACATTTGGAGACTCTCTTTCTTGTAATGGGCACCCTCACAATATATATAGTGAGGATGACTAACAACAGAAAACATAAATGAACAAAATTACAAGAAAAGCAAATAACATAAATATTAATTAAATCAAAGTTGATTTAATTAATCCGAAGCTTGACTCGCTCGAACCGATCTTCTGTTGACTTTTACATTGACCGTTGACCCTAACGGTTGACTTTTCCAGAAAACGGTCTTCGGTCCAATCTCGCAAGCCTCGATCATCACAACCCAGTCTCTAAATCAATTCACGTGGATTCTTTAGTCGAATGCTTCGGTAAACAGATTTGATGGCATCAGTCACATAGATTTTTAGTTCCAACATATTCCCCCTTGACTGATGTTTTCAAATCTGTTCAACTGCTGAAGAATCGCTCTGCCGTACATCTTCAATGAGAAACTGATAAACCCGAGACTTTCTGTCGTAGAAATTCCCCCTCTGAAAATGCTACATCTTGGAGTCCATACCGCAACAACTGAATAAGATAAACCGGTTAATCATCGAACATGCTCCAACTTCAGATAATCCGATAATCCAGTTCCATAATAATTCATCCTATTTCTCTAAATCTCTCCAAAAAAATCCAGTCGGAAGCATAAAATTAGATGCGGAGATTCGACCCGTCGCGATCGGTTGCCTAGAGAAACCGGTGCAAAGATCTTGAAAACGGACAATCTTGCGAAAAACCGGAAGTCGGGTGCTGACAGTTGTGAATAATCCGTGTGACAGAGGTTGGATGCGAAAATAAATATAAGTGTCAAATCTGTGAAAAATTTGGGATCCCTAGCGTAAAATAATAATAAACTGGAGTCTTCGTAATTTTGGGCGAAGAAAATGAGCTTGAAAAAATAATCCTTGTATATTTCTGAGTGAAACGATGCAATCTGGGAAAAAATTTGAGTAAAACCGTCAAATTTCATTAAATAACGGCTTCTCGAGAGATTTAACGGATAAATTCCAATAATTAATTGAGATTCCAGTTAATCTGGTTAACTGACATCACGCTAGAAAATAAACGCGAGACATAACGGAAAAAGCTGCATAATTAACCGGATATTAAAGCTAACCCGTTAGTGGTCGATAGCTAAAGTACGCGTGACGTCAATAAATGAGAACCCCAATAAATAAACGGAATAAATCCTTGACCACTTTAATTTTTTTCACAATTCCGTTGTGGCGTTATCTCGTTCGTCTCGTAAAAGACTGATAAGAAATACCCGCGTTTGACGAACAAATGCTGAAAAATTAATTAGTGGAGAAAAACCCCTAAAGAAGCACAATCCTTGTGACAATTAAACAACCAATCAGATTGCTTAATTAATCTCCATGTACGGCTGAGATGAGATAGATCCAACGGATCAGATAAGCGATCTGTGTGATAATAAAAGCAACCAATCATGATCCAACAGCAAATTCTCTTTCAACGAATACCTTAGTGGGCTGGGTGGTCCCACTCCTATTCCATTCAGCCAATCAATATACAACAACAATAAAGGATGCTGGGAGGTGGCGACAAAAAGACAGTCTCCAATGGTTCTTCGTAGTGGCTGGTCCCACGAGCCTTGGCATTTCAACGGCTAATTTTGTGAGGAGGGGCCCATGTGCTTCTCCTTGCCAATCAGAATAGGACACCCAATTAGGGTTAATGTTCCAGCTGACAAGAGGAGAGAGACAAAATGCTCATGCATCAAATAGCGAGAGGACACATCATCATCTTCCTGAAATTCGTCCGATCAACCCTGAAGAACCCTAAACTCGCCGGAAAAAGCAAACCATCGCCGGAAAACCGTATAATAGTTGTAACTCTCTCAAAACTCAACTAAATTTGACGAATTTTATGTCACTGAACTCGTATGATCATCCTCTACAACCCTATAATCTCAGAATCCATCGAAAAACTCTCAAACGAAAACCCAGTTGACAAGTCCGCTAAGAAAACAAGTCCGCTAAAGCTATTTCAAGTTCGCTAGAGGGCTGTGAAGTTCGCTAGGAGACACCTAAAGTCCGCTAAGGAAGAAGTTCGCTAAGAAGACATCAAGTCCGCTAAGCTTTAAACAAGTCAGCTAAAGCAAATCTCAAGTCCGCTAAGAACCTCAACAATTCCGCTAATAACACTGGAAGTCCGCTAAGGCAATCTTCAAACCTTCAAACACTTAGAAAAATCTGGAAAACTAATGAAGAATGAGAATCCTTACTTGGTGATCTTGAAACTGCCCAGAAACAATCGGAAATCTCGATATGATGCACGAGATGTGATAATAAACCATTCACAACATTGTTGTGGCCACCAACAAAACATAAACAGCAGCAACTCGGATCAAATCAACTCCAAAATTCTGGAAATCTTCAAGAACACGAAGAACACTGTGAAACACACACTAGTGTGTGTTTTTCTAGATCTGCCCAAACGGTTGAGATTCAGATGAAATGAATGCTTCCAATGGATCCGGAACGCGTTTTCCACTGACAATCATACCTTACTTCATCCAAATCCATGAAGAAAAGCCCAGAAAACAGAGAATCAAGCTCCAAAATCTTCAAAAACCCTAAAAACGGGGAAAAAACTCAACAGTTTCAAAAATCTGCTCGGATCTTCAATTTTCTCCACAGATTTGGACATGTTGAAGATAAAAACGCATCTAGGTGAACTCCCAAACACGAATCAAGCATCCATATCATCAGAATCCATCCAGAATCTTCCAAAAAGAAGTAAAATAAAAAAAATCTCCGAAATGAATTTTCAAATCTTCACCATATTCAAGCTCAAAATCCAGATTCGAGTGACCAGATTCATCGTGAGATGAAATCTGATCGGTACCCGCTCTGATACCATTTATTAGGACCGATTTTCACTTCAAGAATCTCGATCTTGAGCTCGAACGAGGGTCGGATTCGAAAACCCATAGAGACGATGATGATCGAGATGAATCAAGGATAATCATAAACATAAGAAAGATGATGATCAAGTCGAATGATTTCATTGAACCGAATGATTAGTTACAAGAAATCATGACAACACACTCTCTCTCTCTCTCTAGAAATCCATGACTCACTCTCTCTCTCTACAAGAAATCATGACCTCCACATTTGGAGACTCTCTTTCTTGTAATGGGCACCCTCACAATATATATAGTGAGGATGACTAACAACAGAAAACATAAATGAACAAAATTACAAGAAAAGCAAATAACATAAATATTAATTAAATCAAAGTTGATTTAATTAATCTGAAGCTTGACTCGCTCGAACTGATCTTCCGTTGACTTTTACATTGACCGTTGACCCGAACGGTTGACTTTTCCAGAAAACGGTCTTTGGTCCAATCTCGCAAGCCTCTATCATCACAACCCAGTCTCTAAATCAATTCACGTGGATTCTTCAGTCGAATGCTTCGGTAAACAGATTTGATGGCATCAGTCACATAGATTTTTAGTTCCAACAGTATATGTTCGTAATGTTATAGTTCATTAGGTGAGTGAACTATGATAAATATGATGTTGTTGATTGGGAG
This sequence comes from Deinandra increscens subsp. villosa, assembly GCA_039602395.1. Lineage (NCBI taxonomy): Eukaryota > Viridiplantae > Streptophyta > Magnoliopsida > Asterales > Asteraceae > Deinandra > Deinandra increscens. Next base: position 6,144,751 of record JBCNJP010000008.1, read on the forward strand.
GTTTTATAAATTTATAGATTTTATTGTTATGAGTTTAATTTTTACTTCTGCCATTTCGTATAGGTATATATTGGTGTTTTGGATAAAAGTATGATGCATTTTGTATGTTAATTTGTTATAAGCTTGATTCTTTAAAGTTTTAGTGATTTTGAAATCTGTTTTTTATTATTTAGATTGCTATTGATCAATGATCGAAACCCGATTGTAAGAAATACGCTCCTTCATGAGTCCTCGACTCCAGACACGCTCCTTCAAGAGTCCTCCGCTGATCAATGATCGAAGCCCCATTGTAAGAAATTCCGCTTTTAAGATCTTTAAATATGCTTGAACTGATAATTGTTGATGTGATATTCATTCATACCTATAACTGATTTTTTTATTTATTTGTGGGTAAAACTTGACATGATTGGTTATTATTGAAAAGTCCATGTTACTATAAGTCTAGAAAAAACATTAAAGTTTGTTCTTTAATATTTGTAAATTCCTTCATTCTTTCTGATCTGTTGAATACATGGAGGAGTATATGACTAATTATATATGTATGTGTATATATTATGTGTGTATATGCACGATGGAGGAGTATGACGCTATGACTTTTGAGGTCATTGTTTCTGTAATTACTTACAGCTATAAAGGGTTTGGTTTAAACTTTTTTGAGGCCGCATTTGGTATTTTGAATAACAAGAGGTATATATTATGTGTGCATATGCTCGGTTACTTGAATTTTCTTTTCCCTGATCTTTTCCCTGATCTTTTCCCTGATCTTTTCCCGTATATCACAAGAATCCTTATAACATAAAAGTTTTTTTTCTTCCTATATGTCATTTCGAACAACTCGAAATCAGGGGGCTATGTTAACCTATGTGAAAAGCTTATGTATCACATATACTCTAACTAAACTGTTCTTGTTTTCCATTTGATGTCTAAGTCCATATTTTTTTTATTGTTGTGTAGGTGTTTCCTTTGGTCTACGCTCATGCACTATTAAAGGTGTGACTTATTCCCTACAATTTACATTTATATTTTGTGTTGATGAGAGTCACTGTGTCTATTATGGTTTATAACTTTGTGTAGCTGTTATTTGGTGTAGTAATGCTAGGAAAGACTTATGTAATTAGTCCTATTGATTTTTGGTTTCATGTTTGCATTTATATTGATGAAAGTCAGCATGATGATCGAAAGTCCCTTTCTTGGACATGTTACTCTAACCAAAGTGAGTTTTGGTTCAATGTCTGTATTTATATTGATGAAAATATGTATATTAAAAGTCCCCTTCTTTGACATGTTACTTTAACTAAACTGTTTTGGCATAATCTTATTTTTTTAATGTAATTTAGCTTTTTATTTTATATATGTTTAAGCCCATATTTTTTATTGATGTGTAGGTGTTGGATTTGGTATATGCTCCGGCACTTTTGAAGATGTGACTTATTCCCTACAATTTCAAATTTTTTTTTCAATATCTACATGTATATTGAAAGCACATTTGTTGCTGTCTCTAAGTTTATACTCTTTATTTGCATGTAGGTGCTGAATCCTTAAGTATGGTTTCCAGTCCTTTTACTATAATAAGCCACAAAGTGTCGGTGTGAAATACTACTTAGATTTAACAGTATGATCTTAAATCTTCACGTAATTCAACAATGGTGAGGCCGCCGCAACGCGCGGCGGGTCACCCACTAGTAGGTATATAGTAGAAAATGCACTTCGTTGACTATAAAGAGTAACTCATTATTTAAAATGAGCAAACATTACATTAAGGAAACTTATATATGAAAAAAAAATTGCTAAAGAAGATTTAGCCACTAATATTTTGAAAATTTGAGAGTTAGAAGAAACATAAGTGTTGCATGATTAATCGTCTTCGCAAACATACAACTCATTAACACATTTTCATAATGAACAAAATAAGTGGTTAAGAAAACACTAAAGGTGGATAAAATGTCAGTATTTTTATAAAGTTCATATGTAGCCGAAAAAATAGAGTTTGATCTATAGAGAAATGTTTAGTGATTTAACACATATGATCATGGATATAATAAATTGGAGAGAAAAAAAGAATAATAAATGTGAAGAAAAAAACAACATACCTTATAGGAGATCGACAAAGTTGCAAATCGTTGTGTGAAGAGTTGTTTTGCGAAAACATAAATAAAATAGATTATTGTAAACTTTGGATGAGAGAATATATGTACATTCATTATTTGAGAATACATATATTTAAATATTAGAAAGAGTAAATCACGATTTCCGTCCTTGTGGTTTGACCTTAATAACAGTTTTAGTCCAAAACTTTCAATTTGCTCAATGTTCTCCTTGTGGTTTATAATTTGTCTCAATCAAGTCCAAAGACTTGACATCGTTTAAATTTTCTATTAGTTTTTGGAGATATGACTAAATTACCCTTGTTTAAGAGAAAACAAAAAATAGGAAACATATATCATCATACTGGAGCCATCCATCAACGCCGCCATCACCAAGAATGATATGGTAACACAAGAAGCTAGAGAGAGAGATAAGAAAACCGAATTTCTAGATGATCCAGACTTGATCGGCAGCTAGGTTTCTTATTCCAAATCACCATGAATTCAAACTACAAAACAAACCCCAACAATTAGAAAAGATCCATAATGGTCCCCCAACAATGCAACAACTAACAATAAATAAAAAGACACTAAACAAGCAAACAAACCCATGAATCGTAAAAATACTCCTTCCTTAACCCACTTGTTGTCCTCAAGAAGTGAGTTCCGAAAAATCTGGAAAACACAGCTTAAGCTCATCCAAGAACTCCCACGTGGCATCTTGGGTTGTTTGACCCGCCCAATGTAGCAACACCTTCATCGCAGCCCGGTTGCCTCGCTTGACTATCTTCCGATCCAAGATGGCATGAGGTTAAATAAGAAATTGTGCCTCTTTTGGTAAGGGAATGACTTTGGATGGTGATCCACCCGCTTCCTTAAGCAACGACACATGGAAGAGGGGATGATTATGGGCTTCCCCCGGCAAATCCAACTTGTACGCAACATTACCAACCTTTTCCATGATTTAAAAAATGACCAAAATATTTAGGGGTGACCTTCGAATGTTTATGAACCTGTAATGAATTTTTCATGTACGGTTATAGCTTGAGATAAATCCAAGTGCCCGTTTCAAAAACTCTCTCAGTGCGATGCATGTCGGCTTGTTTTTTCATAAGATTTTGAGCTTTGATTAATAATGGTTTCAAGACCTTCAATGTGGCCTTCCCTATCTTGCATCAGTTCATCTACATCTTTATCTAATGTATCTTTAGGTATGTAAGGAATATGCAGCGGTGGACGATACCCGTAGAGAGCCTCAAAAGGAGTGTTTTCCAAAGACGAATGAACGACGTATTATACCGCACGACACCCATTTGACCCACGTATGAGGCCTCTCCATCACCATGCACCTCAAATAACCTTCTAAGCATCTGTTCACGAGCTCCGCCTCGCCATCTGTCTGCGGGTGAAAATTCATGGACAATTTGGCGGATATTCCTTGTAGCTTCACAAACTCCGTCCAAAATGAGCTCAAAAATAATGGATCACAATCGGAAATGATTGAATTTGGACACCCATGCAGCTTATAGACGTTATCAAGGAACACTTGAGCCACGTCCTTGGCCGAGAACGGGTGACCCAAAACCATAAAGTGGTCGTATTTCATGAGATGGTCGACCACCACAAGAATTGTATCTTTACCCTTGACCTTCGGCAACCCCCCTATAAATCCATAGAGATATCAATAAAAACCGAGTCAGGGATCGGTAGGGGTTGTAACAATCCCAGTGAAACTAAATTCTCGTGTTTAGCTCGCAAGCACACGTCACACTTCTGCACTACCCGACGCACCACCTTCGAAACCTCCTTCCAAAAGAATGACCCTTTGACCTGTTGAACCATGGCCTTTTGTAGAAGCATATTCCTATGCTATGAGTGTCTCGTGTATTGTATCTATGTGAGCGAGTCTTTGTATGAAGTGTAATGACTATATCATTGGCACCGGACCAGATGGTCCGGCGGACCAAATGGTCCGGGCGTACCATTTGGTACGCAGCCTATGTAGTCACTTACTATAAATAGGTTGTGTTAGAATGTGCATGAGAACTAGTGGAACACTTCTGTCATTCTACACCTTTCTGTGTGTGTTTCTAGAGAGAGAAACTAGAGAGTCTTCTTTGTATCTTCGAGTGATTAATAAGAATTCTCTTATTTACATCCGTTGTTACTATGATTGATTGATACATGCAGTAGTAAGATCATATCTCGTTTCTACAAGTGGTATCAGAGCTATTGGTTGCTCTATTGCTGTGTTTTTTTTATCAATTTTCGGATTTTTAGAGAGAGAAAGTTTGGGTTTCTTCACATTTTCATCAAATTTTTCAAATTCCGAGTGTTTCTGTGATAAAAAATGATTTCTGGGTGTTTCTGGAGTGATTTCGCACCTTACTGATCCATTTTCTAGCTCAATACGTCAAAAATTCGAAAAATCCATCGAAATCCGCGTGAAACGCGTCTGGTCCGCTCAAGGAACACCTGGTCCGCTGGTTGGTCCGCGCAGGCAATCTTCATTAATCTGGTCCGCGGCAGTTACAGCGTACCATTTGGTCCGCCGTACCAAAATTTGGTCCGCCGTATCAAAATCTGATCCGCTGAAGATATCTGGTCCGCATCTGGTCCGCTAGTTCAATTCTGATCCGCTAGTTCATTTCTGGTCCACTGAATATCATCTGGTCCGCTGGTTTTATCTGGTCCGCAGTTTAACATTGATCCGGAATCTGGTCCGCTGAATTTGATTTGATCCGCTGGCAGAAAAGTGACTTTCACTAAAACTGACGTAACTTGCAGAACCGTAAAGAGTTACGGGAGCTAATACCAGCCAAAACGTTCGTCTTTCCGAGATCTAGGACTTGTATTGGCCTATGACCAGTACCGTCCAGTTTTGAACCCCAAAATTCGCTTGGAAGACCTCCGTTTTTTAGTTCGAAGTTTTTGAAGTATCATTTTACGGTGGAAAATGTCTGATTTTCAAGCATTTGCGGCTATGCAAAGCACGGTACAAGCTATGCTCAATTTTGATAATGAAATAGGAACAAGTCAGAAAGTTCCCAAGTTGTTAAAATTGGAAGATTATCAAAATTGGAAGCAACGTTTTTCTGCATACATCAGCACAAATGATATTGATTTGTGGATTCCGATTCGAACGCTGTATGTGCGTCCAACTGACAATGGAGAATATAAAGAGATTCAAGATTTTGATAAGGATGAAAGAAGAAGTTATGAACTTGAACAAAAAGTTTATGGTTATCTTACCATGGCTTTACCTACTGAGTTGTTACATCAATTCAGTACTTGCAAGAAGGCTAAACAGTTATGGGATGCTTTATCTGCTCGATGTGAAGGCAATGATCAGTATAAGAAGAGTCGAAGGAAAGTGTTGAACAAAGAATTTGAAAACTTTCAACAATACGACAAAGAAAATATTTCTGCTCTTGTTTCAAGATTTTCACATCTAATTAGTGAGATGAAAGTGGTCAAGATTGAAAAGACCGAGGAAGAATTGAAAGAGAAATTGATGGAAGCATTACCAGAGAAATGGGAAAATTATGTGTTGTTGATTACTCATGACAAAGACTATTCCACATTATCATTTCATGATTTGACCGGAAAGCTTCATGCTCGAGAAATGGAAATGATGAATTCAAACAAGTCCACTGCTCAATTACAAAATCCTGAATTATATCATGGACAAAATTCTGCAAGTATCAATGCAAAGGCAAAATCATTCAGTGTTAATTCATCAAATTCACCTCAAACTGCTTTTGTTGTTGGTCATGGTTCAGGGAATTCTGGAAATTCTTCAAGAGGATGTAATTTCACTGTTCCAAATCATTCAAATCAGACTTCATTTTCTGCAAAAACACCGGATGAGCACTTGGCATTAATCTCAGCTTTGTTATCTTCATATTATGGGTTGTTGAATGGTGGTTTGACAACATCTAATCTGATTGAAGAAGATTTTGATCAGATTGATCCTGATAATCTTGAGCAAATGGATATCAATTGGCAATTGGCAATGTTAGCTCAAAGAGTTAAAAGATTCAAGAAAAAGACAGGATTTCAAAGTTTAAATCCAGATGGCAAGGTTGGAATAGATAAGTCAAAAGCAAAATGCTTCAAATGTTCTAATTTTGGACATTTTGCTCGTGAGTGTTCAAAATCAACTGCTTCTTCATCAAAGTCTTCAACAGCCTTGGTGTCTCAAGTTGATAAACAATATGATTGGGGGCAAACTTCTAATTCTCCAGTTGCTTTAACTGCCATTGCTCCTGCATCCAATGAAGGTTGTGATTGGGATGCTGATGTACTTGAAGCATTTGAAAAAGCACGAACATCGAATCAAGGCTATGATTGGGCTACTGATGACATTAATGATGAGTCAGCATGGACTGGTTCATCTGCGATGATTGCTCAAATTGTTCATAGTGATAATGAAGTAGAGATAACTGATTCTGAATCTGATTCAAGTGAATCTGGAAATAGTGGTTATGAATCCGTTTGTGAATTCTGTTCTCAGAAAGATAAGAAGATTCAAAGTCTGATTAAGGAAAATGAAGATTTGGTTGCTGATAGAGAAAAGTTGGAAGGTGTTGAGCAGGAATTTGAAAAGAAATTTACAAAATTATCTGCAGAAAAGGATGAATTAGTTCAAGAAGTGAAGAAATGGAAAGATGAAGCTGAGGATACTGCAACAGATTTTCAAAATCTTTTTGATAAATCAAAGTCCAGACTTGATACTCTTACTCAACTTTCTGGTGATCAAGCTACTAAGATTCAATCTTATCAGACTGATATGGAAAAGTTACTTGATGAGAAGAGGGAGTTGGTTAGAGTGAACAAGTTGCAAAATGCAAATTTGGATATTCAGAAAAGAAATGAAGATAAACTCGAGAAGGAATTGGTGGCCGGATTAGATGAGTTAAGATTGCAAAAGTATGAAACTAACAAAGTGGCAAAGAAGCTCATTGCAACAGAAAAAGAGTTGGCTGACGCTCATCAAAGAATTTCTGAATTAAAGATTGAAGTCATTGATTCAAAACGTCTTTTGAACAATGTTACTAACTCACAATCCTTTACAAGTTTTCTGGCCAAAGATGAAAATTTTGAAAAGATGTTTAACATGACAGTCTCGCCACCAGGAAGTCTCAAAGAAGGAGTTCATGATTTGAAAGACAAGGTTGAGACCGGTGATTATTCTGAGTTTGTTGGTTCCAAATCTATTAAAGAAAAGCAAGAAGACAAAGGCAAAAGTACTGAAGCTTCTGAAGCTCAAAAGGTTGTGTCTGGGTCTTCGTCTTCAAAAGCTGACATTGATGAAACAATTCTCAATGCTCCAAAAGATCTCAAGAAAGTTAAAGCTGAATTTTCTAGGTTGGCAAAGAATGGGCATAAATCTACTGGAATGGGAGTGAAGGGTTCAGGAAAGAGTGTTGGTTTGGGATTTGAAGGAAAAGCTGCTCACGGTGGTAGTTCACAAGGTTCAACAGCAACAGCAATTTGAAGAAAGTTAATCTGAAGCAAGTAAAGAAAGAAGTTTTCAAAGCTGACAAAGTTCAACCCGAGAGGTTCTACAAACTCAAGGGTTCGGAACAAATATTTTCTGATAAAGAATTCCCGCTACATTGCGTAGATGCTCGGAAAGTTGCTGAAGTTTTTGTGAAGACTGCTGATCCGAAGACCAAGAAGCAATCAAAGTGCTAAATATTCTTCTGGAGGATCCAATTCTACTCCAAAGAGCCCGACTTCTAAATGGGTTCATGATCATCGATTGTCAGGTATATGATAATTTTTATGATCATTTTGGAGATGAATATGTTTGTGAAGCTATGCAGGTTCCAAAGAAAAGAAACATACACAATCGTTTGTGTTACAATTGCCGACAAAAAGGGCATATGGCACAAGATTGTCATGTCACTGCTGCTTCTAGTTCAAGAAGAGAAAAGGTTCCATATGTTGGTAAAACTGCCAGACCGCGATTCATTGATGAATATGGCAGAGTGTTTGATGAATTTTCACAACCTACATTTTTCAAAACTCAAGGAAGATTTATTCCTCGTTTTCAAAATGTTCCATATGTAGGTTGTTCGTCACAATCGACTGTGACCGGTTCATCAGATACTGATTTACCAAAACAACAACACTGGAAACCTAAGGTGGTTTCAAAAGGAAATCAAGATACTGGTCGACCAGAAGCAATTCGCTTCGGGTCATTTATAAACTGATGTGTTTGACCAGTGTGCAGGTACTTCTAGAAGACCTATCGGTGATTGAAAAGTTGCTGATGGAGGAGTATTCTGCTGATTTAACTTAAATTACATGTGATATCAAATTTCAAAAATGAAATTTTTCTGAAAGCTAAACCTGAAAGGTATCCATGTCGAAAGGTCAATTTTCTTTCTTTTTACATTCCGTATGTCGTTTAGGGGGAGAAAATTGAAAAACCAAAAATAGCGTCTTTGTGTTTTTGTTTGTGTTAAAATGAAAATCCAAAAATAGAGTTTTCATTTTAAGGGGGAGAAAAACAGAAAATACAAAAACATTGAAAAATAGAAAAATACAAAAACATTGAAAAATGAGAAATTGTATCCGACATGATTGGGAAATGATGGTACATTGGCTTACGTGTCTGACTCATGGATAAAATAGATGAAAAAGCCATAAGATCATTGTTCGATGTGCTTGGTAGGCTCGGCATTAAATCAGAAAGTATTCAGATGTGATAAACACATTAAATACTAATGCTTGACCAAGTGGACAACATCTTGATGCATATCTCATGATATATCAAGAAAAGATATGTGAAAAAGAAAATGAGAAGTCACTGTGTATACATGTGTTCATTTTGCAAAGATTTAAACTTGTTTGATTTTCTTTATTTTGTCAAACGATCGGACTTTCTTTGCGTATCGAAAGATCGACCTGATTGTTGTTCGTTTGACGTTCTGCTTTATTTTCTTTGGTGTTTCGTATAACTCATCGGACTTTCTCTGCGTGTACGGGAGTACCGACCTGATTGTTGTTGGGTTATACAATTTCAACTTGTTTTATTTTCTTATTTTGTTAAATCCGAGGCCTTATCTGCGTATCGAAAGATCGACCTTAAGGTAGACGATTTAACGTTCTTATTTCTTTTTGCATGGAACACAGTTGACTAAATCATGAATACAATCATTATGTGATTAAATCACAAATGAAGTCACAAAGTGTGATATAAAAGCAAAAACATATCTGAGTATGTCTGATAGTGTGGGGTACACTGGTCAAAGCAAACTTAATCAATACAATAACATATCCAGATGTTATGAGTATGATTTTGCCTGAGTTTAAAATGGACAAATTATACCAGTAATCGACATGACTTGTGTGCTGAAGTAATTGAAATTGAAGTGTAGTTCAGCATGTTATGTTCAATATGATCCCAAGTTGTGATCTTTCTCACAAAAGACAAAAATAGTGTCTGATTCTGTATTGCATTTATGTTTCATATCTGAAAGATCAAAAAGATTTTAGGTGTGTTTTGCATAAACTTAGAAAAATCAAAAAGATTTTCGGTGTGTTTTGATATAAAATTTCAAAAAGCCAAAAAGATTTTGTTTCTTATTTGTTTTCGACCGATTGACATGTGATACGAAATCGAAATTTTAAAATCTATCTTGGATTCTCGAAGAGAAGTTTTGCGCCAAGATTAAATTAATTTTCAAAAGAAAAGGAAACCGCGTTTCTGTCTTCTGAAATTGCAGGTTATATGTGTCAAGACTCAAGCATGGTGAAAGGGGAGTATGTTTTATCTTTCACAAGTGGATCTTGAAGTTTGAAGATGATTCAAGAGTGATCCAGCCATGCAAGCTCTATTTCTGACAAGATTTCAAGTCAAAGATCGGATGCAGCAATGTTGAAGATTGAAGACTGAAGTTTAGTTAGAAAATAGATACACTACACGTTAAGGGGGAGTCTGTAGAAGCATATTCCTATGCTATGAGTGTCTCGTGTATTGTATCTATGTGAGCGAGTCTTTGTATGAAGTGTAATGACTATATCATTGGCACCGGACCAGATGGTCCGGCGGACCAAATGGTCCGGGCGTACCATTTGGTACGCAGCCTATGTAGTCACTTACTATAAATAGGTTGTGTTAGAATGTGCATGAGAACTAGTTGGAACACTTCTGTCATTCTACACCTTTCTGTGTGTGTTTCTAGAGAGAGAAACTAGAGAGACTTCTTTGTATCTTCAAGTGATTCAATAAGAATTCTCTTATTTACATCCGTTGTTCACTATGATTGATTGATAGCACGCAGTAGTAAGATCATATCTCGTTTCTACACATTCACCCCCCCCCCCCCCCCCGAGTGACCCCCCATTGCAGATTCATGACAAATTTTAACAATCTCCTCTCTTAAATCAGCGTCTCCCCCAACCACCATACAATTTTCTCCGTTAACATTTCCCGTTCCATTTTTTATTTTTGGAAGATCCTCTCCATTTTTAAGCTTCTGTATCACATGTTGAACATCAATATCATTGATTTGGCTTCCCATAATTCTTTGCAACAACAGAGGCTCTAATTGTGAAACGACAATAGTAAATAACGAGGCCCCTTAAACTCGCGATAAGCATCGGCCGCCATATCCTCCCGACCCTTTTTATACTCGATATAGTAGTCATAACCCATGAGTTTTGCGAGCCATTTATGTTGTAACGTTGTCGTCACCTTCTGCGTTAAAACGTGTTTGAGGCTTTTTTGATCCGTACGAATGATAAACGAAGCCGTAATAAGGTAATAGTGCCACTGTTTCACCGCCATCATTATTGCGAGCAACTACTTTTCGTATACGGACAATGTATTTTGCCTTGGTGATAAGGCTCTGCTTAAAAACGAAATCAGGTGATGTTCTTGCATTAAGACCGCTCCTAACCCACCTTTTGAAGCATCCGTCTCCACTACGAACTGTTTCGTTGGATCGGGTAAGGCTAAACCGGGGCCGACGATAAGGCTTCCTTAAGTCGTTCGAACGCGTTTTGAGCTTCTTCATTCCATCAAAACGCATCTTTTATTAATAAATCTGTAAGAGGTTTTGCGATCATGCCGAAGGACCAAATAAAACGCCGGTAATACCCGGCTAGCCCCAAAAATCCCCTCAACTACTTAGTGGTTTTCGAGACAGGCCATTGTTGCACTGATGCGGTCTTTGTCGGGTCCGTTTTCATCCCTTACCCCGAAATAATATGTCCCAAATACTCTACTGCTCGCCCCCCAAATACACACTTAGGGGGCGTTTGGTTCGCGGAATTCGTTGGAATTTGAATTGGAATTGGATTTGGAATTGGAATTGGAATTCAAAGGAATTGGAATTTGAAGGAATTGGAATTTAAAGGAATTGGAATTTAAATTGTAATTCCAATTCCACTGAAATCCGCGAACCAAACACACTATGGAATTCAAAGGAATTGGAATCCAAAATAATTGGATTTAAATTTCAAAATTAAAATTCAATAAAAACCACGACTGGACCAGTCTCACGGACCAGTCCGACCCGACCAGACCCCCAGACCGACCGACCCGACCAGACCCCCAGACCAACCGGAGCCGACCCCCAGACCGATCAGACCCGACCCCTGGACCAGACCGACACCCAGACCGACCCGACCCGACCCCGAACCGACCCGACCCCTCGAACCGACCCGACCCCCGAATCCGACCCGACCCCGAACCGGACCCGACCCGACACCCGGACCATCTGAACCTCGGGTCGGGTCCGGGTCCGGTCCGGTCTGGTCCGGTCCAGGGGTCGGGTCGGGTCCAGGCGGGTCGGGCTCGGGTCGGGTCCGGAGGTCCGGTCCGGGTCGGGTGGGGTCCGGTCGGTCCGGTCCGGTTCGGGGTCGGGTCGGGTCCGAGGGTCGGGTCCGGTCGGGTTCGGGGGTCCGGTCGGTCCGGGGTCGGGTGGGGTCCGGTCTGGTTCGGGGGTCGGGTCGGGTCCGGGGGTCGGGTCCGGTCCGGGGTCCGGTCGGGTTCGGGGTCCGGTCGGTCCGGGGTCGGGTGGGGTCCGGTCCGGTCAGGTCCGGGGGTCCGGTCGAGTTCGGGGGTGGGGTCCGGTCAGGTCCGGTCCGGTTGGTCCGGTCTGGTCGGTCGGTCCGGGGTCGGGTGGGGTCCGGTCCGGTCCGGGGGTCCGGTCGGGTTCGGGGGTCCGGTCGGTCCGGTCCGGTCCGGGGTCGGGTCGGTGGGGTCCGGTCGGTCGGGTCCGGGGGTTGGGTCGGGTCCGGCGGTCCGGTCGGGTTCGGGGGTTGGGTCGGGTCCGGGGTCGGGTTGGGGTCCGGTCGATCCGGTCCGGTCCGGTCTGGTCCGGGGGTAGTCTGGGGGTCCGGTCGTGTTCGGGGGTCCGGTCGGTCCGGTCTGGGATCGGGTGGGGTCCGGTGCGGGGGTCGGGACGGGTACGGTCGGGGATCCGGTCCGGGGTTCGGGTTTGGTCAGTCGGGTCCGGGGATCGGGTCCGGTCGGTTGGGTCCGGGGGTCGGGTCCGGTCAGTCCAGTTCGGGGGTCGTGTCGGTCGGTCCGGGTGTCGGGTCCGGTCAGGTCCGATCGGTTCGGTCCACGGGTCGGGTCCAGTCGGGTAGTTGTCTTCGGTGTGGAAGGAATGTGAAATCCTTTATTATTATGAAGTAATGTGAAATCCATTGAATGAAGGAATTTGATGGAATCTAATCAAATTCCAATTCCAATTCTCTTATTAACCAAACACATTAAATATGGAATTCAAATTCCAATTCTACTGAAGTCCGCGAACCAAACACACTATGGAATGGAATTCGAATTCCAATTCCAATGAATTCCCACGAATTACATCATACCAAACGCCCCCTTAGACTCTTTAGCAAATAGCCTATTTTTTTCTTATGATGGAGAGGACCTGTTTTAAATGTCGAACATTTTCATCTTCACTTGGTTCATAAGGGCTTGGAAGGTGGCCGGTGCATTCATAAGGCCGATGGGCATAACGAGAAACTCGTAATGGCCCTCGTGGGTTCGGAATGCGGTTTTGTGAACGTCTTCGTGTGTCATACGAACTTGATGATAACCGGATCGTAAGTACAATTTTGATAAAAAAGAGGCCCCGCCTAACTCGTCTAACAACTCTTCTATTAATGGAATCGGGAACTTATCTTTGATAGTCACGTTGTGAAGCCGACGATAATCAATGCACATTCGCCATTGTCCGTCTTTTTTCTTTACCAACACTACCGGGCTACAAAAGAGCTTTGGCTATTCTGAATGACCCTGAGTCCAATAGTTCCCGCATAGTTTGCACTATTACATCTTAACCGCTGGATACCGGTAAGGGCGTTGGCTAATGGGTACGGTACCTTCCTTAAGAACGATATGGTGGTCAAACGGTCGCGTAAGAGGCAAGCCTTTTGGCATTTGGAATACCTACGGGAAGGATCTAAATCTAATCAGCGCCTCCCATGGAAGGCTTCCTTGTGAGAGGTTTGGGTTACAAATCACCTTGGATTGGTACGTTTTGTCGGGTTCCCCATTAGCTAATTGTAAGCTAAATAACTGAAAACCTCCATCCTTTGCATGTTTTTGCAATAACTCTCCCATCTTTTCGAGTGAACATACTGAAATTTTATTGCTTCGTAAACCCTTCAGCTCATGTTGGTTTCCATTAACTTCAAACCTCATAGTCATTTTTTGGAAATTCCAAAGGATGTCATGTAGGGGCATTAGCCATTGTATCCCCAGTATCATTTCATATCTCTCTAATGCTAACAATAACACCTCTGTTGTATACCAATGGCCTTGCATGGCCCACTAAAATTCGGGACACAATTGTGTGCAAATCAATTTCTTTTCGTTCGCTACACCCACCTTAATAGGCGAAATATCCTTAACTTTACATTGTAACCGTTTTGCCAATCTACTGTCAATGAAATTGTGGGTTGACCCCGAGTCAATAAGTATGTGAAGTTGACGATTACCCATCGAGCCTTGAACCCGCATGGTCGAAAATGATGGAAGACCCGTCAAAGCATGGATCGAAATTGGGTGCTCTTTTTCTTCCTCTTTGTTTACTGTCTCGTCCTCTACGATATTATCCTCATCCTCCATCTTAATATTATAAACTTGATTACGGTTCCGGAGGACTTATGCCCGGGTACAAATTTTTTCATACACCAAAAACACTCCCCCTTTTGCTCGTTTTAGTTCCAACTCCTTACTAGTGAGACGACGAGAACCCCCTGTTGGTTAGAGGTTGTTGTGATGGTTCAGTTGGGAGTGGGTAGGATTGGTAGTTTGGTAGCATTAGTGGGTGGAGTAATCTTACTATTGGAAGTGTTCCTTACGGTTCTTATCTCCCATGTACTTGCCTTACCATCCCTAATATCATTGTTAAGTGCTTGCATCTTGGCTAACCCATAGGCCTCATGCAAGGTTTTCGGTTTGAACATCTTAACCGATACCCTAATGTCTGGTTTAAGGGGCTTAGGGTAGAGGCTAACGGCTTGAGATTCACTTAAGGTTACCTTGTTCAGAAGTGCATCGAAAGAAGCATTTAGATCATGTAAGGAACCCGTCTGGTTGAGAGAAGCCATCTCTTCCAAAGGATCCTCAAACATAGCATTTAAAAAACGGGTTGAGATTGCTCGCACATAATCTTCCCACGAGACCTTAGCAACCGTTGCCCCGCGTGTGCGCATGAACGCTCGGTGCAATTGGATTGCTTCTCCTTCTAAATGAATAACGACATACCTGAGCTTCATCTCAACCAAGGTCTCTTCAATAGCAAAAAAGTGCTCACAACAGTACACCCACGCTTCTACGTCTTCGCCCAAAAATCTGGGAAACTCAACCTTCCCTTCGGGATCACTGGTGGAGAACAACGAACGGAACTGAACTTGAAGGCACTGCTTTCTGTTTTTTCCGATTTGTGCTTGACAGCCTTCAAGATCTCTTCATGTTGCTTGGCTTATTGTTCTTGCTGCTTCATCATTGCCGCTAGCGATGCCTGGATCTCGGTGATTGCCTTGTCGTGATTCTTCAGAGTATTGTCAACATCCTGATTGCAAGTGTTCGTCATGATACAAGAGTAATTCCAATCGGAGATTGGAACGGCTCTGATACCTTTGATATGGTAACACAAGAAGCTAGAGAGTGAGATAAGAAAACCGAATTTTTGGATGATCCAGACTTGATCGGCAACTAGGTTTTTATTCCAAATCACCATGAATTCAAATTACAAAAACACACCCCAACAATTAGAAAAGAGCCATAATGGTCCCCCAACAATGCAACAACTAACAATAAATAAAAAGACACTAAAAAAGCAAATAAACCCATGAATCGTAACAAAGAAAGAAGATTGGAATATGTGATGATGGTGCCAGAATCAAAATCCTTTATTGTCATCATCGGCAGAAACAAGACCGACGGTGGTTTTCTCAGATGATGGCAGTCTTCGATGCAAGGGTCACGATGCTTGCTCAGATGGTGGTGGCGGTTAGGTCGGAAGGAATGAGGGATTCAAATGGTGGTGGTTAGGCAAAAAATTTGACTCCACCAAATCTAAAATCATCAGAGACAACAAATCAATTAACCTCAGATCTGTAACCCTTTTCCTTTTCTTTGTTTTTCGATTAAGTTATTTTCAATTAAATTAGTCATCGGATTGAAAGAACTGGCGACGAGATTGATTCATTTTGTAGGTGGCGGTGAACGAGAATTAGAGAGCTTAAATCCAAAATAAACCAAATCCACGTTGCATCCACCTGTCAAGACCATATTCGAGCAGCTTGTTCTCATATGATTCATCACACAAGTGCGGAAATCATGTGTGATGGTCGATTCAAGGAGGAATCTGCATCAATGCCCACCCATTGATGATTACTAAAGCTCAAGAAC
>JBCNJP010000008.1:6161231-6192231 GCA_039602395.1 Deinandra increscens subsp. villosa
AAGCAGGGATATACATAAGTTTTTCAGGCAACGTATGGTTCATGAACTAGCTAGGGACATGATGTATAATTAGCAACATAAGCTCTAAATCGATACGTAAACCACTATTTGGAAGTATTTCCCACCATGTTTCACGACCGGAGCGACCGATCAGTGGGCTAGGGTTGGTCATTCCCGATAGATCTATCAATACTCCTCTTGTCTATTCCATAGTTAACGATTTTAGACGGCCGAATTCTATTTCATTCACTTTTCTTTCTATTTATGGCCAGGCTCATATTTTTATGAGCGTTCACGCCCTTACTTATGTCTAATCATACCCACACATTGATTGTCAACTTATAAAATCCATACCTTTTTCATTATATGCATTTTCAGCCCCAAAACATTTATAAATTATGTAGAAAAAAGGGAAATAGTGAACTCACCTTTGCTTTCTCGTGCAATTTTGTGCTTCTAATTGTATAATTTCAAATGCCTTGGCCCTATTTCCCATTATATCATACTAGTTAGGCCATTCTTCTTAACTCATGTGACAAATTCTGAATTTTCAAACTATTCGAGCAAAATGACGATTTTGCCCTTATTCGACTATTTCTAATACATAAAGCAAAAGAACTAATCTTTATACATGAAACTTTATGCTAAGGCTTAATATAAGTGGTTAAACTTAATTAACATTATTCCAAATATTTTAGCATTTATTTTATAATTTTTCTCTATTTTATGCTAAATTACCCGTTTTTACGGCCCTTTTGGTGACGGTTTTTATCCAACTTTTCTCCAATACTTAAATTTTCACTTTCATTTTATTTTTATATTTTTCAAACATTATCTTTCTGTTTCAAGTCTTTTAGCTACTGATCTCAATTATTTTCTTATTTTATACCTTATTTTTGCTAATTTATATGTTTTTAATGTGTAATTTTATTATTTTAAGAGTTCGGGTGCCATTTTCACCTAAGTTTTCAATTATTCTTACTTATATTAGTTTTCTACTGTCAAAAATAGGTCCTTAATTTATTTTATATTATTTCTCCAATTTATTCTATTTTTAAGCATTTTTAGCCATTTTTTTTAATCACATAATTCCATTTTAATTATTAAATAAATTCCAAAAATTCTAGAAAAATTCTATAACTCTTATCTACTGATTACTATCCTTTCACTACTGATCAAACTTGATTTTTCGGATTTTTGTCATATTTTTATATTTTCTACCTATTTAAGGCATTAATTACACTAAAAGTATTAACTCTACATCATTTAATTTATACCCACACATGGGGGTTCCTTTTCTCTAGGTTTTTAATACTAGATTTTGCTACTTTTGAGATAAATTTACTGATCTTAATTTGTTTTTATACAATTTGTATTTATTTTATATAATGCTTTTATATTTTAGTTAATAATTTACAATATTACATAAGTAACATGTACCGCTCGTGTTTTCTCATGACCGACCATTATAGGCGGAATTACTATGAGAAATAGTCACGGGGTTTTATCTTGGTGACAATCGTTACCGACCGTGTAGGCGTCATTGACGACCGTGAGGCGGAATTACTACAATTGTAGCACCAAATTATTATTCTATTTAATCCTTTTATTCCAAGTTTAAGCATATATATATATATATATATATATATATATATATATATATATATTTGGATTTTATTTAAATCCAAGGGTTTCATACCCTAATATTATATGTTTAACATAATGCTAGCGTCAAATACTAACAAATCATAACCATAAACACATATGAATTCACATAAGATCACATAAAATCATGATTTCTATACATGCATGTGTAATCAAAATCACTAGTTATTTTTACTTCAAGAACTTTGTTTTTCATCTTAGATCATCCATTTAATCTTTCTCAAACTCATGTTTTAAGCTTGGATTCAACATGCATGTGGGTTTCTTGATGATCAAACCCTAACCCTAAGCTTAACACACACTAACACACACTCACACATACTTTCACGAATTTTTGTGTGTGTGTGTGTGGGTTTTACACATAATCTTTGCGTGTTGAAGCTTTAACCATCCAAATCCACCATAACTTATCAATAATTTGATGTTGGTTCTTGGATTTGAAGGTGGGTTTCCAAGATTTGAAGATGAAGATGAAGTGGGTTTATTACCTTGAAGTTAAAGAGAGATAATAGGTGTTCTTGAAGGTTCTTGATCTTCAAAGTGCATAAAAGGTCTTGATGTAGTGTGTATGTGTTTGTATGTATGAAAGAAAGAAGAAAATGGTGAAGGGGGGGGGGGGTCTTCGGCCGTGAGAAAGGAGGGAGGGAGAGGGAGAGGTGGAGTGTGGTGGTGTTTGTGTGTGTATGTAGGGTTTTAAAGAAGTGTAATGATGACCTAAGTAGACTAGGTGTCAAATTCCCATAATACTCATGATTACACTATTTACATATATACATATATACACACGCCACATATATATGCATGCATACCAAATTTTTATAAAATTTCTCTAGTGTAGGTTATTTGCAGGTAAAAGTCTGGTTTTTACGCAATTCGCGGTATATTTTTCAGACTCGTTTTACTACAAATTTTATATCAAAATTCATAGAATTAAATTACGCTCGGAACCGTATAATTATTTTTCAGTTTCGTCATACTTGGTCGGTGACCAAATATAGTGACGTTTTTATTTACTCGGTTCGTCTTCATAATCGCGTAATTTTTCTCTATTTCGTCACTAACCGAACGTAAAACCTTCTTTAAAGGTTCCAACCTATATCAAATTCTATATTTAAACAAAACAAATATATTTTATCTGTTTCGTTAGTCGGTTCCTAGTGACGAGTCTTTTTATGTAATGTTCAAGTATTTCACAAAGTCACAATTAATCCTAACTTATTATTCTTAATTAGGAGATTAAAGTGACAGGTGTCACACTCGACTCCAGACACGCTCCTTCAAGAGTCCTCCGCTGATCAATGATCGAAGCCCCATTGTAAGAAATTCCGCTTTTAAGATCTTTAAATATGCTTGAACTGATAATTGTTGATGTGATATTAATTCATACCTATAACTGATTTTTGTATTTATTTGTGGGTAAAACTTGACATGATTGGTTATTATTGAAAAGTCCATATTACTATAAGTCTAGAAAAAACATTAAAGTTTGTTCTTTAATATTTGTAAATTCCTTCATTCTTTCTGATCTGTTGAATACATGGAGGAGTATATGACTAATTATATATGTATGTGTATATATTATGTGTGTATATGCACGATGGAGGAGTATGACGCTATGACTTTTGAGGTCATTGTTTCTGTAATTACTTACAGCTATAAAGGGTTTGGTTTAAACTTTTTGGAGGCCGTATTTGGTATTTTGATAACAAGAGGTATATATTATGTGTGCATATGCTCGGTTACCTGAATTTTCGTTTCCCTGATCTTTTCCCGTATATCACAAGAATCCTTAAAACATAAAAGTTTTTTTTCTTCCTATATGTCATTTCGAACAACTCGAAATCAGGGGGCTATGTTAACCTATGTGAAAAGCTTATGTATCACATATACTCTAACTAAACTGTTCTTGTTTTCCATTTGATGTCTAAGTCCATATTTTTTTTATTGTTGTGTAGGTGTTTCCTTTGGTCTATGCTCATGGACTATTAAAGGTGTGACTTATTCCCTACAATTTACATTAATATATTGTGTTCATGAGAGTCACTGTGTCTATTATGGTTTATAACTTTGTGTAGCTGTTATTTGGTGTAGTAATGCTAGGAAAGACTTATGTAATTAGTCCTATTGATTTTTGGTTTCATGTTTGCATTTATATTGATAAAAGTCAGCATGATGATCGAAAGTCCCTTTCTTGGACATGTTACTCTAACCAAAGTGAGTTTTGGTTCAATGTCTGCATTTATATTGATGAAAATATGTATATTAAAAGTCCCCTTCTTTGACATGTTACTTTAACTAAACTGTTTTGGCATAATCTTATTTTTTTTAATGTAATTTAGCTTTTCATTTTATATATGTTTAAGCCCATATTTTTTATTGATGTGTAGGTGTTGGATTTGGTATATGCTCCGGCACTTTTGAAGATGTGACTTATTCCCTACAATTTTAAATTTTTTTTTTTCAATATCTACATGTATATTGAAAGCACATTTGTTGCTGTCTCTAAGTTTATACTCTTTATTTGCATGTAGGTGCTGAATCCTTAAGTATGGTTTCCAGTCCTTTTACTATAACACGCCACAAAGTGTCGGTGTGAAATACTACTTAGATTTAACAGTATGATCTTAAATCTTCACGTAATTCAACAATGGTGAGGCCGCCGCAACGCGCGGCGGGTCACCCACTAGTAGGTATATAGTAGAAAATGCACTTCGTTGACTATAAAGAGTAACTCATTATTTAAAATGAACAAACATTACATTAAGGAAACTTATATATGAAAAAAAAATGCTAAAGAAGATTTAGCCACTAATATTTTGAAAATTTGAGAGTTAGAAGAAACATAAGTGTTGCATGATTAATCGTCTTCGCAAACATGCAACTCATTAACACATTTTCATAATGAACAAAATAAGTGGTTAAGAAAACACTAAAGGTGGATAAAATGTCAATATTTTTATAAAGTTCATATGTAGCCGAAAAAATAGAGTTTGAACTATAGAGAAATGTTTAGTGATTTAACACATATGATCACGGATATAATAAATTGGAGAGAAAAAAAGAATAATAAATGTGGAGAAAAAAAACAACATACCTTATAGGAGATCGACAAAGTTGCAAATCGTTGTGTGAAGAGTTGTTTTGCGAAAACATAAATAAAATACATTATTGTAAACTTTGGATGAGAGAATATATGTACATTCATTGTTTGAGAATACATATATTTAAATATTAGAAAGAGTAAAAAAAAATTTCCGTCCTTGTGGTTTGACCTTAATAACAGTTTTAGTCCAAAACTTTCAATTTGCTCAATGTTCTCCTTGTGGTTTATAATTTGTCTCAATCAAGTCCAAAGACTTGACATCGTTTAAATTTTCTATTAGTTTTTGGTGATATGACTAAATTACCCTTGTTTAAGAGAAAACAAAAAATAGGAAACATATATCATCATACTGGAGCCATCCATCAACGCCGCCATCACCAAGAATGATATGGTAACACAAGAAGCTAGAGAGAGAGATAAGAAAACCGAATTTCTAGATGATCCAGACTTGATTGGCAGCTAGGTTTCTTATTTCAAATCACCATGAATTCAAATTACAAAACAAACCCCAACAATTAGAAAAGATCCATAATGGTCCCCCAACAATGCAACAACTAACAATAAATAAAAAGACACTAAACAAGCAAATAAACCCATGAATCGTAAAAATACTCCTTCCTTAACCCACTTGTTGTCCTCAAGAAGTGAGTTCCGAAAAATCTGGAAAACGCAGCTTAAGCTCATCTAAGAACTCCCACGTGGCATCTTGGGTTGTTTGACCCGTCCAATGTAGCAACACCTTCATCGCAGCCCGGTTGCCTCGCTTGACTATCTTCCGATCCAAGACGGCATGAGGTTAAAGAATAAATTGTGCCTCTTTTGGTAAGGGAATGACTTTGGATGGTGATCCACCCGCTTCCTTAAGCAACGACACATGGAAGAGGGGATGATTATGGGCTTCCCCCGGCAAATCCAACTTGTACGCAACATTACCAACCTTTTCCATGATTAAAAAAAGGACCAAAATATTTAGGGGTGACCTTCGAATGTTTATGAACCTGTAATGAATTTTTCATGTACGGTTGTAGCTTGAGATAAATCCAAGTGCCCGTTTCAAAAACTCTCTCAGTGCGATGCTTGTCGGCTTGTTTTTTCATAAGATTTTGAGCTTTGATTAATAATGGTTTCAAGACCTTCAATGTGGCCTTCCCTATCTTGCATCAGTTCATCTACATCTTTATCTAATGTATCTTTAGGTATGTAAGGAATATGCAGCGGTGGACGATACCCGTAGAGAGCCTCAAAAGGAGTGTTTTTCAAAGACGAATGAACGACGTATTATACCGCTATTCTGCCAACGACACCCATTTGACCCACGTATGAGGCCTCTCCATCACCATGCACCTCAAATAACCTTCTAAGCATCTGTTAACGAGCTCCGCCTCGCCATCTGTCTGCGGGTGAAAATTCATGGACAATTTGGCGGATATTCCTTGTAGCTTCACAAACTCCGTCCAAAATGAGCTCAAAAATAATGGATCACGATCGGAAATGATTGAATTTGGACACCCATGCAGCTTATAGACGTTATCAAGGAACACTTGAGCCACGTCCTTGGCCGAGAACGGGTGACCCAAAACCATAAAGTGGTCGTATTTCATGAGATGGTCGACCACCACAAGAATTGTATCTTTACCCTTGACCTTCGGCAGCCCCCCTATAAATCCATAGAGATATCGATAAAAACCGAGTCAGGGATCGGTAGGGGTTGTAACAATCCCAGTGAAACTAAATTCTCGTGTTTAGCTCGCAAGCACACATCACACTTCCGCACTACCCGACGCACCACCTTCGAAACCTCCTTCCAAAAGAATGACCCTTTGACCTGTTGATCCGTGGCCTTCACCCCCCGAGTGACCCCCCATTGCAGATTTATGACAAATTTTAACAATCTCCTCTCTTAAATCAGCGTCTCCCCCAACCACCATACAATTTTCTCCGTTAACATTTCCCGTTCCATTTTTTATTTTTGGAAGATCCTCTCCATTTTTAAGCTTCTGTATCACATGTTGAACATCAATATCATTGATTTGGCTTCCCATAATTCTTTGCACCAACAGAGGCTCTAATTGTGAAACGACAATAGTAAATAACGAGGCCCCTTGAACTCGCGATAAGCATCGGCCGCCATATCCTCCCGACCCTTTTTATACTCGATATAGTAGTCATAACCCATGAGTTTCGCGAGCCATTTATGTTGTAATGTTGTCGTCACCTTCTGCGTTAAAAGGTGTTTGAGGCTTTTTTGATCCGTACGAATGATAAACGAAGCCGTAATAAGGTAATAGTGCCACTGTTTCACCGCCATCATTATTGCGAGCAACTACTTTTCGTATACGGACAATGTATTTTGCCTTGGTGATAAGGCTCTGCTTAAAAACGAAATCAGGTGATGTTCTTGCATTAAGACCGCTCCTAACCCACCTTCTGAAGCATCTGTCTCCACTACGAACTGTTTCGTTGGATCGGGTAAGGCTAAACCGGGGCCGACGATAAGGCTTCCTTAAGTCGTTCGAACGCGTTTTGAGCTTCTTCACTCCATCAAAACGCATCTTTCTTTTAATAAATTTGTAAGAGGTTTTGCGATCATGCCGAAGGACCAAATAAAACGCCGGTAATACCCGGCTAGCCCCAAAAATCCCCTCAACTACTTAGTGGTTTTCGAGACAGGCCATTGTTGCACTGATTCGGTCTTTGTCGGGTCCGTTTTCACCCCTTACCCCGAAAGAATATGTCCCAAATACTCTACTGCTCGCCCCCCAAATACACACTTAGACTCTTTAGCAAATAGCCTATTTTTTTCTTATGATGGAGAGGACCTGTTTTAAATGTCGAACATTTTCATCTTCACTTGGTTCATAAGGGCTTGGAAGGTGGCCGGTGCATTCATAAGGCCGAAGGGCATAACGAGAAACTCATAATGGCCCTCGTGGGTTCGGAATGCGGTTTTGTGAACATCTTCGTGTGTCATACGAACATGATGATAACCGGATCGTAAGTACAATTTTGATAAAAAAGAGGCCCCGCCTAACTCGTCTAACAACTCTTCTATTAATGGAATCGGGAACTTATCTTTGATAGTCACGTTGTGAAGCCGACGATAATCAATGCACATTCGCCATTGTCCGTCTTTTTTCTTTACCAACACTACCGGGCTACAAAAGAGCTTTGGCTATTCTGAATGACCCCGAGTCCAATAGTTCCCGCATAGTTTGCACTATTACATCTTAACCGCTGGATACCGGTAAGGGCGTTGGCTAATAGGTACGGTACCTTCCTTAAGAACGATATGGTGGTCAAACGGTCGCGTAAGAGGCAAGCCTTTTGGCATTTGGAATACCTACGGGAAGGATCTAATCAGCGCCTCCCATGGAAGGCTTCCTTGTGAGAGGTTTGGATTACAAATCACCTTGGATTGGTACGTTTTGTCGGGTTCCCCATTAGCTGATTGTAAGCTAAATAATTGAAAACCTCCATCCTTTGCATGTTTCTGCAATAACTCTTCCATCTTTTCAAGTGAACATACTGAAATTTTATTGCTTTGTAAACCCTTCAGCTCATGTTGGTTTCCATCAACTTCAAACCTCATAGTCATTTTTTAGAAATTCCAAAGGATGTCATGTAGGGGCATTAGCCATTGTATCCCCAGTATCATGTCATATCTCTCTAATGCTAACAATAACACCTCTGTTGTATACCAATGGCCTTGCATGGCCCACTAAAATTCGGGACACAATTGTGTGCAAATCAATTTCTTTTCGTTCGCTACACCCACCTTAATAGGCGAAATATCCTTAACTTTACATTGTAACCGTTTTGCCAATCTACTGTCAATGAAATTGTGGGTTGACCCCGAGTCAATAAGTATGTGAAGTTGACGATTACCCATCGAGCCTTGAACCCGCATGGTCGAAAATGATGGAAGACCCGTCAAAGCATGGATCGAAATTAGGTGCTCTTTTTCTTCCTCTTCGTTTACTGTCTCGTCCTCTACGATATTATCCTCTTCCTCCATCTTAATATTATAAACTTGATTACGGTTCCGGAGGACTTATGCCCGAGTACAAATTTTTTCATACACCAAAAACACTCCCCTTTTTGCTCGTTTTAGTTCCAACTCCTTACTAGTGAGACGACGAGAACCCCCTGTTGGTTAGAGGTTGTTGTGATGGTTCAGTTGGGAGTGGGTAGGATTGGTAGTTTGGTAGCATTAGTGGGTGGAGTAATCTTACTATTGGAAGTGTTCCTTACGGTTCTTATCTCTCATGTACTTGCCTTACCATCCCTAATATCATTGTTGAGGTGTGGCTAACCCATAGGCCTCATGCAAGGTTTTCGGTTTGAACATCTTAACCGATACCCTAATGTCTGGTTTAAGGGGCTTAGGGTAGAGGCTAACGGCTTGAGTTTCACTTAAGGTTACCTTGTTCAGAAGTGCATCGAAAGAAGCATTTAGATCATGTAAGGAACCCATCTGGTTGAGAGAAGCCATCTCTTCCAAAGGGTCCTCAAACATAGCATTTGAAAAACGGGTTGAGATTGCTCGCACATAATCTTCCTACGAGACCTTAGCAACCCTGCCCCGCGTGTGCGCATGAACGCTCGGTGCAATTGGATTGCTTCTCCTTCTAAATGAATAACGACATACATGAGCTTCATCTCGACCGGGGTCTCTTCAATAGCGAAAAAAGTGCTCACAACGGTACACCCACGCTTCTACGTCTTCGCCCAAAAATCTGGGGAACTCAACCTTCCCTTCGGGATCACTGGTGGAGAATAACGAACGGAACTGAACTTGAAGGCACTGCTTTCTGTTTTTTCCGATTTGTGCTTGACAGCCTTCAAGATCTCTTCCTGTTGCTTGGCTGATTGTTCTTGCTGCTTCATCATCGCCGCTAGCGATGCTTGGATCTCGGTGATTGCCTTGTCGTGATTCTTGAGAGTATTGTCAACATCCTGATTGCGAGTGTTTGTCATGATACAAGAGTAATTCCAATCGGAGATTGGAACGGCTCTGATACCTTTGATATGGTAACACAAGAAGCTAGAGAGTGAGATAAGAAAACCGAATTTTTGAATGATCCAGACTTGATCGGCAACTAGGTTTTTATTCCAAATCACCATGAATTCAAATTACAAAAACACACCCCAACAATTAGAAAAGAGCCATAATGGTCCCCCAACAATGCAACAACTAACAATAAATAAAAAGACACTAAAGAAGCAAATAAACCCATGAATCGTAACAAAGAAAGAAGATTGGAATATGTGATGATGGTGCCAGAATCAAAATCCTTTATTGTCATCATCGGCAAAAACAAGACCGACGGTGGTTTTCTCGGATGATGGCAGTCTTCGATGCAAGGGTCACGATGCTTGCTCAGATGGTGGTGGTGGTTAGGTCGGAAGGAATGAGGGATTCAAATGGTGGTGGTTAGGCAAAAAATTTGACTCCACCAAATCTAAAATCATTAAAGACAACAAATCAATTAACCTCAGATCTGTAACCCTTTTCCTTTTCTTTGTTTTTCGATTAAGTTATTTTCGATTAAATTAGTCATCGGATTGAAAGAACTGGCGACGAGATTGATTCATTTTGTAGGTGGCGGTGAACGAGAATTAGAGAGCTTAAATCCAAAATAAACCAAATCCACGTTGCATCCACCCCCATTAAAACCGGCTACATCCACCTCTGTTAGAACCATCCACCCCCGACTACCTTCTGGTATGTTTTTTCAACGGAGGTAAGGGAGTTGGAATCCAAGTGCTTACTGTTGATTCTTATTCCGGCAAGATCCAAGTGTCACACATTCGAGGAAGGTTTCAATTTGGTTCAGATTCTTATATATGGATAAATCTTTTGATAGGTTTTTCAATTTGGTGTTCTCTTTAGTATTTACATAACCATAAATTAGAAATACAGTGGTGGGGTTTGGGCGACTGACGATGGTGTGATGTGGTGTGGCGGCGTATGGTGGTGGTAAATGAATGGGGATGTGGCGGCGGTGTGTCGCCGGTGGGATTTAGATAGCTATTCAAGTTTTGACCTAAAAAGTTTTTAGCGATGAAATGGATCAATTTTAATTAAATAGTAATTCATGGGTAATTCAGTCATTTCATTGATATCTAACAAAAAATTTAGAGTTAACTTCACTTTTGGTCCCCAACGTTTGCACATTTTAACACTTTTAATCCAATTTCAGAAATTATTATATTTCAGGGCCTGAGGTTTATTTTTATTAACAATCTTGGTCACTTTATGAATTTCCATCCAAATTAACGACATAAATCCGTCAACTAGGAATTAACAAGGGCCATTATCGTAAGCTAACACTTCTTCCATTTATTTAATTGATAAAAAGAAACGGTCGTTCACATCACAAAAATAACTTCGTTCGTCTCGCCTCTCCCCCAAAAACCCTAACATGATTTCATCGATTTTTGGCATCCATCGATTTGATCTGATTCTCGCATCCATCGATTTGATCTGGCATCCATCGTCTCTCCCCAAGAAACCCTTACGGGATGGTGATTTGCGATTGTGGGTGTCGAACTATCATACGGATCTCGCGAACTCCAGTTAACCCTGGCCGTAGGTTTCACTATTGTCCACGATGTGGCTTTGTTGTGTGGGTAGATTGTGCAAGATGCCTCTAGTGTGCAATGAAAGGGATGAAGAAGTTGCTAATGACAGTGAAGGAGCAGAGCGACGTGAGGGAAGAGGGATCGATTAAGAATTCTGATGTGAGGGAGGAGGGATCTTATGTTTTTTTAAGTGGGTTAGATAACATTACGAAAATACCCCTCACTAAAATCCTACTAAAAGTGTCAAAAAAAAATTGTTAAAAATAGACCTCAGGCCCTGAAATGTTATAATTTCTAAAATTGGATTAAAATTGTTAAAATGTGCAAACGTTGGGGACCAAAAGTGAAGTTAACTCAAAAATTTAAATAGTGTTAATTTTTTTGACTTGATTGGGGCAAATTAGAAACCACAAGGAATACATTGATCAAGTTGAAAGTTATGGACTAAAACCGTTATGTGGGTAAAACCACATGGACGAAAACCGTAATTTACTTTTTTTTTTGTTCGTGTGTATTTTTTCCCTCCGTTTTAATTTAGTTTTACAACGTTACTTTTTGGTGTAATTCTTTTTTTGTTGATTCAAGTGGCTGTCTTTTATTATTTTTAGGTATGTAACTTTTTCGTTTTCTTTACATTATATTATAATTGTATAACTTAATTGTGTATCTGCATTGACCCTACGACAACGCCCAGATAATTAAAAACTAGTTTAGTACATTAGTTAATTATAAAATTCAGAAAAAGTGAAATTGGGACAAACAAACATGCCTGTTTCGTCACCCCTGAGAATGTGACATTCGAACAAAAATATTACGTGTGTATTCTTAAAGTGTTATACTACTATTCAAAGCATGGGGTGTTTGGCATTTGGTTATTTAAACAGTTTATGTTTATAAGCATGAGTCATGAGATGATCATCTTATTCAAAACAATTAATTTCATTCCATGTATAAACTTGAGATTTTGAATTTATCAAGAATACTCTGTTTGAAATAAGCAATCTCAAACTGCATAAGCAGTCTCATTGATCCAAAAATGCTTATCATGAGTTGTTTAAATAACCAATCCAAAACAACCCCTTGGTTTCTATAAAAAATCAAGATAATATAATAGAGGATTAATTACATCAGGCCAAGTATCTGTAATGAATTCTATGATGCCGTATGCTATACTTCCTTGTACATCAATTTGATCTTTCTCAGTTGGACCCTAAAAGAATAAAAGAACTTTCAATTGGCTCTCTCCTAAAGTTACAGTTTTTCTAAAAAAGAAAATTTTCAACTCACCCTTTGTGAGAAGTTACAATGATTACATGATAAGGCTAAATTAATCACCTAGAAAGCAAATGCAGTTTAAAGATCCAACAGGACAAAGTCCTAAGATGCTAATCAT
Organism: Deinandra increscens subsp. villosa; assembly: GCA_039602395.1. Lineage (NCBI taxonomy): Eukaryota > Viridiplantae > Streptophyta > Magnoliopsida > Asterales > Asteraceae > Deinandra > Deinandra increscens. The sequence continues at coordinate 6,173,978 of JBCNJP010000008.1, forward strand.
CCATATCATTAATCTTCTTCTGCATCATCTGAAGCCACCTTTTGCTTTTTCCATTTGTATGCTTGCTCCAAGATCTTCAAATTCGAAGCTTGTGTTTCCTCTGGGAACAGATAATCTATGTATTCCTCATACCTGCAATTTTTAAAAATTATTTAACAACCCTCTTCTACAAACTACATTATGTGGCAACTTCATTCCAATTATTTATCCCAAACGGGTTCTATTTCTAACCTCCTAAACTCATAATTGAATATCATCATCCATTGTTTTAATCATAATTCATTAATGCATTACTTGTTAATAAAAAACAAAAGATAAAAAGGGGACATAGTAATAATGAGTTCAGTTTATTGACATACCCAGCAGGACCATCATCTATATCAATCTGTCTTCTCTTCTTCAGTTTCTTGGGCAGCTTGGTGCGCACCAGTTCAATGTCACCTAACTCACCAAAGCTGCTCTCCATGTTTAACCACTCTTCTAGTAACATAGCCCTCTCTTCTTTAAGCTCAGGGGCTGATGTTCTATAGTAGTTTATTGCATTTTCAAATACTCCTGATCAAATAATAACATATTAATTTTGAACAATTAGAAAATGGTAGGTGTGAGTAACAAGATTAGATGGTTACCTCTAGCACGTTGAATGCAAAGCTTTCTATGTTCCAGAAGACTATCTTCAGGCAGCTCTTCCTGTTGTTCTGCTTCTTCAATGGCAGGTGCTTCAAACTTCGCATAGCTTATCCACACCTTCAAATGCTTTGTGCGGTCCAAAAGCCTCTCAAATATTTGTCTTGTTCTTTCAAATTCACCTTCTGCTATCTCAAAATCAATGTATGCCTGCAAAATGTTAAATTTAAGAACAATTTATTTAAGATTTGAGATGGCAATTTCGACTTTGGGTTGTGATTTATCTCAAACGGGTCAAGTGGGTTAAGGTAAAAGATTTACCAAAAACAAAATGGGTGATGGGTCAGGTCACAACAGTTGAAAGCCATCTGATCTGTGTTGAAACACATATAGTCCCTTAACCGCTTTATTTAATACGAGCTTGGTAGTCTTTGTAAAAAAAATATTTCTATGTTAGAAGTGGTTAATTTTAAGCTTAAAAATATTAAGAGTACTTGAACTAGTTGCTATATACCAGCAACAAAAAGCAATAACCTGTTCCTTCTAAGAAATTCATGATTTTGCTACTGCGCTATTAACTAGTTAACACAATCTGGATATAGAAAAAAACAGAGACACAGATCTGAAACTCTAAATGCAAAGTCAAAAAAAGACTGGTGTATTTTGTTCCAGGCATAAAGTTGAGGTGACTTTTCCATTATAACCACATAAAAGACACCTTAACCAAAAGGGATATAATCAAAGCATTACCTTCCACAATAACTCAGGCATGTCAAGTGCAGGTTGTGCAATTGCAAGTTCAAAAATGGCGCGGGCCCGCTCTGTTTCATTCAAAGATCTTTCCAATTCAGCATACTTGCTCCAAGCATAGCAATTTTCAGGTGACCACTCCAGATACTTTTCATATAACTTCCGACATCGGTCTATGTTACCAAGCTGCAGCTCAATCTCAATGTATTTCTTGAAAATCTGTTTGTTCAAAAACATTAAAACAAAGTCAAACCAAGAACACATAGAGAAAAGGTCAACTAGAGCAAGAAACTCAAAAGTATCATGCCATACCTTATCTTTAGGAGCAATCCCAATAGCATTACCAAGAATCGAGCGTGCACCCGAGAGGTTTAACTGTCTGATTTCAAACTGAGCAGCCAATAACCAAAACTTGGCAAATGAGAATTTCTTATGTGGAATCAATTTTAAACATTCATTATAAACATCCCGAGTTCTAGACACATCTTGAGCATCTAGCTCTTCATAGAGAGCATAACTAATCCACAGATAAATGAATCTTTGCCAATATCTTTTCTCATCAGCAGGAGGAACATTAGCAATTGCTCTCTCATAAACCTCTCGAATCCTTGATTTACTCCCCACACTCTCCTCAAGTCTGATTAACTCAAACCATGAGTCATAATCAAGAATATTCTTTCTAACTTCTTCCTCATATTGAAACCTTCTTTTCCCAACTATTGCATCTTCAATGCCTTCTCTATCGCCATACTGTTTCTCAAAAGAAACAAGCTTCCTGTATAGATCCTCAGTCCGCCCCTTTGGTATATGGTCTAGGGAAAATTTATAAACACATCTTGCTTTATCAGTTTCCTTACATTTTTCTTTAAATTCAGCGAAGGCAACGAATAGAGTCTCTGCTTCTTCATCACCTTCCAGCTTAACAACCGCCCTTTCATAACAATTTCTAGCCCTACTGATCTCCCCATTTTCCATCTCGAATTGGGCATAGCAAATCCACGCATCAACTTTAGGTATGCATTGAACAAATCTCTCATAGATAGCTCTCGCTCGCTCAATCTCGTTGTATCTTAACTCAAATTTGATATATGAAAGCCATGCGTTGTTGGTCTGGCTCCCAACTCATCCACCTTTCAAATATTTGTCTAGCACCTGCAAAAAGTAATTGATGTGTATTAATATGGATTGTGCACATAAGATTACAAAAAGCAACATTCTCAAACAATTCTATTATATGAGTGCTTCTTCTCCTCAGTTTAGTGAGCCTGATTAATGTAAAAACATTTCCTGGTTGATATTACACTTAATACTTTGCTAAATAAGAACAATTGTATTTCACTATTACAGTCATTCTTGTGTTAAAATAACTAGCAATAACATGGTTTCTGATGTCTTCTTGTAAAGTGAAATTCACCAACTATTTAAAAAAAACACATAAAACAAGCTAATGTGATTAATATCGAGTAAAATCACAAAACAAAATGTTGACATACCTGCAACATTCCCCAGCATCTCCTCCATATGAATATATTTATACCACAACTGATCCACTCTGGGCAACAACGTAACTGCACGATCCCAAACATTCCTGGCATGATTGATGAATCTGTTCTTCATCTCAATTTCCGCATACTGGAGCCACATTGTGTGATCTCTGTAAAAGACAGAAAGTGCGTGCTCCCATACTGATCTGGCTCGATCGAAATCCTTCTGTGACTCCTCCCACTTAGCATATTTCACCCACGCGCTCTTGTTACACCTTTCTCTCCTAACTAGATCTTCAAACTCTTTGCGTTTGCGGAGACGATAGTCTGCGAGCTCTGTAGGACCGGTGATTTTCTGCTTCGGCGGTCCGATTTCAGCGTCTTGGCGTTCCTTTGCTTCACGGATAATCTGTTCAGAAGTGATCTGTATCGGAGATGGAGTTTTGTTCTTAACCCTAGTTGGTCGGGGAAGGTTAACGTCTGTTTTCTGGCGATTCGCCATAATAGCTTGATTGGCGGACTGTTACCGGAAATTTGGAGATCTGAATTAATCAATAGGTAAAGGTCGGAAACCTAGATTTGGGGTGATGGAATCGTGGTGGATAAGGAAACCTATTCGGAATAATCGTTCGGGGTGGATAATCCGTATTTATACGCATCGATCCCATCCCTAAACTTGCTTAACAAGTTACAATCTAAAAAGAGTAAATTACACAAATAGTCCGTGTGCTTTGATCAGATTTCACCTATCGTTCTTGAACTTTAAAAATTATGAGTACTGTTCTAAAGTTTGCATATTTGTTTCGTAGATCTAGTCGCGGTCTGTGCAAGTGGGAGACTGTTGGATATTGTATGTCCAAACCAGACAAATCTTGAACCCGACTCGGTTGTGACCCGTAAGAGTTACAACGGATGCAACGAACATTAAACCTACTTTAATATTTAACTGGTAAATGAAATGGAAACGATCGATTCAATAAATTATATCTAACTGTTATAAATAATTAATGATCGATATTATTATTATTATTATTATTAATGTAATTAATAATAACTTGTGAAGATTTAGACAAAATCGGTTTTATCTAAATTCGAGATTAGGCTAAATGTTAATGGACTCGTTCATTAAAGTTTTTTAATTTTATAATGGGCTCACGAGTGTGGATTGGACTATAGAGTTTGAAGGGACTCGATAGATTTTTCTGGTGATTTAAAATCATCATAATGTATGGATTAAATATAAGGGGATTAGAACCCTAATCTGGTAATATACAACCTTTGCAAGTCCCTCTCTCAAAACCCATGTGCAACCAAAACTTCCAACCGTTCACCGTGTTTGGGCCGCCGTCGGTCGCCAATCTCGCCCATCGTTGCCTTGTTATGAGCGTTTTCCCTGGTTAGTTGTATATGATAATGACGCCTTTTATAACCCTAGCGGCTCTTATAAACTCCACTCCTACACCTATCGTACACCACCGAGTTGACGCACGCCGTCATCATCCATCATGGGTTAAGTCTTGGCCGAACGTTACCACTCCCGTAGTCATACATGATTACCATGTATAGCCACATCGATGATTTCTCGGATTGAATAAGAGATCACAACCCCGATCAAAGCTACAATCTGGAATCCTTCATGTCATTGGCTAATGTGTCGCGTGGGCATCTGAAGGGGTCTTCGCGACATCTCATAGGGTATTTCGGTTTTGTTTCCATTTTGAGCTAGCACTTGTTCATATTTCGGTTTTGTTTTTGTTTTGAGTTAGCACTCGTTCGTTGAAGCTTGGTGTCTTGAACATGTGTTCAACACCATAAGGGTATATCTGACCAAACTGTTAGCTTAGATAATTGATTTGTTACATTTTGTATTTGCGCGCCGGTGAATAATAATCTTGTTTCTGTACTGGCATTTGGGTTTATATGTTTTAATCTGCTGCGTAATTCACACGATCAATTAATATTGACACTCTGATTTAGTAAACTATTAATTAAACCCGGTTAGGTACAATTTGTTTTGTAAGTAACCGGTAACTCGGATGTCACTGTGAAACCTAACAAGTTCGTGGACATACCACTTTGCTACAATTCTTGCTTTGTATTTCACTAGTTTCGCAGTTGCGTATTTCATGATTTTGTAGAGCCACTTAAGATTGATAAGTTATGAATATTTGGCAAGTCGGTTCAAACTGTAACAATCAATGGTATGAACAGAGACTAACAAAACAACAACATATATGATGATAAGAATGACTCAAACGAAAGAATTGAACAATCTCTGTTGAACAAATGTAGCAGAAAAATAAAGTAGATCAACAATGTGATGAACCACAACAAGAGCGATTCACACAAACTCAGCAAGAACTCTCAATCGATATGATTAAGAGACAAAAAACCAACTCAGAAAAATACAAAACTAGAGAGAACAAAGGCGCAACTGATGAAAATGTGAATGAGCCAAGAAAACCCTAGGTATAGTAATATAAAGCAATAAGCAACACCCGGGTACATCAACCCAGTCTTCTAGGAAATAACCCGATCCAAGTATCAGCATTCTTTAGTCGAGTCCAGCAATAGCAGCCCATCAACACTTAAAGCCCATCCAAACTCTAATAAGTTAAAACCTGTGCATACAAAAGTAACACGCATAAGAACCAAAATATTCACCTTAGTAAAAGAAAATATATGGGATGTTGAAGTGATAAGAGATATAAAAAAATATATACTCCTAACACCCTCCTCAATTCAATATCCGAATGCATCGTGCATTTTAAAAGTTGACACAACATTTCATGTTGTCCAACAAAGAGACTTTTTGTAAACACATCAACAGGTTGTTCAGGAGAGTTTATAGAAACAATTTTAATCAAACCAGAACTGATTTTTTCTCTTAAAAAAACAAATCTATTTCAAAATGCTTGGTTCTATCGTGAAACACTAGATTTGCAGCTATAGAAAGGGTTGCACTGCTATCACAATACAAATGAACATGCAAACTAACATCAACTTGAAAGTTCAAGCAACACATAAAAGATCCACATAACTTCACAAGTAGCAGCACACATAGACATGTATTCAGCTTCTGCTGAAGGCCTGGAAACGGTACTTTGTTTCTTGCTCTTCCAAGAAACTAAGGAGCTTCCTAAAAATATGCAATATCTTGCAACAGATTTCCTAGAAATAAAAACTTCACCTAATTTTAAATAGCATAGGCTGTCACATTTAAACTACCAAATTTACTAAGAACAATTCCTTTACCAGGAGCTTTCTTTAGATACCTAAGTAACCTCAAGGCTAATTTCAAATGTGCGTGTGTAGGACTATGCATAAATTGGCTTAGAAACTGCACTGAATATGCAATATCAGGCTTGATGTGACATAGATAAATAAGTTTGCCTATCAATTTTTGAAAACCAGTAATATTGTCTAAAACCTCACTATCCTTTTTAAAAGTATCCGAAATTATGTAATGAGGTTCTAAAGGTGTATTCACAGGTTTTGAAACTATCAACCCAAACTCAGATAGAAGTTCAGTGACAAATTTTCTTTGAGATAAACAAATTTGGTGTACGTGTGGTGTATATAAAAATATAGCAATTTTAGTGACACCTTGAGTGCATGAACTTTTAAATTTATAAAACATGAGATCTTAAAGCAATACTATTTCACCACATTCATAGGCAAGTGTACCCATCGTGGAGCAGTATAGTATAAGTAAGATTCTGTCACACCCCAATGTTCCCGATTACGTGGGCGTGTGGCGTCATGGGGTCATAGTCGTGGGGTACAAAGAACGACCTCTAACAGTTTCGTTTACGTTTGTAAACCAAGTATGTTATCAAAGTTTGCAACGGATTATATAAAAGATAACATTGTCTTACAATACTGAAACGAGAACGTTACAATAAGAAATACGATTGTTCATGATTTATTTAGATAGTAGAAGGTGTTAATGCATAATTTTAGATCGTCATGTGAAGTATCATATACAAGAAAAGAGACACAAGTTTGTGATGATCCGAACTATAGGCGAACTCCATTTCGGATTCACACGAACTTGTCCGTACTGGAGGTTCAGCTGATCGTATTTTAGCTTAGGATATTCATCCTAATTAGAACTACTTGTTCATTCTACACCTTTTGTGTGTGTTTTCTATGTGGGTTTTCTCTCAAGCTTAATAATACAAATTTTATTTGTATTTACATTGTGATCTCATTTCATCTCATAATCACTAGATTAGCAAACGATTCAATGCTCACGCTCTTTCAAGTGGTATCAGAGCTTTCTGGTTCTATTTGCTAATCAAATTGTAGTTATTTTTGAGTTTTTCTAGAGAGAGAAAGTGGGTTTTTACAAGATTTCATAAAGTTTCATCAAATTCGAGAGCTTTTTGTGTTAAAAATGATTTCAGAACGTTCCTATTGTATTTTCATTGCCTACTGCTGAAAATCTCATTCAAAAACATCCAAAATCACAAATTTTAGAGAAAATACGATTTCGTTCGTCTGAGTTCGCCTCATGCATTTTCAGTTCGGATAAATAACCGCTCTGAACTCCAGTTTGGACACAGTTTGGATATAGTTTGGACACAGTTTGGACACAGTCTGGACCCAGTTTGGACACAGTCTGGACCCAGTTCGGACACAGTTCGGATACAATTTGGACAAATTTGGAATTTTTGGATTGTTTCACTAAAACTGACGTAACTTGAAAACCGTTAAGAGTTACGGGAGCTAATACCAGCCAAAACGAACATCTCGGAGAGATCTACACTTTTATTGACTAAGGGCGAGTACCCTCCGTTTTTTATGTTAAAGTTTTTGGAGTGCCAGTTTTCGGTTTTAGTAAAGAGTGATTCAAGCATATTAAACGGATTTTTCATAAATTGTTCAAAAATGGGTGCTTCACAAGCTAGTCCTATGATACCTACACTGATGAAATGGGAAGATTATCATGAATGGAAAGTTGATTTTGAGATTTACATCAACAAACATTTCGAAGATATTTGGAAGATAATCGATAAGCAATTCAAATGGCCTATTTATACAGATTGATACGTAAAAATACACCGACATCTTTCTTTAGAAGAAAAGGAATATACAGATAATGAAGACAAAGCCAAAGACATTATCAAAACAGCTCTTGCAACAGTGTTATTTCGTGAAGTCACAATATTTTGGACTGCGAAGGATAAATGGAATGCATTGAAAGAAAAAGGTGAGACATGTGCACACATTTAGACCATAAAGATTGGTTCAGACTCTACTGACTCAAAATCATATGATTCAACATCTAGTGGTTTAAAATCAGAAAGTAATGAGTTGTCAGAACAAAAGGATTGTGATACTGTTTTCAAGACTAAACAAATTGATGGTTGTGTAACTGATTCTAATTCTGAAACAAGTTGTATGATATATGATAAAGGGGATGATGGTGACATAGAAGAAGTTCGGAATGAAGTTTTTTCAATATGTCCAAAGTGTGCTAAACTTGTTAAGATTAATGATGGTTTGTTGAAAGAAAAGAAAGTTTTGAGTGAAGAATTTGAAAAATTTAAAGCTGAAGCTTTAAATGTAGCTCAAGACTTTAAGAATTTATTTCAGAAAAGCTATCCTATTCAGCAGAAGTATGAGAAAGCAAATGCCATTGCTATTGAAGCTGTTGATAGAGTTTTAGGTCTTCAGGAAGAACTTTCTACACTTCACGATGTGAATGTGCTTCTTCGAGATAAGAATAAAGTTCTAACAAAGGATGTTGGGATCCTTAAGAAGAAGTGGGAAACTGTAACTGAAGAAGTTTTAGCTGAATGTGAGATCAGAAGGAGACAGCATTATGAGTATAACGGTTTAAATGAAGCATTCATTAAGTCTCAGAAAGAATTATTTGAAGCTCAGAATAAGATTTCAGAGTTGAAGTTGGAAATTTTGGAGTTAGAAAGGCAAGTAAAGAATTGGAATCTCTCGCCTACATTTTTGAATTTCTTGTACAAACAGGATCAAAGCAATGATAGTGAGATCCACAAGGTTCCTCATCTAGTGGATTTGTCTGAATTTACATCTGCTCCTCTGGATCCAAAGGCAGAGTTGCATGATTACTCCAAGTTTGCCACTCCACCTAAGAAGAAGATATCCAAATCTGAGAAAAAGCAGAAGCCGTTGGGTGAAGCTCCAAATTTGACTTAAAGTCTACATTTTTGGAGAATGAACATATTTGTGATAAAGTTGCTTCTAGTACTTTTTTCTGCAACTGAAGAAGAAAATGCTAAATTCACTAATGAAGCTAAAGGTAGAGAAACTTCTGGTTCTTTTTCAAGTTCGACAAAGATACCAGGGTACAAAAATAAAGGTTTGGGTTATGAAGTCTAGGATGTCTCAGCGGAACAGATAACAAAGAAACAGAAGAAAGTTGTTGTTAAGCCTGTTCATCAACCTCAACAACAACCGAAGAAACCGTTTGTTAAACCTGTTCAGACTCAGCAAAAGCAATCTCATCAGAAGAAGCCAAATGTTTCTACATCAAGAAATGGTTGTTTTATTCTAGAGGTTCTTCAAGTGATTCTTATTACTTGCCACAAAGATCATCTCCTAGGTATGATTCATCTGAAAATTTCTTTGATTCATTTGCTTATGATCATTCTTTTGATTATTACAATTCTCCTGCAATGAATCATAGTTGGAAACCAAAGATTTTTTTTTAAATTCTCACCAAATTTTCGTGAAAGAATTTCGTTAGGTTCCGCTTGTAAATAGGTTCTAAACCATTTTCCTCGTGTCGTTCATCTCATCAACAAAACTAGTTTATATGATGTCGTTTGCTCAGTTTAACAATAATAACATAGGTATAAGATTAAACTAGCTAGTTGCCATCTTTGACTTTGTTTTAATTAGTCAAAATTTAGTAACAAAAGAAAGTGTATGTTCTTAACACCATTTTGAACCTTTACAAGTGTTTATAAGTTTTAACGACCATTTTAAGTATGTACACCCATTTTAGGGCTCTCGGGTAACCATTTTTATTAACATAAAATCATAACCATTTCGTGAATCAATCTCGGGTTTAGATACTCTCGGGTATACCCTTCGGCTCATCACCCGGTTTTTCTAACCACAAGACCCACAATGTGACAATATTAAGCCTATTCGAGCATCACACGTAGTTTGATCACTTAAAGACGAAAGAAAACAAGAAAAGTTTATCATTTTATGTGGGTTTTAACCCAAATGTAAACATGATTATCAAGACCCGCGCGGTTCATCGGCCGTAACCTTTTAAGTAGAAAATGTAAAGACAAGGTGGTTAGGAGCTTACAACTAGTAAAACTCCAAGGTGGCGGCGGTGGTTGATGATAGCGGTGATGGCATCCGATGATGATGATGATGATGATGGTGGTGTTCGGTGATGATAATGGTGTTGGAGGTTGATGATGGTGATGATGGCGGTCGGAGATGATGATGACGGTGGTGGTTCGGTTACGACAGGAGATGAGGGTGGGGGTCGCGGCGGTGAGAGTGTGGTGGCGTGGAGGGGTTGTGGCAACAGGGGCAAGGTCGCCGGTTGCCGGATGGGGTGGCGGTGGAGCTGAGGTTGCCGGTTGAGAGGGGTGAAAGGGAGGGGGTGGTGGGTTTTTGAAGAAAGCTTGAGTGTTAGTGTGGATTAGGAGGAGTGGTGCAAATGTCCTTTTAACACGTGCCAAAATCTTATGATGGATTTGCTAGAGAATTTCCTAACTATGGTTAGGTTAGGTAGTTAACCTAGGTTTGGGTGATAGGCTAAGGATATTTTAGGTGGTTTAAGTAATTATGTGGTATAAGTTTTTATAAAAACTAATAATTTTACCCAATTATCTTATAAAGTCTATAAATACAAATGTAATTTTTTCATAAAATAATTACTACAAAGTTGGTGGAGACTTTAAATGAGCCTGAAATTTGTAGAAAACGGGTGTCGGGCCGATACAGTTCGTCTCAGGCCGGTATGCGAGGCTTTCTCCGATTTTCACGCAGTTTGATTCGTCATTCACTAAAATTAGTCGGGACATATATGTTTGAGTTTTATATTGTCGGTGGACTCCTCGGGTCATTTATTTGGGCTCGGTTCATTCTTTTCGCGTTATTTGGCCGTGTCGGGCCCAATTCGGTATATGGGCGATTCATACCAAATCGTTCTACCGTTTTGGTCGAGACATGTTTCTAAATAAATTACGAGGCTTCAATATTTATAAACAATCATTGTTTTGGTCGTAAATTAATTAATTCAAAATTTTAGTTTTATTTATTTTATTTGCTCGCGTAATTGCGTATAGAAAAAAAATAACTCGATTTATCCGCTTTAAGCTCGAATATTTTACGGTGTTAAAACTAATTAAAGTTCTAAATATAATGTTCGCTTAAAATTTTGTCGTCGGGTGTCGGTGTGATTTTCACGACACCGTTTCGGTAAAATATAAAAGTCATTTTATATATTTTTTTTCTTGTTATTAAAGTTCCACCGATCATATGGTGAACTTTTCCTTTTGTTATGGGTTTGTGTTCCAAAATGAACGTGAGAATTTGTCGAGGATGGACGTTTACGTGCATAGTATTCACTAATATTACTACTAGTTCTAGTTAGGCACATTAACCCTTATATACATTTACCAACTGATTGTACAACTTCTTCAACATGATGTACAACCCAACAATGCAAACAGTGTACTACTCTTTATGCATATGTTACAACCCCTAAAGCATGGAATTGTGTCTCACTGTTTCAGCAACAGTTGTGGCACTTTTGTAAATTTTGAGAACTTTTAGGGTATTTGTAAATGAGAGACATCACCTTCTTATCCCATACCCACCTTCTTATCACATACCCTGAGAAATCAGATCAAAAGATCGATGTACCCATACCTGCTCTCCCATCTCCTTCCTTTCCCTAAAAAACCCTAGACTACACAAACCATACACAATTAATCGGAGTGAGGCGTGAAGAATGGCAAGCTTCCATTTCACCAGAACACGCAAAGAGGTACGGGAGATCTCTTGGTGACCCAGCCGGCGATCTCGCACTGTAATTAGGACAAAATCGTGTTTCGTCAGTCATCTTCTTCCTTCGCATCCTGTTCCCTTCTTCTTGGTCGGTTTTAATGGCTGATGTCGATTTCTTAATCAGAGGTCTATTTCTTATTCATTCAGCGGTCGTTACAATCAATCGATTTTAGGTTTTAATCTTTCAGTACGGCTACGACAACGGTGAATATGGCGGCGACCCTCATAAGATATTATGTTTTCAACTCTCAATTGCAACCACAGTGGTGGACAGCACCGAAAACCATCTCTTCTACCCTCTATTTCAACCATAGTGCCTGCGGTGGGTTTTAATCTTCTAGGTATTTCATGTCTTCTTGATTTTGTTTTATGAGTGGCTTTTAGCTATATTGCTAACCTTCACCTGATAACCCCTTCTTTTGTGTTCTTTTGTGCTTTTGTAACAGTCATCGTCTGTGTTCTTAGCTTCGATGACAGACTCACATTTAATGGTGTACCAGCTTCATCAGCAAGTTATGTTTGTGGAGTCACAACTTGGCAATTTAACAAATGTTGTTCAGGTTGTAGACCCTAAACTTCATAAGCATTTGGGTATTTTCCGGTTACCTTTTATTTATGTGCTCATTTTCTATATTCTACTAAAGCATGCTAAATGAAATTATATGGTTCATGAACGTTGGTGTGTTTGCTATGGTGGCTATCAGTAGAGTTGCATGCTTGGTTTTTGCTACATTTGCTAAGTAGAATTCCATGTTTCTTTATATTGTAATTTTGGTTGAAATTTGGTTAAAAATTGAAATGTGAATTTGATTAAATGTTGATGTGTCCGATATCTCAAACTCAAATGATCAGAGACCACTGTTTGTTATGCCTGTTTAATTTTTTATGCCTCTACTTCACTTTTGTGAATCTGGTATAAATTCACAATGTGAATTACGACATCTTGGAGATTAGCTATTTTTATTGACTTAAATTTCAAGTAGATAATTAGATTTAAAAAAAGTAAAAAAGTTATTAGTAGAGTTGGTGTTAGTGGTTTCAAAAATTGTGTTGTTAGATGGTTATAACAGAAGATGAGTAAGTATGTAGTGGTTTAGAAGTTGGTGTTGGAACTTGCAGGTTGTTGATGTCTTTTGATTCACCCATGTGGTTAATTGGTTTACATGCTCCTTTATTAATACATTATTTGTATGATGATTGATGATTTGTTTATGTTGATTGTAGCAGCCTATGCATTCCTGCTGAACAAAGTCTGGGCTAACCATTTTTTACGCTTCGATTTCGTGGTTGATTTAACGGTAAGCTATGGGTATTTAAGGTGTTTGGATTTTTTTTTCATTTATTCTCTTAATTAGGCACATGTTTATTGCTTCATTTCATTTTTTTGCTCGGTTTCATAGTAATTGAGACAACTGAAACAGCTTAGTAGAGTAGCAGGTTGAACCCAGTACCTTGAAAGGTAAAATTTGAAAGTCACTTGAATCTTTTTTATGCATAGCATCATAAGGATTAGCCATTATTGACAGGTGTGATCTTAATCATATGGAAATAGATTCTTCTTTTCTCTTTCAGAATATTGCAACGGAGATGGGTGAAGAGAACGAAAAGGCTGTGTATTGATCTAATTTTCCTTTTATAGGCTTCAGCAAAGAGGTTCATATTAACCAGGCAAATACATATGGTGTTGAAGGTGATAAAGAAATGACTTTTTAAGTAGACTACAACCTTTTTTTGTGGCTAATTAAAAGTTTTAAATGGACCATAAGGTAGATAAGCTTTGATTTGGATGCAAATATTCATTAGAATGAGGGAATGTTCAAAATGGACCATAAAAATATAGCTTTGACTCTGATGCAAATTATAGTGTTCAAAATATGATTATAAAATTTTGTGGGTAATTAAAATTTTTAAACGAGTAGCTGATTTGTTAGAGCAATATAATGATGTAACCGTAAAGCTTGAAAATGCAGCAATTGAATGTTCCAAATCAGTTGATTAGGCTAATCTTGGGAAGTACTATATATGAAGAAAAGGAACCGATAATGAAAACATAGACACAACTGCATGATTATCCTTGAAAGTTCTATTTGTATTTAAATTTACAGTTTCATTTTCATTTCATTTTTTTGTTTGTAGTGATTCTACATGTATCATATCCATAACGGTTTAGCTAACCGGCTTTTTAAAACGGTCTAACTCCGCCGCGAAGCGCGGGTCGGAGTCACTACATGTTTAGGAGTTTGTGTACATTATATGCGTTGTTTGTTAGTGTTTAATTCGGGTCACAATATGTATAGGATAATACACACGTAGTCACACATACAGGTGTGTGTACAATATTTCTCATTTTTTTTTGCAACACTGCAGCTACAAAGAAACTGACATGTTGCGATTATGACATTGCACCAACATCTTTTGATTTATAGATTGTAAAATATTATGCACCATAGTATTGTTGTCATTATGAAATTGCACCAATCAATTGTGATTCTGTCAAAGTTCTCAACTACAGCTAAAACTCAAGGAAACAAAGGGCTGCTAGAGATAACAAGTTGCAATATTTTCATCAATATGAGTTGGTGGTAAGCTAAATCAAATTCCAGCATCTTTTGATTTATAGATTGTTAAATATTATGAGGATTTGTTTAAGGTAATCTTAATATGATGTATTTCTTTTTTGGTCTTTAGCGTAGAAGAATGGATATCAATTCAAAGGGATATGTTATCTCCAGCACCTAATAGAAAGGGTTTACATATTCATTTTCCTTTCATTGTTCAAGGGTTTTAGTCATCATTTGGATCTATTGAAGAAATGTACAATTAAAAGCATCAACCCAAGGTAACTTCCTCTCGGTTTAGAATTCTTGAATAGAAATTGGGTTTTACCCATGATTTTTTGTTGTTAGAACAAAATTATCAGTCAAACATGATAGATGATTTCAGTTTCATATCTGATATATATTTATATTTTTATAAAAAAGTTGTATCTAAACACTAATATGTGACAGTCCCTCTTTTTATATTCTCATGGTTTGGCTAACCGACTTTCTAAAACGGTCCGACTCCGCCGCGAAGCGCGGGTCGACCCACTTGTGTATATACATATATATATATATTGTCAAAGTGTAGGTTTGACCCGGAATTTTTGGACGGGTTGTCACAGATTCCGAGGTCGTCCATGGATACAAGGATAAGTAGGCTTTTGGTACTTCGTCTTTGTTGAAAACCTGACCAAGTTCTTTTACTTTAAAATGGAGAGTTTAGTATAAGATAACTATATAAATATAAAAAGAAGAAATAAAGATAAATTGGGGTTCGAGTATATTCATAGTATTACTTTGGGGACTTATAAATGGCGAGGTTAGCCAATTGTTTGATTTTGACTTTTCTTAAGATTATTACTTGTCAGATGAGTAGGACCACTTTTCAGCCTGGAATCATGTCTCAAGTTCCTCTCGATCTCCTCATAAAGATCTCGAGTGGACCGTCCTGGGAGTAATAAACGAAGTAAGCGTAAATGCAATATAGTTGTAGGGCCCGATGGGTCGTCGGAGCCATTACACTCGAATATGTTATCGTGAACCAGCAGAGGAACAACCCACGCATCAGATTATTTTATTATGATAATCATCTTTTTAAGGGACTAAGGTCCATCTCCTCCATACACCGTATTCACGCAAATATGGGTGGTCGTAACCAAAGCCAAGTTCACTATCACGTATCTCACCGACTTTCGTGAAGTGATAAAATAGTAATAACCCTTATCCCAACACATAGTTGTAGGGCCCATAGTTGTAGGTCCCGATGGGTCGTCGAGGCCATGACACTCGAATATGTTGTCATGAACCAGCAGGGGAACAACCTACGCATCGAATTATTTTATTATGAAAAACATCTCTTTTAAGGGACTAAGGTTCGTCTCTTCCATACACCGCTTTCGTGCAAATAATGGTGGTCGTAACCAGAGCCAAGTTCACTATCACGTATCTCACCGACTTTAGTGAAGTAATAAACGAAGTAAGCAATAAATGCAATATAGTTGTAGGGCCCGATGGGTCATCGGAGCCATTACACTCGAATATGTTGTTATGAACCAGCATGGGAACCACCCACGCATCAGATTATTTTATTATGAAAAACATCTTTTTAAGGGACTAAGGTCCGTCTCCTCCATACACCGCTTTCGCGCAAATATGGGTGGTCGTAACCAGAGCCAAGTTCACTATCACGTATCTCACCGACTTTCGGGAAGTGATAAAATATTACTAACACTTATCCCAACTAATACCTTCATGCCGTAGTTAGCGCGAAAACCGTGTTTGCTTACATAGACATAAAACTCACGAACTTATTACTTTGCATGGGGTGCGAGTCACTGTTAGGATCATACATTGTCCCCCAGTTGGGTGTCACAAGTCCGACTGAGGAGCTTTTGACTCCTCGAATGGTCTATACTATGCAAGGCACGTTTGTTCGAAAGAGATAAAAATACACTTTTAAGAAAGAGTTTTCATAAAGTCATTTGTACTTACGTTAAGGTAAGTTCATAAACTCATTGTTACCAACACACCAAAGACTTGTTTTCCCCAAGTAAATATAAGATATTTAGCCAAGAATTAGCATGAATTTAAGGATTTGCTTAAGAGAATATGTGAGATTCATAGACAAATACAAATCAAATTCTTCTTAAGATGAAGTTCTTACAGTCTTGACGAATAACTAGAACAACGAAAACAAGAGCTCAAAATATGATATAGAGTAAGTGGATGTGTATGAAGCTAAGCTTAAAGCTTATGAGAATGAGGGCTTGAAGCTGGCTTTTATAGGCAAAATTCGGCATCGGACACGGGTCGTGTCTGGCAGGGCACGGGTCATGTCTGGCAGAAGATGGTCCTTCTTGATGTTGTGTAAGTGGCACAGGCCACAACAGGCAGTGGGCACGGGCCGTGTGCAACAGAGGTCAGGGGCACATGCCGTGTTGGCTTAGGAGCATGGGCCGTGTGTGGCAGGGATGAAAGTCAACTCTTCTCGGGCATTGCTGAAAAGGGGGAACGGGCCTATCTGGTGAGGCACGGCCCGTACACGAGGCCAGAAATCCGGACAACACTAAAAAACTATAAAAGAAACATTATTACATTGTTTCATTGATAGTTAGTTAGTTTTAGTCCATTTTGTGAGGAATATTTGGGTATAAAATATGTATAATTTGGTGTATATCAAACACCTCACAAGGGATCACTCGACTATCGGGGTTAGTATATATACGGACTTTGAGTGGTCACTCATACCGAAGTAAAATCAAGCAAGGGTTATATGCTTGGTATAAGATCACTCCTCCATAGATCTCGTCGGATTCCACATAGTCATCCTGAGGGCTTAAGGGTTGAAAGAGCTAGGTTGTGGCTACGGATTTAGAAGTGTTTGGGTAAAAAAGACTAAAGTTGCAAATCATTATCCTTTTTGAAAACTTTATTGTGACTATAAGGGGTTCTTTTGGCTTTGCCCTTCAATTTTCTTTAGACAAATACAAATATGCATGCGATTATGCATACGTGCTGAGATAAAGTGGTCGTCACTTATTATTTTTGAAAGCTTTCATCTAGGATCATAAGTTTTGCGAAAACAAAGGGGTTTAAAATTGAAAAAAAGTATGTTTTGGCCTTGGGGTTATTTTGCAAGCGTATTTGCGGGTTTTGAAACCAAGGGGAGTAGGCTCACAAGTGTAACACCCGTGTCCGACCCATTTACAAAACCCGACCCAAATCTGAACTTGTCGTGAAAATCGAGTTTGGATTTAACAATTCTCGAAAGAATTTGTCTAAAATATACAATTACAGTAAAACCTCTATAAATTAATAATGTTGGGACCGAGATATTTTATTAATTTAGCGAGATATTATATATTGATAAGTTAATAAATTATTAATTTAAAGAGTTGGCTTTTATTCGTGAGCAACTCTCAAATTAATGCATTGACCTTCAAAAAATCCATTTCCGTTCACGTTACCTATTTGAATAAAACAGAAACAAAGACCTTCAAAATTCCCATGTATATTCACACATTAATGAACTTGTCAAGTTCAATGTACATAGATCTAGATTGATCACTATAAAATATCTAATGATACCGTTCAAAATCCAAGTGATGATGAACTTGATGATAATTCAGTACCTTTAGAACAGGTCACTCGAAAAAGAAACATTGCAAGCGGCAACCACTCTTCATAACTTTTTGTTGTAATACGAGAATACAGTGCCTCAACTCTTAAGTGCAATTGGGAGATTTAAAGATGAACTCAATATAGATTTGAAGTTCACAAAAAAAAAAAAAAAACAAGTGACTATAGATTCATTTTTTATTAGACAATC
>JBCNJP010000008.1:6192731-6282340 GCA_039602395.1 Deinandra increscens subsp. villosa
AATGCGAGTCCGTTATCACCACATTCTTAGCCATTTTGCTATTTATTTTTATATTTATTTATTTAATTATTCATTTAGTTATCATTTTAAACATAAATTATATAACCAGGGACTTGAATTGTAAATACCGAATTTTGACAAAAGTAGTCTCTGCGAATTCTGTTCATGTGGCAGGATTACTTAAATTTTGAGTTTTATTATTTTATTATATTTAAAATGAAGTGGTTATTTTTTTTTCTTACATAAAACTACAAACCCAAGGACTAACTGTAAATAATATATTTTGGTTCTTTACACCTCTTCAAACCACTAAGCTGCCTGAGCATATTTGGAGGAAACTTTGATTCATTTTTGTTATACTTAAAATTATTAAGTAAATTTATTTTTTTAATAGAACACATATGTCCTAATAATAAAGTCATATTAATTCAAGTAAGAAAAGAATCATAAAACTACAAACTATAACGAATGGTTATGCTCACATATAACTAATTTTAAGATCACACTCTAAACCACGACTTAATTAATTCACTCACACGTACGGGTATGACGCATCTCGTATAAGCATAGTTATATTTAATAGTGTTATGTTCTGTAAACTAGGAGGCGTTTTAGAGGGTGACCACATCTAGCCACTTATGCTTCAAGACTTTGGTGAGTCTCATAACTCTAAACTCCCCATTTTTACTTAAACTTTTGGGGCGAAATACATGCTCACGAGTCAAACTATTTTTATGGTGTATATTAACATGTACTTTGTGCAATCATTAACTCTTTGAGCCACATACATATGTGGGTAGTACTACTTGACATTGGGACCATGGAAAATCCCACCTCTGCACGGTGCTTTCCCCTAAGGTGAATTGGGGAATACTCGACCACAGCCAATTTTTGGCTACTCAGTTAACATTGGTTAACTCGTCGCTTACACCACGTTTTTGCATCATGTATGTATGCCGAGTAAGTGTAATGTAAACGGGGTTTGTATTTAGACATTTGCTCACCTTGGGGCTGCGGCCTTGAGACGGATTAATTGGTGGATACAAATGTGACATGTTTATATATACACCTACTACTTTTGATGCCGGCTATTATTGTGTCAAGTTATGGACTCACTAGCTTTATAGCTAACGTATTATTTTGAGCATGTGTTTCAGGATGTTGATTGCTAAGGACTCTAGATGGCTTTTCTAAATATGGATGCTAAAGTACCGCTTAGAAGACCTACCCTCTTTCCTAGAAGACCTCAACGCTATTAATAAACGACTTATGTTTCTTTATGTTTCGTGATGTATTTGTATTTCCTAAAAACTTGTATTAACTCTGATGACATGCAAGGGTTCCACCCATTTCCTTATCTATTTAAATAAAAATGGTCCTTATGTAGTTGATCCGATGACTTCCGCTGCTCTGAATATGATGCCAGTTAGTCGCATCTTGGTTGGGAAAACCGGGGTGTGACATAGTGGTATCAGAGCCGGTCGTCGGCCAGTGTGCCAGCGAGGACGCTTGTCCCCTAAGGGGGGAGGATTGTAACATCCCACATTGGTGGGGAGGGGAACTAAGCATGTCTTTATAAGGGTGTGGATACCTCCCCCACCAAGACGCGTTTTAAAACCGTGAGGGGCGGATGCCTGAGGGCATGCCGGCTGCCAAAGCGGACAATATCTTGGTTGCGACGGGTCTGGGCTGTTAGAGATGGTATCAGAGCCGAAGGTTAGCGCGAATTAGGATCAACTTCCTCCTAAGCCCTAACCGTGAACTACTAAGGACCCTGACCTAGGAAGACCTTCCTAAAACACAAGATGACTTATGAACTTAAACCATGCCTTAGCTAAGATTAATATTTCCAATATTTCAAACAAAAAAAAAACAACAACAAAACTTATACATGCATATTCATATCTACCTATGTGTTGAGCTTCTTGTTGTGTAGAAAATGGCAGGAAACCAAGATAAAGGAAAGGGAGTTTTGGTTGAGGCGGGGTCATCTCGCCCAAGTGCTCGCAAGGATATTCTCGAGTACGTCAACTTAGGAAATGAGAAAAATTCGCCCACGGATCCCACCACTCAAAGCAGCAGTGGTTCTCAACACCCTCCCGTTAAAAGGTTTAAACGTACCGCGAGAATAAGTGTAAAGCCTCCTGCTGCGAAAGTAAGGAGCCTTTCATCACCGGCACCACCAACACCCACTACACCCCGAGCACCTATGACTCTCGCTCCAACGACACAACACCTACCACTAGACAACACGGATTGGGATGCAGTGGCACGCCATAGTGTACACGGGGGGTACTCGGCCCGTTTTGAGGACCCCTACACCTTTGGAAGCTCTAGGTCAAACTTTTCGGTTGAACAAGACCCGTACTTTCATGCAGGACCCGTTGTCATAAAGACTTCAATAGAATATACCCCTCGAACCCTCCATGAGGCGTCAAAGGCGCGACAAGAACTCCTGGAGAGCCAGACTCGTGAAAACGAGCCTCATGGTGCCCTGAAGGAAACCAAGCCAGAAGTGAAGAACGTTTACAAAAGACGAAGACATTGATTTTTCCTTGTCTTTTTGTATTCACGTTATTAGCACCGCACTTTAGACTTTTTGCATGCTCTTTTTCGTTTATCATTAACTATCCTACTAGTACTAGACCACTAGTACAATTTTGGTTTAATCTATCTTTAATTGACTGTTATAATTATGAAACTTTGTTATGTCTACCCCTACACTTATATGGTGAAACTTTTACAATTCTAACAGCCACTAATCATATAATGGTGAACACTCGACGAACGGGAAATATCGGACCTTCTTCCAAAGAAAAAGGAAAAGGGACGCAATCTGAACACACACCCAACGGGGATGAACGCACCATAACTCAGGAATACACCCACCCGAGGACTAAGGAAAATGACGTATCCAAGAATAGCCTAGAACAAATGATTGCCGAAGGTATCACCAAAGCAATGCCCGAGATTGTTGCCCAACTAAAAAGGGTGGAAGGCACCGGAAGGTCTAAGCAAGGTGTGGAACACACCGAAGAGCATAGCATCAATCACCACAACAACTCCAACTTTGATGATGATAATGGTGAACTAAGGAAGGGCTGTAATTACAAAACCTTCATGTCTTGCAAGCCTAACAGTTTCTACGGTAAAGAAGGAGCAACTGGTGCAATAACTTGGTTGGAAGAAATGGAGGCTACTCTCGACATCAGCGATTGTGCACCTAAAGACAGAGTAAGATTTGCTGCTCATTCTCTGAAGGCGGAAGCGTTAGCCTGGTGGAATATGGTTCTAAAAACTAGAGGCAAGAATGCCGTGTACCGGATGCGTTGGGAAGAGTTCAAGGAGTTGATCATGGAGAAGTTTTGCCCCATCAACGAGATAGAGAAGTTGGAAGCAGAATTTTTAAGCTTGGAGATGGTCGGGGCTGCACATTTAGAGTACACGAATCGGTATGAGAAAATATCTAGGCTTGTGCCCCATCTCGTCACACCCGAATCAAAGCGGATTGGACGCTATATATGGGGATTAGCTCCACAAATTCGAGGCATGGTTCGATCCGCCAGGCCTGCTACTTTCCAAGATGCTGTTGACATTTCTGGAGCTTTAACCGATGAAGCCGTACGGAGCGGAGCCTTAAAAGGACCTAGCTTAAATAACTCAAAGAGAAAGCTTGATGACTACAAATCTGACATGAGGCCGACTAATGAATCGAGTATGCGCGGCTACGAGGGTAAGCACCCACTCTGTACGAAGTGCAACAGGCACCATGAAGGGCAATGTGAAAAGAGAGGACACTCGCCAAATGAATGCTTCAAGTGTGGAAAACCCGGGCACTCGCCAAGGGAATGTACCGCATCTCCAAAATGCTTTGAGTGTGGCGAAACTGGGCACCTGAGACTTGATTGCCCAAAACTTAGAAGGCGAAAAGGCCGACACCACCGCTAGAGCAAAGGGAAGGGCATTTGTTATGAATGCCGATGAGGAAATGATGTAGTCACAAATTTCGAGGACGAAATTTAAATAAGTAGGGGAGAATGTCACAACCCCAAATTTTCAGGTCAATTTTTTTTTATTTTATTTATTTCATGACCGTTCGATCGCCGTCTAAACTACCGCCTTCGATCCGTATCAATACCAACATGAGTTAAGACTTTTTCTTTGGAATAGATTTATTATTTTCATCCGTGAGCACTAGCCTAGTCGGCTTAGGTAAGAAAGACATCCGGTTCATAAAAAGCTTAAGACTTAGTTAATAGACACGCGATCCTACACTACCTAGTGTATAAAAAAAAACATCCTAATACCATTTTAAATTACTACATAATATTTTCTATCTAAATAACTCAACTAATTATTTAAGTTAACTAAGTGTAATATAATTATGTATGTACTAATTTAATGTACAAATTTTATTATTAATAACATAACTACATTTATGAGTAATGAACTACATATGGTATGATTGTATGAATTATAAAATTAAGTTGGTAGGAAAAAAAAACATCCCAAACCCCCCACCCCAACCGTACGTACACTTGCAAAAAACATATCTCATATGCATATTTTTTTCTCATTTTTATATATTTATTTATTTATTTATTTCTTATTCTAAATACATGAACCTTGGAAAGACACAAATCTTTAACCACCAATCTCCTAATACTCATATCTTTCAAAATCCATCTAAAATATTTTATGGATCTTCTCAAATCTTGCAGATCTCATATCTTCAATCTATCTCTCTACCCTTACACTCTATTTAAACCCCATCTTCTACTCTACTCAAAACTCACAAAGAAACAACCTCCTCACTATATCTAGCATTTTAAGCTTAATGGCAGTCAGAGTCTGAAGATTAAAACCCACCATCTCCACCACCATTTTATTTTATTTTGCATTCTCTGAAGTCACGGTACAACCACTCATCCTCAAAACTCCATGTAGCCACACTATATCACCTATTAATGTTTTACTTTTATCTAACACACCTTAATGTAAAAACACCTTAACTCTAGAATGATAAAAGTGTGATGGTAACAAGAGAAGCAAAACTAATGCGAGTCCGTTATCACCACATTCTTAGCCATTTTGCTATTTATTTTTATATTTATTTATTTAATTATTCATTTAGTTATCATTTTAAACATAAATTATATAACCAGGGACTTGAATTGTAAATACCGAATTTTGACAAAAGTAGTCTCTGCGAATTCTGTTCATGTGGCAGGATTACTTAAATTTTGAGTTTTATTATTTTATTATATTTAAAATGAAGTGGTTATTTTTTTTTTACATAAAACTACAAACCCAAGGACTAACTGTAAATAATATATTTTGGTTCTTTACACCTCTTCAAACCACTAAGCTGCCTGAGCATATTTGGAGGAAACTTTGATTCATTTTTGTTATACTTAAAATTATTAAGTAAATTTATTTTTTTAATAGAACACATATGTCCTAATAATAAAGTCATATTAATTCAAGTAAGAAAAGAATCATAAAACTACAAACTATAACGAATGGTTATGCTCACATATAACTAATTTTAAGATCACACTCTAAACCACGACTTAATTAATTCACTCACACGTACGGGTAGGACGCATCTCGTATAAGCATAGTTATATTTAATAGTGTTATGTTCTGTAAACTAGGAGGCGATTTAGAGGGTGACCACATCTAGCCACTTATACTTCAAGACTTTGGTGAGTCTCATAACTCTAAACTCCCCATTTTTACTTAAACTTTTGGGGCGAAATACATGCTCACGAGTCAAACTATTTTTATGGTGTATATTAACGTGTACTTTGTGCAATCATTAACTCTTTGAGCCACATACATATGTGGGTAGTACTACTTGACATTGGGACCATGGAAAATCCCACCTCTGCACGGTGCTTTTCCCTAAGGTGAATTGGGGAATACTCGACCACGGCCAATTTTTGGCTACTCAGTTAACATTGGTTAACTCGTCGCTTACACCACGTTTTTGCATCATGTATGTATGCCGAGTAAGTGTAATGTAAACGGGGTTTGTATTTAGACATTTGCTCACCTTGGGGCTGCGGCCTTGAGACGGATTGATTGGTGGATACAAATGTGACATGTTTATATATACACCTACTACTTTTGATGCCGGCTATTATTGTGTCAAGTTATGGACTCACTAGCTTTATAGCTAACGTATTATTTTGAGCATGTGTTTCAGGATGTTGATTGCTAAGGACTCTAGATGGCTTTTCTAAATATGGATGCTAAAGTACCGCTTAGAATACCTACCCTCTTTCCTATAAGACCTCAACGCTATTAATAAATGACTTATGTTTCTTTATGTTTCGTGATGTATTTGTATTTCCTAAAAACTTGTATTAACTCTGATGACATGCAAGGGTTCCACCCATTGCCTTATCTATTTAAATAAAAATGGTCCTTATGTAGTTGATCCGATGACTTCCGCTGATCTGAATATGATGCCAGTTAGTCGCATCTTGGTTGGGAAAACCGGGGTGTGACACATGCTACCAATCCGATTGAATATCCAAAGGAAGCTGTTTTGACGGGTGCTCAATCCATGGGATATGAAGGAAAATTCCCGCCTATCTTTAAGAAGCTGTTGCCACATTACTGGAGGTGCCTGGCTCATTACATGCAGAAATCTTTTCTAGGCAAAAGAACAAGCTTCGATCAGCTTAACAAGCTACATGGAACTGCATTCGTCGCATTGGCCTTGGATTGGAACTTTAACTTCTCCAAGATGATGTTACTTGACTGGATAGGCAATGCGGACCTGAGCGCACGTGAACAGTTCCTGATGACACCTAGGTTTGTTCAAATGGTGGTCATGGAGAAGTACCCAATGATAGAAGAGAGAATAGAGAAGCTGGATATAAAGGTTATGGATTGTGGAGTATTTGGTCTTCAGACTCAAGATAGAAGGGGTAGGAACAGTTTCGAAGGAAGGCTTGAATGGGTTAAGAGGGGTGCATTTCCCGAGGTGGCAAGGGAACAAGAGATTGAAGAGTCTGAACCAGAAGCCGATGTGCCATCTATTAATGCATCCGTTGCTGAAGATCAAGATATAACAGCAACCCCAGCTGTAAATGTGCAAGATGAAAATGAGGTGATCCCTTCAGATGAAGAAAACGTTATGGATGATATCTTTCCAGCTCATGAAAATGTAAATGATGATGACATATATGGGAATTTGGGACCCATCAGTCTCAAGAGATCAAGGGATGACATGCTCATGTCTTCGAGCAGCGATGCAACCCCTCCCGAGCTAAGTCTGAACATAGAGGATGTTCTTGAAGAACCCATCCCTGCTCGTGAACCATCTCCAAGGAAGAAAACTGATCCAAGAAGCATAAGGTTCAAATTTACTAAGACTAGCTCAAGTCTGATGCTGATTCAACCAATTGGTGTAAGTTCTCAGAATACAACGGGTGAAGAAGAAAACCCTGCGCAAATTGCTAAAGTACAACCTGCCAAAGTACAGACTGAAGGCCCTCTTCTGAGTGAACGTAGCCATGTTCATAAAGAAAGGCAATCCATGGAGGTTGACAACACTGTTGTTGTACCCAGCCCTGTCAGAATAAGTGTCCCTAGTGGAACAAGCCTGCCGCCAACTGTTATTCCAAGTTTCCGCCCACTTCAAGCGGCTGAGCTACCAATTGAGATGATGATAAGTGCAGACCCTCACATAAACTATCTGATGTCTCAGAACAGAATTAGGGAATCTGAGATAAAAGCCCTCAAGGCAGAAAACACAAGGTTAAAAGAGAAGGAGGTGGCAGACAAGAATAGAATGAAGTATCTGTATGAGACCTTGATGGACCTGAAGAAGAAGTTTGGTACTTTAAAGAATGTTGTGGAGTCAAATGCTTCAGGAGCCTCTGGTCAAGGTTCATCTCAAGGAGTGCAAGGTGCAGAAGCAGTAAATGTTGATGATGGAGATGACACTATTGAAATGTCAGATTATGCCCGAAGTGGAAGGGTCATCTCCAAAGCACCAGAAGGCCATGACAACTGGTTTAAAGAATTCTTTCAAGGTCCAGCTCCCACTCAATACACCATTGATGTTGGTGAAAGCTCAATAGACAGAAGAGGGAGTCGTGAAGCCATTCAGTGCTGGCACTATGATTCAGAGAAGAAATTCTTTGCCGTAATCCGTGACGGCTACAGTCCAGTGGAGTACTACAGAACACGTGCCCAATTTCATACCTGGACTGAGCCTGAGATTAGAAGTTTGCTAAGGGCTTCGTACATCAACCGATGGAACAGCTCAGAAGGAGATCTTATTCGCAACAATTTGCTGAGCCAACTAGAAAATAACTTTGCAAACTTCGAGCTAAAGCAAGTAAGATGGGTCGAGACTGGCACTGACCCAGTGACTGGAGAGTCCATAGGTGAAGCAAGGAGACCACCCACCAAGCGCACAAGAGTAATCAACATGTTGGATGAGATTGAAGACGGTACACTGGTCAAAAACTTTGACTGTTGGTGTTATGATCCAACAACTCATGAGGTGGTGGTGCTCTGCAAAAGGATGAGGCAATTCCGCTTCTATGATCCGGTCGATTTGCTAAGATTTGGAGAAAGAGACATAAAGCTCCTCGCCTCTCAACCTATTCTCGGGGATGAGAACGATATGGAAAATGCTATAAGGGTGGGAATCTTTCATGGAACGGCGAATCGAATCGTGGAGAACGGATGGTGGTCAAACAATGTGCATTACACGTTTAGATTCGATCTGCAGCTGCCATATGTGATCTAATGATTCATGCCTAGGGGAAGATTGTTGGGCTAGTTATTTTAGAGGCATGAACATTAGTTTTTGGGCTTATTTTGTTTATTTTTTAGGCCATGTGGGCCAATTATTTATGTTTATGATTTCGGCTTGTTAGAGTTTATGATTGGCCCAAGGGTTTGTAAGAGGTGGTATAAATACCACCTCATGTTTATGATTATCTAAGCATTTCTATACAAGTTTACGATTTTCTCTCTTATCATACGGTTTACGATTGCTTCAAGTTAGTAGTGTTTTTCATTCAAGATTAGATCTTTATCTTAGATCTAATCTATTTCTTCTACTTGCTTCTTGAATCAATCACATACGAGGATTCCGCACTCGTTTGTGATTAGATATCGTGTTCGTGATCAGATTTCGGACCTACAATACGTGTATCTCTTCCACCAGAAAAGTTACCATCTGGTATCTTGATGGACTTGGTGGCTCTGTAAGTACTTGGTTGAGCAGGGCCAACCCGTCTAAGATACTCTGTCTCTCTGCTCTGATAATCACCCTGTACCGGTCCAGGATAGCAACAATCTTTATCTGCAAAAAATGTTCAACTGATTCTTTCAAGTTTGCCATTTTGAGAAGGATTTGAGGGTTTTGAGAAAGGGTTTGATAAGGATTTTGAGAAAAGGTTTGATAAGGATTTTGAGAAGGATTTGATAATGGAGGTGAGAAGTTTCTGATTACTGATCAGGTGGTATGGTTATATGTGCAAATCACTTGAGTATGCCTAAGCTCAGATGTCTAATCACTAGAGTATACCAAAGGTCTTCTTTTATTGAACATTGCAAATTATAATTGTTGGAATTTTGGTTCTCCTACAAAAATTAATTTCACACGTTCTCCAAGTTAAACTGAAATTTCTACACGATATCAAAAAACCACTAAAATTTTAATCACACGATATGAAATTATCCGAAATTACTTTCACACGATCTCAAAAATCAAATTAACAAGTCAAAATTAAACGAAGAAAGTCAAAATTACCCCTGAGTTCTCTTTGCATATCCTGTTGAATGTTTTGATTTTCTGGTAATCAAATTAACAAGTCAAAATTAAACGAAGAAAGTCAAAATTACCCACTGAGTTTATGAGGATTGAGAGAAGATGAACTAGAGTTCTTCAGGATCAAGAGTAATAATTTAGTAATAGAACAGGATGAACTAGAGTTCTTCAGGATGAACCGGATAAACTAGAGTTCTTCGGGATGAACTATATATACTATAAATAACCAAAGTTGTTATTTCTGTTCGTAGTCTATTGGATATTCCCATGTATTTAAACCCATTATCTAGTGAATTAAAATCATTCTGGTAGAATACAATTCTTTATACACTAATATTTAGTCACACAACCTAATATATATATGTAGAAGACAAAAACCGGATCAACTAGAATTCTTCAGGAAGAAGAGTCAAAAGACACATCGGATGCATAACACATAAACAATTAATTACATATATAATCCAAAAGATGTGATATCAGTTAATTAATTACAAATATATATAATAAAAAAACATAAACTTATTGGTTATATACACATCTTATTATTAAAATATTAATGTTTTCATCCGGATTGAGAGAACTAGAATTCCTTAGGGAGAAGATTTCATCCGGATTTAGAGAAGATGAACAGAAACGGATGAAAATACATTATATTAAATTAAAAATCAATTCATTACATATAATTAATTAGTAATCCCAGAACAATTTTCAAACCAGAACAATTACTCTTAATTAATCCGGAACCCTATAAAGGTTAATCATTTCCCACACCAGTAGAAGCTTGAAATCTTCTCCGGTTTCATGTAAGTAGTGTTCGAACGCAATGAACAACAGGTCTTCCTTGGTTTGGTTCTCCTCTTCATTCTCTTTGCATAACCTGTTGAATATTTTGATTTTCTGGTCCATGTCTAGCCATTTCGATCTTACGACGCTTGTGTCACGGTACTTGTCACGGTACCGCTCACGGTACTCCTCGTAACGCTTCATAGCATTATGAAACTTTATGTTGACATCCAGCCAAAAGAGAATCGCGTCGTCGTCATTAGGATCACCTAATTGATCGGTAAACATCGACTTAAAAAATGTATAACTGATCAAATAATCAAATGATTGGTATAAAGAAAAATTAAGAAACGTACTAAGTAAGGGAAGGTTTGTAGGCAACACATAGTCCCTATACTTTACGTCCAACCAAGCTTGGTACAACCCCAGTTCTTCCTGCTGGGTCCATTCTTCTGCCATCTTGGAAGAGTATAAATAGGATGGGGAGAACGAAGAGTGTGTGAAAGTGGTGGTCTAATTTAATGGTTAATTGATTAACTTGTTTATATAGCGTGGTTGAGGGTTTTGAAATTTAAAAACAAACAACGGAAAAATGAAATTAGTCATTACTAGTTACATCACCTGTTTGGGTTTTTAAAATTTCAAAAATAAACGGTAAAAAAGTAACGCAAAAAGGATTCGAACGCGGAACATGGCATGTTAATCTAAAGTGCTTCAACCACATGAACAGCACCCTGAGTTAGAAGTTGCTTTTCATTATAATTTATTTAAATATGATTCTAACTTGGCCCGCTAAATTATAAAAGAGGCGGGATAAATTAATGAGCGAATTCAATTGAAAATTTCACATATCACTCTCGATTTCCCCAATTCCCCGCTCCCCATTTCTCCATTGCTCATTAATCGACAAAATTTTCCCTCCGTCATATTACTTCTCCAATAAACAGGTTCACAGTAAAGATTATTGAAAAGGGTTTTCAGTATTAGTAAAACAATCGTTTTTAATAATCTTTGCTGTTGTATCTGTTAGCAAAACAAACATGGATAAGTCTTGGATGCTAACCAGTAGAACCACGAAATCATATGCCGATGGAGTTAAATATTTCTTAAAGTTTGCAGTTACAAGTTTGAAAAAGATGGAAATTCCATGTCCCTGTGTTAAATGTCTAAACCATTACTCTTATCATGTTGATGATGTAGATTATCATTTGTTTTCAAAGGGATTCGATCTGGCTTATACAACGTGGACTAAACACGGAGAGGAACACGAGCCCGCAGGAGATGAGCTTCACAAGGAATCATCTTTTGATTCCGGAATGCCATTCAATGCATCCAAAACGATAGAAATGGTCAGAGCTACTGAAGAAAATTTCACTGAGGACCATGAGAAGTT
Organism: Deinandra increscens subsp. villosa; assembly: GCA_039602395.1. Taxonomy (NCBI): domain Eukaryota; kingdom Viridiplantae; phylum Streptophyta; class Magnoliopsida; order Asterales; family Asteraceae; genus Deinandra; species Deinandra increscens. The sequence continues at coordinate 6,204,713 of JBCNJP010000008.1, forward strand.
TCAAGAACGACTCATGGATGGTGAGAAGCCCCTGTATGAAGGATGTCATACCTTCACAAAGTTATCTGCCTTGGTTCAACTACTGAACTTGAAGACTAAGCATGGAGGATCAGATAAGTTTTTGATGAACTTTTAGTTTTGCTGAAACAGATGCTACCTGAAGGTAATGAGATTGTGAAAAATACATATGAGGCCAAGAAGATTTTAAAGTCAATGGGTACAGGGTACACCAAGATACATGTATGTATCAATGATTGTATTCTTTACAGGAAGGAGAACAAGGACCTAACTGTATGTCCAACTTGTGGTGAGTCCATGTGGAAGGTGGATGAGAGGACTAAGAAACTATACGACAATACTCCTGCAAAGGTAATGTGGTATTTCCCCATCATTCCAAGATTGAAACGACTGTTTCAAATGAAAACCACAACGGAAGATCTAAGATGGCATGCCACCATTCCAAAATACCCCGTGTGTTACGACACCCATCCGATTCACCGGCATGGAAAGCCATAGATGACAGATATCCCGATATCGTTGACGATCCTAGAAGTCTTCGTCTTGGCATTTCAACTGATGGGGTCGACGTGAATAGAGGCAACATAAATCACAGTGTGTGGCCGGTTCTATCTGTCATTTACAACCTTCCACCATGGTTGTGTATGAAAAGAAAGTTCATCATGCTTTCGTTATTAATATCGGGAGTGCCTGGAAACGATATTGATGTGTTTTTGGAACCATTAATTGATGACTTAGAGCTATTATTTGAGGCAGGTGTGGAAACATATGATGCGTATGCGCAAGAACAGTTTACTATGCGTGCAGTTGTTTTATGGATGATTAATGATTACCCTGCACTTGGTACACTTTGTGGTTGCCCATACAGTGGATTCCATGGTTGTGTTGTATGTCGGGAACAAACTAAATGCATTAGGCTTCCTCTTTCTCAGCCAAGCAGTGTTATGCTGGTCACAGAAGATATCTACCATATACGCATGCCTTCCGAAAGCAAACAAAGACCTTCGATGGTAACAAAAGTTGAAAGATGTTGTAGTTCCTATGACCGGGGAACAGATATACAACGAAGTTTAACATACCAGGAACAAATAGGGAAAGGGATTAAGGTGTACTGATTCAGAAATCCTAGAGACCTCAACCGGAAGAGGGGGAATATTGATAAGAGAAAAAGAAAGAACAAAGAGAAGCAACCATATTGGAAGAAATTCAATATATGGTTTTGAAGACTTAGATATTGGAGGCATAATAGTGTCCAACATTGCATTGATTTCATGCATATTGAAAAGAATGTGGCTAAGAGTCTTATTGGAACTCTGCTCAACCTTCCCCGAAAGACAAAGGATGGACTGAATGCTAGAAAGGATCTGAACTTTTTGGGGTTAAGACCAGAGTGGCAGCCTAAACAGAACAAGAACAACATAGTACTTCCTGCAGCGTGTTACACGTTACAAAAAGATGAAAAGAAAAAGTTTTGTGACACGTTGTATAACTTGAAGGTTCCACAAGGCTATTGTTCTAACTTTTCTAGTTTGGTTAGTCTAAAGGACAAGAAACTTGTGGGGCTCAAGTCACATGACTATCATATGCTGATGCAACAGTTTTTGCCAATTGCAATTCGGTCAGTCATGCCTGAACCGAAAAGATATGCTATTATCAGGCTCTGTTTTTTTTTCAAATCAATATGCAGCAAAGAGATCAACGTCGAAGAACTAGATAAATTGCAAGCATATCTTTGTGTCACACTATGCCTGCTTGAGAAATATTTCCCGCCATCATTTTTTGATGTTATGCTTCATTTGACGGTGCACCTTACTAGGGAGGTAAAATTATGTGGCCCAATATGCTTTCGATGGATGTATCCATTTGAAAGGTGTATGAAGGTAATTAAGGGCCATGTGAGAAACAAAACTTATCCAGAAGGGTGCATTGTTGAGGAGAACATTGTAGAAAAAACGATTGAGTTTCTCAACGAATACCAAAAAAAACATCACAACTATTGGTGTTCCAACTAAAAGGCATAGCAGTGCAGATGGAAGTCCTGGGTCAGCTGGTAGATCAGTTGAAGTCTCTCCAGAGCTCCTATCGAAAGCGCATTTATTTGTGTTGCTAAATACGCCTAAAATTGAGCATTATATCTAGTAAGTAATTTAGATTATTAACCTTTTTTGATCTGTTTAATTAATTATAAACTTTTATAGATAACTTCAATTCATGTAATTGCAGAGAACACATGAAATTTTTGGAAAAGGAACATCCTGGTAGTAGACTAAATGAGCTGACTAAGAAGCAGAGCACAACATTTGGTAAATGGTTACGCAACAAGGTCAACTAAATTTGCTTATTGTTCTAATTTCGGATGAACTGTAACTTTCCTGAACAACTGACCTGAGTTGTCCGGAACAACTCTATTTTCTATCCGGATGAACTATAACCTTCCTGGTGAACTTAAACTATTTTCTTACAGTTTTAATTCCGGATGAACTGTATCTTTCCGGAACAACTGGCCTGAGTTGTTCGGAACAACTCTATTTTCTATCCGGATGAACTATTACCTTCCTGGTGAACTGAAACTATTTTCTTATAGTTTAATTCCGGATGAACTGTAACTTTCCGGAACAATTGACCTGAGTTGTCCGGAACAACTCTATTTTCTATCCGGATGAACTATAACCTTCCTGGTGAACTGGAACTATTTTCTTATAGTTTTAATTCCGGATGAACTGTAACTTTTCGGAACAACTGACCTAAGTTGTCCGGAACAACTCTATTTTCTATCCGGATGAACTATAACCTTCCCGGTGAACTGAAACTATTTTCTTATAGTTTTAATTCCGGATGAACTGTAACTTTCCGGAACAACTGACCTGAGTTGTCCGGAACAACTCTGTTTTCTATCCGGATGAACTATAACCTTCCTGGTGAACTGAAACTATTTTCTTATAGTTTTAATTCCGGATGAACTGTAACTTTCCGGAACAACTGACCTGAGTTGTCCAGAACAACTTTATTTTATTTTCGGAAGAACTATAACCTTCCTATTCCTAATGAACTCTCCTGATGAACCTACTATGAATTTCAGGTTGAAAAGGAGATGGCGGAGCCCCCAGAAACTATATCAGAGATCGTTAGGTGGATTTCACATGGTCCGCACAGAATCGTGAGGAAATATGAAGTATATGACATCAATGGCTATTCATTTCGTACAAAATCTCGAGACGGTAGGGTTTACCAGAACAGCGGGGTTGGTGTAGAGGTAAATAACATGCACATCTCTAACGAGGTATTAACCTATGGACAAAAACCTTACTATGGGGTTTTAAAAGAGATATAGCTACTAGATTATCATATTAAAAGCATCCCTCTATTTATGTGCGACTGGGTTGAGAATACACAGGGGGTCAAAAAAGATAGTCTTGGTTACACTTTGGTCAACCTTAAAAGACTAGGTCACAAGGAGGACCCGTTCATTTTCGCGTCACAAGCACAACAGTTGTTTTACGTCAAAGACCAGCTGGATAAAAAACTGCATATTGTCTTTATGACACCTCCCATAAATTACAGAGGTTATTATGAAGACGATGCCAATGAAGAATTTAGTACGGTAGTTTTTCCTCACAACGATAATGTATTGCCACCCGTAGATACATGTGACAATGTTTACCATAGAGCTGACTTTACTGGAATGATATTACGTAAAACCGATTAATTGATCACTGTAATGTTTTTTAATCTTAGCAAATTACAGTATCAACAATATTTGGTTTTTTTTCTTTATGTATTCTGGAATATTATGGATCTTAATTTTAAGTCAAGTGTTTCCTTTTTTTTATTGTGCCTGTAGGTCTCCTCTCTTTGACCAAACCAGAGTCAATAAAAGTCAAAAGTAAACAAACAAAATCAATTGCTTCTTTAACAAACACAATTACATACATAATCCAAAGGGTATGATTCCATTAATACATTGATCTATAAAATTACAACTGAAAAACTACTAACTTAAAAGGGAGAAGAAGCGGCTGAAGAAAAATCCCTTTTTGCTTTCTCACATGCACTTGCTTCTGATCAAGTGAAAAGAGAGAACAAGTCCATCTTTTCTTTCTCACATGCACTTGCTTTTGATCAACTGAAAATAGTGAAGAAGTGGCTGAATAAATATCGGGTTCATGGGGCCAGAATGTAGAGAAGCACCTGAAGAATACAAGTGCTGCAAACATCAACATGTGCCCTTACTGCTGACTGTTATAAAATTACACAATAACTTAAAATCTGCTCTCAGTAAAGCATTTGTATGAACCATTAGACACTCCTCGTCTCCATGGTTTCCACAATAACTTAAAATCTACTCGCAGGAGATACAGAGTGCAATATTTCCCTGCACAAGAAAAAATTACTAAATCTGAGACGAAAATTTCAATCGAATTTCAGTGGTGAAGATGAAAACTTACCGTTTTCCATATACGGATGACGCCGATTCCATATTATTTGCCGGCGATGATGGACGAAAAACAGAGAGAGAAAGACTGGGAGAAAAGGGTTATGGTGGAGATGATGATGAAAACTGATACAGAGATAATTAAGTATATATCGATACTCGAGGGGCGTGGTAGATGGAGATTTGAAAGATAAAGTAAATGAAATAGTAATGATTACAAGCACCGTCCACTGTTGGTATTCTTTTAGCCACCTAAAATTAATATACCGTGACCATTTGTCATAATTTGTCACGCAACCAATGTTTAATATGAGTGGCCATATCACAAGATAATCAAACATGATATACATATATAACCATCATATATTCAATTATAACTACTAATATCATAACTAAATAAACATATAAAATATTGTTCTTAATTTGTTCATAATTAAACATAAACATCAATTAATTAATAATCCGGATCACTGCAATCTTCGGATATGTATCCTGAATTGCATCGTCATCATCATGATCATCATCATCATCTTCTTCATCTACTTCATCTTCTTCATCTTCTTCATCTTCTTGATCATCTTCTTCATCTTCTTCATCTTCTTCATCTTCTTCGAATTCAAATTCATTTGTATCAAGGACACGGAATAATTTTGTTGCCTCAACAGATTAGGCAAAACAATCAGGAATCTTCTACGCATGGAGTTGCCTCAGGATGTTCTCATCGTTGTGTTTAATCACAGATTTGTGGGACTTGAAGGATCTTCTTCTCCTGTTACTGTAAACCAAAAAAATACGGTTATTCTTCACATACCAGTAATTAAGGGAGCGTTGATTATCGGCCATTTGATACCAGAATTGGTGTAAACAAATTGGTGTAGAGAATTTGAGATCAAGAAAGGGATGGCGGTAAAGGAAAATAACAATGATGATGATATATAGGGTAGCAGATTTTAACCCGCTTGAATTGGTAAAATTGAAAAAAGCGCGTTGTTTTAGAGGGAAACAAATCATCTCTTTTTCGCCACGCGTTTATTATTTTACCATGACCATAAAATATATTTTTTTCACTCACAACCTACTATTTAGTCACGGTTAATATATGTGGCCATAGGTAATAGATTTTTATCACTCGCAACCTACTATTTAGTCACACAACCTAATAACAGTGGCCATATGTACTAGCTTTTAGCCACATAACTAAGTAAAAAGTGTGGTCATTGCTCACATTTAGCCACGCATAATATATACTTAATAGTTTTGTTTTCTTTTAATTTACTAAGTAATAAAATCTACTCTTCCGTCACACAACATTATTTAAGCGTGGTCATACATTCCTTTTTGGTCACACGAATAAAAAATCATAAAAATTCCATGGCCGTTTGGTGCATTTCGCCACTCTTTTTTAAGTGTGACAAATAAGTGTCACATGTTTTTGTAAAACAGTGGCTAAAGCCACTGCACCTGATTGTTGTTGTCACATAAACAAAAAAAATTACGTGGCTAAAAGGGTCCAAAGGCTATATATTTGGCCACGGGTACAATATATGTGTGGCTAAAACTAGTGTTTCTTACCTTTGGCCACGTTTTTTTCAAAACAGTGGCTATGCGTTATCAAAAAAACTGTGGCCAAAGCCACTTATTGCCGTAGTGTTGCCGGTATAATATTTTCATCTTAAACTCAGGCAGAATCATACTCAAAGCATCCGGATATGTTAAAGTATTGATTATATTTCCTTTGACTAGTGTATCTCACAATATCAGACACATTTACACATTTTAACTTTTCTCGTGTGATTACACTTGTCATTTTCACATAGCGTATTGTATTCATGATATTATCAACTGTGTTCCATGCAAAAAGAAATAAGAACGTTAAATCATCTACCTTAAGGTCGATTTTTCGATACGCAAATATATATATACCTTTATTTTCCGGAATGTTATCATAATTAAATTAAATATTGAGAATAAATAATTCCTAAAACCTGCCTGTTATCAACAACCACCCAGGTCATTATGACGTCAAGACTTGACCATTATTTGGGAGTGACTTAATTTTCAATCCAAACCCTAGACCTTAAGTTGTCTTATATTGATTTAGGACCGCTAGGTTGCCTATTATCTGCCGTTGTATTAGTATTATTCAAACACTGGCTGATTCAAGTGAGTTTTCACCGCCCCTCTTTTAAACTGTTTTAAATGCTTTTGGGGGAGGATTCTTATAACATATATCATGCCTGATAAGTAGACAATCTGTTACCGTTATTGATTACATGAACTATTCGTCCATCCTGTCGTATTCATGTTGATTCATGTTATGATCAAAGCCTCGCTATTATTGAATCCGATTAATTTCAAGAAAAACAATAACACGTGAATAGATCTATTGGGTTAACACCCCTACCCTGATTGGTAGCTCCAATCCTGACTTCCGTTTTCAGTCAAAAGGGTACATACTGTTATAATCACCGTTTAGTAATCCTGGACAGAATGACAGAATACCATGAGTGGGTAATCAGTTAGTTTCGGAATTCAAGGTTCATGGTAATAATAATTTACAGTATCTTAACAAATTATCAAATGGGTGATGAAGCTGATATCAAACTTTGTTGTCAATCCTAGTTCTGAATTTAACTAAACCTGTGAACTCACCAACTCTATGTTGACATTTTAGTATATGAATTCTTAGGTACTTGATTAGCCGCTTGCTTGTATGGAACACCTCTTTTGTGCATTATCATTAGGTGATGTCGTATCTATCTGGAGTCATGGTCACACTAGCCTTTTGGAGATTTCACTACAAAACACCTAATGGTGTCATGTCTTTAAATCTTTTGATATTTGTTTTGTAAACTATGAAACAAATGAAACATATTATTATTATTTTCCGCTGCTAAATCTGAAATGAAATGTTTTCGACTCCATAAAACGTCTCTAGTTGTTTAACCATCCAGAGATCGTTTTGTGTAACCTTGACTGTGATTCCATCTCGTTCACGCGTGACACAGAAATTACAGGGTGTGATAGTCCGACCCTCTAATGAAAAGCCAAGTTTCTTCAAATTTATATATGTGACACGACCAACGAGGTTTCTAATGTTACACAAGGGACAAAGGAAGAATACTTGGTAAAGCTGGGAAGACGGGCCAAAGCCGATTTTCTCTATTGTTTATTGAATAAAAACTTCTTTTAAAATTACAATTAGGAACTTGCAGAAAGGAAACATAAAAGAAGCAAACTAAACATGGACCCACTACTTCTACCACCATGCCATTATCATAAAATAAGAAGACTACTAACTACCCACTAGTTTAGTAGAAAACACATGATAAAATAAGATAACCATAAAATAAACATAAAGGAAATGATGCAAGTCAAAGTGCGCAGACCTCTTCCATGCACACGTAAACATCCATCCATGCTTGGAACTTATAAATGGTGACAGTGGGCGAGATGGTTCATATGAAGCCTCAAGGCTTCAATTGTGTTCTCCAATGAAAAAATGTCAACTATGAGAGAGATGGAGTAGTGAGAAAATGGTAGGGAATTGTGGGTATGGTGGAAAGGCTTCAACATTGAAGCCTCAAGACTTCAAGAATTTCAATTCACACACAAAACTCACGGCTTCAAGCTGCTTCTCTAAGCCATAAAACTCAAAAAAGGAAACTGCATGAGAGGAAGCCATGGGAGGTGGTATGGAAGCCGACCCAAACCGTGGGAGTAGGGGAGTTAAGCTATGGACCATACCACCCACCCTGACAACTCAATACTCCCTCTCACCATCACTTTGTATTACACCCATGTTTCCACACAACCTCGGCAGCTTGACAAATTCTTTGTATAGACATCGGCTTCCTGGTCTTCTGTATCAATCCACTCCATTTCAATTTCACCCTTGAGCACCTTATCTCTAATAAAATGATAATGGATCTCGATATGTTAGGTACGAGTGTGGAACACCGGATTTTCTGCTTTCTTTATAGCTGACAATTTATCACAAAACAGCTTCACCTGGCACCCAGTTTCTTGATTCATTTCTTTCGGCAACAAAGTGAGCCACACGCACTCTTATGCAGCTATCGCATCACCCCTATACTCGGCCTCCGTTGTTAACAATGACACGGTTGGTTGGAGTTTACTCAACCATGAAACTAAGCTAGACCCATACTTAAAAACATACCCGGTTGTGGAACACATTTCATTTAAATCGCCAGTATAGTCTGCGTCACAAAAACTCAGTAAGTTGGGTCGTTCTCCATCTTAAATAGTACTCGTTGACTCACACTTCCCTTTACATAACGGTGCAACCTGTTAATGGCATGAAGGTGTGGCCGTTTAGGACTTTGCATATACCAGTTCAAAACCCCAAAAAACAAATGAAATATGGGGACGAGTGAGGGTTAAATAAATAAAACTTCCTACCATTTTTCTGTACATAGAGGGATCTTCAACATCTTTACCCAAATGGGCATACAACTTCATACCTGAATCCATTAGTGTTGAGGCGGGTTTGCAACCCATCAACCCAAACTTGCAAACCATATCAGTGGCATATTTTTTCTGATTCAACACTATCCCATCTTCCACATATTATAACTCAAGCCCAAGAAAACGTGATATTCTACCCAGTTCCTTCATTCAGAATCTAATACTTAAATTCTCTTTCAACTGACTTATCTCTTCAGTTACATCTCCGGTGATAATGAGGTCATCGACATAAACTAGTACCACCACAACTCGATCACCAATCTTCTTCACGAATAGACTTGCATCTGCATTAGTTAACTTGTACCCATTCAACTCCAGAAACTTAGGAATCTTGCCAAACCAGGCTCTAGGGGACTGTTTTAAACCGTAGATAGCCTTTTTCAGCTTGCACACATGACCTATATACTCTTCACTTTTAAACCCCTTAGGTTGTTCCATATGAATAATATAGTCTAAATCCCCATAAAGGAATGCATTATTCACATCCATCTGCCGAAGATCCCACTTTTTACACATTGCAATTGCGAGTACAACCCTTATCGTTCCACACAACCTCAGCAGCTTGACAAGTGCATTGTAAAGACATCGGCTTCCTGGTCTTCTGTATCAATCCACTCCATTTCAATTTCACCCTTGAGCACCTTATCTCTAATAAAATGATAATGGATCTCGAAATGTTTGGTACGAGTGTGGAACACCGGATTTTCTGCTTTCTTTATAGCAGACAAATTATCACAAAACAACTTGACTCGGCACCCAGTTTCTTTATTCATTTCTTTTGGCAACAAAGTGAGCCACACACTCTTATGCATCCATCGCATCACCCCTATACTCGACCTCCGTTGTCGACAATGACACGGTTGGTCGACGTTTACTTGATGTATTGCAAATACATCTTATTTTCCTTTGTATTTTCTATATAAATTGATTCGAGTTTGAGTCATTTTTGTTTGTTTTTATTTATTTTATAGTATTTGAGTCTTAATGTGCTATTTAGTCAATTTCGTATAAATTGTTGTGAGTTCGAGTCTTTTATTTTTTAATTGTATTTATTTGGTCAATTGTGCTCAAAATGGTTAAATATATTTATTTGTAGGTTCCTATAAGAATCCAAGGGGATGGTATGAAAATACGTTAAAGTTGGATGGCTAAAAGAGTTCAATACAAAGTTCAAGGGGCTACATGTAATTCATGAATGTCAAAGGACTGGCGTGGTTAATACTATGAAAGTTAAAGGGGCTGAATTGGAAATATGTGAAAGTCATCATGATTTAGAATTTGAAGTTCATACATACAAAAAAATATATATATCCTCACGTGGGTCTTAAAGAAATGAAAAGAGAAACAAAAGTTAGTATGCCTGAGTTTGAAATCCACATGATCAGAAAATGGTTGTTGGGCTTGCGAGCAAAACAAAACAAATAAAGATATTGATGTGGGCTGATTTTTTATGCGACTTGAATTTGGGCTGCAATAATTTACGGCAGAAGGGAGTTCGGAAAGAGAAAAACAACCCTACGCATATTATTAAGGGAAGGCAGACGGCAATTATTTTAAAAAGGGAGCTTCTTACGGCAGAAAGGAGGGGAGTTCGACTGAAAAATTCCAGCCGCAAAGAGAAGGATTTTGGAGACGATTTCTAGAGAGAAAAGAGAGCAGGGATCAAGGAGAATCATTGGTGGATCAATTCTTCATCGCATATCACAATCGGTTCATCGATTTCTTCTTCTATTCTTGTTAAACTCTAGACTTCATCATGTTTGTTGTTAAAGACTTAACTTTTATTATGTTTTTTTGCACCGAATATGATTGTTGGCTAGGCGTTTATCACCGCCTAGACCTACGATGAACTTTTAGTACTTATGATGTTGTTGACTCTTGACAATTTGATTGATGTCATGTTTCTATTAAATTCCACTATTTTCATAATTGGATGCGTATGTGTATATGAAATAGGGTTTCAATTGATTACCTCTATTGCTTAATCTGCGGATGTCTTCCAGTTGGGGTTGGGTAACTAACTGGTTTGCCTTTGTGTTGCTCGTTGGTTTGATTAGCTAATTTAGTTGATCATAATATAGATTGTCAATTTGATTTCTAATTTCATATGTGCTGCTTTTTCTGAAACTTAAAAGGTAAAGAATTATTGGGTAGTCGGTTTGGTTAACAACTTAGGTCAACTTTGTCTCAAAAGGAAAAGCCCTAGGAAATTAGTCAAATTGCTATTTCATGTCATTTATGAGGATTAGTGGTAGCTCCTGCTAGCTTAAGGTACCTTAGATTTGTTTCGAGGGTGGTTAGGTCTAGTTGAGGTAGGACGTACTTAAAAGGTGAACTCCTGTTCGGGCATTAGAAGCATTTACTAGGAAGGACTTAAAAGGTGAACTAGTATCCATCAAAATTGTCAAAGTCAGGTAAGATTATAGGTACTAATTGGGATTCCAAGTCTAGGTGGTGCTTTCTTCTCACTAATTGTTTCCTAAGTTTCCCTACTTTCGGTCGTTAATTGTTGAGTTAGTTAATTTAGTTCTTTTAAAAACCTAAAAACCCAAATCATCTCAAATTTCCATTCTTACGTCTAGGTTGAGTCTTGTCTAGAATAGTGTCCTAGGTTCGATATCTGGCCTTCCTTAGCTTTACTACAATCCGACGGGTTCACTGCCTTAGGGTTCGGTTCGGTTTAGGTTATTTCGGTAAAATTAGGTGTGTCTTAGGTCTAGGTTTTAGTATTTATTTTCGTAGTATTTTTAGTGTCGTTTCGAGCACATCAACTAGTACCACCATAACTCGATCACCAATCTTCTTCACGAATAGACTTCTTGGTTTAAAATAACGTGCAATATTTGCGCATAATGCGTGATGCGCTGTTGCGTTGTGATGCACGCATCGCAGCACCTGATGTGGTTCAGATGCGACAATGCGCGAATTATGCGATGTTGCGTGTTGCGAGACCGATGCGCGCATCTGTGTTTTCTCTTTAATTTTTCCTGTAATGGGTTGTCACACCCCGGTCAACGGTTTCGGGTGTGAGCGAGAATGGAATCATAGTCGAGGATACATAGAACACTTCTAATAATTTAAAAACTTCATAAAACATTAATTCGTTTCATTGCAGCGGAAAGAGTAGTGGAAACATCAATGTTTTACAAATTAAAAACATAAGTCTTAAACGATTATTAAAAGCTTAAAACAGTTAAATTGGATAGTCAGGACTATGACTCCAGGGACAGGTCCGATAGCGTTGGTAAGCTCCATTTGCATGTCTTCAAGCAAGTCTCGTCAATTACCTAAGAAATCATGAACATAAAACGGGTCAACATAAAGTTGGTGAGGTTCACAGGTTTAGGACTCGATAGTTAAACAGTTGTAAAGCAGTTGTAAAACAGTTTCGGTATACTTAAATATTATCAGGGTTTATTGTTGTGGTTGTATGATCTCACCTGAACCTTGATTTCAAATACTAACGGTTTACCCACCCGGCATCTCTTGCCCCGAGATGTTAAACAGTGCAGAATAACTGACGTGTACCCCCAGACAATCCGGAGTCAGAACTGGAGCTACCAGTTAGGGTAGGGTTGTCAACCCAAATAGATCTACTCACTAGCTATCGTTTCGTACAGAACTAATTGAAATCAATTAATGATGGGATTTTCGGTTGTACAAACGTTTATAACGATAATGTACCAAGTTGGGCAATCAGTAAGAGAACAAGTAGTCATACGGCTAACAAGTAAACCATAATATTAAGTAAAAAGCATTTAATCAGTTTTTCATGATTTCTCCCCCAAGTATGAAACAGTTAAAAGGAAAAGGGGCCGTGAAACTCACAGTTTTAGCAGGTAAGCGGTATTTAAGCAGCAAAGGACGGTAGCACGTAACGCCCTAAATAATTAAATAACATATGCATAAGGTCTATGATCATTCGAGTAACATACGTCACCCAAGTGATACCGGTCAAGTCTTGACGATTTAAGTCCGTTTGTATTATCGAAAACTCGTTATCTTGTATTTATTTATTAAATACATTTATGGTTATTTATATTTATGTCCAATAAATATAAACAAATAATCATTTTCAATAATTCAACCAAGTCTTGAACATTGAGTAAAAAGATATAATAATGTTTATTATTATTTTCACGAGTTCGAATAATTATTTTAATTAAGTAATTACTTATTCGATTTTGTTAATCTTGCAAGTTATAATTATTTTGAATAATTACGATTAACAATTATTTAGTGAATAAAACAAAGTTTAAGTTTCCTTGCAAATAATTATTTGTCAAAATAATTATTAACGTTTGTTTTATTTTATAAAACATACATCTTTAAGAAAAATCATTTAAGGTTTTAAACGTTTAATCATTTTCAAAGGTAAGTTAATATTTCAAGTTCATGAAATATTTTAATAGAAAACGTCGATAAAAATATTTACGACGACGCTTGGATTTATAACATTTGGTTTATAAACTTGTCTTTTATTTAAAATCTCCAACGAACGTCGGTTCGTTTTTGGATACTTTGTTTTTATCAAAGAAATATTATAAGTCCTTGTAAATATTTTAAACCAATGATTTGTCTTGGTTTATTTTTATAAAAATCTTTTATGAAAACATCTATTTTCAAATGTAATCTTTTTATAAAAACGTCCATTTCTAGCAAGTTTTAAGAAAGGTTAAAACTTGTAATAAATCCAAGTATTTATGTCAAATTAATCATTTGACATAAATATTATTCTTATCAAATCTAGCATTTATTTTTATTCTTTTTGTCCAATCATTTAATCATTAGTAACACATTAAATATGTTACTTAACTTATTTTAAGAAGTATATTCTTTTGTTTTAGTCATAGGTTACATATGTAACTTTTATTTAAATAAGTCCATGATTCTTAGCTTATACATTTGTTATTATCATTTCATGTAATAAGTTAACATAATATAACATGGATTATATTGTTAGTTAACATTTTTAATAGATAACATGAATTAATAAATAATCAACCAACACATTTATGTTGGGACCAAATATATATATAAATGCAATCACTAACATAAAAATGTTAGGACAATAAAATGTAAATCTACTAACACAAATACTTGTGTTAGGACCAAAAGTAAATAATAACAAGTAATATTATTTAGTCTTTTTAATTCATGTTTAAGAAGTTTTGCATATAAGTGATCATGATGATCTTAGGTGCACTTGAATACTTTCCATAGATTTCTTCAAGTGTTTCACCCCATTCTCTTGGCTACTTTAAGTTCCAAGAACACCATGAGAATGTTTAAAGATCATAAGAAGAATGGGGGTTTAAGAAGAGAGATCTTTGATGATCAACTTAATATGCAAGTTTTATATTCTATCTTTTCATTAATATGAAGGGGCTTGGGTTTGCAAGCAACTAACTATGAAATCCTTGGATCTCATAAGTATGATCAAGGTGCACATATGCTACTATCCAAAAGGGTTCACAATGTGTTTCACCAAATGATCTTAAAAGAATGGAGGTTAAGAGAAAGAGTTGTGTTAGTTGTTCTTGCAAACCAAGCATTCAAACATAAGAGTTTTTAGATTTAGGTCATGATGGTTAGTTGTCAAGACTTGGGGTTTTCATTTGGGTGGTGAAACATGATAGAAAATATAGAAGAAGAGGGGTTTAGAATACTCACAAAGATGTGAGAAGAAAACCGAGAAAAGGGAGGTGGGTGGCGGCGGTCCGGCGGCGGAGCAGGGCGGCGGACGGTGGCCGGTCGGTGGTCCGGCGGTGGGGGCTGGGGGTTCTCGGCCGACAAGAGAGGAGGGAGGGGAGGAGAAGTGTGTTGGGGTGTTGTGGTGCAAGGAGACATGGGGGGGTCTTGATCTCTTTTTATACCAAAAAGGTTAGTTTTTAACCTTTGGTTAATATGGTGTTGTCAACACCACAATTAACCAACTAATCCTCTTGAGTAGGCTACTAATTTTATAAGTTTTATAAAAATTCTAGGAGCTTTTATAAAATAAAGAGGTGTTAGGAGTTTATAAAAATCATAACTTTTTAAAATATAATCCCATTATATTTTATCCAAGTGAATGGTGATTTTTATTTTTGTAAATGTCATTAACCCAAGTTTTATGAAAATATTAGTGGGTTAAAGAAATGGGATTAACTTTTATAAAAAAAAACTAGTGGGCTTAAACAAAATAATTATTTTGTTTTACAATTGGGCCGAAGCCCAATCGAGTTCAATTAGGAGAATGGGCCGAAGCCCATTCGGTTCGGAAATGGGGTTGGGCCGAAGCCCAGTCGGGCTCGTGAGTGGGCCTGGGCCGAAGCCCAGTTGGTTTGGGCCGGTTCGTGGGTTGGGCCGCGAAGGAGAAAAAGGAAAGAGGAATTGGGCCGGGTTCGGCCCAATGGGTTTCGGACCTCGGGTCGGGTTTCTGAGTTTGGGGTTTTACTCGACTAGTGGATACGAGTATTTGGTTAAATTTTCGGGTCAATCGGAGTTAATTTGGGCTTAATGGGCTTACCGGGCCCAATAGGCTAAACGTCTTGGATATTGGCTAAGTCTTGACAACGTAACACTTGTTTGAAGTTCGTAAAACGTTTTATCATTGTATAACGGTTTGATAAAATATAAAATGTCGAATTTTATATTTATTTTCTTATTATTGAAATTCCACCGTTAATATACGAAAGACGCATTATTTTACGTACGTATATATTTGGTTTAATGTGGAATCGAAGTCGATTAATCATTTAACTATCACGGTTAGTCATGTATTAAAGCAGTAAATCACATAACTATTACGTAATTTAAAAGTCAACGAAAGTCAACGGAGAGAGGTTTGACCTGATTCGGACGGGTTGTCACATTCTCCCCCAGTTAGAAGAATTTCGTCCCGAAATTCAGTCTTGGTTACTGGTGGACTGCGACGTTCTCAAACAGGCGTGGATACTTTCGGCGCATTTGATCCTCGCGTTCCCACGTATACTCTGGGCCTCGTCTAGAGTTCCATCGTACCTTTACTATGGGAATGCGGCTATGCTTCAGCTGTTTGATTTCTCGGTCAAGTATCTCCACGGGTTCCTCAATGAAGTGTAAGGTTTCGTCCACTTGAATCTCATCAAGAGGAACGATGAGCGTTTCATCAGATAAGCATTTCTTAAGATTACAGACATGAAAGACATTGTGAACGCTGCTTAGCTCGGCGGGCAGGTTCAAGCGGTAAGCTACTGGTCCGATGGTTTCAGTAATTTCGAAGGGACCAATGTAACGAGGGTTGAGCTTTCCTCGTTTGCCGAATCGGATGACACCTTTCCAAGGTGACACCTTTAGCATGACACGATCACCCTTTTTGAAGGACAAGGGTTTGCGTCGGTTGTCGGCGTAGCTCTTTTGCCTGTCTCGGGCAGCTCTCAAGCGATCTCGGATCCGGAAGATTAATTCAGTCGTTTCGAAGATTAGCTCGGGTCCAGTCAACTGACTGTCGCCAATCTCATTCCAGCAGAGGGGAGATCTGCACTTTCTCCCATAAAGTGCTTCGAAAGGAGCGGCTTGGATGCTGGTGTGATAACTATTGTTATATGAGAATTCGGCAAGAGGGAGGTGCTCGTCCCACTTGGGTCCGAAATCTATCACACATGCTCTCAGCATATCCTCAAGTGTTTGGATCGTTCTCTCACTTTGGCCATCTGTCTGCGGATGGTAGGCAGTACTCATATCGAGTCGAGTACCCAAAGCTTTCTGTAGAGATTTCCAGAAGTGTGCGGTGAATCGACTGTCTCGGTCGGATATGATGGATTTGGGCACACCGTGGCGCGAGACGACTTCCTTTATGTAAAGTTTGGCTCGCTTATCCATCTTATCCTTCTCATTGACCGGTAAGAAGTGTGCTGACTTTGTCAATCGATCGACTATTACCCAGATAGCATCATAACCAGATCTAGATTTAGGCAACTTTGTGATGAAGTCCATGGAAATTTCTTCCCATTTCCATTCGGGAATTACTGGTTGAGTCAACAATCCGGAGGGCTTCTGGTATTCGGCTTTGACCTTCGAACATGTTAAGCACTTGCCGACATAGGTGGCTATCTCGGCTTTCATGTTAGGCCACCAGAACTGTTTCTTCAGCCCGTGGTACATCTTGTCTGATCCGGGATGAATGGAATATCTTGATTTATGGGCTTCATCGAAAATCAATTGTCTTAACCCTCCATAGACAGGTACCCATAACCTATCCATGAAGACCCTGGTTCCATCAGGTTTCTCTTCTAGTTGCTTCTCCATTCCACGTAAACCTTCTTCGGCTAGGTTCTCTGGTTTGAGGGCTTCCATTTGTGCGTCGCGCACTTGGGAATTAAGGTTTGAGTGGATGGTCATGCCTAATGCTCGGACGCGGCGAGGTTTGGCATGCTCTTTCCTGCTTAAGGCATCGGCTACAACGTTAGCCTTGCCTGGATGATAACGAATCTCGCATTCGTAGTCATTTAGCAGTTCCACCCATCGGCGTTGTCTCATATTCAATTCCTTCTGATTGAAAATATGTTGGAGGCTCTTATGATCGGTGAATATGGTACATTGGGTACCATAAAGATAGTGCCTCCAGATTTTGAGAGCAAAGACGACGGCTCCGAGTTCCAAGTCATGAGTGGTATAATTTTTCTCGTGAATCTTCAGTTGTCGTGATGCGTAAGCAATGACTTTCTCTCGTTGCATCAATACACAACCTAAACCTTTGTAAGGAAATGATTTTCTGAGTCAACCGGATCAAGACGAAGATTTCCGGTTGAAGATATGTTCAAGCGGAAGAACGCTCAAGCAGAAGCTTTTGTCAACCGGAAGCTCAACCGGAAGAACATTTCCGGGTGAACTCTTTTATCCAACAGAATAAAGAGTTCAACCGGAAAAGTACTGGAATATTACTTTTGCAGAATTCAGACCTGCAACAACTTTCATTCTTCCAAAGTCACATCCTAGCCGTCTCCTACTTATAGATAAATGCATTTTGCACATTTCCTCTTTTGTATGTTTACTAATGTTCTTTTAGTAAGTTTATTGTTTGACTTTTATATACGGTTAGATTAGCCCGTATGAGATCAACGGCTGTAGTTGATCTCCTTAGTACTATTTATAGTTGTTAGCTAGTTCATTCACATGTACCAGATTGTAACCCGTTTCAGTGCTTACACTTGTAACAGTTTGAACTTGAGTTAATGCAAATAGTACCGAGAAATTTATTATCTTGTGTTCACTAGTTTATGCAATCAATACATTCAAACTACAAGTATAAGTAAAACAAAGCTTAAGTAAAAACAAGTATGATACAACTTCATTCCGCATGGTTGTGATCTGCATGTAAAGAGTTCTTGTTCTTGATTATTTCTCTGAGTAATCAACGGTCCTACAAGTGGTATCAGAGCTTTGGCTCTACACTTTGAAGACTTCTAGTGCTTCAAAGTTGATACTTTACTTGCTCACTTGAGTTTTTATAAGCTTTTTCTGTTTTACAAACTGTTTTTCACAATGACTGACTTAACTCTTGGTTCACTAAATGGTAGCTCTAACAAACCACCAATTTTCACTCCTGATGACTTTGATACTTGGAAACTCAGGATGGAAGGTTTTGTTAGAAGCCTAGACAGACGCATTTGGAACAGGTTGACTGTAGGTCCTTATAGTCCAACTGTTCAATCTGCTGATGATGCCGAAGTGCAAATACCAAAACCACTAGACAAATATGTTGAAGCTGATTATAATGAGCTTGAATATGATCACAAGGCCTACTGGACACTCCAGGCTGCATTACCCAACTCTATACTGGTAGGGTTTAAAGGGTATAAGACAGCAAATGGCTTGTGGAATGCTCTCAGTGAAATGTATGAAGGGTCTAGTGAGGTTAAGGAAAACAAAAAGGATGTTTTGAAACAAAGATATGAAAACTTCACTTACAAAACTGGTGAATCTATGACCAATCAGTATCTTAGATTTGTTTCACTTCTTGATGAATTGCAAAAGGTAGAAGTAACAATAGAACAGGCTGATGCTAACAGGAAGTTCCTGAGATCCTTACCTCCAATGTGGACTGTTTACACAGTAAGCATTAGGGAGTGCAAGGACCTCAAAAAGCTTAAACTAAGTGAACTCCATGGAGTCCTTAGTGCTTATGAAATGGAGCTTAATCTTAAGCAAAACAACTTTCCTGAGGCATCACCACAGTTGCAAACCACTGCTTTGGTTACAACTGATTTTCAACAGATCTCAAATTCTTCTCAATATCACTCACCCTCAGTCAGTTTCAATGAGCCAACTAGATGCTCAGAGAGTTCTTCAACATTGTTTGACAACTCTCACTCTGCCTATGTGGCAACTGACTCATCTCAAGGATTCACACGTGAAGACTTGGAATGCATAGGGGCAGATGATCTGGAGGAAATGGACATTTTAACTCAATTAGCTATGGTTTCTGTAAGAGCCCAAAGGTTTTATAAAAGAACAGGAAGAACTTATAAAGGGTCAAAGGGATCACCAATTGGGTTGGATAAATCTAAAGCTAAATGTTATAATTGTCATCAACTTGGTCATTTTGCTAGGGAATGCAAGCAGCCAAGGAGAGATGGACAGAATAACAACAAAAATGTTCAACAGAGATCAAATCATGGAAGCAACAACAGCAGCAGTCAACAGAACAACAGCAACAGCAACCAACAGCCAACACAACCAAAACCACTTGGAAATCAAAATGTGGTGGCAGCTGTAGCTAACCAGACTGAATGCTTTGAGTGGGAAGACTTTGTCACTGAGTTTGAGCCAATCAACCATGCTTTGATGGCCAAAGAAGATTCAACAGAACAGGTAAATGAGATTCCTGAAAAGGTTTTGGAAAATCTATGCAGCCCTGCATGCATAGAACAAGTGTCAAAGTACAGGAAACATAACACTGATCTAATTGATGAAGTTTCTAATCTGAATGAGTTAAAAAGTTGCTTTAAGAAAACTGAAAATGCATACATCACCAAACTTGAAAATTTGAACAAAGAATTTGATGCATTGAAGCTAACTAACTCCATTTTGGAAACACAATTGGAAGATTTGTTGAACAAACTAACTGTTTCAAGACAAGAAACAAAAGATGCAAAAGCAGAAAATGACATTCTTGAAATTAAGTTAAAAGATGCTTTGTTCACCTGTGACAAATTTCAAACAGCTAACAAGAAAGCTGAGAAACTTTGGAATGGAGTAATGCATGGGAAAACAGGTATTGGGTACAACAATGTTGAACCACCCAAGGAATATTCACCTGTTATTGCTCCAATCCAAGCACTTCAGAAGGAGTGTGGTGTGAGTTTAACTGTTGATAGCACCACATGCTCTGAAACAAATTCTGTTGAATCATTATCAAACTGTGAAGTCAAAGATGCTAGCACATCAGCATCTGTTGACCAATCCAAGGTTTTAAAACCAAAAGTTGCTTTTCCACCCCCAACTATTTATGAGCCCAAAGACTCAAAAGTTGGAGGAAAACTACCTGAGAAGCCAAAACCCAGTGAATCTGAGAGAATGGGTAAGATAACTTACCACCAGGTCACAAATGAAGATTCAGCCAAAAACACAAATACTTACCAAAGGAAAATGTTTGAATGTGTTTTCTGTGGTGAAAAAGGGCACATGGCTGCAATGTGCAAATTCAATCCTTTGAGCAAAACCCAAAATTTGTTAAAACCCAAAACTGTTCTTACTCAGAAAAGATCTACAGGAAAAACTTCACCTGTAAGAAGCAATACTTTGAAATATTTTGATACTGAGTCAAACAAGGTTTTAATTGGGAACAACAAAAATGGAAGTTTTTCAGTCTTAAAAATGAACAGGGTTCCGGCTGAACTTCAACCGGAAAATTTTTCAACCGGAAGTGAAGTTCAACCGGAAAACTCCAAATCACTAAGATCAGTTACTGCACCTAAACAACGACCCAGGGTTCAGTTTACTGATGAGTATGACCATTTTGAAGGTCAAGGAAGGAGAAACCCATCTAGAGGCAAGACCACCTCTAGAGAAAATTTTGTGAAAAACAAGCATAACTCTCAACCGGAAATTCCCTCTAGTTCAAGTGGAAATGCCACTGTTGCATTTCACAGTGAGAGATCTAGCCAGTCAAACAAATTTTCAAATCCAAAGGCTAGAATCTCACCAGCAACTAGTGCTGATCAAACCTACATCTCACACAATGAGGTGCCAAAGGTTTTGACTAACAAACAAAAGAAATATAGGGAATACAGAGAGAGGAAAATTGCTGAGAGGAGGCTTAGCAAAACAAACAAGCAAGATCAAACAAGTGAACAGTCTGAACACTTGAACATTGATCAAGATGATCTGTTGAATGAGGATCCAATACAAAATACTTTAGTACTTAGAGAGTACAAGTATTATGATGCTTCTGGCAAGCCCAAGACCTCAAAGGCTTGGGTTCCCTTTAGAAATTAATCAATTTTCTCTGTGTGTAGGTGCATAATAAAGGCCAACAAAGCCTATGGGTTGTTGATAGTGGATGCACTTGCCACATGACAGGAAATAAGCATGTATTGGAAAACCCCAAAAATATAAACGGAGGTCCTGTAGCTTTTGGGAGTGCAAAAGGACACATTACTGCACAAGGTGCTGTTAGTAATGGAAAGCTTACCTTTGACAAGGTAAATTTTGTTGATACATTGAAATTCAATTTACTGAGTGTCTCACAAATGTGTGACAAAAATTTGAATTTGATGTTTACTGAGAAAGAGGCAATAGTCTTAAAACCTGGTGTTAACATCCCTGGGGAACTTGTGTTACTCAGAGCACCTAGGAGAGAAGGACTATATATTTTGGATCTATCTGCTGCCACTCCAGCAAGTGGAATTGCATGCTTTATATCCAAAGCCTCAGTGGATGAATCTGATTTATGGCACAGGAGGTTATGTCATGTTAACTACAAGAACATGAACAGAATAGTAAATCTTGGCTTGGTTAAGGGTCTTCCTAACAAGCAGTTCAACTGTTCTGAGCACTGTGTTTCTTGCCTCAAGGGTAAGCAACACAAGACCTCCTTCAAGCCAAAAACTGAGTCTTCTATCACTCAACCTCTAGAACTTTTACATATGGATTTGTTTGGTCCAACTAGAGTGATGAGTTTGGGAAAAAGGTCATACTGTTTTGTCATCATTGATGATTTTACAAGATATACCTGGGTGTTTTTCTTAAAAACAAAAGATGAAACTGCTGAATTGTTAAAAACACTAATTGTATCTTTGGAAAATCAAGCAAAACTGAAAGTTAAGACAATCAGAAGTGACAATGGCACTGAATTTAAAATCATGTTTTGAATTCATTTTGTGAGAAAAAGGGTATTCTTAGACAATTTAGTGCTCCTAGAACTCCACAACAAAATGGTGTTGCAGAAAGGAGAAATAGGACATTAATTGAGGCTGCTAGAGCAATGTTGGCAGATTCTAAATTACCTGTGATATTTTGGGCAGAAGCAGTAAATACTGCTTGCTACGTCCAAAACAGGACTTTGATTGTTAAAGGGAAAAATAAAACTGCTTATGAACTTTGGAGAGGTAGAAAACCTAACATTTACTTTTTCAAATCATTTGGATGTCCTGTTACTATCTTGATAACTAATAGGTTGTTACCTAAGTTTGCTGAAAAAGCAGATGAGGGATATTTTGTTGGATATTCTGGTGTGTCAAAAGCATTCAGAGTATACAATAAAAGTACCAAAAGTGTTGAGGAAACCATTAATGTATCTTTTAATGAGAAATCTCTTAACAACTTTGTATCTCAACCGGATTGGTTATTTGATATAGATGCACTAACCTCTGCTTTCAATTTTACCATTGAGAAGCCTTTAAGTTCAACGGTGCAGGAACAGGAACATAAGCAAAATCACTTGAGATCAGCTGAGAATATCTGGCAGATGAATACCAAGGGCCTGCAAATGCAACCTAACTTCTTTTCATCGCTCAGCACCAAGCCTGTGACTCCCAACAATTCAAAGAAAGTCTCTGAAATTGTTATTGCTGATGCAGAAATTCATCCGGTTGAACTTCCAGTTGAAGTTCAAACGGATCCTGTGACAGTAGAATCTCCGGTTGACACTCAACCGGAAAACAATTTTTCAGAAAATTTTGAGAACAATGAATCCAATGATTCAACTGATGCTGGGTCAAATGAATACAGTTTTGAGCATCTAATCTCAGATTCAGTCCCCAGTTCTCAAGAAGTTTCAGAACCTGTTTCACAAATCAACAATATTGAGTTACTACCTCAACTCAATATTCCTCACAATGGGAGAAGCCATGAATTTCCAATGTTTACTGATAGAAGAGTTAGTAAGAATCATCCAAGGGAGAATATTATAGGAGACTTGTCAGCTCCTGTGTTGACAAGAAGCAAGTCTATTGATGCAAACATTTGCCTACATGCTGCATTTCTGTCTCAAGAAGTACCCACAAAGGTCAGTGATGCTCTGGAAGATGAGAGCTGGGTAGAGGCAATGCAAGAGGAATTGTTTCAGATCAATAAACAGAAGGTTTGGGAATTGGTAGACCTTCCAGAAGGTGAAGAACCAATTGGCACCAAATGGGTATTCAGAAACAAGAAGGATGACAGAGGAATAGTGATCAAAAACAAGGCAAGACTGGTAGCTCAAGGTTACAAACAGGAAGAAGGCATTGATTATGATGAAGTTTTTGCTCCAGTGGCCAGGCTTGAAGCAATCAGAATATTTCTTGCCTATGCTGCTTTCAAAAACTTTCTGGTATTTCAAATGGATGTCAAATGTGCCTTTCTGTATGGTCTTTTGGAACAGGATGTGTACGTCAAGCAACCTCCAGGCTTTGAAGACCCTCATCACCCCAACAAGGTATGCAAGCTAATCAAGGCTCTATATGGTCTCAAGCAAGCTCCTAGGACATGGTATGAAACTCTTTCAAACTACCTCCTAGAGAATGGCTACAAAAGAGGAGCTATTGACAAAACACTTTTTGTGAAATCTGATGGCAAAGACACTTTGATGGTACAAATCTATGTTGATGACATCATCTTTGGTTCATCCAATGCTGCCTTATGCAAAGAGTTTGAAGGTCTGATGCAATCTAAGTTTGAAATGAGTTCAATGGGTGAATTGAATTTCTTCTTAGGATTACAAGTGAAGCAAACTGCAAATGGAATATTCTTGAATCAGTCAAAATATATTCAAGATATGCTAAAAAGATTTGATATGTTGTCTGTTTCAACTTCAAGAACCCCCATCTCCACTTCCCACAAGTTAAACAGTGACTTAAGTGGAAAGCCAGTGGATGTTCATCTCTACAGGGCAATGATTGGATCACTGCTCTATCTCACAGCTAGCAGACCTGACATCATGTTTAGTGTCTGTTTATGTGCTAGATACCAGTGTCAACCAAAGGAATCACACATGTTAGCAGTGAAGAGAATTTTTAGATATCTCAAAGGACAACCAAAGCTTGGGTTGTGGTATCCAAAGAATTCAGATTTCTCCTTCAAAGCTTACACTGATAGTGATTATGCTGGCTGCAACTTAGATAAGAAGTCTACTAGTGGAGGATGCCAATTTTTAGGAGAAAGACTTGTGTCTTGGCAATGCAAGAAGCAGACCTGTGTATCTACTTCCACTGCTGAGGCTGAATATATTGCCGCATCAAGCTGCTGCAGTCAAGTCTTATGGATTCAGAATCAAATGTTGGATTACGGCATCAAGTTCATGGAGACTCCTATTCTTGCAGACAACAACAGTGCCATCTCAATCACAAACAACCCTGTTCAACACTCAAAAGCAAAACACATTGACATCACGTACCATTTTATTAGAGATTGTGCTGAGAAACATTTAATTAGAATGGTTAAAGTTCATACAAATCAACAATTGGCTGATTTGTTTACCAAAGCATTTGATGAAGCTAGATTTTTCTATCTCATTAGTGCCATTGGTATGATGAACTTTGACTGATTAAACTGTTTTCACAAACTTAATAAAAGAGACCATCTTGTGTCAAAGAGCCCGTCTCTTGATACAAAAAGAAAAAGAAAAAGAAAAGTTTCTGTATCAGTTAGACACCTTTTCAATCATAGTCAGGTCATACTGTTAAACTATGATAACTGATACATGTAATTTTCAAAAATCAAGTGTTTTTCTATCTTCCGGTTGAACTTTCCAGTTCAACATATCCGGTTGAATCTCAACCGGAAAGTCATCTTCAACCGGAAACTCATGTTTTGATCACACCATCCAAATTTCTGAAACTGGTAATCTAAACAACAATTCTTTATTTGAAAGATCAGTTTGACTTTGAAAATTTTTCAAACGGAAATTTTATTTCCTGTTGACAATCTCAACCGGAAAAATTTTCAACCGGAAATATGTCCGGATCAACTTTCAAACGGAAAGAAATTTTGTTGTGAGGAGAGAAAAATCTCCGCTTGAATCTCAACCGGAAAACTTTTGCCTTAAATGACTCATTTAATTTACCGGTTGAGGCACACATTTTCAAGCGGATTGTGCATTTAAAGTGTTTGAATTTATTGCTCAAAAAAATATCTGAATTTAATTCAAAAGACACGCAACAGGCGGTTGTACTATACAACCACCTGAAGCACACTTTTTGCGGACCCACTTGCACTTTTTCCTTTCTCTCTCCTGTGACTCAGCGCACTTTATCCATCGCTGTTAACTGTCACTCACCTTTAAACCCACCAGTTAAATACCCCCAACCCCTTCAACACTCCTCATAATTCAAAAGCAAGAAACCGTTCAAAAATCCGAAAACCTAGAAATTTTCAGAACCATTTCTTCCTTCTCCCAAATTCTCTCTCAAAATAAATCATCAATGGCACCGAAGTCCAAAGCAAAGGGGAAACAACCAGTAAAGGATGATCCTTTTCCTCTTGAACACAACCTGGTTGCGATTCTTGACGAACCAGTGAACTCTACACACACTGAAATCTTCACAGGGATGATCAATTTTCTCAAATCATCATATCTGAATCACGCACTCACTGTTGCGGTGTATATGTATGAGGAAATTCTCTCTGAATTCTGGAAGAACATTCAACTGCTTGAGAAGGATGTTGATGATGTGGAGGAAGATACACTGAAGTCAACCATAAAGGGGGAAACTGTTTTCATCACTGAGTCACTGATAAGGGAGTTGCTGAAGTTAAATGACCAGAATGGGTATGTTCGAAAAACACCAAAGCAATACATGGCCCTGCTCAACAACATTGGGTATGGTGGTGCTACTGAAGGAACTGCCACGGTCAACAAGGGTCAAATACCCTACAAATGGAGATTTCTGGCTCACACCATCATGGTGTGCCTCTCAGCCAAAGAAATCAGGTTTTGATGAAATGGCTACTGAGCAAGCATCTGCATTTTATGCTGTGGTGAAAGGGGAGGTATACAATTTTTCTGCTGTAATCTTTAATGCTTTAAAGGGTAATGCAAAGAATTTTGCTTTTTACATGTACCCTAGATTTTTAACTTACATTTTGCAAGAAAAATATCCCCAAATTAATTTAGAAGGAAACATGATGCTGGTTCCAAGAGCATTATCTGAAAATACTTTTTCTAAATTAACCACCAACAAGAAGCCTTTCCTTGGGAGGGACACTGACCATCCCATGCCAATCCAAAGGGTGATTCCGGTTGAATAAGGAGAACCTAGTTCTCAACCGGAAACACATGCTTCTGAAGAGCAACTTGCTCCAGTGGACAACACTGTACAATCCACAGTTGTTGAACCCACCACTGATCAACCACCTTCTCCTTCTGATAAACCAACCTTAATTTTCAAAAGAAAAAGGAGAAGAGAATCAGACCTACCATCAATTCCCATCATCCCCCTTCCCCAAAGCCTACAAAGCTCAAAAGGCTCAAAAAGGTTGTGCAAGAGCCTACTCCTCTCTTGCAACCTATTACCTCCAGCCCTGAACCAACCCTTGGCACACAGCCATTGGGGTCAGCCAAATTGGGATTTAAACTTGTTGACGAACCTTCTTCTGAGGGGGAGTCATTTCATATGGATGTACAATCCCCATCCACTTTCTCACCCTACACTTCACACTTCTCATCTGTGAATGATGATGTAGAAAGAGTTGTCACAGATGATGGTGTTATTAACCCAAGCACCACATTACATGGGAACATTCTGAGTGACACTCACACTGCTACATCTAACCCCCATTCACCCCAGGAGGTGAATCTCAGGAGTTTAGATGAGATTCATGTGGAAAGGGCTGCTGCCACTCAAAGCTTCTCATTGAACTTTGATGTTGGTAGTAACATCAATAAGACCCAATCCATGGCAACCCACACTTTAGTTCAACCGGAAGATCCCCTAGTGGATCCTAAGGGAAAAACTATAGTTGAGGGGAATCCCAGGCGCCAAGAAAACCAGGGTGGTGGACTTGATCAACCTAGGGTTGATGGTCCATCTTTTTCCTATGATACTGGTAAAATTCCAGTTGAGGATAGCTTATCACTTACTGAATTGACGGTCTTGTACAAATCACTACAGGCTCAGGTAACCAGTCTCAATTCGACTGTTGCCAGCCTTGTAATGTCATATCCTGCTGCTGCTCAAGCTCAAGAAGTTCCTGTTGATGCCCCAACTGCTCAACCGGAAACTTCCCCTGCACCAAAATCTCAACCGGTTGCACAGCATTCTGCTGAGGTTAGCTCTTTGAACTCATTTCCTTTTGGAGGTCAGGCTGTAGAAGCTGATGCTGCCAAAAAGGGGGAGAAGACTAATCCTCCAACACCTGATATTGCTGCTGCTGCAACCACAACTGAAGAAGAAGAAGTCGAAGTCGATCAAACAGTGCCTCTACCTGAAGATGTAAGGCATACAGCCTTCAAACTGGCTGATATTGACCCCTTTTCAGTTGCTGATGGGTTGACTAAGGTGAAGATGAGCTCACTTATGAAGGTATTTCCACAGGATCCAAGCCTGTTGGGAATGATTGAAGCAACAATGTTAGTTGCAGGTGCTCAGCCAGAGAGCATTCTGCGGGTCAAGCATTTCTTGACCAATGTGATTATTCCACAAGAGGAGGCATTTGCCAAATCTAAAGTGGATGAGATCACAACTAACATTGCCTCTGAACCAGTTGTTGATATGGTTCATGAATATGTGGTTGATGATGCTTCAGTCACTCAGACTGAAGAAGAAGCTGAAAAAGGAGAAGAAGCTACAACGGATGTAATCAGCAATGTACTGAAAAACACAAGTACAAAATCTCCGGCTGAAGTTCAACCGGAAGGGTCTCAACCGGAAAAGTCTCAACCGGAAAAGACTCAACCGGAAAACTCAACTGAAGCTGAGATTGCTGAAACACTGATTCAAATGCATTCCACTTCAGACTCAGAACCTCCTCTAAACTTTAAAAGAAAGAAACAAACCAAACCAAGGAGGATGATCAGACTGAAGAAGAGTCAGGATTGCATAACTCCTCAACCAAGAGCATTAGACACTATGGTTGACTCTGACCAGTCAGAAGAACAAGAGACTATGGAGGATCTACTTGAAGAAGATTTCGTCCATGACTGGGAAGAAAATCAATCCAGAATAAGATCAGAAGAAGCCAAATCAAATATTCAATACAACAAATTCTTGGCAGATCTAGATCTTTTCTCTAATGATTTTGTGGTTGAAGGAATGGTAGATGAAGCTAGGAAGAGGTCAATCGAATGGAGAATGCAGGTCTATGACCTTGCTAAATTGGATGAACAGGAGAAAAACAGGCTGATCAACATAGCCTCCAAAATGCCAACTGTCTTAAACAAGAGTTTAGACAACTTGGAGCTATTGGAAAGGATCAAGAAATGTGCCATCATCAGATGTCTCAAGCCTGCTGCTGAAGTAGAGAAGATGAAGGCTAAAGACACATGTAAAATTGTAGATGAGCTGCTTAAACAAGTAAAAGGAGCAGAGTTTGCTGTGATTCCAAGTCTCCAAATGCCATTGCCATCTGAGACAGTCACGGGTAACCCCTCATCTACATACATAAAGCCAGAACCCTTTGAAGAATCTGATCTACTTGCTGAGTCTCTCCCTTCCAACTTGTTGGAAAGACTCAAGCACTCAGCCTCCCATGTTCCCACTCCATCTTCCAGATTTTACTCCCAAAGACCCAGGGGAATGAATCCTAGGCCCAGGGGATCCAGATCTACCAAGCCCAAATATATTCATCCAAAATACAGGTTAGATAACTGGACTGATATCACCCCTGCTAAGCCTAAACCCTGCCCTCCTACTTGGAAGTATAATCAACCTTCATCACCACCTAAACACTCCACTTCTTCAACCCCACAACCACAAGCCATGAAACCACCCACCATATCTCCAACAAAACCTTTTGAACCCACTGAGCCAGCTGCAACCAGTTCTGTTCAAACTTCTTCTCATGCAGATAAAGGGAAAGAAAAAGTCCCAACTGAAACTGTCAATCCATCTGCAAATCCTGCCTCTGGTGTTTCACCTGGAAGGAAGAAGTCCATTGCCAAACGAACTCTTCTTTCAACCAGAAACTTTAAGACCAGGAGGATCATGAGAGAATTGAACAAAACTAGGATTCAATTTGAAAGGCCACCATCTCCTGAAAAATGAAGTTCTTGGAGATAGTTAATTTTTGAAGAACAACATACAGAGGACAAATTTTGGCAGCATCATCTTAGGGGGAGATTGTAAGGAAATGATTTTCTGAGTCAACCGGATCAAGACGAAGATTTCCGGTTGAAGATATGTTCAAGCGGAAGAACGCTCAAGCGGAAGCTTTTGTCAACCGGAAGCTCAACCGGAAGAACATTTCCGGGTGAACTCTTTTATCCAACAGAATAAAGAGTTCAACCGGAAAAGTACTGGAATATTACTTTTGCAGAATTCAGACCTGCAACAACTTTCATTCTTCCAAAGTCACATCCTAGCCGTCTCCTACTTATAGATAAATGCATTTTGCACATTTCCTCTTTTGTATGTTTACTAATGTTCTTTTAGTAAGTTTATTGTTTGACTTTTATATACGGTTAGATTAGCCCGTATGAGATCAACGGCTGTAGTTGATCTCCTTAGTACTATTTATAGTTGTTAGCTAGTTCATTCACATGTACCAGATTGTAACCCGTTTCAGTGCTTACACTTGTAACAGTTTGAACTTGAGTTAATGCAAATAGTACCGAGAAATTTATTATCTTGTGTTCACTAGTTTATGCAATCAATACATTCAAACTACAAGTATAAGTAAAACAAAGCTTAAGTAAAAACAAGTATGATACAACTTCATTCCGCATGGTTGTGATCTGCATGTAAAGAGTTCTTGTTCTTGATTATTTCTCTGAGTAATCAACGGTCCTACAACCTTGATGCGAGGCATCGCAGTAAACAACGAAGTCTTCGATTCCATCGGGTAATGATAGAATCGGGGCATCACAAAGCTTCTGCTTCAGTAACTGAAATGCTGCTTCAGTCTTGCCATCCCATATGAATTTCTTATCTTTCTGGGTCAGGGCGGTGAGTGGCTGGGCTATCTTCGAGAAGTTCTCGATAAATCGGCGGTAATAGCCAGCAAGACCTAAAAATTGTCGAATCTCGGTTGGAGTCGTTGGCGTGCTCTAATCCTTGATTGCCTCAATTTTTGTGGGATCCACATGGATTCCTCGATCATTGATCACATGACCCAGAAAGTGAACTTCGCGAATCCAAAAGTCACATTTGGAAAATTTCGCGTAGAGTTCTTCCTTCTTCAGCAATTCTAGAATAAGTCTCAGATGTTGTTCGTGTTCTTCCTTACTACGGGAGTAGATAAGGATGTCGTCAATGAACACGATAACGAACTTATCCAGGTAGGGTTTGCATACGCGGTTCATCAGATCCATGAACACTGCAGGTGCGTTTGTCAAACCGAATGGCATTACGATGAACTCATAATGGCCATAGCGTGTTCTAAACGCTGTCTTCGAAACGTCTTCATCTCTAACTCTGAGTTGATGGTATCCTGATCTTAGATCGATCTTGGAGTAGAAGCTCGATCCTTGAAGTTGATCAAACAGATCGTCGATCCTAGGAAGCGGGTAACGGTTCTTCACAGTCAGTTTGTTCAGCTCCCGGTAGTCGATGCACATCCGAAAAGTTCCATCTTTCTTCTTGACAAATAGCACGGGTGCTCCCCACGGAGAGTGGCTTGGTCTGATGAAGCCTTTATCTAGCAATTCTTGTAATTGGCTAGATAACTCCTGCATCTCAGAAGGTGCCAGACGGTACGGGGATCTGGCTACGGGGGCGGCACCTGGGGCTAAGTCAATGCGAAACTCCACTTGTCGCGTCGGCGGTAAACCTGGCAAGTCTTCGGGAAAGACTTCCGGGTATTCGCGGACAATGGGAACATCTGCTATGTTCTTCTCCTTTGGTTTCTTCTCAGTTACGTGTGCTAGGATGGCCTGACATCCTTTACGAAGGAACTTTCGTGCCTTCATACTAGATATGAGGTTTAGTTGGGTTCCACTCTTCTCGCCTTGTACGTTTAGAGTGTTGCCATCTTCGAGTGGCATCCTAACTAATTTCTCATGGCACACGATTTCCGCACGGTTCTTAGATAACCAGTCCATGCCTATGATAACATCAAAACTTCCTAGTTCTACAGGCATCAAATCAATGCTGAAGGGATGATCGGAGAGTTCTAATGAGCAATTGGGATAAATAATGCTAGTTTCTACTAATTCTCCGTTTGCTAATTCTACTGTGAACTTAGTGTCTAGGGCAACAGGGGTAATTTCGAGTAATTGACCAAATTCGGTAGACACAAAGCTCCTATCAGCACCAGTATCAAATAAAACGGAAGCATAATGATTGTTTAGTAGAAACGTACCCGTCACCGTGTTGGGGTCACGGCGAGCCTCTCCGGCATTGATTACAAAGGCTCTTCCTCTAGCCTGATTCGGGTCCTGGTTTCCTGCCTTCGGGCAATCCTTCTTGTAGTGCCCGGTGGTTCTGCAACCGTAACAGGTGCGCTTCGGACAGTCTCGTGCTACGTGCCCTTTTGTCTTGCAGATGTTGCAGTAGACGTTGCCACAATCGAGTGTGTGGTGGAGATTGCACTTGTTGCACAGAGGTGCTCCACCGCTGTATCCAGTCTTTCGGACAACGTGGGTAGGGGTGGTAGCAGCAAAGACCTTCACAGTTTCAGCTTCCTTGGCAGGGGCCTTATCATCGCGATTCCTCCAGAATCCGCGTTTCCGCTTGTTATCAGGCTTCTTGTTGGTGGGAGGAGTGGTACTGGTTTCAGGGGCCTTGTTCTCAGACTTCTTCTTGTCAAGATTCACACCTTGACGGTTGGCTTGGTAAATCAGGTTGTGTGCCAGGCGCACAGCATCCTGAAAAGTCTGAGGGTTTGAGGAAAGGACATTCCCCTGAATATGAGGTGCAAGTCCCCAGATGTACCGTTCAATCTTCTTGTAGAGAGGAGTGATCATGGTCGGACAGAGATGAGCG
Organism: Deinandra increscens subsp. villosa; assembly: GCA_039602395.1. Taxonomy (NCBI): domain Eukaryota; kingdom Viridiplantae; phylum Streptophyta; class Magnoliopsida; order Asterales; family Asteraceae; genus Deinandra; species Deinandra increscens. The sequence continues at coordinate 6,237,173 of JBCNJP010000008.1, forward strand.
AGCTCACGGAACCTCTTGGTATAGCCGGCAACGTCGGCTCCGTTCATGGTGAGGTTCCAGAATTCAGCTTCGAGCTTCTGAAGCTCTTCTCTAGGGCAGTACTCATCGCGAAGCAGCTGTTTGAGCTCGTCCCAAGTCATGGCGTAGGCCAAATCAGTCCCGATAGCATCGGCATGGGAGTTCCACCAGGTCAGAGCGCTATCAGTCAGAGCGCAGGTGGAATACTTGACCATGTACTGCTCGGGGCAGTTGCTTATGCGGAAGACGGACTCCATTTTCTCAAACCAGCGAACTAACCCAACAGCGCCTTCAGAACCCTTGAAATTTGAGGGTTTGCAGTTCATAAAGTCCTTGTATGAACATTCACGGGGGCCTGCAATTGTTAGATTGAAACGTTGGATACAATTTAGGAAAATTGTAATCGAGTGTTTTTCTAACATTGGTTAATTCGTACTTACCGCGCGCCCCATTGTCGTTTTGACGTTGGGCTTCCGCAGCGGCAACAGTTTCTGCTACGCGATTAGCAATCATCTCCTCGATTTCCTCGGGAGTCATAGGGGGAGGAGGTGGAGGAGGTGAAGAGTTCCTGGTGGTTCGGCGTCTCGGTGGCATGATTTTGCTTTAAGTTACAATTGTCAACATAAAGAAAAATTTAGATAATATGTAAATGGGGTTATTACATGCTCGAGAATAACTGCCACGACATACATCAACTGCCAAAACATTTTCACGCAACACAACCAAGAACATAAGATAGGAATGGTGAAGTGATACAACATGTCGTAACAACATAACTACACAATCACAACATAACTATAACATGAACATAACATAAACATACACATGAATCATAACATAACGAAAGATTTTTCCCATAGCATTATCATCGGAATCATACATCAAGTTTGTTACCATATTACAGATAAAACATATCCAAAATAACAAGTTTGCATCGTGGGCTCGCAGTCCCAATCCTGACTAATGCTAACATGTTTCATCTATAAAATGGCTATCAAAAGTTACTAGGTCTCATCTACCTAGAATGCTGGTGGGGGTGGTGGAGGTCCTGGGGGATGAAGAAGACTGGTGGTCTCTGGGTCAAGGCCTGGAGAGTGGCGAGAAGTCGTCCGGAGACGAACTCCAAGGCAGAGACTCTCCCCTGCAACCTCTCGTGCGAGAGAAGCAGGTCAGTCGTGGCCATGCTGACCCCAGTCATGTGGGCATGGAGGGACTCCATGGCGCCGTCAGTGGCGCGCATGCGCCCGGTCAGCTCGGCTGTCTGGTTCCTGAGGTGAAACACCTCAGTGGCTGCAGGTAGCTGACCGATATCAGCGTTCAGCTCCCCCAGATCGGCCTCAAGGCGTCTCAAACGAGCCACCAGTAATGGGACGGTGTCAGGGATGGGCTCGTGAGTAAAAGGCGAGATACCCAGAGGCACTCGGCGGAAGGGATCAGGTAGTGAGGACTCTCCCCGATCATAACAGCTCGGGAACTCCTCGATGATCCGCCAGTGCTGGATCTGGTCGGGTATCCAGGCGAGATGGGGTAAATCGAACACCTGGCGCCGCTTAGGCGCGGGCTCACCAGAGGTACGTCGGACCTCCCTAGTCCGGGATGGGCCAGCTGCCCGTCCCGGGGTAAATCCCCGTCTGCCGCCACCAGGCGTGGCGACAAAGGTCTTCACAGACCGATCTCGGCCTGCGAAGGGGTCGGCGGAGCTAGTGGCATCCGCAGTGGCTGCACCGCCAGCAGTGGCGGTGGGAGCAGGGTGGTCGGGGGTGTCGTCGGAGGTCCTACGCCTGATAGGACTCAAGAAATCTGCTGGTATAGGGTTCGGGCGTATGACTCCCACAGTGGCGCCCTCTGTCTCGGGGCTGGAAGGGATGTAGTCTTCGGGTGATGGCGTGTACTCAACACTGGGCTCCTCCTCAGAATCGGCAACGCAAATGACCTCTTTCGAAGCCATCACTGCGAAAATATTCCAAAAAGGAACTGTGTTAGTAACATCATGGTAGAGTGGTAACACATAAGTAAACATAAGTAAACATATGAGGTCTTGACATGCAAATGGTCGCTTCGGAGTGGGTTATAGTCCAGGCTTGGTTTCCGTTTTGTTTTGTTTGTTTGTTTATCCTGGTTCGCTATAACTACGGCTCTGATACCAATCTGTCACACCCCGGTCAACGGTTTCGGGTGTGAGCGAGAATGGAATCATAGTCGAGGATACATAGAACACTTCTAATAATTTAAAAACTTCATAAAACATTAATTCGTTTCATTGCAGCGGAAAGAGTAGTGGAAACATCAATGTTTTACAAATTAAAAACATAAGTCTTAAACGATTATTAAAAGCTTAAAACAGTTAAATTGGATAGTCAGGACTATGACTCCAGGGACAGGTCCGATAGCGTTGGTAAGCTCCATTTGCATGTCTTCAAGCAAGTCTCGTCAATTACCTAAGAAATCATGAACATAAAACGGGTCAACATAAAGTTGGTGAGGTTCACAGGTTTAGGACTCGATAGTTAAACAGTTGTAAAGCAGTTGTAAAACAGTTTCGGTATACTTAAATATTATCAGGGTTTATTGTTGTGGTTGTATGATCTCACCTGAACCTTGATTTCAAATACTAACGGTTTACCCACCCGGCATCTCTTGCCCCGAGATGTTAAACAGTGCAGAATAACTGACGTGTACCCCCAGACAATCCGGAGTCAGAACTGGAGCTACCAGTTAGGGTAGGGTTGTCAACCCAAATAGATCTACTCACTAGCTATCGTTTCGTACAGAACTAATTGAAATCAATTAATGATGGGATTTTCGGTTGTACAAACGTTTATAACGATAATGTACCAAGTTGGGCAATCAGTAAGAGAACAAGTAGTCATACGGCTAACAAGTAAACCATAATATTAAGTAAAAAGCATTTAATCAGTTTTTCATGATTTCTCCCCCAAGTATGAAACAGTTAAAAGGAAAAGGGGCCGTGAAACTCACAGTTTTAGCAGGTAAGCGGTATTTAAGCAGCAAAGGACGGTAGCACGTAACGCCCTAAATAATTAAATAACATATGCATAAGGTCTATGATCATTCGAGTAACATACGTCACCCAAGTGATACCGGTCAAGTCTTGACGATTTAAGTCCGTTTGTATTATCGAAAACTCGTTATCTTATATTTATTTATTAAATACATTTATGGTTATTTATATTTATGTCCAATAAATATAAACAAATAATCATTTTCAATAATTCAACCAAGTCTTGGACATTGAGTAAAAAGATATAATAATGTTTATTATTATTTTCACGAGTTCGAATAATTATTTTAATTAAGTAATTACTTATTCGATTTTGTTAATCTTGCAAGTTATAATTATTTTGAATAATTACGATTAACAATTATTTAGTGAATAAAACAAAGTTTAAGTTTCCTTGCAAATAATTATTTGTCAAAATAATTATTAACGTTTGTTTTATTTTATAAAACATACATCTTTAAGAAAAATCATTTAAGGTTTTAAACGTTTAATCATTTTCAAAGGTAAGTTAATATTTCAAGTTCATGAAATATTTTAATAGAAAACGTCGATAAAAATATTTACGACGACGCTTGGATTTATAACATTTGGTTTATAAACTTGTCTTTTATTTAAAATCTCCAACGAACGTCGGTTCGTTTTTGGATACTTTGTTTTTATCAAAGAAATATTATAAGTCCTTGTAAATATTTTAAACCAATGATTTGTCTTGGTTTATTTTTATAAAAATCTTTTATGAAAACATCTATTTTCAAATGTAATCTTTTTATAAAAATGTCCATTTCTAGCAAGTTTTAAGAAAGGTTAAAACTTGTAATAAATCCAAGTATTTATGTCAAATTAATCATTTGACATAAATATTATTCTTATCAAATCTAGCATTTATTTTTATTCTTTTTGTCCAATCATTTAATCATTAGTAACACATTAAATATGTTACTTAACTTATTTTAAGAAGTATATTCTTTTGTTTTAGTCATAGGTTACATATGTAACTTTTATTTAAATAAGTCCATGATTCTTAGCTTATACATTTGTTATTATCATTTCATGTAATAAGTTAACATAATATAACATGGATTATATTGTTAGTTAACATTTTTAATAGATAACATGAATTAATAAATAATCAACCAACACATTTATGTTGGGACCAAATATATATATAAATGCAATCACTAACATAAAAATGTTAGGACAATAAAATGTAAATCTACTAACACAAATACTTGTGTTAGGACCAAAAGTAAATAATAACAAGTAATATTATTTAGTCTTTTTAATTCATGTTTAAGAAGTTTTGCATATAAGTGATCATGATGATCTTAGGTGCACTTGAATACTTTCCATAGATTTCTTCAAGTGTTTCACCCCATTCTCTTGGCTACTTTAAGTTCCAAGAACACCATGAGAATGTTTAAAGATCATAAGAAGAATGGGGGTTTAAGAAGAGAGATCTTTGATGATCAACTTAATATGCAAGTTTTATATTCTATCTTTTCATTAATATGAAGGGGCTTGGGTTTGCAAGCAACTAACTATGAAATCCTTGGATCTCATAAGTATGATCAAGGTGCACATATGCTACTATCCAAAAGGGTTCACAATGTGTTTCACCAAATGATCTTAAAAGAATGGAGGTTAAGAGAAAGAGTTGTGTTAGTTGTTCTTGCAAACCAAGCATTCAAACATAAGAGTTTTTAGATTTAGGTCATGATGGTTAGTTGTCAAGACTTGGGGTTTTCATTTGGGTGGTGAAACATGATAGAAAATATAGAAGAAGAGGGGTTTAGAATACTCACAAAGATGTGAGAAGAAAACCGAGAAAAGGGAGGTGGGTGGCGGCGGTCCGGCGGCGGAGCAGGGCGGCGGACGGTGGCCGGTCGGTGGTCCGGCGGTGGGGGCTGGGGGTTCTCGGCCGACAAGAGAGGAGGGAGGGGAGGAGAAGTGTGTTGGGGTGTTGTGGTGCAAGGAGACATGGGGGGGTCTTGATCTCTTTTTATACCAAAAAGGTTAGTTTTTAACCTTTGGTTAATATGGTGTTGTCAACACCACAATTAACCAACTAATCCTCTTGAGTAGGCTACTAATTTTATAAGTTTTATAAAAATTCTAGGAGCTTTTATAAAATAAAGAGGTGTTAGGAGTTTATAAAAATCATAACTTTTTAAAATATAATCCCATTATATTTTATCCAAGTGAATGGTGATTTTTATTTTTGTAAATGTCATTAACCCAAGTTTTATGAAAATATTAGTGGGTTAAAGAAATGGGATTAACTTTTATAAAAAAAAACTAGTGGGCTTAAACAAAATAATTATTTTGTTTTACAATTGGGCCGAAGCCCAATCGAGTTCAATTAGGAGAATGGGCCGAAGCCCATTCGGTTCGGAAATGGGGTTGGGCCGAAGCCCAGTCGGGCTCGTGAGTGGGCCTGGGCCGAAGCCCAGTTGGTTTGGGCCGGTTCGTGGGTTGGGCCGCGAAGGAGAAAAAGGAAAGAGGAATTGGGCCGGGTTCGGCCCAATGGGTTTCGGACCTCGGGTCGGGTTTCTGAGTTTGGGGTTTTACTCGACTAGTGGATACGAGTATTTGGTTAAATTTTCGGGTCAATCGGAGTTAATTTGGGCTTAATGGGCTTACCGGGCCCAATAGGCTAAACGTCTTGGATATTGGCTAAGTCTTGACAACGTAACACTTGTTTGAAGTTCGTAAAACGTTTTATTATTGTATAACGGTTTGATAAAATATAAAATGTCGAATTTTATATTTATTTTCTTATTATTGAAATTCCACCGTTAATATACGAAAGACGCATTATTTTACGTACGTATATATTTGGTTTAATGTGGAATCGAAGTCGATTAATCATTTAACTATCACGGTTAGTCATGTATTAAAGCAGTAAATCACATAACTATTACGTAATTTAAAAGTCAACGAAAGTCAACGGAGAGAGGTTTGACCTGATTCGGACGGGTTGTCACATGGGTCACTATTTGGGCCTGGTCACCTTTTTATTAATCTTTTTGGGCTGGGAATATACTGGCGGGAAATTTAGGCGCTAAATTAGTGATAGAAGTCAGCGATCCACACACAATTCCACACTCAAATCTAAATCGAACCTTCACTTTGGAAATCCCTATCGAACATGCACTTCTACAAAGGAAATCGAACCTGCACTTGCTTTTGGATCGTCAAATCGGACCTGCACTTGCTTTTGGATCTTCAAATCGGACCTGCGCTTGCTTTTGGATCTTCAAATCGGACCTGCACCTGCTGTTGAATCATCAAATCGGACCTGCACCTTCTGTTGGATCATCAAATCGCAATCAGTACTATTTCTCTCATCAAACATTCTGCATAGGACCTGCTGTAATTCTATTTCTCTCATCATTCATCAAACATTTTGCTACCTGCTGTTGTTGTTCTTAGTTTGCTATAATTTGTTTATGTTCCATTGTTCCTCGTTCATCAATCATCAGTGACCACTGATCAGTTCATGAAAATTTTATCTTATTTGCTGTTTATTTTGATGTTGTTGCTGTCATATTTTGCTATTTATTTTGCTTCTTTTTTTGCTGTTTATGTTGTTTAATGTTCCATTGTTCCTCGCTCTAATAGCTACCGATTTTGATGTTGCTACTGCTATATTGCTATTTTTTCCTGAATTTCTGCTCGTTTTTTTTTACATTGTTGTTGTTGTATTTTGCTGTTGTGCTATTTTTTTGCTGCTGTTGATATCTAATGACTATATTGCTTCTGTTCATAGTTTTGCTACTGAATTTAGTTCAAAATGCTATGTTTCTGCTGTGCTATTGATTTCTTCATCTCAATTTTCAATATTTTTGTTGCTGTGCTCATTTTTTTATGTTGTTGCTATTGTTTTTTTACTACTGTTTTTTTTCTCTTCAGTTTCGTGAACTGCTGGTCTGCTACTGTTTCAGAATTCAGTATGGCTGAATCTTCAAAACCCAAATCAAACGACCCGGGTTGGAAATATGGAACCCCAGTCCCTAACGTCCGTAATAACGTAACTTGTCATTTCTGTCAAAGGGTTATCAAAGGAGGTGTTTCTAGATTAAAACAACATCTTACCGAAGGTTCTAAGGATGTAACCCCTTGCGCAAAAGTCCCACCGCATGTAACAGAGGAGTTACAAATATACATGAAGACGAAAGAAATGTCAAAGGTTGAAAATCTTATGAAGTCGACAATCAACCTTGATGATTATGATATTGATGAAGAGGAAGAAGTTGAACCTAGTAGTTTGCGTAATTCCAAAAAACCAAGGGTAAAAGGTCCAATGGATGTTATATTTAATAGAATTAGGAAGGAAGGAGGTGGGGGTGGAAGACAACAAACAATCAATGAGGTTTGCAAGAAAGAGTTCCGGGAGAAAGTATGTAGAGATATTCGCTAAATGGTTTTGTGATGCGAGGATAGCTTTCAATGCCGCCTCCTATGATAGTTTCAAAGTAATGATTGAATCTATTGGACAATTTGGTCCAGGGTTGAAACCACCGAGCCCCTACGAGTTGAGTGTTCCTTTACTTAACAAGGAAGTTGAAGAAGTTGACAAGCAAGTTGAGGAGAACAAGAAAGAGTGGGCGAGAAAGGGGTGCTCGATTCTATCCGATGGTTGGAGAGACTCGGTTGTCCACAAAGATATCCTAAACATAATGGTTAACTCACCAAAGGGCTCGGTCTTTCTTAGATCACTTGATGTTTCAGATGTATCCAAAGATGCAAATTTATTGTTTGGTATTCTAGATGGAGTAGTTGAGGAAGTGGGAGAGGAAAATGTTGTTCAAATTGTAACCAATAATGCATCGGCTTACAAACTAGCCGGTAAAAAGCTTGAAGCGAAGATGAAACATCTTTATTGGACTCCATGTGCGGCACATTGCATTGATCTAATGTTAGAGGATATTGGAAAACAAATCAAGGATGTGAGGGATTGCATAAGGGACGCTATGTTTGTAAATGGGTACATTTACAACTTTGTGGGTCTTGTGAATTTGATGAGAAAGTTCACAAATGAAAGGAACTTACATAGACCCGCAATTACTAGATTTGCCACATCCTTCATCACTCTTCTCCAATTTCACAATAAAAAAAAACAATTTGAGAAAAATGATTATTTCTCAAGAATGGAGAGATAGTAAATAGGCACAAGATCCAAAAGGCAAAAAAATGGAGAGTATCTTTTTACATGATTTATTTTGGAGGAACATTAAGTATGCTCTCATAGTGGCAAGTCCTCTAGTTAATGTTCTTAGGATGGTTGATGGTGAAAGAAAGCCCACTATGGGATATATTTATGCGGCAATGGAAAGTGCTAAATCAACCATAAAGAAGAGTTTGCATGGGAAAGAAGATTTATATGAAAAAGTTTTTGAGATAATTGATAAGAAATGGGAGTGTCAACTTCATAAACCATTGCATGCCGCGGGACACTACCTAAACCCTTCTATCTTCTATGATAATGATGAAGATATTTTGGCAAGTGAAGAAGTCATGGGTGGCTTGTTTGAATGCATTGTTAGGTTGTCTCATGGAGGAGAAGAACAAAACAAAATCACCTCGGAACTTACTAAATATCAAAATGCCGAAGGGATGTTTGGTAAAAGTTTGGCTATTAAATATCAAAATACGGTTTATAGAGCTTCGGGGGCAAATGAACCGCAACATTCAACTAGAGCAACAACATCAAGAAATAAAGAGGCCCGGTCACCATCAAGAAAAGATAAAGGAAAACAAAGATCTCTCTATGATGAAGATGGGATTGAAGAAGATATAGGAGTGGACAATGGGGAGGGAGGTGCAAGTGCAACCGTGCTTGATGATGATGATTTGTTGATTATTGATTAGAGTTGTGAGTTATGACTTGATTGTGAATTTATGTTTCCTAGATTTTGATTTGGACCATTATGGCTTTAAACACTTTTTATGGTTAAGTATGTTTTATGAATTTCTATATATATAGAGGAAGGATAAAATGAAAACCTCTCCGAGTTTCCGAGTTTGAAAAACCGTGAAAACCAAACTAAAAAATCCGATTTTTGTTCCGATTTTTTTATGGTGATTCTCTAAGTGAAAAAAAAAACCCTTTTATGCAAAAAAAATAAAAAAACGCCTAGTAAATTTTTTTAAAAAAAATATTTTATAACCGAGGTTACATATGTAACAAGGTATGTAACAGTACCCTGTTACATATGTAACCTCGGTTATAAAATATTTTTTTTTAAAATTTTACTAGGCGTTTTTTTTTTTATTTTTTGCATAAAGGGGGTCTTTTTAACTTAGAGAATCACCATAAAAAAAATCGGAACAAAAATCGAATTTTGTAGCTTGGTTTTCACGGTTTTCTAAACTCGGAGAGGTTTTCATTATATCCCCCCCCCCCCTATATATATATATATATATATATATATATATATATATTGTATTTTTTTTAAATGTCGCATCGGAAACGGTGATGCGCCCGCATCACGCATCGGATTTTTTTAATCAACCGCGTCGCAACGCATTACGCCATTTTAAAAACCAAGATAGACTTGCATCTGCATTAGTTAACTTGTACCCATTCAACTCCAGAAACTTAGGAATCTTGCCAAACCAGGCTCTAGGAGACTGTTTTAAACCGTAGATAGCCTTTTTCAGCTTGCACACATGATATACACTCTTCACTTTTAAACCCCTTAGGTTGTTCCATATGAATAATATAGTCTAAATCCCCATAAAGGAATGCTTTATTCACATCCATCTGCCAAAGATCCCACTTTTTACACATTGCAATTGCGAGTACAACCCTTATCGTTCCACACAACCTCAGCAGCTTGACAAGTTCATTGTAAAGACATCGGCTTCCTGGTCTTCTGTATCAATCCACTCCATTTCAATTTCACCCTTGAGCACCTTATCTCTAATAAAATGATAATGGATATCGATATGTTTGGTACGAGTGTGGAACACCGGATTTTCTGCTTTCTTTATAGCTGACAAATTATCACAAAACAGCTTGACCCGGCACCCAGTTTCTTTATTCATTTCTTTCGGCAACAAAGTGAGCCACACACTCTTATGCAGCCATCGCATCACCCATATACTCGACCTCCGTTGTCGACAATGATACGGTTGGTCGGCGTTTACTCAACCATGAAACTGGGCTAGACCAATACTTAAAAACATACCCGGTTGTGGAACACATTCCATTCAAATCGCCGGTATAGTTGCATCACAAAAACCCATTAAGTTAGGGTCGTTCTCCCTCTTAAACAGTACTCCTTGACTGATACTCCCCTTTACATAACGGAGAAACCTGTTAATGGCATGAAGGTGTGATGTTTAGGACTTTGCATATACCTGCTCAACACCCCCAACAACAAATGAAATATGGGGACTATCCCTATCTGTGGCATATTTTTTTCTTAATTGTTGCATCTTAAGGTATTATTGTTTGATGTTTTTCGTGTTACCATAACATCTAACGTGTTACTGGTGTTCCGATTAGGTAAATAGTAACCAAAGCCGGATCATGAGAATTAAGCTCTAGTTGGCAGAACCAATCATCCAAGTCTATTATTTATTGGCAGAACCAATCACTAATTGTTGTGGTGTTTATATTAGGCAGTTCTCAAGTTGGAATTATGGAAGAGAATAGGTGATGAGGAAGGACCGGGCACAAAGAGAAGACCATGCTGGAGATTTACCTCACAGGGCCTTATTGTCGGCTCTTGCACTTAAGCATGTGGAATAAAGGTCGAGTTTGCGGATTGGATTGTACGTAATGGGAGTTTGTGGGTGGATCACTTGTTGTATAAGTGATTAAATCCATTAGTAAAGGAAAAAGGGGTCGGATTAATTAAAGTGGAGCATACCAATGCGTGTGGGTTTTAAATTATTTATTTGAATTCTTTTGTCGAGGAGATCACCTTTGACATAAGTCTAGAGTAAAAAAGTTAAGGTGTACCGAGTTTATTGAGAAGTCACATATGTCTATGTTGTGTTAAATTAGTAGCTGTATCTCGATGTTTTATTAGTTGAAGCAATTTATTTATGACAAGCCTACTTAGAAATTAATTTAATTATTTACTTACACACCTCACAATTGATCACTCGTTTCTAGGCTTAAGATTTGTGTATTTAGGGGTGGTCACTCGTACCAAGGTAGAACGAAATAGAGAGCATAAGCTTGATACGGAATTGATCCCTCCACAGATCTCACCAGAAGTCACAAAATTATCATGAGGGCTTTAAAAGGGTAGGCTTGGGGTAAGGGTATGTCATATTATTTAAATGTGGGTAAAAATGCGTAAAAGTTGTTGTTACACGAACTGGAATCTGAAGTGACACGAAGTGAGATCCGAAGTCACACTTCGGATCAGTTCGGGACTGCACGAACCATGAATTCGGGTCAGTTCGCGAACGGGAGTATAAATGCGTTTTGTTCATTGTATTTCAGGGACTAGAGTGAGGGTCTGAGTGTTAAGTGTGTGTTTTATGTGATGTATTCTCTCTGTGGGTTTCCAGATTGTAATTGTTATGTTTGATCAATAAAACAATCTTTAAATTACATCTTTGCATCCGAAATAGCTAGATCGAGTAGACGATCCGTCGCTCTTGCGTTTTCAAGTGGTATCAGAGCAATCTAGTTCTTTTTACTGATCTGTGGTTGCTATTTTTGGAGTATTTGATTCAAAAAGTGTCATTTTTGAGAAATTGAAGTGTTTTTGCTTGGTTTTGGTCATTTCAGTCGAGTTTCTCGTGAAATTTCGGTCTTAAATCAATCATTTTCATTGTATCCGATCTACTACTGCAAATCTTGTTAAAATTTGTCCAAAATCGCGAAATTTGATCAAAATATGTCCAGTTCTTTTCAGCTCAGGTGAAAAACATCCAGTTCGGAAAAATAACTGTCATCTAAAGTGTCAGTTCGCATCAGTTCACTTAACGAAGTGTCAGTTCGCTTGAGTTCGGATCACTTAGGATCAGTTCGGGTTAGTTGGGTCAACCGAAGTCTCAGTTCGGACCAGTTTGGATTACTTCGAAGACTATCAGTTCGTGTCACTTTGTAAGATTCCAGTACGGATCCACTTCACACCAGATGTTTAAATTGTTCAGTTCGGATCCAGTTCGCATTAGTTCATGTGAGTTTGTTCATTAGCTTACAATTTAATTCTTAGATCGGGAATTTTTGGTTGTTTCACTAAAACTGACGTAACTTGAGTTCCGCTAAGAGTTACAGGAGCTAATACTAGCCAAAATGACCGTCTCGGAGAGATTTACACTTTTACTCACCTTACGGCCAGTATCTTTCGTTTCGATACCCAAAATCCACTTTGAAGACCTCTGTTTTTTAGTTTGAAGTTTTTGGGGTATCATATTTCGGTAAAAGAAGTCTAATTTTCAAGCATTTCCCGTTATGCAAAAAGCGATGCAGACTTTGATCAATTTTGATAATGAAACTGGAACAAGTCAGAAAGTTCCGAAGATATTAAAATTGAAAGATTATCACAATTAGAAGCAAATGTTTTCTGCTTATGTCAGCACGAATGATATTGATCTATGGATTCCAATTGAGAAACTTTACACACGTCCAACTGATGGAGGAGAGAATAAAGAAATAAAAGATTTCTCATCTGAAGAAAGGAAAAGTTATGAACTCGAACAAGAAGCTTTTGGTTATCTTACCATGGCTTTACCTACTAAACTGTTACATCAATTCAGCACATGCAAAAAGACGAGACAGTTATGGGATGCTTTGTCTCTGAGGTATGAAGGAAACGATCAATACAAAAAGAGTCGATGAAAGGGGTTGAACAAAAGATTTGACAACTTTCAGCATTATGATAAAGAAAATATTACTGCTTTAGTGTCAAGGTTCTCATATTTGTTCAGAAAATTTAAAATTGTTGGAATAAAGAAAACGGATGAAGAATTGAAAGAAAAATTGTTGGAAGCATCTACATTGGGAGAATTATGTTTTACTTATTTCACATGATAAAGAATTCTTAACATTATCATTTCATGAGTTAATAGGTAAGCTTCATGCTCGAGAAATGGAGATGATGACTTCAAACAAATCAACTGCTCAATTGAAAAACCCAGAGTTGTATCAAAGTCAAAATTCCACAAACATAAATGAAAAAGATAAACCAATGGGTGATAGTTCTGCACCAAGTACAGCTTTCATTGGAAATGTTACGGGAATTTTTGAAAATTCTGATTCTTCTAAGGGTTGCAGTTTTACAATTCCAGGTCTAACAAATCAGAATGTATTTTCTGTCGAGACAACTGATGATTATGCCGCATTAATATCTACTTTAATCACATATTCTCTTGGCTTTATTATCAACAATGTTGGTGATGCTAAGATTAGTAGATAAGATTTCAATGAAATTGTTGAAAATAATCTAGATGAAATGGATCTGGCGTGGCAATTGGCTATGTTGTCACAAAGAGCAAGAAGACTGTTAATAGAGAACTCGAAGAAGAGCTATTAATCAAGATGGAAATTTGGATTAGATAAGTCAAAGGTAAAATGTTACAAATGTTCAAAACTTGGACATTCTGCAAAAGAGTTTCAGCAATCTCAAGCAAATAAATCTGATTCAAGACCAATGGTGCCCAAGCTTCATCAAGTAACTCAACTACGAAAATGTTGGCTGTTCAAAATGATGAGACTTATGATTGGGGTAAAGTTTTTGACAAATCAGCTTTGATTGCCACATCTGTCCAAGATGATTCTTATTTAGACACAAGTTCTTATGAATCTGCTGGAAATGAAAATTATGAATCTAAGGTTGATAGTTTGTTCAAAGAGAATGCTTCTTTGTTGAAAGAAATTAGTCTTCTTACTGCTGAACTTCAATTGGTAAAAGAAGAATTGGAGATTTCCAAGAAAGAATGTAAGGAATCTAAACAAAAACTTGTAAATTTATCTGAGGAAAATGCTGAGCTAGTTAAAGAAACTAAAAAGTGGAGAGCTGAAGCAAAAGATGTTGAAGCTGATTTCAATGATCTGTTTGAAAAGTATATTAAGCTTGATGTGCTTAACAAGACATCTGATGAACTTGCTGCCAAAGCAGTGGCTTATCAGAATGATAATGAAGCATTGTTGGAGGAAAAAAGGGAATTGGCAAGGGTGAATAAGTTGTTAAATGCAAATATTGATATTCAGAAAAGAAACGAGGATAAGTTGAAGAAAGAATTGTTTGGTGAGCTAGACAATTTGAGGTTGCAGAAATCTAAAACAAATCGGGTTGCTAAATAATTGATTGCAACTTAGAAGGAATTGTCTGAAGCATAACAAAAGATTTCTGATTTGAAGATCCAAGTGATTGATGCAAATTGTTTGTTGAATAATGTCGCTAATTCACAATCTTTTACAAGTTTTTTGGTGAAAGATGAAAATTTTGAGAGAATGTTTGACAAGACAGTTCCATCTCCTGCAATTATCAAGGAAGCTGTCAATATTGTGAACGACAAGGTTGAGGAATGTGATTAATTAAAGTTTTCCACATCAAATTCTGAAGAAGAGAAGGTAGTGAATAAAAAGAAGAACAAAAAGACTGGTAAGAAGAATGAGAAGAAATCCAAGGTTCCTAAATTTCCTCAATTTGTGTCTGGATCGTCATCAAATGAAAATGAGAAGTTAGCTACTTTCACTGAGAAGATTCGATCTCATACTGATATCCATGAGACAATTTTCTATGCAAAGAAGAATGTTCAAGAAGTTAAAGCTGAGTTTTCAAGGTTAGCAAAGAATGGGCATAAATCTACTGGTTCAAAGTAGAAAATTTCTTGTAAAAATGCTGGTCTGGGGTTTAAGTCAAAGATAGTTGAAGATGGTGGATTTCAAGCTTCAAACCAACAAAATTTGAAGAAAATTAACTTGAAGCAGGTAAAGAAGGATGTCTTCAAAGCTGAAAAAGTTCAACATGGGATATTCTACAAATTTAAGGATTCAGAACAAATATTTTCTGATAAGAATTTTCGCTTCATTGCGTGGATGCTCAGAAAATATGTGAAGTGTTTGTTAAGTCTGGTGGAGTTCAAAAGAACAAGAAAACTCAAACAGCTAAATTTTCTTTTGGTGGTTCTAGTTCTTCTCCAAAAAGCCCGACATCAAAATGGGTTCATGTTTGCGCCAATTGGGATACCCGGGTATGTGAATGGCAGTTTGTCAATCTTGCATTGGAGGATGGTAGCCTCGATTTCCATCTGTTGCGATTCGACCCCGATGCCGAATAGGCGACACTTTTTGTAGTTGATTTTGAGACCAGATGATGCGTGAAAGCATCTTAGGAACCTGGCAAAGTACCTGCAGTTTGATTCGCGCCAATCCCCAAGGAAGATCACGCCATCAGCGTAGAGAAGATGGGACAATGTTGGGTCGTCGTTAGGTAGTTGGATACCTTTGAACATGCCTGATTAGATGGCCTTTTTCGGTGGCTATGTGCAGAGCTTCCATTGTGATGATGAAGAGGAATGGGGAGAGTGGGTCACCCTGCTTTACCCCCTTTGAATTTGGAATTCACGAGTAGGTGGCCCGTTGATCAGGATTGAGGTTTTGGATGAGGAAGGGCATCCCTGGATCCATGATCTCCATTTCATAGGGAAGCCCATTTGGGAAATGATTGAGTCTAGGAAGTTCCCGTTCAAACTGTCGAACGCTTTTGCAAAGTCAACTTTGAATAACATAGCCTTCTGTTTCTTGTTTTTTAGCCAAGCGATGGTTTCGTTCATCATGAGTGGCCATCAAGTATTGATCTATCTCCAACGTATGTTGATTGAGTGTTACTGATGACGGATGAGATTATTGCTTTGAGTCGGATGGCAAGGACCTTTGAAATGACTTTGTATGTGCAACTAATGAGAGAGATTGGGCAGAAGTGTGCGAGTAAGAGTGAGTCTTTTTTTAGGGATGAGGGCGATGAAAGAGGAGTTGCAACCAGGACTGATATTGCCAGTGGAGTGAAAGTGCTGAAGGATTTCCAGAAGGTGAGATCCAATTAGGTCCCAGTGAGTTTTGATGAATTTGAAATTAAAATCGTCTGTCAGATCTCAGAGACTTGTCAGTTCTACATGACCAAACTGCACTTTTGATTTCTTGCAATGTGAGGTGGAAGGTTAGGAATGTGGAATCCGTAGGGGACAGTTTTTTGAAACTGTCGGATAGGAAGAGTGATATTCATTGAGAAAATTTACAATTTTACACATAAATCCATTATTTATTTATTTAGTGGTTCCAAATTTCTAAATAACCTCCATCCCGAAGGAGCAAGCTGCGGGGAAAGAAGCACATGTTCTAATGCATTGGCTAGTTGATTGCTAGAGCGCTCTCTATCTCTCTCTAGATACGCGCACACACTATCTTTAATATTTAGTTTAGTTTCTTCTTTGCGACTGAACTGTAAACGAGCATACAAAAATACAAATAAAGATTACCATGCGCATATATTATGCACCAAAACCGGCCGACCACACGAATTAGCCAACATATTTATGCAGGCTAACATAAAACATGCACAAAGGTCTTGCAGGTATTATAAGCTTTACAAGATATGACTTCAAACTCATACCAGAAAGAGGCACAAAAACAACTAATATAAATAAATACCCGTCTGCTGGACCAATTGCACATCCCTTTCTTATTTATATTTTGTTATCTGCATGGGACATCTGCTGATCATCAAACTCCCGCTTACGAATTCGAGTTCAAATTGGTGTCTTTTTTCAGCAGAGGCTCGACGAGAGCCCTTTGCAGCTTTGAAGTAGAATCATCATCACCCGACTTTCTTGGTGCTTGGGCTTGCTTATTTTGACCCCCCTGCTGCTGCTGCTGCTGCTGCTGCTGCAGCATTTGACAACAACAAAAAAAGGATTAAAAAATGCATTGTTACATATTTATAATGTAGGTAATTAATTGACTATTTTCAAAAATATATAAAACAATTATAGCAAAGAAGATAGTTACTTACAGCCAAGGCAGTTAATCTCCTAACCGAGGGAGCACGGGCAACAGATGAAGCTGCTGCAGCGGCTGCTACACGTATCCTGTGGAAAGCAAACATTCACTAGTTATTTTTTTCTGTTCTTTTGAAAAATATGCATTCAATATTTTATAAATCTCAAGTACCTTTTATGCACATCAACAAATTCATCAGTCTCGTCTACAATCTCCTCCTGCATTGACCGCAAAGTTATCATGTCCTTAGTGGGTTAGGTGGTGAGATAATCTTGAACCGTTTATTTATGAACGGACATGATATGTTTTATCTCTAACGGGTAAAACAATTAAGATTTTAAAAAAATAAAAATTTGCTTAAAGGGAAACATGTCAAATGGGTCAAAAAAGTCAAACACATCGAGCTTTGCCTAAATGTATTTGTAATCATATTTGGCCAATGCAATAAAAATCTTAGGCAAGAAATGTTTGGGTCAACTCAACCCACGTGACCTGATCTACACAAAAGTACTGATTTTGACCTGTTTTGCAACCTGCCTGACCTGCCCATCATACCACCTCTAGGTTCTAATATGATTAGGGTCTAATTAGAAATTTGTTTAACTGATTTTGACCTGTTTCGCTACTGGGCTTTGTCCCAGTGGCAAATGGCTATGAAGGAGAAGGATGACCCGTTGACCGAAAGGTCACGGGTTCGAGTCCGGAGCCACCTGGTTTTCCACCCAGCCTTATGTGGAGGTAGGTTTTTTTCGGGCATTGGAGATTGGGGGCTTCGGTCACCCAAGCAGCCACGAGTGTATGGAATATGGATATTCCCTCTACACTCCTAGGTGTGGGAGGCCCATCAGCCAGGGTGATCGGGCAATTAATTCGCCGCCAAAAAAAAAAAAAAAAAACTACATATTTAAGTTATCCAACTCATTGTCGTGAAAATTTTTACCATCCAAAGTCCAAAAAAAACATGTCCGTGTTACGTTTTATCCAACAGACCAAACACAAAATAATTTGCTTTTAAAAGAATAAGATCAATTGGGTCAAGAAGAACGAACGTTGCCTAAAGTGTTTGTAATCATATTTAACACACAAAAAATCATATATAAGGCACTAATCATTTATTAAAAAATTATTAGAACAGTTGAACACGAAATGCCCAGGTCAACTAACTCAGCTCAGGGGCGGGGTTGGGTCCAATGGCAAAGCCATTAGGAGTTAAATTGGTGAAGCTCCCCTTAAGGTCAAGGGTTTAAGCCCCGTCTATGATGGGCTGGTGTAATTTAGCCGTTCAGAAAAGAAGAAAAAAACTAATACGGCTCAACCCACACTAAGGACCGATTATGAACCTTTACCCGATTAATACAAGAATAGAGAAAATGAGGCAATGAGAGAATGAAGAAAAACCTGAAGGAGTTCCTCGAATACATCTTCCAATGTGATTATACCGATAACTTCACCTTCTTCAATGTCTTCTGTAAAATAAGGCACTCCGTTTGTTTGTCCAGCCACTTTTTCAACATCAATTGTCACGTTATCTGCTTTTTCGCCCTTTTTTGATAGCAGGGGATTTGTAGACTGAGAGTACCGAACTCTAGTTGTTTCTTGATTTGGTTCTTCTTCAAGTTTTGGAGGTTTTCTATCTTTTCCTTTAGTTTTGACTACAGCAGCCATATGACTGCTTCCTTTTTGGAACTCATTTAATATGTCATATAAAGGCATGTCAGCTGGAACCCTGACAAATAATTATATAATATATATAATAATGAATATTATAAAGCTACAAGAAATTCATATTGCCTTTAAAGAGGGATGATTGCACACCTTGGAATTCTCCTTATTGAGACCGCACTCACCGGAGTCTCTGTTTCTGCTCTTACAGTGAGAAGACTTTTCACCTACAGCTCAACAATAGTAGATTTTCACAAAACCGCAGGTTGGATAACTGGTCAAAAGGTAACCTTTTAGTGCGGGTCAGCCGATCTGCAAGCCCTTTTTCAATTTTTGTAGTTATTATAGATAATTATTCTGTCAATATCATTTTCAAAGTTATATTATTACAATGATTATCATTTTTAATAAGAAAGATTAAGAAATTTTATGCATTCTGAATACACTTTGGGCGATTTCTGACCCATTTGACTCGTTTTCATATTAGCTATTGCATAACTGAAAATATTTGACCAGTTAGAGAAAAATATAACTAGTAATGACCCGTTTGCCAAAATTTGGGTCAAAATTCCTAAATCTAGTAACCACCTACCAATAGAAGTCCAATAACATTTCTCGGGTTTCCCGAGTATACAGGGACTCTACTGTGACCTCTTGCAAGAATCTTTCCCATTGCTTCCCTGACATAAAAAAGCGAGATAAATTCAACAACCCATACGTTTGGGAGAAAAAATAGCCGTAGAATTCTATGAAATTTTAACTCTAGCTTCATACTTCTTAAATTCTTCTTAACTAGAATCTTGCAAATTGCACCACCACATTTTAAACTCAAAACACATCCCACAAAAGAAAGAAGAACTTGGTCATCTGGGAATGAATAATTGAGTACAAAAGATAGTAGGATGTTGCATGAAAGAATATTCTAAATTTCTAATGTTCAACAAAATTTAAAAAAGAAAGCCCTGTCTGCATATGGATAGACAGGAAAAAAGTTGTTTTCTACAAATCCTCAGGTCACCTTTTTGCTTTTTTTGTCTATTTACTCATTTCCTGTTTGATCTACATTCCGAAAATGAATATCAAACACTCATTCATTCCTAACAACTGCTCTTATGCAAAGATAAAAGTGTCAAATGTTAGTTATGGAATTCCAAAAAGTGTAAATGAAGTTTTTAAGCCTATAATATTAACTTCAGTGGCCATTCTTATTTAGATAAATTAGATAGAGATTCCCCAATCACAGTTTCCAGCCCCCAGAACTTAGTGTTCCAAAATTCATATTTGTATTCCCTTGACTTAAGATTTTGTTTCAAGTTTTCCAACTCATTGTAATGAAAATTTTGAACATCCAAAGTCCAAACAAACATATTTGATGAAAACTGAATGATTAATAACTCTTTAAAAGTGACCAAATCTGAATGTTTAGTGATTTAACTTTCAAAAGACGGTCAAGTGATAAGATGCAAGTATCATCATATAAAAGTACAAAACTCACCAATCTAACTTCGAATTAACATCTAAGGAAAAAGTTGACTCAATTGGTGTCATAGCCTCCTCTGCAGTCTGATCAAAGGAAACAGAGTAATAATCCATAATTCTATATCATATAAAAGGCATAAATTGGAAATTGTGACAATTTGAAATCACACAGAATGGAAGTATAATACTCGAATAAATTACAAATTATGTCATCCAATACCTTTTCGGTTAAATCTAGTGCTCCACTGATAATTGTTGTCTCGTCATGGGTGAGTTCACCCCCTTTACCAGCCTGGAATAGAATTAGATGTCATTTATTGAAGTAAGTCATATAGAATTTTATTACTAGGCTTTCAAAAAAAACATAACAATATCTGATTTAATAAATCACAAAAATATTAACCTCCTGGCCATGGATAGAAACAAGGGCTTTCAACTGAGCTCGTCTAAATAAAGCATCATTATGTCCGAGAACCAAATCAAGCATCTGAAATCACAAAATACTGTAAACATAAGCTGTAATATTGTAGTAATATAACTAAATGAACTGACATATAAGTATGATCAAATAAAAGGAAATACAGTATATGAACTGGACCAATTACTTTATCTATTCAGCTTTAAAAAAAATTACCACAAAATACAAGAGAAAAGTAAGAACCTACCTTGCCTATAGGATAGGCAATTGGATAGCAAATTATCATCAATATCTTCACAAGCCAAATAAAACTAGAGCCTATAGCAAGCCCATATCTGGTACATACGGCTTGTGGAATCACCTGTAATGCAAAAAACAGTTGGTTTAAAGAATGATACATTCGTATTTGAAGCTGCAATGAAAAACAAAATCTAGTTTTTCCAAGCTACCTCTCCAAAAAACAGGACAAAAGATACAGAAAGCACGATCGCAACAATTTGATTGAAAATCTTGTCCAAGTATATTGGCAAGGCCTGTAGATTACAACAGCATAAGCCATGAACAATAAGAATTGCTAGAATTAATAAATATATGGTGAAAACCATAATAATATACCAATGCTTAATAAGAAACTCTAAAAGAAGATATGAATTCTAGGCTCATATTGTATTACATATACTTTTTTATCATTTAAATGTATCGCGAGCAGTCAAGCGCTGCTTAGTGACTACCTGTTCTAAAAAAAGATGATGAATCAAATTTATTACTTGTTTAAAACTTTGGTGTGTGGAGTTCTGTCAAATGATTGTTAAAAACTGTCATGTAACAATGAGCTTATGGGAAATCTCTCAAGAAAAAAAAAACTTGAAAGGAAAATGATATTAGTTGCAGCTTCATGACGGGAGCGTCTGTGGAATAACTCCGAAGTAATAATAATGGTTAACATGTTACCTCCATGGCAGCTGCATTGCACAGGAGCAATGTTACAAGAAGCTGGTGTTGTTTCTGAACCACTGGAAATATGACAGCTGAAGAACATGATATTGCATAAAATCAAGATGAGAAAATGATATATATCCGATGTAAGAAAAATAAGTTGTGCACATTGGCTGTATTTTATAAAAACCCAAAACTTGGAGTGTAGAAAATTGAGACAGATAGATCAAAAACCACATATAAATGAGCAATGATGCACTACGTTCTAATTGGAACCATGTTGTATTCAAACCTCATCATGAATAATTATATCCAGTACTATGTAACATTAAATACTTGTATAAGAGCATGGTTAGAACTCCATAAAAGAGCCTTGAACACAAAAGATAGCCAAAACTCATATTTACCATTATACTTAAGATTTGCAGCCTTTGTTCATGATGGGACCTGCACTTTTTTATCTGATAAATTATGATAAATGCTACATTTTCATTTATCATAAGTAGCTTCACAGAATAACAAGCCGAGGGTCTCAGCAGAGGCAACCTCTTACCTTGGGATAGAGGTAATTAAGGGTCACACCCTTCTCGGACCCTACAAATAGCTCTTACTATGTGTGGGATTATACTAAGTGCATGTGTTTGTTAGAATAAGATGGCAGAATAATCTTTAAGGAAAGAATCAAATGTGAGGTAGAGACTTAAAAGCTCAGTCCCAAAATTATAGACTTCTACTTTAAAAAGTTAGATACATTAAATCTCAATCCTAAAAGACTCCATGAAATACACTTTATACAACCTTTTTCCATAGAATCATACCTATTTAAAAGGCATCCGGCTGCTAATCCTACCTATTTTTTATTTTTTTTTACATTTTGTTTTTTGTTTTTGTAAAACGGTTGAAAACACTCTCTAATCTAGTCCTAATTATCCACCTTCCTCAACCTAGTTCAACAGTTTCCTGCATAAGCTAAATGAATCCATACAGAGATTGAATTTCAAATCGCCAAATTCGGAGAAATTATACGATGAGACGAATCAATTGCGGAAGGTGCTAAGTGAAAGTAATTGCGAATTTAATAAATCGAAAACCTGCTTGTTTCTTCTCGGTCGGTGTACCACTGCGTTGGAGGATTTCGAGCTCAACGAGACCAAGCGACATCAATCCGAGCGTAAGACCAGACATAATACCGGCAAAAATGACAAGGAAACAGGAGATACCGACGTAAACGAAGAACAACGGCGATCCGAATTCAATCTCAGCTCCAAGCATCGAATCATTTGTGCTACTTGTAGCCATTCGTATAATCTGCACTACGTTTATCGCATGCATCCGATTGAATCAAATCAACAACCACAGCTCGTTAACTGTCTCTGATTCCTTGATTCTGAAGTGTAGAGAATCTAATCTAATCTATCAAACAACAATGGCGACTTGCAGCTTTTCTCGCCCTTTCGAATTCAATCTTTTGTAAATATTCTTCAACTCCCTCACGAATCCGATCTGTTACACTCGGTGATCGGGGAATTAGCTTGATTCGCAAGAAAATAGAAAATAGTTTTGGATCGAATTGTTATGTGGATTAGTAGGGACAATAATTTAGTGACGAACAATCAGGACTTCGCGAGACATGTGACCATATATATAAAAGACTTTATTTTCGTTAATAAAAATACTCTCAAACTAAAGGTGTACAAGTCGGTATTTTAACCAACCGGTTTTTAAACCAAATCGGCACTAGTCAAGCTTGACATAAAATTTTACGGGGACGATAAATAATAGGATGATAATCATTGTGTCATACTGAAGAGATAGTCGCCCCCCGTCCCCCCCCCCCCCCCCCGGTTACGCCATTGCAAATCGATAAACAAGTAAAATAATATTTAAGAGGGTGGTATGCATTATGCACATACAAACCTCTAACACTAAAGAGAAATTTGGTTTAGGTAAAAAACTCTAACACCAAAGAGAAGTTTGATTTATGTAAAAAATGATAAGAAAAATCATAGTTATTTTGTCACACCCCCAATTTCCACCTAACGGAGTTTAACCGCGTGAGGGTATGATCCAGACCAGGATCCCAGACTTCAGTTACAACCAAGCCATAAACAGAGTTTAAATTTAAATAAATAAGGAGCAGTTATTACAGACCCAGATGAATTTACGGTTCAGCGGAAGCATAACAAGAGTTACAGATATTGTTTACAAAATGTTTAATTCAACTGATTGGAGATATTGTTTTTCAATTTAAGAGATAACGTTCAGTACTGCCGTCGCCAATGCCTTCGATGATCCTCCTAGCGACCTGAAAAGCATTCAACAATCAAGTGTCAGCCAAGGCTGGTGAGTTCACTAAGCAGTCTACCCGTCACAAGTGGACCAAAGTTTTATGATCAAAGAAAGGTAAAACGAAATCAATATCATAGGATTAGTAAGTTTTCCATATCGTAGGTAGCTAGCCTGAGTTATGCTCATTTGAATTGTTCGCAACCGAAGCTGACAACGTATAGGTATTACCTACGGATTTTGCCTTCCCGTGTCCTGAAAGACCACGGAGGGTAGGGTAACATTGGTCCCAGTCCGACCTCCAGTCGGGTTGGTGCATCCCGTGCACCGCTGGGCGGGGGTGTCAATCCCCAGTAGTACTACTCAACATCACCTAGCTATTCTATATTAACGGCCCGAATGTAAGGACTTTTTAGTTTGTCAATCAATTCAATGATACATATGATATTTGGTCGGAAAAGTTTACTTAGTAAGAAATACCTTACCGTTGCTCGTTATCATCCCTGAAAGGACATAACAGTATATAGTAATGAACTCACCTTAGGTTGCTCAGCTTATTCTTCAAATAAACCCGGTTATGATTGTTAACGAGGACCTAATAATCACATTAAGGTCTTAGGTGTTAGGTTGTTTAACTTTTGGCTATACCGCTAAGACCATAACACTAGCACATTGGAAAGTATGACACAACATAACGACACACGACACCGATGGTTGATCATACACAAGTGTTTATATACCTCAGGAGTCCAAGCAAGTATTATCATAACATAATCAAATAAGTCATGGCATAACATTCAAGAAAATTGCACAAGTTTGGATTCTGGTCACAGTTTCGCTAGTAGTTTCGCTAGATAGTTTCGCCGTGTACTCGGGCAGCACTTTCGCTAGGCAGTACCCGGTGACACAGTTTCGCCAGGCTAGTTTCGCTCGAAACTGTTGGCACAGTTTCGCTAGCCTAGTTTCGCCCGAAACTGGTTTGAACTTTCGTTCAGGGAATTTCGCTCGGTAATTTCGTTCGGTCAGGTCTGGTCAGTTTACCTAGCGACACTATAGTTTCGCTACCTAGTTTCGCTAGAAGGAGATAGGCACAGTTTCGCTACACAGTTTCGCCTGATGAAGGCACAGTTTCGCTAGTCGCTAGAAAAACCCGTAAATTTGCCTAAAAATCTTTCTAACAGCTTCTGTATCACATGCAAATCAATATCTAACATACCTAAACGTTTACTAACATCGTACAAGCAATTTTAACACCTAAAACACGGATTCTAGTCATCAATTTGTCAAGAACACTTTTTCACATAAAGGAACTCAAATTGCATGGATCTTCATATATACAAGGCAAGTTGCAGAATTTATGTTACATCTAGTATTCCTAAGCATCATGGCAGTAGCAGAAGTCGTTGCATGTGGATTTTAAGCATACTTTTTAGTTTAACATACAAGAAATGCATAAAGATGGTTCATGTGACTCACGGATGATCTCCTAGCTTGAATGGATGGTGCTCTAGGCTGGAAATCACAGAGTGTCGTGTTGTTTCTTGCTGGTCAGAAATCTTGAGAGAGAGCAGAAGTGCAGTAGTGGTGTGTGTTTGTGTGGAAGTGGTAAAAATGAGAAAGTTAGGCTTGGGTTTGCTTATATAAGGTGCCAGTTTCGCCCGCAATTTCGCTGGCAGTTTCGCTGGCCACGCGAAACTGGTCAGGCATCAGCTAACCGGGCGAAACTGTAATTTCGCCCAGTAGTTTCGCTGGTCACCAAAACATGCAAATTTTATTCTAAGTAAGGTAAGCACGTTTTCTCGATAATTCACATAATTTCACAATGAATGTATTAAGCATGTTGCATAACTTCACACAGTGGTAATAAGCAAATAATCATTTAACACATATGGTCGGGTTCGGTGATCAACCAAAGGTCGTGGACGTATCCGGTCTAGGTAAGCGTTAGTTAATTAGTTACTACTGGTAGTGTGACCAACGGAGTTTGTCTAACGGGACTAACGGTTTTTAACGGAAAGACTTAACGGAGTTAACTTGGAAAGTTGCGGTTGTCACATATTTGATTTTTAATTAAATACTAGTATGCAGGCCCGTGCGATGCACGGCCGGGGGGAACTTTGGCCGACGCTAACATTATCATTATGTTTATGTACGTGAAGTTGTTTTTCATAATGCGTTTAAAACAAATCAACCTACCATTGCTAATTGGCGTATGTAATATAAAGTGTATAAAAGAGTCATCAAATTAGGTGTTAGGCGCCATAATTGGAGACAACAAACAATTATAAAGTAAGATAGATAGATTCATTTAATATTAGTAGTTTTAAAGCTTGATGGTGTTCTAAGCACCAAATAAAATGAAACTACAAATAACGGTTACTCATCCGGGGTGAAACTGGTGTCCATCCGGTTGTCAATATCACGTGCTGCTGCCTCGGCATTCCTGCGCATGCGTCGTAGCCTACGTAACAGTGACTGTTTGGTACGAAGCGCATCATCCAGCATTAAGGCGGCATCAGAACGGAAGGGAGAGGGATCAAGGCTAAGCACCTGGTCCAGTGCTTGTCTGTTTTCTGTCAGCAGTCTTTCTAACACCATTATCACGATTGACAGTTCAGCGTTTATCTCATTGTGGCTGGATATAAAGAAGTTACGGACATAGTCTTCCATTGTATTACTGTAACTGTTGTCTGCACAAAGAAGACGACCAATGTTAGTTATCGTGTAATCGGTGATTTTAGAGCATGAAACAATAGTTAACGGAAGGTTTACCTTTCGCCGGCGTGATGGAATTGACAGTTGTTTTTCTGTCAGTTGTGTAGATAGGAGGTAGAAGTGTCGATTTAAATGGTCGTCTGGATAACCGCGTGTCGTTTCAGTTGCAACCGACTGTCCGTTCAATTGGCTGTTGTTTCAGTTGCAACCGGGCCAAAGCCCATTGTGTCGATGAGTTTGCTAAGTGTAATTTGTAAATGAGAAACAAACAATGTGACATACACTGTTTAATCCAAATTGTTATTTATAAATGTGTCTATAATCTACTAATCTTTAGGCAACTAACCTTTCTGTTTAAAAGCTGTTCTTTATGTTGGTTTTAATATTTCTGATGGTTTAATTCTCTTAACGATGAAGTTGGAAAATTTGCTCCATCAGGAATCAAGTTTTTTAATTAGAAAGTTGATGGAAATTTGTATTTGTTCATTAATATAACGTTGTATTATTAGTTTATCCAATCGTTATTTGCTAAAGGCACCGATTAGGTACCATGAAAACTGAGTAACATTTATTGTATATTTTCATTATTCTATCCTGAGAATTAATTTTTACATGTGATTAGTGATATCTTTTGACCAATTCTAAGTTATTTTTTTGAATATCTGAAGGATTTTGAGAAAGGCTCGGACTAAATACTAATATAGTATTATTCAATAAGTTAGTGCGTATCTTGATTTTTTAAGTGTTTTTTTTTACCGTAAAGCGGAGGTTTTTATGTATTGTTTTCCCAAAATATATTTTGCTGGCAACTTTTGCTTGTCTTCACATTTTCATCTCAAGAAAATGAACATTCTTTTAAAAGCACGTATATGAATGTAGTATTAATTTTGACAATTGGGATCTTGCTTCGCTTCAATGCCTTTTCTTCGCGTCCCATTATCTCAACGGGTTGTTCTACAAATTGGAGTTGCTCGTCAACGTGGAGCTCCTCGAGTGGAACTATTAAAGTGTCATCAGCCAGACACTTCTTCAAGCTGGAAACGTGAAACACGTTGTGTACTCCATCCAGTTCGGGTGGCAAGTCCAGACGATACGCCACCGTTCCAATCTTCTCGGTTATTGGGAAAGGTCCTATGTAGCGAGGGTTTAACTTCCCGCGCTTTCCAAAGCGGACCACACCTTTCCAAGGCGAGACTTTTAACAATACACGGTCGCCCACTTCGAATTCTAACGGCCTTCTTCGATTGTCAGCATAACTCTTTTGTCGGTCTCTTGCAGCTTTCATGCGGTCTCTAATTTGCACAATTCTTTCAGTTGTTTCGTACACCATTTCGGGTCCAGTAAGTTGATTATCACCGACTTCAGCCCAACAGACCGGTGATCTACACTTTCGTCCATAGAGAGCCTCAAAGGGAGCGGCTCCAATACTGGAATGGTAGCTGTTATTGTAGGAGAATTCGACCAATGCCAAGTGGGTTTCCCAGTTCTTTCCAAAATCCATTACGCACGCTCGGAGCATATCCTCAAGAGTCTGGATTGTGCGCTCTGTTTGGCCATCGGTTTGCGGATGGTATGCGGTGCTCATATCCAAGCGAGTACCTAGTGCGGATTGCAACGATCTCCAAAAGTGTGAAGCAAAACGGGGGTCTCGATCGGAGATAATAGACGTGGGCACTCCGTGGAGCTTGACGATCTCGTCAATGTAGATTTGTGCCAATTTGTCAGTCTTGTCGTTCTCCTTGAGGGCTATGAAATGAGCGGATTTCGTTAGTCTATCCACAATGACCCAAATCATGTCGTTTCCACGAGGTGTACGGGGCAGTCCCGTGATGAAATCCATGGATATTTCCTCCCATTTCCATTCAGGAATTTTCGGTTGCTGCAATAATCCTGGAGGCTTTTGGTGTTCTGCTTTGACCTTTGAGCATGTTAAGCATTTACTGACGTATGTAGCGATGTCGACTTTCATCTTTGGCCACCAGTATATTCCTTTCAGGTCTTGGTACATTTTATCCGAACCGGGATGGACCGAATATCGAGACTTGTGAGCTTCGTCCATCACCAGCTCTCGAAGATTTCCATGAAGAGGTACCCAAATACGATCTTTGTAGTAGCGGAGTCCATCTGACTTAACCTCCGAAGTTCCATCTATGCCTTTTAAGGATTCTGTCTCAAAATTTTCTTCTTTCAAGGCCTCTTTCTGGGCATCCCGAATTCTATCCGGTAACCCAGCATGGATCGTGAGTTGTAGAGCTCGAACCCTTCTAGGTTTTGCATGTTCCTTCCTGCTCAAAGCGTCGGCCACAACGTTGGCCTTGCCTGGGTGATACTTTATCGCCAAGTCGTAGTCGTTAAGCACCTCGATCCACCTACGCTGTCTCATGTTGAGATCTTTCTGTCCCATTATATGTTGGAGGCTTTTGTGATCAGTGAATATCGTGCATTTGGTACCATACAGGTAGTGCCTCCAAAACTTTAAGGCGAATACAACAGCTCCTAACTCCAGATCATGGGTCGTGTAATTCTGTTCGTGAGACTTCAGCTGCCTTGACCCGTAAGCAATGACCTTACCCCTTTGCATTAAAACACATCCAAGTCCTTGAAGAGAAGCATCACAATAGACTTCGAAGTCGTCAACACCATCGGGTAGAGATAATACAGGCGCGGTACAAAGTTTTTCCTTCAATGTCTGAAAAGCTGTCTCTTCCTTCTCACCCCATCGGTACTGAATACCTTTATGCGTAAGAGCGGTTAGCGGTTGGGCTATCTGAGAGAATCCCTGGATGAAACGACGGTAGTAACCCGCTAACCCTAGAAATTGCCGAATTTCCGTTGGTGCTCGTGGTGTAGACCAATTCTTGATCGCTTCTACCTTGGATGGGTCAACATGAATACCCTGCTCGTTGACGATATGGCCTAGAAATTGAACTTCTCGGATCCAAAAATCACATTTGGAGAACTTGGCGTAGAGTTGCTCCTTCTTTAACAATTCTAATATAATCCGTAGATGTTGCTCGTGCTCTTCCTTTGTCCTCGAATAAACGAGTATGTCGTCGATGAAAACAATTACGAACTGATCAAGGTAAGGTTTGCACACGCGGTTCATGAGATCCATGAACACCGCCGGTGCGTTCGTTAAGCCGAAAGGCATGACTAGGAATTCGTAATGACCGTAACGCGTTCTGAAAGCCGTCTTTGAAATGTCCTCCTCGCGGACTCTGAGTTGGTGATACCCGGACCTTAGGTCAATTTTTGAGAAGTAGCTGGATCCTTGCAGTTGGTCAAAGA
Source organism: Deinandra increscens subsp. villosa (assembly GCA_039602395.1). Lineage (NCBI taxonomy): Eukaryota > Viridiplantae > Streptophyta > Magnoliopsida > Asterales > Asteraceae > Deinandra > Deinandra increscens. The sequence continues at coordinate 6,266,969 of JBCNJP010000008.1, forward strand.
GGTCGTCGATCCGAGGAAGAGGATATCGGTTCTTGATAGTGACTTTGTTGAGCTCGCGGTAATCTATGCACATCCTGAACGTCCCATCTTTCTTCTTGACGAATAGAACTGGCGCGCCCCATGGCGATGAGCTAGGCCTGATAAAACCTTTATCTAGCAGTTCTTGCAGTTGAGTGGATAACTCGTGTAGTTCGTTCACCGCCAGACGATACGGAGCTCGGGCAACCGGAGCTGCACCGGGAACAAGATCGATTCCGAACTCGACTTGTCTATGCGGAGGCAGACCAGGTAATTCTTCCGGGAATACATCGGGAAAATCGCGAACTATCGGAAAATCTTCAATTTTCTTTGCTGCGAGGCTTTGATCCGTAACCGTTGCCAGAATGGCCACGTGCCCTTTTCGAAGGTACTTCTGTGCCTTGAGGTATGATATAATTCCAGTGACCGTGCCTCCCTTTTCACCCTGAATCGAGAGTACTTCTTCGTTTGCGATGGGTATGCGTATGAGTTTCCCTTGGCAAATGAGTTCGGCGCGTTGCGAGGACAACCAATCCATACCAATTATCACGTCAAAACTACCGATTGTGAAAGGCATCAAATCTATGTTGAACTTATGACCTGAGAGTTCTAGGGTACAATCCTTGACTATGTGCGTTGCATCAATAAGTTTACCGTTAGCTAATTCGACAGTGTACTTAGCTCCTAGGGTTTCTGTCTTGGCCTTTATCATTTTGCAGAACTTAGTTGAAATGAAACTTTTCTCGGCACCCGAATCAAATAAAACATTCGCAAAATAGTTGTTGAGGAGGAACTTACCAGTAATCACGTTGGCGTCTTCTCTTGCTTCGCCGGTACCCATGACGAATGCTCGTCCGCGGCCACCATTTCCATTATCACCACCATTGTTGTTATTGTTGTTGTTGTTGTTGCGGTCGTTGTTGTGATCGTTCCCACCTCTTTTTAGCTGGGGGCAGTCTTTCTTCAAGTGCCCAGGTTTCCCGCATTCGTAACAACCACGGGGGCCTTCAGGATTCTGCCTTGCACGGTTGGGTAGTTCACCCCGACAGTTCTTGGCAAGGTGCCCTGCTTTTCCACATCTCTCACAGACTGGTCGGCCACATTCACCAGGGTGGTGCTTGCTACACTTGTTGCAGTAGGGTAACTTTCCTTTATACCCACTAGCGCCTTGCCCGCTGCTACCTTGTCGGTTTTGGTTGTTGCCACCGCCACCATTGTTACCGTAACCCCCTTTGGAGTTATCAAACTTCCTGTTCTGATTCTGAGAGTTTGAAGACCTCCCAGTGTTGTTGCCAGAATTTGTGAGGTGACTTGGCTCCTCGTCTCTCTGCCTCTTCCCGTCTAGGGCAGCCTTTGGGGTCTTCCTGGGTGGCAAAGTTCCTTGAGCCACTGCCTGATCAGTTAGTTTGTGCGCCAGTCGGATGGCCTGTCGCACATAAGTGGGATTAGATGAGGTCACCATGCCTTTAATCTGAGGTACCAGTCCTTCCACATACAACTCGATTCGCTTGAACTCTGCATCCACCATTGTCGGACAGAGTCGGGCATATGCTTGAAAACGGTCGGTATACTCCTCTATCTCAGAACCTTCCATTTTGGAGTTTCCAAATTCCACTTCCATCCTTCTGACTTGATCACGAGGACAATACTCCTCCATGATCGCTTCTCGGAATTCTTGCCATGTCATTGCGTTTGCTTCGTTTAATCCCAAAATCTGAATCTGAGCATTCCACCATGTCAATGCGGAATCCTCAAGTGTGCCTGTAGCATACTTCACCTTATCCCCGTCTGGGCAGTTACACATTAGAAATACCTTTTCTGACTTTTCAATCCATCTAAGTAGACCCACAGCACCTTCGTTACCCTTAAACACTATTGGCTTACAATCCATAAAGGCTTTGAATGTGCATTGAGGCGGTTGACCTTGAAAGTGTTGCTGAGCGGCTGCTAAGGCGGCTGCGACTCCCTGATTGATCATGTTCTGAACCTGTGCAGCTGTGAAGGTTCCTTGGTTGGTTTCGGGTTCTCTCCGCGGAGGCATGATTTCTAGCAAATCAATGCAAAGCTTCCAAAGGTTAGTATCCCAAATACTAGAAGGTTGTTAAGTTCCGTTAAGTGTTACATATTCACATTAAGGCAGTCATTTACATGATTAGTGGAGAGAAAAATTTCACCCAAAATTTGCAGGTTTTAATACCGTCACAGGACAAGAATTTTAAGTGAGGATCATCTTCAGCACGCGGGGCAGTACTTTGCAGAACGGGTTGTAACCAAAGTTTTCCAAAAACAGTTACAGTTCAGAAATTTTACTCTTTTAAAATGTTCTGGTTCGCTGTAACCAAGAGCTCTGATACCAATCTGTCACACCCCCAATTTCCACCTAACGGAGTTTAACCGCGTGAGGGTATGATCCAGACCAGGATCCCAGACTTCAGTTACAACCAAGCCATAAACAGAGTTTAAATTTAAATAAATAAGGAGCAGTTATTACAGACCCAGATGAATTTACGGTTCAGCGGAAGCATAACAAGAGTTACAGATATTGTTTACAAAATGTTTAATTCAACTGATTGGAGATATTGTTTTTCAATTTAAGAGATAACGTTCAGTACTGCCGTCGCCAATGCCTTCGATGATCCTCCTAGCGACCTGAAAAGCATTCAACAATCAAGTGTCAGCCAAGGCTGGTGAGTTCACTAAGCAGTCTACCCGTCACAAGTGGACCAAAGTTTTATGATCAAAGAAAGGTAAAACGAAATCAATATCATAGGATTAGTAAGTTTTCCATATCGTAGGTAGCTAGCCTGAGTTATGCTCATTTGAATTGTTCGCAACCGAAGCTGACAACGTATAGGTATTACCTACGGATTTTGCCTTCCCGTGTCCTGAAAGACCACGGAGGGTAGGGTAACATTGGTCCCAGTCCGACCTCCAGTCGGGTTGGTGCATCCCGTGCACCGCTGGGCGGGGGTGTCAATCCCCAGTAGTACTACTCAACATCACCTAGCTATTCTATATTAACGGCCCGAATGTAAGGACTTTTTAGTTTGTCAATCAATTCAATGATACATATGATATTTGGTCGGAAAAGTTTACTTAGTAAGAAATACCTTACCGTTGCTCGTTATCATCCCTGAAAGGACATAACAGTATATAGTAATGAACTCACCTTAGGTTGCTCAGCTTATTCTTCAAATAAACCCGGTTATGATTGTTAACGAGGACCTAATAATCACATTAAGGTCTTAGGTGTTAGGTTGTTTAACTTTTGGCTATACCGCTAAGACCATAACACTAGCACATTGGAAAGTATGACACAACATAACGACACACGACACCGATGGTTGATCATACACAAGTGTTTATATACCTCAGGAGTCCAAGCAAGTATTATCATAACATAATCAAATAAGTCATGGCATAACATTCAAGAAAATTGCACAAGTTTGGATTCTGGTCACAGTTTCGCTAGTAGTTTCGCTAGATAGTTTCGCCGTGTACTCGGGCAGCACTTTCGCTAGGCAGTACCCGGTGACACAGTTTCGCCAGGCTAGTTTCGCTCGAAACTGTTGGCACAGTTTCGCTAGCCTAGTTTCGCCCGAAACTGGTTTGAACTTTCGTTCAGGGAATTTCGCTCGGTAATTTCGTTCGGTCAGGTCTGGTCAGTTTACCTAGCGACACTATAGTTTCGCTACCTAGTTTCGCTAGAAGGAGATAGGCACAGTTTCGCTACACAGTTTCGCCTGATGAAGGCACAGTTTCGCTAGTCGCTAGAAAAACCCGTAAATTTGCCTAAAAATCTTTCTAACAGCTTCTGTATCACATGCAAATCAATATCTAACATACCTAAACGTTTACTAACATCGTACAAGCAATTTTAACACCTAAAACACGGATTCTAGTCATCAATTTGTCAAGAACACTTTTTCACATAAAGGAACTCAAATTGCATGGATCTTCATATATACAAGGCAAGTTGCAGAATTTATGTTACATCTAGTATTCCTAAGCATCATGGCAGTAGCAGAAGTCGTTGCATGTGGATTTTAAGCATACTTTTTAGTTTAACATACAAGAAATGCATAAAGATGGTTCATGTGACTCACGGATGATCTCCTAGCTTGAATGGATGGTGCTCTAGGCTGGAAATCACAGAGTGTCGTGTTGTTTCTTGCTGGTCAGAAATCTTGAGAGAGAGCAGAAGTGCAGTAGTGGTGTGTGTTTGTGTGGAAGTGGTAAAAATGAGAAAGTTAGGCTTGGGTTTGCTTATATAAGGTGCCAGTTTCGCCCGCAATTTCGCTGGCAGTTTCGCTGGCCACGCGAAACTGGTCAGGCATCAGCTAACCGGGCGAAACTGTAATTTCGCCCAGTAGTTTCGCTGGTCACCAAAACATGCAAATTTTATTCTAAGTAAGGTAAGCACGTTTTCTCGATAATTCACATAATTTCACAATGAATGTATTAAGCATGTTGCATAACTTCACACAGTGGTAATAAGCAAATAATCATTTAACACATATGGTCGGGTTCGGTGATCAACCAAAGGTCGTGGACGTATCCGGTCTAGGTAAGCGTTAGTTAATTAGTTACTACTGGTAGTGTGACCAACGGAGTTTGTCTAACGGGACTAACGGTTTTTAACGGAAAGACTTAACGGAGTTAACTTGGAAAGTTGCGGTTGTCACATATTTGATTTTTAATTAAATACTAGTATGCAGGCCCGTGCGATGCACGGCCGGGGGGAACTTTGGCCGACGCTAACATTATCATTATGTTTATGTACGTGAAGTTGTTTTTCATAATGCGTTTAAAACAAATCAACCTACCATTGCTAATTGGCGTATGTAATATAAAGTGTATAAAAGAGTCATCAAATTAGGTGTTAGGCGCCATAATTGGAGACAACAAACAATTATAAAGTAAGATAGATAGATTCATTTAATATTAGTAGTTTTAAAGCTTGATGGTGTTCTAAGCACCAAATAAAATGAAACTACAAATAACGGTTACTCATCCGGGGTGAAACTGGTGTCCATCCGGTTGTCAATATCACGTGCTGCTGCCTCGGCATTCCTGCGCATGCGTCGTAGCCTACGTAACAGTGACTGTTTGGTACGAAGCGCATCATCCAGCATTAAGGCGGCATCAGAACGGAAGGGAGAGGGATCAAGGCTAAGCACCTGGTCCAGTGCTTGTCTGTTTTCTGTCAGCAGTCTTTCTAACACCATTATCACGATTGACAGTTCAGCGTTTATCTCATTGTGGCTGGATATAAAGAAGTTACGGACATAGTCTTCCATTGTATTACTGTAACTGTTGTCTGCACAAAGAAGACGACCAATGTTAGTTATCGTGTAATCGGTGATTTTAGAGCATGAAACAATAGTTAACGGAAGGTTTACCTTTCGCCGGCGTGATGGAATTGACAGTTGTTTTTCTGTCAGTTGTGTAGATAGGAGGTAGAAGTGTCGATTTAAATGGTCGTCTGGATAACCGCGTGTCGTTTCAGTTGCAACCGACTGTCCGTTCAATTGGCTGTTGTTTCAGTTGCAACCGGGCCAAAGCCCATTGTGTCGATGAGTTTGCTAAGTGTAATTTGTAAATGAGAAACAAACAATGTGACATACACTGTTTAATCCAAATTGTTATTTATAAATGTGTCTATAATCTACTAATCTTTAGGCAACTAACCTTTCTGTTTAAAAGCTGTTCTTTATGTTGGTTTTAATATTTCTGATGGTTTAATTCTCTTAACGATGAAGTTGGAAAATTTGCTCCATCAGGAATCAAGTTTTTTAATTAGAAAGTTGATGGAAATTTGTATTTGTTCATTAATATAACGTTGTATTATTAGTTTATCCAATCGTTATTTGCTAAAGGCACCGATTAGGTACCATGAAAACTGAGTAACATTTATTGTATATTTTCATTATTCTATCCTGAGAATTAATTTTTACATGTGATTAGTGATATCTTTTGACCAATTCTAAGTTATTTTTTTGAATATCTGAAGGATTTTGAGAAAGGCTCGGACTAAATACTAATATAGTATTATTCAATAAGTTAGTGCGTATCTTGATTTTTTAAGTGTTTTTTTTTACCGTAAAGCGGAGGTTTTTATGTATTGTTTTCCCAAAATATATTTTGCTGGCAACTTTTGCTTGTCTTCACATTTTCATCTCAAGAAAATGAACATTCTTTTAAAAGCACGTATATGAATGTAGTATTAATTTGTACACAAACGAAATAAACTAACCACCAGAATGAGTTCAAACTAATAAGCGATTTAGAAGCAACGATTGTATTAGTTTCCATACAGAATAATTAGTTATAAACAAAGTGGAAATACGCTGAAATGGTGCAGAAGTAAGATAGTAATAGTTTAAGTTTCCTAAATCAGACCAGTTTCGTGGTACGAAAGAGACAAAGACTAACAAACAGGGAATATAACCTTATGTCTCGGAAGGCCCGTAAGGTGGAAGAATGCGGCCCAGTCTGCTTGCATTCTTAACCGAGGATGGCTGCCATCTTGACCTGCCCATAGAACCTTCACCAGAAACTCCTTCTGTCCATACTTTAAAGTTGCTTTATTGGAAACATGGATGCTGTGGTTCCGGAACAGTGCTTTAGGAATGGACTGCAAGAGAAGCTTATTACTGAGACATATAATTAAATTGATATTTGATAATCATAGTTATGTATTAAAATATATAACTAAACCGTTGTTTTTGACATGAATATACCAGTAGGTGACTTTCCAGATTGTGTGTTGCTAGCTGTTTGAAGTAGTGGGGGTTGTCATGAGAATGAATGTGGGTCGGTATGGAGAGGCTGCATTGATGTTCGGGATCCTGGTATAGTGCAGTACCAATGTTTGTGAACACAATTACTTCACAGTTGTACGCATGGTGTTCATGACTTCCATGGTCCGTGAAAATAAGCCACCTGCCAGGTTCAATTTGGTTCTCTATATAGAACAGGGGCCAGCTTGGACCTGTAAATCCTATTGGGACCCGCTGCTGTGTTTGTGGATCATGTTCCAAAAGGACATCCACGACCACGTTTTGTTTGGCCGCATAAAGCTTCACTGTATTTGCCCTTCCTCGGAACCTCAATCGTGGAAACTGTATCGGTAGAACGTATAATTTAGCAACATTGAAAATTAACTCCTGATTGCAAAAGTGATTAGGCAGTAGTTGGCGAGTATTATAGTTCTTAGTAAAGATTTGTCTGGTCAAATAAAAGATGCCATGGGTGTGAAGTAATTAATTAACATAATATTACCTATTATGCAAACACTATGGTTAATGAGAACCATGTTTAGATCATGAGAACTATGCAAGATAATTAAGCCAGAGGTCTAAATTTTTATATATGCGAAATTACAGATTTCCTGTAATTTAATAAATGAATATCATATAGGCATCTGGTTTTGGTATTGTTTCATTGGTGCCATCACATATAGTATGTTACCATTAGTATTAGTAGATATAAAGCACCTTCTTGTAAGATTGTGTGAAGCTGATGGTGTTCATGATAGGTCAGTTATATGCGTATGCTTTGAGATTGACATATAAAGTAGTTATGTTAATGGAGTGAAAGAATATTAATTTAGAGTTAGTTATAGTTCTTAACTAAATAATCTATAGTTTTAAAAAGCAAATAAAATGTTTCCTTTGTATCAAGAACAATAATGGGTAATTAAATCATGGCATACGTAAAGAGAAGAAAGTTGTTACCTTTGTCCGGCGAGATAATGGACACTGGATCACCCTAGCACATATATTTTATAAAAAAAATGCAAAGAAGATGAAATTAGTGATTGTGAGTAAAGCGGGGAAATCCCTTATGACCGTACAAATTAAATAAGATAATTTTCATAAAGACGAAGATGACATTTGTAGGGAAAAAATACAAATTAAATAGTAATTAAGAAGTAATTAATAGATTGATTAAATGATTTGTTTTGGCGTGTGGAATAAAACTATTGTTAAGATTATAAACTTAATTTTGGCTATACACCCCAAGCCCCCAAACCTCATGACCAGAACCAAATTTATTTTGACTATACCCTTGAAATTTTATTTTGGCTATAGCTATACCCCGAAGGCCCCCAAAACCCGATTACGATTAGAAAAATATCGGAATGGCCTGAAACCCCACAACCTCTTCATTTCTAGATTCTTCTACCATAGTCTTCTTTCTCTCTCTTCGTCGTCGGTTCTAGGGTTTGCTTGCTTAACCATCAACGTAGGCCGACCATGTGTTTCAATCATATTTCGAAGATTGCGAAGACGACACACACATGCATGATTCACCCATTCGCTAACATCCATATCTGTTTAGTTTTGTTGTGTGATGGATGAAAGCAATGTTCAGGTATGACCGTATAAAATCTGGATCTGAGATTAATCTTTTGTAAAATCTGGATCGAAGGTGTTTTTTGTAAACTTCCTTTTGTGTGATTGTAGGTGCTTGTTAAGTTGTTAGGCGGTGTTGGTTTATTTAGATTCGTATACGTTATCTTCACATATATGTCCAATCTTGTTGCATGATTTAAGGAGTTCATATGGCTTATTTGATTTGTATTAAAACCTCAGTTTGTATGCATTTGGTCCTGTAATCTTCATTTTGTACGCTTCTGATGAGTTCATATGTTAGGGCTGGCAAATGTCAGAATAACTCTTAGTATTGCTATTTAGTTTGACATAACTTCATAAAAATGCCTATTGTTGTAAAAATTGAACACTTACCCATAATTTGGTGTTAGATCTATAATATTATGAAAAATGAAATATTGAAGTTTGCTTGAAATATATTCATTCTACTTGTAAAAATTGTAACATTACATCCTAAACATCTTATCATTGTCATACATATTCAGGTAAAAGATAAAATCATAGGAACTTAAGCAACTTTTGGGACCAGGTACCTTGCCATTCTTTGGTTATCATACCATTTGTAAGCTTTCATTTGTTTATTTACAAAAATATTTCTTATTTAATACCAATTTATCGTTTATACTCACACAGTGAGCTTTTAGATCAAATTTTTAGTTCATCTGGCCATGTGGAGAAAGGGCCTATGTCTTGGAGCTTCCAAAATGGCCCTACAAAGTGTATTTGTGCAAGAGGTTCTCGATAGGGATACCCGTCTATCATACGGAGATAAAGCAAAGCGGGTAATCTATGAAATTATGTCTGATTCTTTTTGTCATTTCCATCCCTTTGCATCTTTAGCAGGTATTTGAAAAGTATTTTGATTTTTTAGATTTGGTAAAATGGGACGTCAATCTTTTTTGTTACATGTTAGGATAGGTTATCCCCCAAACACTTTTGTTACAAATCGTAGTGGGCTAAACCTTAATGCATGTGATTAATGTAGATTTCTATAAATCAACCGTTATATACTATATAATATTAACAAATAAAAGATCAACTTTGATATATGAATTTTCTTTATTATTTAAAAGGGGTGTTAATGATGACATGTCATATTATTCATATATAGTAACCAATCTCTTTTTAACTTTCAAGTCGTGTTGAAACAAATGAGCTTGTGAGGAAGGAAGTGTCCTACATAAACAAAAAGCTTCTTATAGTCATGTAACTATGAGGGGTTATGAATTTTCCTCACATTATCGTGAGAATGTATGGTAAGTAATACTCCAAATTCTAACCTTAGAGGTTGTGACTTGTGAAAAAGGTTGGTGATGTCATTTTCATACTTTTTTGGGATAATGTCATTGAAACTGATAAACAGATCCTTGCAGATTCAATATGAAGATCCTTGGAGATTCAATATGACTACATTAAAAATCGATAACGTTGGATATATAATTATTGATAAAACATAAAATAAGTAAAGATTAATTTTTGAAAAAAAAAACATTAGCTGTATAAATATTATTAATCAGAAAAATTAAAACCTAATAGAACTAATGATCTTTTTTTCAAGTTCATCAGCATACATATATTCTTGTGTAAATTAATTTTAAATATCCACAAATCAAATCAAATAAAAACAATATTAGAATATAATATCTAAAATAAAATAAGAAATCATAAAAAAACATAAAATTATCAAAATTACAGAAATTAGGAATATAAATATAAGTCAATGTAACTGTAATTAAAAGCCAAGATACAATTATATTAAAAAAATTATTAACCATAAGATAGTTAATTTTATTTTTCATTGTGATAAATAAATAAAGACAATTTTATATTTTAAATATTTTATTATTATTCTAAAATATTAACCTGTCATTTTAAAGGGAAAAAAAGTATCATGGTGAAAAGTGAAGCTATTTTATAAGCCATCTTTTCATTATAAGAGATTTACTTCAAATAAATAATTTTATAATTCAAACAACCTACAATATTGTTAAAGAATAAAAGATATACATGTCATGCTTTTCTATATAAATATATATATCTCTCTCTATATATGAATATATATAGATATTGAATTTAAGAATAAGTAAACCAAATACATAATAATTAGTTTTTTTAAGATCTTCAAAGTAAATCAAAAAAAATTAATTATGAATTACATGGAAATTAAGGATAAAATTAATTGTTTTTCCGTTAAAAAGGTAAAAGCTGATCAAAGAGATATGATCTCCTGAAAGGTACAATGAATGATATTCAACGATATTGGTATGAGGTACGAAGTAAGTACATACAAATGCAAACTGGAGAAATATTAGTACAACAGAATGAGAATTCCGAGAAATTCAAAAAGAAACACACAACCCGTTAGCCGCCGACATTACATTTTATTCACGCCGGTCAAAGCAACAAAAGATTTTACTATCCATGCGTTACCATAGAGATAATGCAGCACTCGGGTATACAAAACAATTGTATTGGTAAAACACAATGTAAAGAAAAAACTATGCAAACAATTAGATGCTTGAGGACAACAGTATGAAACTAAAGCTAAACTAAAAGTAAAATCAATAAAACGGTTAAAAATATTTTGAAAAGAATGAAAAAATATTTATAAATGTGTTGTCGCGGAGATAATGCAAATAGATAAAGATAAATATAATATAAAAGATTGTGTTTTGTATATAAAGAGTAATAATCAAATAAATATATATTGAAAATGTAAATACCGTATTAGAGTTGTTTGAAAGTAGATTTTTTTCATAAATGCTATAATCTACCATTTTTTTTTTCAAAAATAGGATGAGTTTTAACAATTGTATTATATAAAGTAAACCCGATTAGTTGATTTCAACAAAAATTAACGTATTAAAAAAGGTACACGTTTAAGTTGAAAACCTAAGTAATATTTGGTCGGACCGGTTAGACCGGATTAAGAACCGGTAAACTTGAAATTAATATGAATATAAATATACAACTCTATATAAATTAGTGTAAATTAAGTATCAATTTTATTATCCATTAGTTTTAATCCACGGCCCATTTATCTTCACAAATTTAACCTAAATACTACCACAGAAATTTAAAACCTACTCTGCTACTTTGTCTACCTTAAACAGCGGCCATACATCTTCTTCTTTATCTTCCTAATTGGTAATTACGCTTCTCTCTTCTTCCCTGTCATCTACTCATCTTCATTCATCCACTTTCATTTGTTGAATATCTCTTCTCCTACCCTGTTTCACACCGTATAACATAAGTTGACGCACAACATTGGCCGACGATTCACAAATGGTACATCGTAGATCAAGAAGTTGTTGTTCGGGATTTTATGGTATAGTATTTCATCTTTTTTTTCTTTTTTTTCTGGTTCAACGCTCACATTGTAGATCAAAACTTACTTCAACCGGTCTGACCTTTAAACCCGGTTCGCCGGTTTGACCGGAACCCGCAAAAACCGGCCGGTTGAATCGAGGACGGTTCATAGATGCTCAACCGGACCGCCGTCGTATCCGGTTTAATTAGTACATATTAATTATTTTGTTAGGTTTCTTTTGGCATTATAATGAAATTCGTATAATAAATATCAGAAAGGTTGCTCAAATGAAGACAATAGCATGCTATTAAATGGGAAATTACGGCAGTAACCATTGACCCAAAACAACTTGACAAAATGGCCATTGACCAAGCAATTTACCAAAATGTCTAACCAATAGGATACTGACACGTCATGTTTTTTTTCTATATTCGCCACTCTCATTCTCCGTTTCATATAATCATTCTCCATTTCTTAAAATCATTCGCCAATTTGAAGAGCATTCTCCAACCCTATTCGCCATATTTCTCAATAAAATATTCAGAAAATTTGGTATTCTCCAACCATATTCGCCCAATATTAAATTTATTCGTCAGAATTAAAAATATTTAAAAAAAATTCAAGAAATTACGTTTTAAACCTTTATTTTTAAATACTGTTCTTTAACGTTTTAAAATTTATAACTCATTCGACTTTTTTTTAATGATATTTAACAGATAAACCTAAAATAGAATTTTTTTAACAATTTAATTTTTCTTTATCGAACTTTTAACAGATAAACTTATAATTATAATCAACTTATCTTTATTCTTCACTCTTGAACAAATCTGGTTCCTAATTCAAATATAAAAAAAACATTTGTTTAGTCATCTAGCTTGCATTAATTCGATTCTATTTGTGATTCCGAATCGAGTACCATTCTCAAAATTTGAATTTGGTTCAAGTTTCAGCAAATCAAAATTTCACAGTTTGTCTTCTTCGAGCTTGGTTCTTCAATGGCGGAAATCGTAAAAAGTTAGCATTCACTTCAATCTTGAGTTCTTTCGGCTCGGTTTTGCTCTACGAATTCATAGCTAGATTCAGTTTTTTTTTATTTTTTTAAGTGGGAATGCAAACCATTTTATTAACAAACAAAATAAAATAACGGTTACAACTTAGTCTGACATACGGGGCAAACGGGCAACAAGCTGCGCCGCAAGCCCTTTTTGAATAGCAAACCCTAAGCGGATAAAACAAGTTTCTTAGCTCTAGGAGTCACTATATGTCCATGCATAACCTTCTGGATCCGCCCGAGCGTGTCCGCAGCCTCAGACGCGAGGTGCCCGAACGTGTCAAAAGCAAAGGGGACAAACACATGCTGATTCTCGAGACATGCCTTCTCGTGCTTGTCCACCTTACCCGCAGCCGCCTTAGCAGCAGCCTGCCCCGCCGTGAAAATTCCAGAGCCAAAACCCGTAAGGGGAGAGACCCCAGTCAGATCGATGCAAGCGTGCTTCCCCCTGGACCACCCAAACACCAGGATGTCCGCCGGTCTAAGGGTCGAACGCCCCTCTTTTGGGTCAGTTAAGAAGTTGACGGGGGCTTCCTTCTTGGCTGAAATCCCTGCCTTTCTGAAAATGTCAAATAGCACATCCCGGACCCAGTCATGACGGTACTTGAACCCCGGGAGATCTTTACAGTGAACCGCGTGCTCCCCAAACGAGTCCAAACACGTCTTGCGGCAAACAGGGCACTTCTCGTCCGCGGGAAAGAGGGGTATCATAAGCCGGTACTTGAGGATAGATCGGTATTCGACCGACGACATGCGTTGCCCGAGCCCGTCAATGGGGAGAGCATGGAGGAAATCTTGGGAATGTGGTTGACGAAGACAGCTCCACACCGCTTTTTGCCTGGCATTCATATTAAACCGGGTCTCCATATCCAACACGACTTTGCTGAAAAGGGCATTCGCCAAAACAGGTTGGGGTTTTGGGGGGGGGGGGGCGGTGTCCTTGTCAGAGAAACCGCTAAGATCAAAACCCGGTACAATGTCACGCAGGGCAACCAGAGCGAAAGTATAATCCGAGTCCATGCCACAGACCCCGCTCTCCCACAAGATATGGTCCTGCAGCTCCCAAGATTGGGCCCTGGACGCTACAAACGCATAAGACGAGGCCTCTAAAGCCGAAGAAACCCCGAGCCCTCCGTGCCGGATAGGCAGGGAAACGAGCCGTCACTGAAGGTCCCCGAAAAAAGCCCCTCCACAGACCACAATGTTTTCAACTGTCTCGCGCAGGGTCTGATCAAAGCAGGAGGCCGCCCCTTGCATGTGGGCGGGGGGACAGGTCCGCAGGCTGAAAAGGTGCTTGGCAACACCCATGCAAGAGCGAAGCAGGAGGAGTTCACATTGCGGGTCCCGAATCTTGGGAAGGAGGTGCATTAAAGCGGCAGCGTTAGAAGCCCTCTTGGACGCCAACCCCTCAATGAACCCCCCATCCCTACTGACTGCCCCTCCAAGGAGCTTAACCCCTAGGGACGGCCTACTGATGCCCGAGGGGAAGAGGCCCGGCCGATTCTTCCTCCCATCGCAGGACGGCCAGAACAGCTCCGTTTTCTTGATATTTAGTTGCAAGCCCAGGGAGGGTCCGGTCTCCGAAATAATCTGCAAAGCTTTGGCCACTTCCTCGGAATCCCCAATGAGAGTGCCATCGTCAAGGTACCACGCTTGAAGGAGGAGACGACATTTGTCCCGAATCTGGTGCGCAAGGGGGTGAAGAACAAGGGCAAATAGGAGAGGGCCCAAAGGGTCCCCCTGTTACACCCCAGTAGTGGCCCAAATATGATCTCCCCCTAAGTATAGCCGCGCAGACTGACCATAGAGAAAGTCGACCCATGGAGATATAGACGGGCACCTTAAACGCACTTCACGAAGTAAGGCCGATCTATCCACTACGTTAAACGCGTTGGAGAAGTCAACCGTAAGCATAGCCAGCGAGCTGTCGTCATGTGTTAACTGATTTATGATTTATAGTTCACTGTTCATTCCGTGTTCGAAGTCGGGTTTTCAAATGATCACCAAAACGTATCAAACCACATCTCATTAGAATCGTCTTTCAATTTGGACCGTGACGATGCTTTCAATTTCAATTTCATGTTTCATTCATGATTGAAGAATATATGATTAATTGAAAATTTCCTTTTCATATAACTTTCATTTGTATGTACGCGATTAAGGAAAAAAAAATTCTCACCGATCTCATTCAAGATTGAAGAAGAGATTAAAGGGAAAAAAAAATTCTCCCAGACCTCATTCGCTGATCTCCTTTTTCTTCTAACTGATTTTGAAAACAAAATTCTTGCTGTTTAATTGAAAGTGGGTCCCAAATATTTCAATTGTTGTCAGATTTTCTTTTTCATATTCGCCGGAACCAATGGCCCATATGAAATCTGTTCGCTAAAAAGAAATTCAGAAGGTTATTCTGGTAAACTGTTTGGTCAATGGCCATTTAATCAATTTATTTTGGGTCAATAGCTACTGTTGTAATTTTCCCCTATTAAATTATGTGACTAATATTAAATAAAAAGAATGGAGATTTACATATATCCCCTTACTAAACAAATCAATTACATATATACCCAACACTAAAATTTAATTACATATTTCCC